>CM055120.1:274196305-274796305 GCA_029206835.1 Rana muscosa | reverse complement strand
CTCCTTCTATGTCCTTATTTTCCCGGATTGCAGCCAATAATGGTTCCAGTGCTAATACGAACAGCATTGGTGACGGGGCAGCCCTGCCTTGTGCCGTTAAATAATTCCAGGGAAGGGGATAGAAATCCATTTGTCCTAATTTTAGCTGTTGGATGAAAATAAAACGCAGATATCCATTGCATCATCTTTTCTCCAATTGCCAGGAATCTGTGTTCCCAACATGAAGCCCCAGTCCACTCTGTCGAAGGCCTTTTCGGCATTAAAACCGACAGAAATACGACTGGGGCCCCACTCTCTCTCGCCTCATGCATTAAAAGCAGGGACTTGAGGGAGTTATCTTTCCCCTCCCTCCCTGATACAAACCCGACCTGGTCACTATGAATCCATTGAGGTAATAGAGGCTTTAGTCTTCCTGCGATTATTTTCTCAAAAATAATTGTCGGTATTTAATAACGATATTGGTCTATAACTTTCCGTTGCCATTGGATCTTTACCCTCCTTTAAAATTAGGGTTATATAGGCCATCAAAGCCTCTTCTTGTGGATTCTCACCTTCCGCTAGTGCGTTAAAATATTCGCATAATTTAGGGACCAATCGTTTTTGAACCTTTTTTTTTATAGTACATGATTGAGTACCCGTCAGGGCCAGGACTCTTCCCTGTGGCCATATCTTTAATTAGTTTAGATACTACTTCCTGTGTAATTGGAATTTCCAGGAGCTCCAAATCCTCTTTAGGCATCACTGGAAGATCTAGGCCCTGCAGGTACTCTTGAACTTCTTCCATTCCCCCTCTCATCTTCTTTTTGTCTAACATTGTACAGCTGACTGTAGAACCCATGGAAGACCTTTGCTATTTCGGGGGATGAGTGCATTACTTCTCCTTTATTGTCTTTAATTTTAGCTATGAAAGATGCGTTTTTTTTTTTTCCTTACTACCCTTGCTAACCATTTCCCTGATTTATTGCCCCACTGATGGGTCTCTTTATCGACTATATGGAAAGCTTGTTTTTTCTCCTGCTCTAATAATATCCCTAGTTCTTCTTTTTTATTTGTCAACTCTAACTTTTCTGGGATACCCTTCGGTCTCGTCTGTTGCTCTAGCTCGTTTATCTCTCTATATAAATTGTTAATCTTTTTTCCTTTTTTTTTCCATGCACCTATACTTATTAACACCCCCCTTTATATAGCTTTTATGCGCTTCCCACAAAGTACCTCTTGAAATTTCAGGTGTATCATTGATGAGAAAGAATTCCTCCAGCTCCTGTTCTATCCTCTTATTCACGTCCAGATCTTGAATCAGGGAATCATTCAGTTTCCATCCTCCCCCCCCCTGGGGGCCCCTCACGTTATTTCTATTTGCAATACCACTGGTGCGTGATCAGAAAAGGAAATTGCCTTTATCGCCGTATCCTTGTGAATGACCCATGCACTGAGGAAAAAAATGTGTTATCTCTGGCTCCTAGGTGACCAATCCTCCAGGCGTCCACTAATTGATGCTCTAATAGTAGCTTCTTTATTTTATTTTGTCTCTGAGCTGATAAGTGAGAGTAACCTCCCGTAGTGTCCACCCGTGGATCAATACACATATTAAAATCTCCTGCAACTAACAATTTCCCCTCAAATTCTGACAGTTTTTTTTGAGTTTTCCTCAGGAACCTATCTGGGTCTCTATTTGGGGAGTAAATATTTGCTATAGTACAGTCTACATTAAACAATTTCCCTTTAATAAAAAGGAATCTTCCTTCTGGATCCGCCAACTGCTGCTTTACCTCAACCACCATATTTCTATCAAATCCTATAGCCACCCCCCGCGAGAGACTTGACGTTGAGTCCCCGTAGTACCATGTGGGGAAAACCCGAGAGGACATTCTGCTCTCAGAGGAATGCATAATATGTGTTTCCTGGAGGCAAGCTACATTTACCCTGTAGTGTTGTAGTCCCTTATCAACTGCGAACCTCTTCCCTGAGGAATTTAAACCTTTAACATTATATGATACTAAATGCAATGTCATAACTCACATTGGGAGTGGCTTCCCCCATTCTTTTTCCCTCTCCCCGCCCGGGGACACCACGGACCCCGCCGGAGGAGGGACAAAGGAGGAGAAAGGGAGGGGCCAGGAGAGAGAGAGAGACCAACCATACACAAAAAAAACCCCACAAAAAAACCAACAAAAAAAAAACCAACCCCCCCACACAATCCCCCCGACCAATTTCCCCTTCCCGCCCCTCCTTAGTGGAGGGTGAACAAATTCCATATTTGTTCCTCGCCTGAGTCTGACGGCCTCTTTCTAGATGTCGTTCAGATCTCAAGCTTTATTGGGGGTGTCGCCTCCCCAACCACCCCCCCCACTAGTCCGCCCCCCCCAACTATCCCCCCCTTTCCACTCAGATTTACAGTTTCCTTTTTTATTTCTCCATATCTTCTTTCAACACTCACTAGGTACTGCCATTATATAAAGTGAAAGAGAGAGGGAGTAGGAATGGCGCTGTCTATTTACTGTCTTGATACCGTACCAATGAAGGTGTATTATAAAAGGATAATTATGCAAATAAAAAATACATATATATATACCAGTAATATAAGCTGCTAAGATGGTAGTGGCAAATTAATAAAAAATTAGGTAATAGAGACATATCTGTGATAGATCCTCGATAGTGAAACCTTAATAATGTGATATGGTGGAATGAAAAAAAAAATCCTTAGTGACAAAGTACAGTGACGAAAATAAATAAATTGATTCCAATATTAATTCAGAAGAAAAAAAAAGGAAAAGTTCATTTGCGTCATATAAATAAAGTGAAGTGCTGGTGTTGCCAAAAAAAATTCCTGGTGTGATCTTGGTGGTCACTGCAAACCGTGGTGCATCCGTGCTCTGATAGAAATGCTTACTCACCAGATATTTCTTACCCTCAAGGGGTATAAGGCATCCACAGTGTTAGCCACTGTGAGGCTCTGTGGCACAAAACTCTATTCCTCTATGTTCCTCGATGCTTGGTAATCCAGCTCCAATGTTACCCAGATGGAAGAAAAACAAAGGGGGATACTCCCAATAGTGTGATACCGCTTGAGTACACAATCTTTATTCATAAACATATGCAGGGTACTCACATTTTAGAAGTTTAAAATTCAGCGTTTTAAGCATGCAAACAATGCTTTGTAGGGAAGTGGTGTGATGCTGTGCTTGCTGCTCGACCGGTTTCGTCGTAATGACTTCATCTGGAGCTTGCACCTGCATCACTGCACTTCCTATTTATAGCCCACAGTGTCATGCTGATTACGGCGGCCATTTTGGGTGAGATATGCCGACCGAAGCCTGTAAACAACAAACAATAAAACAAATATGGCGGCCATTTTGGGTGTGATATGCAGACCGAAGTCTGTGAATATCAAACTGCGGAACATATACAGCGGCCATTTTGGGTGTGATATGCGGACCGAAGTCCGTAATTAAACAACAAAACACTGGCAGCCATTTTTGGTGTGTTTTTGCTGACCGAAGTCCACATATGAAAGTGCTAAGTGTCTTACGGCATCCTTGTTTGGATAGGTAGGAAAGGATGTCTAGGGTTATGGGCGGTGATGCTTGTGGGGAAGAAGCTCCCGGGATTGTAAGCAGTGGATGTAAAATAGCCATACTGCGCGGTGTGCTTGAATGAAAAATGCAATTAAATGTAAGCGATTGGCCTAATACCATCAGCATTGCCGCGGTGTGCTACAAATAATAAAAACAACAATAAAACCAATGTAAAAACAATGTAATGAACAGTGTTGAATAGACATTATTAAATAAAATTATGATAAAAAAATATAATAAAAAGGGCCAAAAAGGAGATAAAAAGGGATACTACTCTAATTTGATACCTATATAAAAGGAAAAGGTAAAGGTATATGTGGTGGAGTTGGACTAGTGGAAGACATATATGATTATGTATATTCATGGTGATAGGAAAAAAGGAGGAGGATTTAAAACCCCTAAAAAGGACTAAAAAGGGTTAACAATTGGTGAGAAAGCAGTTAAGATCCAGATCTATGTTCATTCTCATTGGTTGAAGTGTATCTAATTGGAAGATCCATTTGGTTTCGTTTTGGGAGATCTTTATTTTCTTGTTGTCACCTCTCCAGTGCCCCTTTTATTTTATCTATGCCATAAAAGGTCATGCATTTGGGGTCTTTCTTGTGGTGATCTCTGAAATGTCGCGAGACACTATGTTTGTGGAATCCGTTTTTAATGTTTGTAATGTGCTCCCTAATTCTTACATGGAGTTCTCTGGTTGTTCTACCCACATACTGTTTATGGCACGGGCACTCAATAACGTAAGTTACATGAGTGCTATTGCAGGTTATTAACTCATTGATTTTGTATTCTGTTCCATTCGACATGGAAATAAAATTCTCTCTTTTCTTATTCGTCTTAGTACTGACTCTACACGGAAGGCATTTGCCACATTTGAAAAAACCTTTCAAATGTTTGAAGATCTTTATGTTTTGGTGGGTCAAGGGCATTTTGTACAAGTCTGTTCCTGAGATTTGGTGCTCTGCGGTAGATAAGAGGGTCTGGCTGGAATTATGTTTAAAATTTTGTCAGATTGTAGGATGGGCCAGTGTTTTCTGATCACCCTTTCAAGGTCCTTATGTTGAAGGAAACTCAAGTCTGCATATTGTTTTCTCTTCTTCTTCTTCTTGTTTGTGGTACCTTCTATCATCTGGATTCTATCCATTGTTTTCACTTTCTCTTTTAGTGTGAGCGTCTCTTTCTTCTTGTATCCTTTCTCCACAAATTTATCAATGATGATATCTGCTTGGGTGTTGTAATCATTAATGTTGCTGCTGTTTCTATATAGCCTCATAAGTTGACCTTTGGGTATGTTGCCTATCCATTTTTTGTGGTGGCAGCTATTCGTGGGTATGTACCCATTTCTATCTGTGGCTTTGAAAAAGGTCCTTGTATTGATGTGTCCTTCTTGTTTATAGAGCTGTAAGTCCAAATAATCGATGGTATGTTTATTCCATGTCCAAGAGAAGGTGACACCATAAATGTTTTGATTAGTTTCATCAAAGAAAAGTTGGAGTTCGTCTTCTGTTCCACTCCATACTACGATGATATCATCTATATACCGTCGGTATAGTTTTAGGTTCGGTCTTTTTACTCTAAAAATCTGTTCCTCTTCCCAATGGTTTAAAAAAAATATTGGCTACACTGGGGGCATATTTAGCCCCCATTGCTACACCTTTAGTTTGGACAAAAAATTCTCCTTTGTTCCAGAAATAGTTATGGCTCATTGCCAGCGTTAGCCCTTCTAATATGTATCTAATTTGTTCCTCTTTCAGAGTGGATTGACTATGAAGTGCCCAGTCCACACTCCGGATCCCATCTACTTGAACTATATTTGTATATAGAGCATTGACATCTAGACATCTATTGTAACCAAAACGTAATTTTCTGTGATTTCCAAATTCCTTATTTCATTGATTAATTGTCTGCTATCTTTCAGATGTGATCTTCCTTCTTTTACCAGTGGTTGGAGGTAATCATCAATGTATGAGCCTAATCTTGAAAATAGTGAGTCTATACCACTAATAATTGGCCTTCCGGGCGGATTTGTTTGGTTTTTATGGATTTTTGGAACATAATATATTACTGGCGTCTTAGCTGTCTCCGGTGTGAGAAAAATAGCTTATTTTTTGGTTAAAATTCCTTTATCTTCCCCCTTTTTCACAAAGGTTCTTAGTTTGGTTTCATACTCTAACTTTGGGTTTCCTCTTAGTTTCTTGTACGTATCTTTTACATTTAATAGGTTATTCATCTCTGATTCATAATCTTTTTTGTTGAGGATTACCAATCCCCCTCCTTTATCCGCTGGCACTTCATAGTCAATCCACTCTGAAAGAGGAACAAATTACCGTATTTATCGGCGTATAACACGCACTTTTTTCCCCTTAAAATCAGGGGAAAATCGTGGGTGCGTGTTATACGCCGATACTCCGTCGAATTCCCCTGCTGAAAACGAGCGAGAGGAGCCGAAGCCGAAGTACAATCGGCTTTACTCGGCTCCTCTCGCAGTCCCGCCCATCTCTGACTGCGCCGCTGACATAGAGAAAGCCGAGTGTACTTCGCCTAGTCTCGGCTCCTCTCGCAGTCCTGCCTGTGACTGTGAGCAGAGCCGAGTCTAGCCGAAGTACACTCGGCTTTCTCCGTCAGCGGCGCAGTCAGTGGAGATGGGCGGAACTGCGAGAGGAGCCGAGTCTAGCTGAAGTACACTCGGCCCCGCTCGCTCCTCTCCACAGAAATCGGCGCCAAATTTTAAAAACCGCCGGGACTGACACAATCACAAAGGCACTGGGCAAGGCTGCAGATGGACAGATGAACACTGGGCACGGCTGCAGATGGACAGATGGACACTGGGCACGGCTGCAGATGGACAGATGGACACTGGGCAAGGCTGCAGATGGACAGATGGACACTGGGCACGGCTGCAGATGGACAGATGGACACTGGGCAAGGCTGCAGATGGACAGATGGACACTGGGCAAGGCTGCAGATGGACAGATGGACACTGGGCACGGCTGCAGATGGACAGATGGACACTGGGCAAGGCTGCAGATGGACACTGGGCAAGGCTGCATGCTGCATTTAAATGTAAGTTTTTTTTCCTTGAATTTCCCTCCTAAAAGTTTTTTTCCTTAAAATTCCCTCCTAAACTTGGGGTGCGTGTTATACGCCGGTGCGTGTTATACGCCGATAAATACGGTAGATACATATTAGAAGGGCTAACGCTGGCAATGAGCCATAACTATTTCTGGCACAAAGGAGAATTTTTTGTCCAAACTAAAGGTGTAGCAATGGGGGCTAAATATGCCCCCAGTGTAGCCAATATTTTTTTTAAACCATTTGGAAGAGGAACAGATTTTTAGCGTACAAAGACCGAACCTAAAACTATACCGACGGTATATAGATGATATCGTCGTAGTATGGAGTGGAACAGAAGACGAACTCCAACTCTTCTTTGGTGAAATTAATCAAAACATTTATGGTATCGCCTTCTCTTGGACATGGAATAAACATACCATCGATTATTTGGACTTACAGCTTTATAAACAAGGACACATCAATACAAGGACCTTTTTCAAAGCCACAGATAGAAATGGGTACATACCCACGAATAGCTGCCACCACAAAAGATGGATAGGCAACATACCCAAAGGTCAACTTATGAGGCTATATAGAAACAGCAGCAACATTAATGATTACAACACCCAAGCAGATATCATCATTGATAAATTTGTGGAGAAAAGATACAAGAAGAAAGAGATGCTCACACTAAAAGAGAAAGTGAAAACAATGGATAGAATCCAGATGATAGAAGGTACCACAAACAACAAGAAGAAGAGAAAACAATATGCAGACATGAGTTTCCTTACAGGCTACAACATTCAACATAAGGACCTTGAAAGGGTGATCAGAAAACACTGGCCCATCCTACAATCTGACAAAATTTTAAAAACCATAATTCCAGCCAGACCCTCTTTTATCTACCGCAGAGCACCAAATCTCAGGAACAGACTTGTACAAAATGCCCTTGACCCACCAAAACATATAAAGATCTTTAAACATTTGAAAGGTTTTTTCAAATGTGGCAAATGCCTTCCGTGTAGAGTCAGTAGTAAGACGAATAAGAAAAGAGAGAATTTTATTTCCATGTCGAATGGAACAGAATACAAAATCAATGCGTTAATAACGTGCAATAGCACTCATGTAACTTACGTTATTGAGTGCCCGTGCCATAAACAATATGTGGGTAGAACAACCAGAGAACTCCATGTAAGAATTAGGGAGCACATTACAAACCATTAAAAACGGATTCCACAAATATAGTGTCTCGCGACATTTCAGAGATCACCACAAGAAAGACCCCAAATGCATGACCTTTTATGGCATAGATAAAATAAAGGGGCACTGGAGAGGTGACAACAAGAAAATAAAGATCTCCCAAAACGAAACCAAATGGATCTTCCAATTAGATACACTTCAACCAATGGGAATGAACATAGATCTGGATCTTAACTGCTTTCTCACCAATTTTTTAACCCTTTTTAGTCCTTTTTAGGGGTTTTAATTCCTCCTCCTTTTTTCCTTTTTTCCTATCACCATGAATATACATAATCATATATGTCTTCCACTAGTCCAACTCCACCACATATACCTTTTACCTTTTCCTTTTATATAGGTATCAAATTAGAGTAGTATCTCTGTTTAACTCCTATTTGGCCCTTTTTATTATATTTTTTTATCATAAATGTATTTAATAATGTCTATTCAACACTGTTCATTACATTGTTTTTACATTGGTTTTATTGTTGTTTTTATTATTTGTAGCACACCGCGGCAATGCTGATGGTATTAGGCCAATCGTTTATATTTAATTGCATTTTTCATTCAAGCACACCGCGCAGTATGGCTATTTTACATCCACTGCTTACAATCCCGGGAGCTTCTTCCCCACAAGCATAACCGCCCATAACCCTAGACATCCTTTCCTACCTATCCAAACAAGGATGCCGTAAGACACTTGGCACTTTCATATGTGGACTTCGGTCAGCAAAAACACACCAAAAATGGCTGCCAGTGTTTTGTTGTTTAATTACGGACTTCGGTCTGCATATCACACCCAAAATGGCCGCTGTACATGTTCCACAGTTTGATATTCACAAACTTCGGTCTGCATATCACACCCAAAATGGCCACCGTATTTGTTTTATAGTTTGTTGTTTACAGGCTTCGGTCTGCATATCTCACCCAAAATGGCCGCCGTAATCAGCATGACACTGTGGGCTATAAATAGGAAGTGCAGTGATGCAGGTGCAAGCTCCAGATGAAGTCATTACGACGAAACCGGTCGAGCAGCAAGCATAGCATCACACCACTTCCCTGCAAAGCATTGTTTGCATGCTTAAAACGCTGAATTTTAAACGTCTAAAATGTGAGTACCCTGCATATGTTTATGAATAAAGATTGTGTACTCAAGCGGTATCACACTATTGGGAGTATCCCCCTTTTGTTTTTCTTCCATCTGGGTAACATTGGAGCTGGATTACCAAACATCGAGGAACATAGAGGAATAGAGTTTTGTGCCACAGAGCCTCACAGTGGCTAACACTGTGGATGCATTATACCCCTTAAGGGTAAGAAATATCTGGTGAGTGAGCATTTCTATCAGAGCACGGATGCACCACGGTTTGCAGTGACCACCAAGATCACACCAGGAATTTTTTTTGGCAACACCAGCACTTCACTTTATTTATATGACGCAAATGAACTTTTCCTTTCTTTTTTATTTTTTGTTCTGAATTAATATTGGAATCAATTATTTATTTATTTTCGTCACTTCACTTTGTCACTAAGGATTTTTATTTATTTTTTTCATTCCACCATATCACATTATTAAGGTTTCACTATCGAGGATCTATCACAGATATGTCTCTATTACCTATTTTTTATTAATTTGCCACTACCATCTTAGCAGCTTATATTACTGGTATATATATTTATTTTTTATTTGCATAATTATCCTTTTATAATACACCTTCATTGGTACGGTATCAAGACAGTAAATAGACAGCGCCATTCCTACTCCCTCTCTCTTTCACTTCCCATTACCACATCTAGGTGTTGGTAATCGGTAGAGGCAGCAGTCCATTCTGTCTTGCTTACACCCTTTTTTTGCATTGGCTTTTTTGCACTGTCATTGCTTAAATTCCATTTGCGCGGCTTCGTTCTCCTTCTCACACTGCCATTATATAATTGCCATTTTCCTACGAGGAGCTACCTTGTACCTACTTTGTCCCCCCCCTTTTGCCTCCCCTCCTGCCCCCTCGACCATAAGTCCACTGTCCGTTTCTTCGAGGCCAGGTTGTTCCATTTTTCTCCTCCCACCCCGGCAAAGCCGGGGGCTGGAGGTCCAGTTTGCTGCAGAAGTCTTGAAGATCTTCAGGGAATCTTAATACTGTGCTGCGACTGTCTTTTTTCCCTTTCAGACACACTGGAAATCCCCACTGATGAGACACATTCATAGTCCGCATCTGTTCTGTTAAGGGTTTGAGGAGTCGTCTTCTTGCCAAAGTCTCTACCAATAAATCTGAAAAAACTTGCAACTCAGTTCCTTCATGTGCGATACCTGTCAGTTTCCGTATATTTTCCATAATTTTAGCTTTTTCTTCATAGTAATGAAACCTTACTATGACGTCTCTAGGGTTTTCGTCTTCTTGGGCTTGATACCTTACGATCCTATGAACTCTATCCATTTTTAGCTCCTCTGCCGTCTCTCTCCCCAGCTTTGGATTAAATAATTCCTGCATCACCTTGGGAAGATCAACATTTTTGTGTTTCTCTGATGTACCTCTTATCCTTAAGTTTTTCCTTCAACTTCTGTTTTCCTGGTCTTCCATTTTGTAGAGAAGCCATCTGTTTGTTTTTTTGCAGAGATTCCATTTGTATGTTTATTTCCTCAAATCTTTGATCATATTTCTCCTTTCTCTCCTCTATTTCCTCTACTTGTCACAGTACCTGTCTGATGTCTGTTCTTACTGCTGCTATATCTGCTTTCAGAGATGTTTCCATTTTAGTCAATGCCTCCGTAAATATCTCTTTAATTTGGGCTAAGTTTGTTTGTGCTGCTCCTGCTTCGGGCTCTGGAGCCCCCCCTTTTTTATCTGGTCCCCATTTTGTGTCTTGCTACTTCCTTGTGGGATATTCCCCCCATTTCTTGACCGTGCTATTGATATATCGCTACCCTTCCCCACTTTAGTTTCTCTCTCTGTCGTTTTGGGTTTAGCCGCACCCGCCCGTGTTGTAGTTGCCTGTTTAGGGCTGCTATGGCCAGTTTCCGTCATGCTTGTTTCTGCTGACATATAGCGTTGAATACCCCCTGGGCTTGCGGCGGGACCTACTCCCTATTCCGGCTTTGCTTGATTTTCCCTTTGTTTGATTCATCTTTCTCTCCCTCCTGACTATAGTTCCCACTAGGGTTTAGTCAAAGGAACCGAAAAAAAAATTGAAAAAAAGAAGAGAAAGTCAATCATATGAGTCCTTTTAGACTGTATCCCAGTGACCTTAGTTCTTGGCAGCTTCTGGGGTTTCTCTAGCTGTATGAGAGGGGGGCTGAGATAGAGAAAGAACAAAGGGGGCACAGATGGGCATCAGTAGTGCCTCACTAATACCGCACTGGTGGAGCAGGTATTGGGGAGTTAACATTCCCAGTTTACGCGCCTCCCGTTGACTGTTTTAGGCGTAGTGGTAGCAATAAGTTGTGATATTTATCACCCACAAATTATGTTAGGAGACCTTGATTGATCAGTAGTATTGGGTTAAATACCGGGGCCCCTCCCACACTTTATCAGGTGGCACTAGTCCTTAACAGTGCCAATAATAGTACCAAAGTTATATCTTTAGCGACCGTCTCTAATAAGCAGTAGTCAGTTTTGTGCTAGTTTTGTGCCCGGAAGATAATTAGATAGGAACATGCTTCAGCCCAAACCCCCCCCCCCCCCCCGGGAGCCAAGGTCCTATTAATCCTTCAGGG
This sequence comes from Rana muscosa, assembly GCA_029206835.1. NCBI lineage: Eukaryota > Metazoa > Chordata > Amphibia > Anura > Ranidae > Rana > Rana muscosa. Next base: position 274,784,728 of record CM055120.1, on the reverse strand, counting down.
ACTCCAGTCCTCCTCGGGTCCGAGACTCCCTATTGGAAAAACAGTCCATTACCACCAGGCAGTACCAAAGTGATAGGTAAAAGCTTTTAGGCAAAAAAAAAAAAGAGCAACCAGGCCCAAGCATCAAAGAGCGCAAAGAAGCATTAGTATTCAAGTTTTAAGCAGATAGCAAATAGGTACCCAGCATCGACCGTTCTTTTACTTTAATTTGCTTTTAATCGGCTCTAAGTAGGCAGCTCTCTCCCTCTTAGTCCTTTATGCATCGGTCCTTGCTTCCACATTAATTGATAACGCTATCTAGTATCAAACTTCAATAGGCGACAGTTTATGTACCCACAAGCATAATTCTTAAACAGTTTAATAATTTTCCCCCGGAACATTAGCAGTCTTTGGGGGCAGGTAAGGAGCAGGTAGGTACAGCCACCTTTAGGGTAAGAAGAAACAGAGGTACAGATAGGCACTCCAGCCCTGAGGAGGCCAAGGGACGAGGGTCCCCGCAGTGTTGGCAGGTCGTTATGCAAAATACAAGGCAAAGGGAGCGACACATCTCAGCAGATCTCTTTAACCAATTCATGCAGCTAACTCTGCATCCAACTCTGCATTTATCTATAGATTTTTTTATTTTTTTTTACTTTACCGCCTCCTCGTAGGTTTCTTCCTTTCAGCTGCGAGTGAAGAGCAACAGGGTGGTCAGACCGAGGGCATCTATCCTGCAGCCATGCAAGCCCTTCTCAATATGCCTGTACTGTGTCCTCCATTTCCTCCACAGACCTCTGCTGCAGGATCGCTGACTCCTCGCTGGGTTCTCTCCTAGAATCACCGGTTGTCTGCCGCTCCTCCTTTCCCTTCAGAGGCCTTCAGGTGCTGCAGTATGAGAAGGTAAGTGGAGGGGAGCAGGCCCAACTCAGCCAGCTGACAATGTCAAAGCAGGCTAGGAGAGGGGGGAGGGAGGGGCTCAGTACCGCAGCGCTGCACCGGCTTCTCCCCTTGTTGGCTTAACCACATCAATACTGGGCACTTAAACCCCCTTCCTTCCCAGACCAATTTTCAGCTTTCAGTGCTCTCGCACTTTGAATGACAATTATTCAGTCATGCTACACTGTACCCAAATGAAATTTTTATCATTTTGTTCACACAAATAGAGCTTTCTTTTGGTGGTATTTGTTCACAATTTCATTTTCAATTTTTTGCGATAAAAGCGAAAAAAGAGCGAATATTTTGAAAAAAAACAACATTTTCTACATTCTGTTTTAAAAGAAATCCAAACAAATCAAATTTCGGCAAAAATTTAGGCCAAAATGTATTCTGCTACATGTCTTTGGTAAAAAAAATCCTGATAAGTGTATGATAATTGGTTTGTGTGAAAGTTATAGAGTCTACAAACTAAGCTACGCATTATTGCAAATTGATCAATCCTAATGCACTGATGGCCTATCTCATTTCTTGAGGCCCTAAAATGTCAGGACAGTACAAATACCCCCCAAATGACCACTTTTTGGAAAGAAGACAGTCGGAGGTATTTAGTAAGAGGCATCGTGAATTTTTTGAAGTTGCAATTTTTTTCCCACAATGCCTTGGAACATTAAGAAATATATATATATTTTTTTTTTCTTCACAAAGTTGTCAATTTAGAAGATCTTTCTAACACATAGTATGTACATAGCAAAAATAACACCCCAAAATACATTCTGCTACTCGTCCTGAGTATGGCGATACCACATGTGTGAGACTTTTCCACATCCTGGCCACATACGGAGGCCAAACATCCAAGTAGCACCATCAGGCGCTCTAAAGGCATAAATTACACATTTCATTTCCTGAGTACCTATCACATTTTTGAAGGCCCTGGAGAACAAGGACAATGGAATTACCCACAAAATGACCCCATTTTGGAAAGAAAACAACCCAATGTATATTCTATGAGGCATAATAAGTCTTTTGAACATGTCATTTCTTTCCAAAAGTTTTGGGAATATGTGGAAAAAAATCTAAAACATATATTTTTTTCACAAAGTTGTCAATTTAGAAGATCTTTCTAACACATAGTATGTACATAGCAAAAATAACACCCCAAAATACATTCTGCTACTCATCCTGAGTATGGCGATACCCAGTGGGTGAGACTTTTCCACATCCTGGCCACATACGGAGGCCAAACATCCAAGTAGCACCATCAGGCGCTCTAAAGGCATAAATTACACATTTCATTTCCTGAGTACCTATCACATTTTTGAAGGCCCTGGAGAACAAGGACAATGGAATTACCCACAAAATGACCCCATTTTGGAAAGAAAACAACCCAATGTATTTTCTATGAGGCATAATAAGTCTTTTGAACATGTAATTTCTTTCCAAAAGTTTTTGGAAAGTGTGGAAAAAAATTAAAACATATTTTTTTTTCACAAAGTTGTCAATTCAGAAGATCTTTCTAACACATAGTATGTACACAGCAAAAATAACACCCCAAAATACATTCTGCTACTCGTCCTGAGTATAGTGATACCCCATGTGTGAGACTTTTCCACAGCCTGGCCACATACAGAGGCCCAACATGCAAGTAGCACCTTCAGGCTTCTAACACATAGCATGTACACACCAAGAATTACACCCCAAAATACATTCTGCTGAGCAAAAGGTAATAAAAAAAAAGGCTCACCTATGGTTTTAGCAGGCAGGAATACCGTTCCAGAGCAGTCAAAGCATTGGTCCAGACAGCCATAGGAAATGTCCAGGAATTGTCCAGCAGGGAAACAGAGATATGGAAACCTATGAACATGGTCCATGGTTTAGCAGGCAGTTCAGGTGGCAGGCAGAGGCATGGCCAGTTCAGGTGGCAGGCAGAGACATGGCCAGTTCAGGTGGCAGGCAGAGACATGGCCAGTTCAGGTGGCAGGCAGAGGCATGGCCAGTTCAGGTGGCAGGCAGAGGAATGGCCAGTTCAGGTGGCAGGCAGAGGAATGGCCAGTTCAGGTGGCAGGCAGAGGCACGGCCAGTTCAGGTGGCAGGCAGAGGCACGGCCAGTTCAGGTGGCAGCACTATAACATTTAGGCCTTGGTCAGGAAAGACCTAAGAACAGGGGTAGAGGCTTCTTCCCACCCAAATCTCTACGAAGCCTCCGAGTCTCCAGACCCTAATCCGAGAAAAACAAAACCTGGAGAAAAACATTTTCTCCACTCGGAAACTCTTTTCTGGAGCCCCTAAAATATGTGAGACCCCTGTGCTGTACTCAAATGATCAGTTTAGGAGGCAGGCAAAAAGCATGGTCATGTAACAGGCCGAGGTCAATTCACGTTGAAGGCAGAAACATGGTTGGCAGAGGCATAGTCGAAAACAGTCCGGGTCATTCACAGAAATGGCAGATGGTGGAAACTGGAAAAAAAATCATCTTCACTTTACTAATAGTTTAGTAAAGTATGATAGCTCTGAAAGCACTTTCCAATACAAAGGCCTGGCTGGGAGGGACATTGGGGACAGTAGTATCGGGTGTCACGACGAATTCCTCTACTTGAACACACACGACATTTTTTTGGGGGTTTGCGACCTGTTTCGGTAAGAGGGAGGATTTCGGAGAAGTGCCTTTCGTGGAGTCTGGCTACTGCATCGGATCGAATTAGTTGAGGGGCTTGGCCATGGGGATAGAGAAGGGCTTCGATCAAGTCTTCTTGGAATTTTAGATAGGTTAGGGAACTTTGGGTGCACTTAGAAAAAATGATATAAGAATTGAAAAGGGCTAGTTGCATCAAATAAATGGCAACTTTTTTGTACCAAAACAGTGATTTCCTGGTGGCCAAGTAGGGCTGCATCATCTGGTCATTCATATCCACCCCCCCCATGTAAAGATTATAGTCATGCACACATTTTGGCTTCTGGACGGGGCCTCTTCTTCTCTGCAGTTCCACCAAGGTGTCATCATGCATTGTGGAAAGGATGTAGACATCTTTTTTTATCTCTCCACTTTAATGCTAGGACCTCTTCAGTCCGCATACTGGCCATTTCCCCCTGTTTCAGTTTCTTGGCAACCAATCTCTGTGGGAAGCCTTTACGGTTGGTCTGTGCTGTCCCACAGGCCACAGTTTTCTTTTGGTACAGATGGCGAAAAAGTGGGAGACTTGTATAGAAATTGTCTACGTATAGGTGGTAACCTTTCCCAAGCAATGGTTCAATCAGCTGCCAGACAATTTTGCCACTTGTTCCCATGTAGGTAGGGCATCCAGGGGGGTTTAGCTGTCTGTCTTTTCCCTCATAAATTATAAAATCATATGTGTAACCCGTGGCCCTGTCACATGCCTTATAAAATTTTACCCCACGTCTGGCTCTTTTACTGGGGAGGTATTGCTTTATTCCAAGTCTTCCTGTGAAGTGTACTAATGATTCATCTACACATATATTTACATCAGGGGTAAACATCTGCTTGAAGCTGGCGCAAAAAAAATTGATTAGGGGCCGAATTTTAAATAATTTATCATAATTGGGATGATTTCGAGGGAGGCATTGGGCATTGTCGTTGAAGTGTAGAAACCTCATTATCATCTCGTAACGGGTTCTTTTCATAAAAGATGAATAGATTGGCATGTGGTAGATAGGTCGGGTAGACCAGTAGGAATGGAGTTCATTTTTTTTTGTCAGCCCCATGTTGAGGGTTAGGCCAAGGAAAATTTTTAATTCTTCCACGGTGAGGGGTTTCCAAACAAAAGGACGGGCATAGGAAGAATTTGGATTGTTGGCTATATATTGACTGGCGTATAGATTACACTGCTCCACAATGTAGGTTAGGATATCATCAGTAAAAAATAATTCAAAATAATAAATCGGGGTAGCATTTTCCGACTGTATCTGAGGGCCTGGCTGGGCTGTAAAAGGGGGAATGATAGGTTCTACTGACGTATCGGGCAGCCATGTTGGATACAGTAGAAGATCGGGGAGGCTAGTATGGGCCCTGCCTCGTTGTTGATGGGACGCCCCATTGCTAGCATTTGGCCTATCCTCTAGAAAAGTTGCAGAACTGCTGGCGGATGCCTGCCTATCCTGGCATGATGCGCTGCTGGCGGATGCCTGCCTATCCTGGCGTGATGCGCTGCTGGCGGATGCCTGCCTATCCTGGCGTGATGCGCTGCTGGCGGATGCCTGCCTATCCTGGCGTGATGCGCTGCTGGCGGATGCCTGCCTATCCTGGCGTGATGCGCTGCTGGCGGATGCCTGCCTATCCTGGCGTGATGCGCTGCTGGTGGATGCCTGCATATCATCATGGAGTCCTGCGCTGCTGGTGGATGCCTGCTGGTGGATGTCCTGGAGTGCTGCGCTGCTGGTGGATGTCTGCGGCGCCTGCTCATAACTCCTGATCTCACTTGTTACGATTCTATCCTCAGTTTCTATTTCAGAGCCACTACTTTCCTCTGGATAATATTCACTATCCGATTCTGACAGAGAGAGTTCCTCGCTACTCTCGTCCGACATACCCTGGAGTATCTGGAGAGCCTCCTCGCTGCTGTAGAATCGTTTAGCCATGTGGGCAGATGTGCCAGATGTTGGCGGTCAGATGTGCCAGATGTTGGCGGTCAGATGTGCCAGATGTTGGCAGGGCAGATGTTGGCGGGCAGCTGTTGGCGGTCAGATGTTGGCGGCCAGATGTGTCAGATGTTGGCGGGCAGCTGTTGGTGGTCAGATGCTGGCGATCAGATGTTGGCGGGCAGCTGTGCCAGATGTTGGCGGGCAGCTGTTGGCGGGCAGATGGCGGGCAGATGTGGCAGCTGTTGGCGGGCAGATGTGGCAGCTGTTGGCGGGCAGATGTGGCAGCTGTTGGCGGGCAGATGTGCCAGATGTTGGCAGGGCAGCTGTTGGCGGTCAGATGTTGGCGGGCAGATGTCAGATGTTGGCGGCCAGATGTTGGCGGGCAGATGTGGCAGCTGTTGGCGGGCAGATGTTTACTGCCAGATGTTGGGAGTCAGATGTGCCAGATGTTGGCAGGGTAGATGTTGGCGGGCAGATGTGCCAGCTGTTGGCGGGCAGCTGTTGGTGGTCAGATGCTGGCGATCAGATGTTGGCGGGCAGATGTGCCAGATGTTGGCGGGCAGCTGTGCCAGATGTTGGCGGGCAGCTGTGCCAGATGTTGGCGGGCAGATGCGCAAGATGTTGGCGGGCAGATGCGCAAGATGTTGGCGGGCAGATGCGCAAGATGTTGGCGGGCAGATGCGCCAGATGTTGGTGGGCAGCTGTTGGTGGGCAGCTGTTGGCGGGCAGCTGTGCCAAATGTTGGCGGGCAGATGCGCAAGATGTTGGCGGGCAGATGCGCAAGATGTTGGCGGGCAGATTCGCAAGATGTTGGCGGGCAGATGTTTTCACTGTTTTATGGACACTGTGTTTTATGGACACTGTGTTTTGGGGACACTGTTTTGGGGACACTGTTTTTTGGGGACACTAGCTGGGTGATCAGTGGGTAAACAGCAGACAAACAGCTAAAAACTCACTGATCTCCCGGCTGCAGCACAGATTGTCTCTTCCTCTCCTCACTGACAGGCTCTGTGTGAGGAGAGGAAGAGATCAGAGCAGTTACAACTGCTCTGTGTTTACATTACATGACGGCTGTCATTGGACAGCCGTCATGTCATCAGGAGGGCCAATCACATGGCCCTCCTGTTTGCACACACCTTCTATCTCTGGGGGGTACAGGCAGATCGGGATCGCGCCGCTGCGCGTGCACGTGGTGGCGCGATCCCCTCACAAGTGCCAGCCCCCCCTCTCTGTGTTTACATCACGATGGCTGTGATTACACACAGCCATCGTGCCGATCAGGAGGGCGAATCACAGTGCCCTCCTGCTGTTCCGAGATGCGGCGTGTCCGCGGGACACGCGCGCATCGGGATCGCGCGCGATCACGCTCCTTCTGAAGGACGTTCAGGAACGTCCACTCAGAAGGAGAGAGCACCCACCCGGCCGTATATATACAGTGGCCGGGTGGGAAGTGGTTAAAGAGGAGACGCCGCGCTATCCATAGAGAGGGCGCGGGCGTCGTGCGCGTTAAGACAGTCCACCCCTCCTGTTCTCCGACACATCCTCTCCTCTCCTCACAGTCAGCCTTGGGTCAGCGTGTCGGCGTCTCCGAGTGGCGGGAGTTTCAGGTAGATGGGTGTCCAGCATAACACTTCTGATGCAGCCTGCAGACAACACTGCAGGAAGCTTCCTTTCTTTTCCTGTGGCCGCACAGAGCCAGTTGTGGTCATCTGTGTTAAAGAATTGTTTGTAAAAAAAGAAAAAAAAAAGCCAGGCTTATAAGAGCTGCACTCTGAGCATAGCACACTCTCTCTGTAAGCTGCCTTATGAGCAAGGAATGTGAATAATCTGAGGAAGCAGAGGAGAGGAATTCTCCATCAATCCATCCCTGATGCCTTCCCACATGAGGAGGTTGCTGACGAGCTTGTTTGATCTGTATGAGAATATAGAGCGGACTGGAAGGTGAGTGGCCATCTGCACATTAGGGTGAAGCACATGGTGGATGTTCAACACTCTTGGATATACTGTAGCGGTTCACATATGGGGACTATCTTGAAGTGGATAAAAAACAAGTTTTATGGACTTATTTTGCATTGAACACTTAAACTTGGAATTGTATGCATATAATTAGACTGTCTCACAGCTATATGACGGATTTGTGCACTTATGATCACTGCACTACAGTTTTAATAATTTTCAGTTCGTATGTCGGTTTACTTGAAGGGCAAGAATATTGCACAAACACTGGGAGCACTTTTTTAATTCTGTATATTCATATTGGTAAATCACTTATTAATAGGAGTAAATAACTAGGACTGAACACCAATGATTATTAGGGTGTTTATCTATAAAGCGCGTAATAAGCAAAGCGCCACATTTTAAAAAGCACCATTTTTTACAGGTTAAAATGAAAGAATCCTGTTTTTTATTTGCTTTTATTTAAACCTGGCCTATGCCATATACATTAACAATCTAACCAATTCAAGCTTCCCTTTTAATTAAAATTTCTTCTGCAATTCTTCTAATTTAGTGCTGGTAAAGTATTTGTGCCAAGGCACTGGTAACTGCCAAGATGGAGGATTCGTTTCCAAGCTGTGATTTTACTGGACAATTTTATTTTTTTCTCAATTTTATTTTTTCCTTTCTTGAAATCTTCTGATGACTATGATGGACCGCATTTTTTAACCACATCAGCCCCGCGATGATTTACCCTTTTAATGACCAGGTCATTTTTTGCGATACTTTAACTGACAATTGTGCAATCGTGTAACGTTGTACCCACACAAAATGTATGTCTTTTATTTCCCCCTGCAAATAGAGATTTCTTTTGGTGGTATTTGATCACCTCTGCGTTTTTTTTTTTGCACTATAAACAAAAAAAGTGACAATTTAAAAAATAAATAAATTACTCTTTCGTTCATGGACTGACACAGCTTCCTATTGACAAGTGGGTATTATCCTATCTTTAGGAGTGACTAGGCAGAAAAAACTTGTAAAAAGTGTTACATCACACCTTCCACAGCACTGCCCAGGGGGCGGACCCTCTGGGTATAATCCCTCTCTCTGCACCTCGCAGATCGGTTTTTTTCTGTCTAGCAAGGAGAAGGACATGGCTCCCTTCGGGCCCACTGGTCCGGGGGAAAAAAAAAATTGAAGTTTTTTTTTTTTTATATATTTTTTGTTTCCTGCGATCTTCGATCAACTGCCGACTGGGTGACAGGCTGGATCCTCGATCCTTGTAGTCCCCCCAGCTTCGGCCATCGAGCGTGTGCCGACCCTAGCTACGTGCTGGGTTTTCCATGACATGCCCGTCGCTCTACGGGTGGCCGGTGAGCCTAAGCTCCAGGGCTTGCATCGGACCGCTCGGCTTCGGCTGACCTTAGGGCCGAGTCGCAGTAGCCTGTCCGGTGAGCTCGCGCTCCAGGGCATGCATACGATCGTTCCCTAGGGTTCAGTCACAGCATGGTCGGTAAGTAGGCTTGGTTTTTCCCTGGGCATTCCTCAGGCCATGTTGTTATTGAATCACAGCATGCCTGGACGACAGTCACCTCCGGGGGCGGATGATGATCTGTCCGGAATGTTTTCCAGCATGATCCACGCAGGAAAGGTAAGTAGCTCCCTTGCTTCGGCAGGGTGACTTGGCTGGACATTCCTGGAGAGATCAAGTAAGTGGTTGTGGCCCCTTTCTTTCCTCTCTCCCTGCCTTCCCTCCTCCCTGGGCTCTGAGCTAAGGTTGCTGGGTGCTGGGGGTCACCTGGGGGGCTCCATCTGGAGCGGGGCTGTGCTGTAGCTGTCATTTAAAAAATGTAATTTTGCTTACCTGTGTGTGCCTTTCTCCCTCCATGCTGTCGGCGGCCATTTTGGGGTGGTCCATGCCTGTTGGCCTCTAGTGACTGTCCGGCGGCCATTTTCTTGTGGTTCACACCAATATGTATATATCGCCGAACGGCCATTTTCTTGTGGTTCGCGCACGCCTTGGCCTCAATCGACTGTTCGGCGGCCATGTTTCTTGTGGTTTACGCCTGTATGTAATTACCGCTGCCCGGCGGCCATCTTTTTGTGGCCCGCGGCAGTTTTTTGCCTCTGTCGACTCGGCGGCCATTTTCTTAATGCCCACATTGTTTTCAATACGGCCGCTTGGCAGCCATTTTGTGTTAGTCTTCGGCCTCTAGGGTGCATTTCACTGGCGCAAATTCACACAGGGAATGCTGATGAGAATCAGACTGACACAGGCAGCGGTGGGATAGCATCACAGGCGGAGCACACGGCAGCGATAGCGGTACCGTTCCAAGGGTGGTGAGTCCTTTAGGAGATCTGCATCTCTGTAGCAGCTAGGAGGGTGGCCTATTGATACCTTGCCTGGAGTCCCTGTGGGTGACAGCGCATGGGTCAGTATGGCGTCTGAAGCAGACGTTTTTTTCCCTGAAACACCTAAGTTGGCAGCTGGTGCCCCTGGAGGCTTTGTTGCCAAGGTAGAAGCGGCGCATGGGAACACGGGGTGTGGAAATCGCTCCAGTCCCCCGCCATCTTCTGGGGATAATTCTGATGCAGAACCAGGCCCGGCTGTGGCTCATGGCCCAGTGTCTGATGCATGAGAGACTGCAGACCGTGACCGGTCGGACAGTGACAATGACTCCAAGTCCAGGTCAGCACGCAAAAAGGCCTTTGGTATCTGACCTTATCACGGCAATGCAGGATACGCTAAAATGTGAGAATGCTGCTAAAGCAGCAGAGACACCGGTCCCCTTTGGGTTCCGTAAACCGGCCTGCACTGCTAAGGTGTTTCCTTGTGTGTCTTATCTTGATAAGCTCTTGTACAAGGAGTGGGAAGACCCACTGAGGGTTTTTTGCAGCCCCAAAAATTTTGGGGCGGTTTGGTACCCCTTGGGGAGAGTTCCTGAAAAAATGGACCTCTCCCCCAATAGTGGAACCCCCTGTGTCCAGACATAAGTTGCCACGATTCCAGAGGAAGGGGCTCCTGTCTTCAGGGACACTCGCTACCTATACACAGTGGGGGGCTCAGCGGTACGTCCAGCATTGGCTGGGGTTTTTCTGATGGCTCAGACACTGACTGAGGCTACTCCAGGGGTTAAAGACACGGGAGACTCCTAACGAGGTAGCTCTGGACGACCAGTTGGTACAGGGCCTTGAGTCTGTCTGCGAGTCAGACTTGGATACTATTCCCTTGCTGTCTTGAGCCTCCGTTTATGCGGTGGCGTTGCACCGCCTAATCTGGCTAAGGTGCTGGTCTGCGGACCAATCTTCCTAGAAGGCCCTGTTGAATCTGCCCTTTTAAGGCGACAGACTTTTGGGGCCTCTCTGGATGACATCTTTTAAGATGCCACAGGAGGTAAGAGCACATTGTTAATGCAATCCAAAAAAGGTAAGGAGCCACGCCATAGGCTAGGGCCCTCCTTCGCCGTGCACAAGTGGTTCTTTCGTCCGCCTAGTGCGGCAAGTAAATGACCCCAGGCCGATGAAGCACCTGCTGAGGGACAGAAGCGTCCCTGGGTTTGCAAGCCCAACCTTGCTTGCCTACCGAACAGATTTTTTTTCTTCTTAACCGCCAGCTTCAGCCGACTTGTCGGGAAGCCCTACATGGGTGGTCCAAGACCTGCTGATACGCAGGGTGGGCCTTTCCTGTCTTAGCACAGGAACGGGGTCAGGGGTCCTACTCAAATCTGGTCATAGTGCTGAAGAAGGAGGGGGTTCGTCCGGTCTTGGTTCTCAGGACCCTCAACTGCATTGTGAAAGTACAAATATTTCCGAAAGGTGTTGGCTCACCCTGTTGTGCACCCCTCCATCCAGGGGATTTTCCGGCATCCTTGATCATCAAGGATGCATGCTTGCATGTCTCCATATGCACCAGAGATGTCTGCGTTGGCGGCCGGGGAAGACCACTACCAATGGTGGCTCTCCCCTTTGACCTGGCATCGGCACCAAGGGTGTTCACCAAGGTGCTTGCCCCGATTCTGGCCCTACTAAGACAGTGTGGCTTCGCTATCATGGGCAACTTGGACGATCTTCTGAGGGTCACTTCAGACTTAAATTTAGAAGTAAGCGTGTCTATAACCTGTCATACCCTCCGATACTGGTGGGGTGCTGAACACTCAGAAGACAGTATTGGTACCGTCCCAACTCTTAGTGTGTCTAGGGTTGATTCTGGACTCCTCAGAGGCGTACATTTTTTTCTCCCTAGGGGAAAGTTGCACACCCTTCGGGCTGCGGTGCAGCAGTTGACATCCCAAAAAGGGGTTGTCACACCACTTTTGCAGGCGAGTCCTGGGCCTCATGGTAGCCTCCTTTTGAGGCAGTACCATAGGCACTAATTCACACGTGAGTGTTACAGAGGTAACTCTGTCCTGAAGAGTCAAGTGCCCTTCATCCCTGGATTATCAGAATCCGGGTGAGCCATCTAATCAGGACCTGCCTAGTTGGTGGCCGACATCACTGGCATTTCTGTCTGGGAAGTTGTTTTTTCTTTTTTACTGGATGGTGGTCACGACAGACGCCTGTCTTCCCGGTTGCAGAGGAGTCTGAGGAGCTCAGTCAATCTGGGTCCCTGGACTCAGGAGGAATCCCATTGCAGATCATTGGCCTGAAATCCAGGCGATCTGGCTTTGCCTTTCCACATGGTCTCAGAGGCTACAAGGGCGTCCAGTCAGACAAACACCACAGTGGTGGCGTATGTCAATCGGCAAGGAGGAACAAGCGGCTCTGCTGCTGCATCGGAGGTCGCTCACCTCCTAAGGGGCTCCCTTTCCAGAGGGGAAGCATGCCAGTCGTATATCTCCTGACATCTCAACTCAATCGGAAGGTATTGAGGTTTGTGACCAGGTCAAGAGACCCATGGGCAAACACGACAGATGCGTTTATGACACTGTGGAGTCAGTACCGACTAATCTATGCCCTTCCTTCTCTGAAGCTCCTTCCTCATCTGCTTCACAGACTGGATGCAGATGGGACTACAATGGTCCCAATTATTCTGAATTGGCCTCGGCGTCCTTGGTACGCCGATCTAGTGCGTCTGGTAGCAGCTGTCGCTAGATCCCATACGCCATCCTGTTTTTAAAGTCCCTGGCTTGAGGGCATGGCTTGAGAGCCAGGTGCTAAGAGACCGGGACCTGTCAGACTCGATGATCTCTACCATAAGGAGTGCTCGGAAATAATCCTCTAGGAAGATTACCATCACACTTGGAAGACCTGCATATCCAATTGTGAGGAAATGAGGTGGCATCCGCGTACGTATTTGTTTCCAGAGTCCTGCTGTTATTCAGCAGGGAACGGGCCAAAAATGTTACTTTTAAGTACAATTAGGGGGCAGGTATCTGCCCTGGCTGTCTTTTCAACGACCCCTGGTGGCTCACTCTCTAGTCAGAACGTTTGTACAGTGGGTTCGGCAGGCGACCCCTCCGGGCCACCCTCCACTACCTCCGTGGGGCTTGTGTAGCAGACGTCCTTTTGGCGTCTACCATTACAAGAGGACCTGCTGGCGCAGGGTCCCATATGCCATCCTGCTTGCAGTCAATGGCTTCTACGGCATGGCCTTTAAGTGTCTCAGAAACCACCGTTTGAGTACATCAGGGAGATTCTCTTGTTGACACTTTCTCAGAAAGTGGTCCTTTTGGTGGCGGTTATGCCAGTAAGACGGATTTCTGAGCAGGCAGCCTTGTCATACAAGCCTCCCTACTGTATCTGATCTTCCACAAGGATAAGGTGGTGCTGCGTCCGCAGCCATCTTTTCTTCCTAAGGTCTTTGACCTTCCATCTCAAGGAAGACATGTACTGCTATCCTTGTGTCCTCATCCGTCCAATCCTAAGGAGACGACGTTGCATTCCTTGGACGTTGTCCAAACTCTGAGAGAATGCTTGTCTGGTACTGCTACGTTCCAGAGTCCAGACTCACTGTTTGTTTCGGTGGCTGGTCCCAAGTAGGGCCCAGCGGTCTCGTCGGCCACCATCTCTAGGTGGATCCGACAGATCGTGATCAGGCTTACGCCATGAAGGGTCAGGCGCCTGATCACTAGTATTGTTCCCTGTCAGAACGGGTATCCTCCTTGTTTACATAGGCCGATCGCAGGTGGCCGTTGAGTCCACTGGACCCGCAGGCGAGCCCCTTCAACGTCACGCGCCTGCCCAGTGTATCTTATGCATGGACCGATGTACAGGTACGTCGGTTTGTGCAGCCAGGCCGCCCTGCCGCAGTATATGTCGTTAAACTGAACACAAATCTTTCAGAATTACTGTATCATGTAGGAATCTTGAGAAAAAGGAACTTTCTATTACTATATTATATTCCTATGTTTCCAACATGCTGCATGACTTCAACAGGGCTGAAAAGTGTTTTTTTGCTGTCATTTGTACTCCATTGTGAATATTTCCATTTTCATTGTAGAAATGTCCCGATGAAACCTTTCACCGTGTTCGGTATTGACTGCGCCCAGATTTTTTTTTTCGAAAAGTCCGAGTGTGACATGTTGCACTTCATGGTCTTTTATGCTGTACAAAGTTCATCAACCAGCGGAATGAAGTTCGATAGGTGCCAAGAAAATTTTCAGTGACATCCTTGAATGCTTTCCAGGCGATTTTCTCTGGCCCCACTAACTTCTTTGAGCTGTTTGTTATTGATGACGTATCTGTTCTCTGGACCATCAAAAATGCTTTGTTTAATCTTGGCATCAGTTGTTATTAGAAATGTCTGTCTCAAATAACAAAAACCTTCGCTTTGTTCATCATTTTCACAAAATTTTTCATAATTCAGATTTTTATGTGAAGCAGAGGCAAAAACTGGTTCATGTACCACGTTTTTCTGTCCTCAAACCAAATTATTTTAGAATTGCCATTTATTTTAAAAGTAATGCGACTCTTGCTAACCTGTGCAAAGAAATTTGTTAAATTATCTTGACGGTTTTAACCCTTTTGCTGCCAAGTCCATACGCACATGCAAAAGTGCCTGCAGGTGGCCAAGTTTGTACTGACCTAATTTCTCCCTCTCCTATAAGCTTATGGTCACTTCAATGACCAAAAGCTTATATCAGAATTGTTCAGCAGACTGAACAATTCTATAACTCTGATCAGCAGATTACAACCTGCTGATCAGAGTTATTAACCCTAACTGTGACCCCACCCATGCCCCGCTTCCCTGTCTCCACCCTCCACCACTCCCTTCCATCTATATCTACTCCCCCCCACTCTCCTTTCCTATCCCCTTCTCTCCCCCAGCACTAATTATCACCCTCCACCTGATCCAATCCCCTGCAGCTACTCTTAGAAGCTAGCATCCCTCCACTGCCTTCAGGTGCTGCATGGGGCTTGGGGGTCCAGATGTGTCCCCCCTCCAGTCACATCACCCCCAGTACCGCCCCCGCACCCCCCCATCCATCACCGCTCCGGCGGTATCCCTCCTTCCCCTCCCGCAGCCTGCGGATGCTGGCCGCTTTGATCTCTGGGCAATCTGGCAGGCTGGGGATCACTGTGGGGGAGGGGGTGGGGATCAGTGGGGGTGAAGTTGGGGCTTGGGGGGGCTTGGTAAACACGTGTTTACCAAGCGCCCTCCTGTAGTACAGTACAATGGATTTAGGTAGCGATATTCACTGACAGCTGATATAACTGTGAGTGGTACTATAAATCATACAAATTTTAGGAATGAATGGAATCTCTATACAGATTCCTTATTCATTCAAGTATAGAGCTACAGAGAAAGGGACTATCTTCAGTCTGTCAGGAACCATAAAACAGACAGAAAATGCAGTAAAAAATCACACCTTTTTAATAAAATGGTAAAAATAGTACAACTGGTAAACGTAGTCAAAACATAGCCAAGGTTCGTAGCTAAATCTGGTAGTCAGAACAAGCCAGGAAATCGGAGCCAGAGATCAGCGTAGTCATAGGCAGCAGACAGGATCAGGAACCAGAAGGGACTTCAGCCAGGCAGGTTTTTAACAGGAACACAGCAGAGAGTCTCTAGATATGTTTGACCAAGGCAAAGACAATTGATTAAATGAACCAGGCAGTTTAAATAGCCAGGAGGGGGGCTGGCTGTGGGCTTGACTGACGAGCCACTGTGGAACGATGAGTTTTCCAATTAACCGACAGCTGAGATCAGACGGAAGGACTGAGAGCCCAGCCCTGACAGTACCCCCTTCTTAATGACCCCTCGCCCTCAGGGGACCACCAGGTTTGAGGGGAAAAGTCTATGGAAAGCACGAGGGGAGCACAGGAGCATGTACGTCCAAGGATGAGAACCAAAAGCATTCCTTCGCACCGTACCCTCTCCAATGAACTAGGTACTGTATGTGCCCACGGAATCTACAGAAGTCAATTATCGATTGTATCTCATGGTTCTCGACCTGCACTGGGCGCGATGACGTTGTACCAAGATGGTGAAGCGGTTGCACACCAAATGTTTCAATAAGAAGACATGAATAGCTTTCGAAATACGCATGTTAGAAGGAAGGTCTAATGCATAAGCTACTGGGTTGATCCTACATAGAATACGGAAAGGCCCAATAAATCGTGGTGCCAGTTTCAGTGAGGGAACATGAAGTTGGAGGTTACGAGATGTAAGCCAGACCCTCTCCCGAACTTGGTAGAAAGGCGCAGGTAGGCGTTGGCGGTCAGAATGGAGTTTGTATCTCTCACTGGCACATCGCAAGGACTCCTGGATCTGTACCCAAGTGAAGCGAAGTTGCTCCTTAAATGCAGGAATTATTTGGGGAACAAATGAGTCAGCCAACATGGATGATTGAAAACCATAATTCACCATAAACAATCGGGAAGCGGTATTGATAGCACTATTGTAAGCAAAATCTGCCCAAGGTAGGTGGTCTGACCAGTTGTTATGGTCAGAAATATAGCAGCGTTGAAACTGCTCCAAGGCTTGGTTGGCTCGCTCTGCGGCCCCATTGGACTGTCTTTGATACGCAGAGGAAAAGGAAAACTGAATTCCTAACTGTGCACAAAAGGCTCGCCAAAACCTGGATACAAACTGGCTACCCCTGTCCGAGACGATAACCTTGGGTAGCCCATGTAATCGAAAGATCTCCCGAGCAAAACTGGGTGCCAGTTCTTTGGATGTGGGCAACTTTAGTGGAATGCAATGTGACATTTTCATGGGACCGGTCAACCACCATAATGATAACTTTGTTGCCCTGGGAGTTGGGTAACTCCACAATAAAATCCATAGACAGGTGGGTCCAAGGCCTCTCTCCATTGGTTGTGGGAAGGTGTCGTGGTGTATTACTCATAGCACAGAGGGAACAGGCAGCTACGAAGGCGGCTACATCAGTTTGGGGACTAGGCCACCAGAATTTATGCAAAATAGCCCAAATGAGTTGATTCTTCCCGGGGTGGCCAGCAGCCTTGGGAGAATGGTAAGTCTGGAGCACAGCGGAGCGGAGACTCTCAGGATCAAATCCGCGGTCACGAGGTTTCTCAGGAGGAGAATGGATTTGAGTGGCAAGAATTCTGTCACCCAAAGGTGAAGTGAGACTGGTACCAACAGTAGCCAGAATACGAACGGGAAATATCACAGGAACTGAACAGACTCAATCTTGGAAGCGGAGGAAAACTGCTGCGACAATGCATTAGCCCTTACATACTTGGTAGCGGGAAAGAATGAGACTACGTAATTGTAATCGTGCCCTTCTGGGAGAGAGGTGTTTAGCCTCAGACAAGCATGTGAGATTCTTATTGTCAGTCAGAGACAAGCATGTGAGATTCTTATTGTCAGTCAGAATGAGAACTGGCACAGTGGTACCTTCAAGGAGAGGCCTCCATTTTTTAAGGGCTAAAATTCTAGCTAACAATTCGCTGTCCCCAACCTCGTAATTGCATTCTGCAGAAGACAATTTCTTAGAAAAGTAGCTACAAGGATGCTCTAAGGTAGGATGTTGAGACCGAAGGGTGCCCACTCCAGTCTCAGATGCATAAATCTCAAGAATGAAGAGTAGCCTAGGATCAGGATGTGCCAACGCAGGAGCCGAAACAAAGGCAGCCTTGAGAGACTCAGTGGAATCCGGAGACCAATTCTGTTTCTTAAGCCTCGTACACACGGCCGAGATTCTCGTAGAAAAAAACATGTCGTTTTTTTCGACGAGATTCTTGGACAAGAAACTTGTCCCGGCCGAGTGTACACACGCTCGATTCAAAGAACCCGCGGTTCTTTGAATGGAGCGAACGCGGTGACGTCATCGAATACGACGAGCATGCGCTCATCACATTCGATGCCGTCGCCGCCATCTTGGTTCACCCTACCTATGCCTAGGAAGCTACCGCGCATGCGTCGAAGTCATTAAGAGCATGCGCGGGCTTCCCGGCGAAAAGGTAAGTGTACACACACACAATTTTCTCGTCGAGAAACAGGCTGACGAGAATCTCGACGAGAAAATAGAGAGCAGGTTCTCTATTTTCTCGTCGAGATTCTTGTCGCTTTTCTTGACGAGAAACCATACACACGAACGAATTTCTCGGCAAAAAATCTCTGCCAGCAAGTTTCTTGCTGGTTTTTGCCGAGAAACTCGTTCGTGTGTACGAGGCTTTACTGTCTTTTCTGGTCATATCAGTCGGGTTTGACCAGAGAAGAGTAGTTCCGAATAAATTTCTGATAATAATTTTCAAAGCCAAGAAAATGTAACTGACGTAGACCTATGGGTTGAGGCCACTGTAGAACTGCAGATAATTTATTTGGATCCATCGAAAAACCAGTAGTAGAAATGTCATAACCCAGAAATGTAACCTGTTCATAATGGAATTTGCACTCCAACTTACAATACAGGCTATTATCTCTCAACCTCTGTAGCACACGGGAGACATTTGTGTGGTGGCTCTCTAGGGATTTAGAATATATGAAAATATCGTCGCGATAAACCACCACACATTGCTGCAACATATCTTGGAGGACATCGTTGATAAACTCCTGAAATACTGCAGGAGCGCTGCATAGGCCAAACGGCATTATGATCGGTATTCATAATGTCCTATCCTGTCGTTAAACGCAGTTTCTCTTTCGTTCATGGACGGACACAGCACTTAGTCTTGACCTTAGGTTATCCACCTTCTATCAGGAGAGGACTAGGCAGAACATGTTAACAAACATCAAACCTGTACAGTACCGCCCAGGGGGCGGTCCCTCTAGCTATAACCCCTCACACTGCATCCAGCAGCTCAGTTTTTTTCTGCCTAGCATAGAAGGACCTGGCTCCTGGTTGGGACCATTGGTCCTGGAGATTTTTTGCTACTTTTTTGATCCTGAGATCTACTACAACTGCCGGCTGGGTGACCGGCTGGTTAATATAGATCCTGGTAGTCTCTCCAGCCGGCCATCGAGCGTGAGCAGACCTTTAGCTACGCACTGGGTCGGCCACGACATGCCCCATTTGCTCCAGGGGTGGCCGGTGAGCTATATGCTCCAGGGCACACATATGACCAGGCTACTGCTGTCCGAGTCACAGTGTGCCATGACCGACAACCACCCTATACCACTCGGGTAATGGGTCTGTCTGGAATGCATCCAGCAGTCCCTGCAGGACGGGTAAGTATGGTTGCACCTGTCTCGGCAGGATGGAACAGCTGGGCATTCCTGGGGAGGTTGACTAGGGGGTCTCTCACTTTCCCTTTCTTCTCTCCCTGTCCTTTCCCTCCTCCCCATGCACTGTGGTGGCTGGGCCTGCTGTGTACCTGGCAGGGGGGTCCTCCGAGTCCTGGCTGGGGGCTGCGCGGGGTGTCCAGGGTCCGCTCTCCATAGTGGGGTGTTTCCTGGTCTGCCATGTGGGATGCCTCCGCTCGGAGGCTCAGTGTGTTCGCTGCCTTTTTTCAATCCCTCAGACACGGCCGGCGGCCGTTTTGGCAGAGCCCGGCGGCCATTTACTTGTAGCCCGCGCTCGTTTCTGCTGATGCGGCCATTTTCTTGTAGCCCGTACGTTTTTTCTGAAGCGGCCATTTTATTGTAGCCCCAGCTTAGTTTTTGCCTCTAGCGCTGGGAATATCTCTCTGAACGGCGCAAACAGCACAGAAACACCTCAGACGCAGAAGAACACCTCCGACACGGGAGAGGGCGGACGGCGGCACTGTGCAGTACCTGGGTCAGGGTGGTGAGTCCTCTGGGGGGGCCCCTCGGTCTGTGGCAGCTAGGAGGGTGGACTTTTTGTGTATCTTGCCTTGGTCCATACTGGTGTCAGGTGAGTGTGGGTCAGCATGGCGTCAGAAGCTGGTGCTTCTTTCCCAGACATCCCTGTGGTGGCAACCGGTGCCCCTGCACCTGCAGTGCCTATGGACGCTTTGTCGGCCATCCTGGAATCCTTTGTTGCCAGGGTGGAAGCGGTGTGCGGGCGCAAGGGGGGTAAAAAAACTCCCCCTCTATCTTCTGGGGAAGCTCTGATTCAGACTCGAGCCTTCCTGTGGCACACGGCCCCTGTTCTGATGTGTCAGAGGATGCAGACCAGGACCATTCGGACAGTGAGGATGACTCCGTGTCCGGGTCAGCGCAGGAAAGAGCGCTTGTTGGAGCACTTGTCATTTATAAGTGTGCGTTTTTTATTTAGTGTATTTTCTTAACCACTTCGCGCCCGGGCCATTGGCAAAAGACGCCCGCATTGCGGCGCTCAACTGCCGAGAGGACGTCCATGGACGTCGTCCTGTTTATTTTTGCGATGCGCGCCGCCGCGGGCGCGCATCGGGGAAAAGCTGTGCCCGCTGTGTCACGCGGGTGCCGATGCGCGTGCCTGGCGGCTGCGATGTCCTCCAGGGACGTGGATCTCTGTGTGTAAACACAGATCCATGTCCTGTCAGGAAGAGAGGAGACCGATGCTGTGTCCCTTGTACATAGGTCGGTCTCCTCCCCCAGTCAGTCCCCTCCCCCCACAGTAACAATCACCTAGCAGGGTACACATTTAACCCCTTCCCGCCCCCTAGTGTTAACCCCTTCCCTGCCAGTCACATTTATACAGTAATCAGTGCATATATATTGTTTGCTGTATGAATGTGATTGGTCCCAAAAGTGTGCGATGTGTCCGCCATAATGTCGCAGTCACAATAAAAATCGCAGATCGCCACCATTACCAGTAAAAAAAAAATAATACAAAAAAATTTCATAATTCTATCCCCTATTTTGTAGGCGCTATAAGTTTTGCGCAAACCAATCACTATACGTTTATTGCGATTATTTATTTTATTTTTTTACCTAAAATATGTAGAAGAATACGTATCGGCCTAAACTGAGAAAAAAAAATAGTTTTTTAAATAAAAATTGGGATATTTATTATAGCAAAAAGTAAAAAAGATTGTGTTTTTTTTCCAAATTGTCGCTTTTTTTTGTTTATAGCGCAAAAAATAAAAACCGCAGAAATGATCAAATACCACCAAAAGAAAGCTCTATTTGTGGGAAAAAATTGCGTCAATTTTGTTTGGGAGCCATGTCGCACGACCGCGCAATTGTCATTCAAAGCGTGACAGTGCCGAAAGCTGAAATTTTGCCTGGGGCAGGAAGGGGGTTATGTGCCCAGTAAGCAAGTGGTTAATTATACTATATATGTGCTCTATATTTGTTGTATATTTGATGCAATCTTATTTGAAGTCTCCCTGTTGCATTTCCACTTCATTTGCGGAACCAGTTTTTGTTTGGTTGGCTGTTTCAGTTTTTTGTATTGGATGAGGTGCTGCCGCCTTGAGGCTCATGGGGTGGGGGCCATACGGACGCCCAGGGCGTATTCCCATATATTCCCATTTGTTGCCTGTTCTGTGCCTTTGCCAGTCCCTGATCCCCTGCTTCTCCTTCTTGGATGACCATCTGTAACCCTCAGAGGCTTTTCAGCCTCCCCACACATTGCCGACTTTTTCCACCGTCTGAGTTTGCGGGCTTAGTCCATTACCTAGGAACGACTAATTCCCTTCCTTTTCCATCTTGCACATACTGAGCCACGCCTCCCGATTCTTCTGCCGCGCGGCCTTCTGGTCCTTGTAGTCTGGGTCTGGTTCCCGGGGACTGGGCGCTTGCGCACTGGCACCCTCACGTCCGCACTCGGCTGGTGACGTCAGACGCCAGCCGAGTGGTGAGTGCTTTTAAGCCGGTGATCTGCCGAGATCTGCCCCCCCCTGCGGATTCTGCCAGCCCTGGACTGCGCAGGCGCAGCGCTCTAGCTCCGAAAATTGCCGAACATTAAGAGCTGTAGACTGCGACTGCACAATCAACAGGGTATTGTGACAGTCGTTGCCGCACGCTCCCGATGCTCGCTCCACTCTGCAAGGGGGGCGGGTGTATTACTATTATAATGGGCGGATGCATGTTTAAATAAATGAATTGATGGACAGAGAGGGCGGGTAGTTCAATGTGGATGGCCGATTTGAATACTTGTCAGAGAATTGTTAAAAAAAAAAAGACATAAGATTTGTTTTAACAATTCTCTGACAAGTATTAAAATCGGCCATCCACATTGAACTACCCGCCCTCTCTGTCCATCAATTCATTTATTTAAACATGCATCCGCCCATTATAATAGTAATACACCCGCCCCCTTTGCAGAGTGGAGCGAGCATCGGGAGCGTGTGGCACAATATTGTGCTCAAAGCGCATGCGCCGAATATGGGTTATAATCCATTCGGCTATTTTCGGAGGTCTGCCGTGAGCGGACACGCAAGTGTTGCGCATGCGCAGGACAGAGCGGGCGAAATCCGCTGAAGTGTTGCGCATGCGCAGAACAGAGCTGGCAGAATCCGCTGAGGGGCAATTCTCGGCAGGTCACCGGCAGCTCAGGCGCTTATATCTGCCAGAGCTTTGGGGGCGACCTAATGCTATCTACATCTCTTTTTAAAGGTATGGTTCTTTGTGCCCTTTGTGCTTTCAATCCTCTGTGTCTATGAAGCTTTAGTCTCTCTATTAATCTTTTCCAACCTACGTTTCTCTCCTTACCGCCCTATACATATTCAGGTGTTCCACAGAATACATTTATCCTTGCAACACCCCTGTTCAAGCTGTCTCTAATATTCACACTAAAGCCTCGTACACACGGCCGAGTTTCTCGTCGTTAAAAACACGTCGTTTTTTTTTGACGAGATTCTTGTTAACCTTGACGAGTTTCTCGTCAAGCTTTCCATGCGTACACACTGACAATTCCAAATTTCCTCGCTGTTCAGCACGGTCACGTCCAGCACGTATGACGGCAGTATAAAGGGGAAGATCGATTTTCCCTGGCGCCACCCCTTGGGCTGCTTTTGCTGATCTCGTGTTACCGCGTGTGAAGCAAAAGTTTGGGAAGAGACGATTCGCGCTTTTCAGTCTTCGTGCTTTTCAGTTCGTTTTCTGCGGTTCAGTTTGTGCTTGTGGGTTCGTATCTTGTCTTTCAGGGCGTGTAGGCAGGTCGTATCTGTTTTACAGTGCGTTCTTGCCCGTTCGTTTCTGATTTTCAGTTCGTTCTTCATAGGCCTTGCTGTTCTAAAGTGCGTTTTTGTTCTGTACGTTCTGATCAGACGACCGTTTCCTAGCCATGCCGCGGGTACGTTCTCGTCGTCGAGTTCGTGCTGTGCGGGCGCTTGGTGTTGGTCTGCTTGTTTTGGACCAAGACCAGTCCATGAACGGGGTGAGGAGGAGTTCATGGACCAAGAATTGGTTGCTCCAGCGGGACCAATTCTGCCATATGCCTCTGCTGCGGGAGATAGTCGAGAATAATCCTGAGGACTACAGGAATTTTCTGCGGATGTCTGACCCCGTTTTTCAGGAACTGTTGGCTATGGTGTCCCCCTATATTACCAGGCAGGACACTGTTATGCGGGAAGCCATCAGTGCTGAGCAGAGGCTCATTGCCACCTTACGTTATCTGGCGACAGGGAGAAGTCTTCAGGACTTGAAGTTCACGACAGGCATCTCCCCCCAGGCTCTGGGCCTCATAATCCCAGACACCTGTTCTGCCATTATACAAGTCCTGCAGGAGGACTATATTAGGGTAAGTTTTCTCCATTAACATCACATTTTATGTATTTCATGTATGCTAATGTATTGTATTGTATTTCTTTCATCCTTCCCTATTTAACATGATTGTAATATGCTGAGAATGTCCTATTTGTCCCCATGCATGCTGTAAGCTTTTAAATGCCCCTTTTTCCTCCTCCATGCATATTTCCCTTCACTAACCTCTCCATCAGTGGCGACTGCTGCTCCAAATGTTTGGGGGGCCACCCCCAAATTAGATATATAAACGTCCTCCTTTTTTGCGACTGTGCCTATTAAACGCCACCAGTTGCCGCCTCCAATGCAGCCATTTTGTCCCCTTCCAATGCAGCCATTTTGTCCCCTTCCAATGCAGCCATTTTGTCCCCTTCCAATGCAGCCATTTTGTCCCCTTCCAATGCAGCCATTTTGCCCCTTCCAATGCAGCCATTTTGTCCCCTCCAATGCAGCCAGTTCCCCCCCAGCCCTGCACTTACCTTCTTCTGGTCAGCGCCATCCTTCTTCTGTCCATGATGTCTTTTCCTGCCCTCGATGTTGCATCAGCCAATCATGTAACCGTAAAACAGACTTGGTGAACATGATTGGCAGAGCAGCCGGTCAGTGTTTACCCAAGGAATGCCCCCCTGCGTCCCCTATTTAACTTTTAGCAAGCCAATTACATCCCTCAGGCTGTAATCGCCAAGCCAATTTGCCCCCCTGTTTCTGATATGCAATTTTCACCCCATAAATGCTGCAGTTATTCATTTGGCTGTCGCTCAACAGGGGGCCATCCACCTGAATAGTGGGCGGCATTGACAATACATAGGTTAATGCAAGGCATGAACCTATGTATTGTTCTGAGTGACGGGCGCAGGAGAGAGGGGGCAGTGCTCCAGCGCCCACTCTGGACGCACCGCCACTGCAATGCTATCCTGTGGCCAAACACATCTCCCCCCCCCAAATTTGTTTAGAATGGACCATCAGAGGGGGTGATGAATATGAAACTTGAGCCTTCCATTACACTTAGTCAAAACACCTTTAAACTGAGATTTTGATTGATGTTGGCCTCGAATGTGTTTTCTTATAATCTGCTTGCAATGTTATGTTTTAAATTTCTAATTTATTTTCATCTTGTTTGACTCCCCAGCTTCCTTCCACGCCACAGGAATGGCAGACTGTGGCTTCGGAGTTTGCCACGCGGTGGGACTTCCCCAACTGCGGTGGTGCCATTGACGGGAAGCACGTCTGCATCGTGCCGCCACCCCGTTCTGGGTCCTACTACTACAATTACAAGGGGTTTCATAGCATTGTGCTGATGGCGGTGGTGTCAGCACGGTATGAATTCCTCTATGTGGATGTAGGGAAGAATGGCCGGATGTCCGATGGGGGATCCTTCATCCAGACGGAGTTTGCCCTCCGTCTCCAGAGTGACGACCTTGCATTGCCACCGGATGCAGGGAATGTTGAAGGACTCCCCTTTGTTTTTTTGGCTGATGAAGCCTTCGGACTCGGACCGCACCTCCATGAGGCCATTTCCACAGAGGACCCTGACCCCAGAGAAGAGGGTGTTTAATTACCGGCTGGCCAGGGGCCGAAGAGTCGTTGAAAATGCCTTCGGGATAATGGCCAGCCGGTTCCGCCTTTTTATGACTCCAATCCACTTGGCGGAGTACAAGATAAACTATGTCGTTTTATGCTGCTGTGTGCTCCATAATTTTCTGTGCCGAAAATCAAGTAATTATATGGCCTCAGTATTGTCTGAGGCAGGACTTTCATATGCCAATCCCCTGCTGGGCTTCGATTCTGCCCGTCCTGGCTTGCCCCCCCAAATTGCCCGTGAGGTTCGGGATAAATATATGGAATTTTTCACAGGTAGGGGGGCAATTCCTATGCCAGGCCATGAGTAAAGATTGGTGCATAAAGAAATCATTAAAAATCATTTTTATCTTGGAACTTTGTTTCCTGTCTCCTAGTTTGTCTTAGTGCATTTGTAGTGACAAGTTTTTTTTTCCTTTAGTAAATAACAACCATTTCACTATGAACCTCAAAAATATACACAAATAAGGTTAGAGCGTATTTGAAAAAGAAGCTACACTTTGTTTGTGTTCAAAAATTTTACTTTGTGCACATTCACACACATTTTATGAAAATACAAAACCATCAGTTGCATTCCAAAAAGTACAACATTGGATACCTCTGGGCAATATGAGACATTCACTTACACAAAATATGTCTCTATCTGGCCGTCCTAATATGGGGTCTTGGCACCCCTGGCCAAGCCAAAAATTTAATATGCACACAATTTGAAGTCATTTCCAATAGGGATTTGAGACTCCTGATCCCTATTGTCAACATGTGCCATCTGCCATCGGGGGTGATCAATGGACGTGT
Organism: Rana muscosa; assembly: GCA_029206835.1. Lineage (NCBI taxonomy): Eukaryota > Metazoa > Chordata > Amphibia > Anura > Ranidae > Rana > Rana muscosa. Next base: position 274,758,933 of record CM055120.1, on the reverse strand, counting down.
TTTGTGGGTGCAACCCCTTCTTCAGTTCACCTACTTGAGATACGAGGAAAGGGTTGCACCCCCAAAAGCCGTTCATGGATATCCCCTGATGGCAGATGGCACATGTTGACACACGGTGTGCATATTCAATTTTTGGCTGGTTGGATTGTCTAAAAGAGACTAAAAGGGGGAAGAACAATCTCTAACCAAAAATGGGGGTTTTGTTGCCTTATTCAATTCTCCCCAAAACATCTAGGATGTCTTTAAAGGTTTGATCCATCACATGAATTCTTTGTTTAATTCTGTCCAGTTCTGTGCTACATTCCATCACTTGCTGTATTATTCGTAGGGCACTGTCAGCAGAGAAACGTGTACTTTCTTTCACCACAACATTTACATCCCCTAAAAACAAAATAAAAAGGTATTATAACTCTGCAGGCCTACATCTCTTACCTGAAGCTGTGGTGACAGATACTGACCTGTTGTGGTGACCAGTTCCACCACGTCATCCACTTCTCCTTCCTGCACTTCTCCTTCCTCCACCTCTTCAACTTCCTCAACACCCTCAGGTTGTGGGTCTTTGTGGGGTTGGGGTTGTTGAGAAGCTGTGGGGTTCCTGTGCTCCCCGGAGTGTTCTCCTCCCAGTCTTCTCTCCCCTATGAGAATCAAACAAAAGGTCTATTTATTACACTGAAATTCCCTATGAAAACTAAAAACAGGCTAAATTGCTTGGAAGTGGGGTACAAGTGTCTGTTTGTGTGGAATTTTCACATGAAGACATTATTTCTTCCCAAAAATATGTTTAGTATTCACCTTTGGCTGTCAATTTTGAGACCTGGAGGCACCACAATAATTCACTGATGCACCTGTGTGGGACACCCAAAAAAGGCGGTTCTGGTGGGCCACACTATAGTGCTCAAAAGTACAGATGTGGAACCAGCTGCTGAGTGTCCTCTCCTTTACACTGATTAAAGTTTGCATTTCATTCTCTTTACAAACACATCATCTAGCCAACAATGTAAGAACAACCATTGAATCAAAACAGGCAGATGTCTAATTTAATTTAACCCTGTAAAATCTCCAAAAACGAGGATAGTGGGCGAACGATGTGTCTGTAACGAAAGATTACTGTGCCCAACCAAGTTCAAACTATGACATTTTGTAAGGTAGTACAATAGAAAAATGCAATAACATGGAGCAACATGTAAGTTGTGAAATACAATAATAGGAAAAATGTGGAAAAAGTACTTACTTTTTCCTAGCATTCTCTTAATGCTCCTTAACTGCTCCGGCTCCCTCAGTTTGAGGTCTGACCACCTCTTTCTGAGCTGCTCATTTGATCGTTTCACCCCAAAATTCTTCTTCAGACTCTTCACGACTTTCTTCATGATTTTGGCCTTCCTTCTATTAGGTTTGCTATACGGCCCATGCTTTGCGTCATAATCCGACTTTAGCAATATGTCCACCATCTCCGCCATCTCCGCATAAGACATATTAGATGCCTTGAATCTCCTCCTTGATCGTGACATTTCCTCAGTCTCCGGGCTTGTCTCCTCCTCGTTATTTGAGGAATTATCAGACACCTGCTGTGAATCCGCCATATCTGTCTGCGCGCTGAAAGAAGGGGCGGGGAAAAGATGTTAGTTAGAACGTCATGGGCGGGCGACGTGTGCGTAGTTTTACGCATGCGTGGTGTATATATAGCAAACACACATGTGACTATACTACGTTCGGTGTGCGGAGAGAGGAGTTCAAGTGACGGACGTGCGAACTAAGGTATGTGATTTTGTGACTTTGATAAATTGGTGGCCTATACTGTCTTGAGAATGTTGGAGGATATATATGGTGAATAAGATTTTAAGGAGGTTAGACTGTGTGCCTCACATTATTTATTTTACATTTTTTTTGACTTGCATACCCAAAATGAATGTCTTTATAAGTGACAAGGAATTCCTTGCAGAATTTATAGACCGGGTAAGGGAGCTGGCCGCTCTGTGGGAAACCAAAAACCCCATCCATAAAAAAAAGGGGTACGAAAAGCAGCGCTGGAGAGCCTGCTCCCATTTGTGCAGACCAAGGTGCCCACAGCCACAGCAAAACAGGTGGACACTAAAATTGGGAGCTTGAGAGGCACATACAGGACTGAACGCTCTAAGGTCCTGGCTTCTCAGAGGTCAGGAGCAGCAGCAGATGATGTGTATGTCCCCAATTTGTGGTACTACAGCAGGATGTCCTTTCTGGATGACCACATTGAGGCAAGGCCATCACTGTCCACTCTTTCCCCCAGACTTCCCTGCAGCCAACCTGAGCCTTCTCTGGAGCAAGAGGAGGCAGCAATCCTGGATGAACCTGATTTGGCCATCTGGAGCCAGGTATAGTATTTAATGCAAATGTATTGGGATAAACTTAATGATGGGAAAAAAAAGTCAAGATGAAAATCATAAACTATTTGGGGTTCCAAAAGTGAAATCAAGATCTAGAGACATTAGTCTGCCATAAATTGGGTGCTAAATAGTCAATCTGATGTAGTCCTAAAAAAAATTAGTTTTTTTCTTGATTTACATTCAAATTGCTACATTCATGATCTGAAAGTTGTATGAAAATAATAAAACAAAATATTAAACTATGTCCCTTTTTCATACACAGGATAAAATCAGCCAGGAGGAGGGTCTGGAAACTGTCAGGCAGGAGGAGGCAGGGCCCACTGTCAGGCAGGAGGAGGCAGGGCCCACTGTCAGCCAGGAGGAGGCAGGGCCCACTGTCAGCCAGGAGGAGGCAGGGCCCACTGTCAGCCAGGAGGAGGCAGGGCCCACTGTCAGCCAGGAGGTGGCAGGGCCCACTGTCAGCCAGGAGGTGGCAGGGCCCAGTGGCAGCCAGGAGGTGGCAGGGCCCAGGAGAAGCACTAGATCTCAGGTGCCTCTCATCCGTCTTCCAAAAAGAAGCAGGAGGGACAGGACCACTAGTGAGGCATCAATGGCCCTTATTAAAGAGGCACATGCCACCCTGAAGAGGCCACATCCTCTGAAGAGGCCATTGCCGGCCTAGTTGAGGCAAAGTTCAAGGTGATGAGCATGGAGCAACGCCTCCTATGCGAGCCCCTGCTCATCACCTCGCTGAACAAGGGGGTGATGGAGAAAATTACCCCCAATACGGCCATATGTGAGGTGGCACAGCTATCACAACCTCAACCTCCTCCTCCACCTCCACCTTCTTCTTCTGCCCCACCCCCTTCTCCTCCACCTTCTTCTTGTGCCCCACCCCCTTCTCCTCCACCTTCTTCTTCTGCCCCACCCCCTTCTCCTCCTCCTCCTCCACCTTCTTCTTCTGCCCCACCCCCTTCTCCTCCTCCTCCTCCTGACAGGAGTACCCCTCCAGTGGCCCAGCCTCCAGCCACACGAAGAAGGAAGGCTGCAGGGAAGGCTGCAGGGAAGGCTTCCAAGAAGATGAGGAAGTGATGGCCTTGCTTAATTGTGGTCGGACAGAAGGCAGCCTGTTGTAGTACCACACACTTGGGACATATATATCACCTGCTGCTGTTCCTGACCTCTGGGAGGCCAGCATCAGATTGTGCTCAGAACTGTTGGCCTTCTCAAGCTCCCAATTTTAGTGTCCACACAGGGTTGATGTGTGCTCTGGGGTCCCTGGGATGCACAAATGGCAGCAGGTTCTCCAGTGCTGCCTTCTCTTTATTTTGGTAAAAACATGAATAAATGTTTTTTTGGTTTAAGTTCATACTTGACTATGTTTATTTTTTTCAAATTTTTAATTTAGCTTTGGCGTAAGACACATTTGACACCAAAAAAAAGGGACAGATAACAACCCCAAATAAAATAAAAAAATTCTTTAAAAAATATAGGGTGTAAACTTGACACAAAAAATATTCAAATATACAATGGGAGATCACTATCAAAACATTGACAAATTACAATTAACATCGGTTTCAAAAATATAAAACATTAAAATATTCAGAAGATCTTGCACGATATAATACACCAAAATCTAATTAAGAGCAGCATGAAAACGCTTTCAAAAAGATAGTCATAACTCTGTGTGAATATCAGCAGCAAAACAAGTTCATTCGTTTAGATTAATGTAACATTCTAAAGAAGATTTCAATGCACAACATTTAAACGATGCAATAATTTACAGCGTGACGAATGTGCTATCTCCATTACGAAGGCTTGATTTAGCAGAAGATGCGCTCCCGTCTCATACTTGATTCTGAGCATGTGCGCTTTTGGAACAGTCGTAAAAGCATACACACAAACCATTTTCTCGTCACAAAACAGGCCGACGAGAAACACGACGAGGAAATCTTGAATCCTGACGAGAAAATAGAGAGCAGGTTCTCTATTTTCTCGTCGAGATTCACGGCAGTTTTCTCGTCGTAAAACCATACACACGAACGGTTTTCTCGACAATAAAGCTCTCGCGGCACTTTTCTTGCCGGTTTTGGACGAGAAACTCGGCCGTGTGTACGAGGCATATGTCCCCTTTATACCATATACTCATTTTCTTTTCATCATATTCCCTCATCTAATCTATCTCATGTTTATTTACTATTCAATATATTTATCTATATACCTATGTATCCCTATTATATAGGGTGCTATGCACACGCACCTCTCACACACTGCTTATATCCACCCCGTTCATTTATATATTATATCTAACACACCCTAATTAATTGATTCATTCCATCTTTACTTAACTCCTTATCATCCTGATTCATTATCTTGCCTTATATCTTTCTGTTTACTCATATATTTCATTACTAATATTTTTCTTACTGCTATATATTTATTATACATACTATTTTTTTGCTCCATTTCCAGAGCAATATATTGAACAGGCTTCCTTTAGACATGTACGTTTTGCCATTTTTGGATTGCTATCAAACCTCTGTTCTATGATACATCTTGTATCTGCATTAACAGGCGCCCCCTTCCCTTGTGTTTTTTCTACTCTGATTTTAAGTAAGTATCCTGACGGAGTTCTCTTTAAACCTATATCCTTATAATATTGTACTATGATAAATTACATTAGCAACATTCCCTTTATGGTTGCTTGTTGGTGCTTCATTAATGGATACTTATTTTATTTTTATATGCGTTTCCTAAGGTCCCTATCAGGGACACTGCTTGATTGAATTTTCTGGTATTCCTTTCCTTTTGGCTAGGTCTTTTGAGCACTCACTGTGTGTGCACGGTTGCTCTGGATTTGGTCTGGTTTTTCCCCACCCCTGGGCCCGTGTGGCTCCTTCTCCTCCCTGTCTTCCATCTAGGGATACCAGGGCCCTCGGTGGTAAGTTACCTTTTCCTTACTTGTGGACTTGCTAACAGGTAGACTTCCAAAATAAATGTCATAAATGTTATTTCTTTCTCGTACATCACGGGACACAGAGCGACATAGTCATTACTAATGGGTTATATAGATACCTTCAGGTGCTGGCACTGGCAACTTCCAAAACCGGAAGTACCCTCCCCTATATAAGCCCCTCCCATCCGGGAGCACCTCAGTTTTTTGCCAGTGTCTAAGGTGTTGGCCAAGAAGAAACATGTGTTTTTCACTGAGCTTGCGTACAGGTTCTTTTGGGCCTCAGTAAGCTATTCCGGATCCGACCAAAAAAGCTTCATAGCTAAACGGTCGGTACCCGGGCCTTGCAGAGAAGAGCAAGGTTTTGCCTGTAATGCTTCTCTTAGGAGAGCTGGACCCTGGGATCCAGAGCTCTGGTCATACCCACGACCAAGATATTTTCTGTGCAGGGTGCTATACAGGTCCAGGGGAGTGGAATCCTTGGGAACCCGGTCCCTGAAGGTTTAATTACAATGCCTGCCGTGATAGGTGAAGTTTGGGCTTCTGTGGCCAAACAGAGTCCTGCGGTGGGGAAAAGGTAAGTGGGGGCCCCTCAGGAACTTGGTTCTATTGAGGGGACCCCCAAGCCTAATATGTCTTTCTGCCTGTTACCTAACGGTATTCCCGCTAAATATTATGCATGCCTGTAACTACTAGAAAATGTAATAATTTTAATAGTGGTCAAGAAAAAAAAATATATATAATAGACTGCGGTACCTGTGTTAATCCACTAGAGGCCGCTGTGGAACGTTTCTTGTCATGTGGACTAGTTTCTTTTCATCAGAGCAAGTCCAGGCAGACGGTGAGTTCTCTTGTGGGAAACTGCTTCCTCTGCCATGTTGCAATGCTCGTCCATCCCCCGGCCTGTGGCAAAAGGGGCCCTGGCTCTTGTCCCTAGTTTCCCTTTTCAAAATTAGCGCCGAAGGCGCACGTGGCCGCGCGCGTGCACGCGCCTCTATATATAGAGGTGAGCTGGGAAAGGGGGCGGAGCTTGGGGGATGACGCTCTGTGCGCGCCGCAGAGCTTCTGCGCATGTGCGGGCATCCCAGCATGTTAAAAACCACAATTATGTGTTGTGAGCTGGCTATGGAGTGCAGAGACAGAGCTGGCAACATTTAAAAAAGGCATACAGCAAGCGGTTGATGCAGGCATCCCCATAGAAAGGCACATTAGTAGACACCAACTGTTTTTATAGCAGCATTTGTGCTAGACTATTGTCAGTAAGTGGTGTATTTCGGCTGGAATACCTCAGCATTGGGCTTAGGAATATGCCGTCTAAAAACTCCGGGACTAAAAATCCCAGGAAGCATAGGGGGTCTCCATCGGGCTCTGAGGATCTTGGGCATGCTTTGGCTGCACCTATCTCCCCTGAAGAATCAGAGGTTAGTGACCGTAGAGCACCCTCAGGAGTACCTGGTACTGTGGCTGTCCTCAGTTCACCTGCTCCTGTGTATGTAACAGAGGAGGTTTTTTCCTCAGCTCTGGGAGGGCTGGAAGAGAGATTGTCAGCATTGATCGCTGCTTCCCTGTCACAGGAAAAAAGCGCTCGATCTCCGTCTCCTCCCTCAGAGTGCCTGTTAGCGGAACAACAGTCCCATACAGGGATCGACCTACCTGAAGGGGATCAGGATGAGGTCGATTCTGTTGTAGAGGAATCAACAGTGGAAGAGCCATTCTCAACATCACATGCTGAAAGATTATGGGTTCAGTCCCTGACTAACATGGTCCGATCAGCATTTAAAATGCCCCTTGCGGAGCCATCATCCACTTCTGTCTCCTCGTTGGGGTCGCTAAAAGCTCCCCAGACTGTTTGTTCCTTTCCGATCCATCCTTTACTGGAAGGGCTCATTTACCAGGATTGGGAGCATCCTGATAAAATATTTACTCCTCCCAAGAGATTTCAAGTGGTCTATCCCATGGAGGATAAGTTCATCAAAAAATGGAGGGTCCCTACAGTGGACGCAGCCATCTCTTGTGTGAATAAATCACTGACATGTCCAGTGGATAATGTCCAAATGTTCAAGGACCCAATAGATAAAAAATTAGAGTCCTTATTAAAATCTGCTTTTGCTACAGCAGGCTTGGTGACACAACCAGCAGTGGCAGCTATTGGGGTCTGCCAAGCAGTGAAGGATCAGTTGAAACAGGTCTTAAGGGACTTGCCAGATCAGCAGGCTCTTGCCCTAGCTGATCTACCTAGAGCCTTATGCTTTGCGGTGGACGCTATAAAGGATTCAATCCATCAGGCCTCCCGCCTTACGCTGTCTGTAGTACATATGCGCAGGCTTTTATGGCTCAAAAACTGGTCTGCTGAAGCTCCCTGTAAAAAATTGCTGGTCAGCTTCCCATTTCATGGTGAACGCTTATTCGGGGAAGACCTGGACAAATATATCCAGAGAATTTCCAGCGGTAAAAGTACACTTTTGCCGGTTAAAAACAGAGTTCGAGGTCCCTCTTTTAAGAGGCCTGCTTCTCCAGTCCCTAGGACATCGGCTGTGAAACAGTTCCGACGGCCTCCTCGGTCAAATCCCGGAGGTAAAAATCAGGGACAATTGCAGGGTAACAAGAAGCCCTGGAGCAGGAGAGGTACAAAACCTCCCCCAAAGTCAAATGCATGAAGGGTTGCCCCCACTCAATCGGGTGGGGGGAAGACTTCAGTTGTTCACAGAGACGTGGCGGGACACGATCAGAGACAGATGGGTGCTCTCCGCAGTAAGTCTGGGATACAAATTGGAGTTAAAAGACTCCCCTCCTTCCCACTTTATAAGGTCAAACGTGCCAAGGGATCCCCAGAAGAGAGGATCCCTCTTGTTGGCACTAGAACAATTATTGCTCCAAGCAGTAATTATAGAGGTTCCCCTGGAAGAATGGGGGTTCGGGTTTTACTCAAACCTCTTTACAGTCCCGAAGCCAAACGGGGACGTGAGGCCCATATTAAATCTAAAAGGGCTAAACAAATTCCTACATATCAGGACTTTCCGGATGGAGTCGATCCGATCGGTGGCCACTGCCCTACAAGGGGAGGAATGGTTAGCCTCGATCGACATCAAAGATGCTTATTTGCACATTCCCATCTTTCCAGCCCACCAAAAATTTCTACGCTTTGCGGTAGAAGGGCGCCATTTTCAGTTCAGAGCCTTACCCTTCGGTCTGGCCACAGCACCACGAGTGTTTACAAAAATTCTGGCCCCATTATTGGCCAATCTAAGAACACGAGGTGTAAAGATAATGGCATATCTAGACGACTTGTTGCTGATAGACCACTCAGTGGAAAAACTAGAAGTGGTTGTTCACGAGACAATCAAGTATCTGGAATATCACGGTTGGATTATCAACCGAGACAAGTCAGCCCTAAAACCAGTCAAAAGTCTGGAATACTTGGGGCTAAGGCTGGATTCAGACCAGAGAAAAATTTTCTTGCCTCAAGAAAAGGGGTCGTCTTTGAGAGATTTGATCCACTTAGTGGGTACAAAAAGACAGCCATCCATACGCCTGTGCATGAGGCTGCTGGGAAAAATGGTGGCATCATTCGAAGCAGTACCCTACGGTCAATTCCATTCAAGGAAGTTGCAAAGGGCCATACTGTCAGCCTGGAACAAAAAAGTTCAGGCCCTAGACTTACCAATGTCCTTGTCCCCTTCCGTTCGCAAGAGCCTCCGCTGGTGGTTGGTTCCCCAGAATCTGGAAAAAGGGAAATCCTTCAGTCCGATTTCTTGGAAGGTGGTCACTACAGATGCCAGCCTTATAGGCTGGGGAGCAGTACTGGAGCAATGGTCTCTCCAGGGCAGATGGTCGGATGCAGAAAAGGCCCTGCCCATCAATCTCTTAGAGATACGAGCAGCCCGGTATGCCCTAGTAGCATGGACATCCAAACTCCAAGGGTCCCCTGTCAGAATTCAATCAGACAATGCCACAGCAGTGGCATATATCAATCATCAGGGGGGCACCAGGAGTCGTGCAGCCCAGAGGGAAGTAAATTACATCCTGAAATGGGCAGAAAGATATGTCCCAGCCATATCTGCGGTATTCATTCCAGGAGTGGAGAATTGGAAGGCGGACTTTCTAAGTCGCCAACAATTATGCCCAGGGGAATGGTCCCTTCATCCCAAGGTTTTCCGGACAATATGTCAGCGGTGGGGAACACCGGATGTAGATCTGCTAGCATCCATATTCAACGCAAAAGTGGACAGGTTTGTCTCTTGGACAAGGGATCCCCTAGCTTGCGGCTCGGATGCCCTAGTGTTCCCTTGGGATCAGTTCAAGCTGATATATGCATTCCCACCGCCACAATTGTTACCTCGATTACTCCGCAGAATCAGGGTAGAAAAGAAACCAGTGATTCTGGTGGCTCCAGCGTGGCCCTGAAGAGCATGGTACGCGGAGATTGTAAAGATGTCTGTGGGGAGTCCTTGGACCCTCCCACATCGTCCGGACCTGCTTTCGCAAGGACCGATATACCACCCTTCCTTACCAGCCCTAGGTTTGACGGCCTGGCTATTGAAGCCCACATTCTAAAAAAGAGAGGGCTCTCTAATTCTGTGGTATCTACCATGATCAATGCCAGGAAGCCGGTATCCAGGCAGATCTACTATAGAATCTGGAAGGCGTACATCGCCTGGTGTTAGGCCAAGAAATGGCATCCACGTAAATACGTAATAGGTAGGATTCTGGACTTCCTACAATGGGCTGTAGATAGGAAGCTTGCCTTGAGTACTATCAAGGGTCAGATTTCGGCCTTGTCAATATTTTTTCAAAGGCCCTTGGCTTCGCATTCACTAGTCAAAGCCTTTATACAAGGAGTGATGCGTATTAGTCCTCCGGTTAATATTCCCATATGTCCATGGGATCTAAACCTGGTTCTGTCGGTTCTACAGAAACAACCATTTGAACCATTACAGCATATTTCTTTGGTTCTTCTCACCAGGAAATTGATTTTTCTAGTAGCCATTTGTTCGGCTAAAAGAGTGTCGGAATTAGCAGCTATGTCCTGTAAGGAGCCATATCTGGTTATCCATAAGGACAGAGTAGTATTACGTCCTCATCCAGCCTTTCTTCCTAAGGTGGTATCGAGGTTTCATTTGAACCAAGATGTGGTTCTTCCTTCTTTTTTCCCCAAACCTACTTCGGTAGAGGAAAAGTTATTGCATTCTTTGGATGTAGTAAGAGCAGTTAAAGCTTATCTAAAAGCCACTGCTCAGATTTGCAGAACGGATACTTTGTTTATTCTGCCGGAAGGCCCCAGAAAGGGTCAGGCAGCATCAAAATCTACTTTAGCCAAGTGGATTCGACAGGTCATAATGCAAGCCTATGGCTTGAGAAGGAGACCGCCTCCGTTCAAAGTTAGGGCGCACTCCACGAGAGCAGTTGGAACTTCATGGGCAGCGCATCACCAGGCCTCCCTGGCTCAAATCTGTAAGGCCGCAACATGGTCTTCAGTACACACGGTTACTAGGTTCTACCAGGTGGACGTTAGAAGTCAGGAGGATGTCGCATTTGGGCGCAGTGTGTTGCAGGCCGCAAAAGATCCTCATGTCTGATAGCGCTCAGCTTATGTATGGTGTATCCCCCCCCCCCTCGTTGGGCATTGCTTTAGGACATCCCATTAGTAATGACTATGTCGCTCTGTGTCCCGTGATGTACGAGAAAGAAAATAGGATTTTTATAACAGCTTACCTGTAAAATCCTTTTCTTGGAGTACATCACGGGACACAGAGCTCCCGCCCCTCTTTAGGGACACTTATTGCTTTGCTACAAAACTGAGGTGCTCCCGGATGGGAGGGGCTTATATAGGGGAGGGTACTTCCGGTTTTGGAAGTTGTCAGTGCCAGCACCTGAAGGTATCTATATAACCCATTAGTAATGACTATGTCGCTCTGTGTCCCGTGATGTACTCCAAGAAAAGGATTTTACAGGTAAGCTGTTATAAAAATCCTATTTTTCTAAATTGTAATTTTTGTTCCTTATATCTATATTGTTGCCTTTTGTATACATGGTTGATGTATACTATATTACAGCTTTCCTTTCCAATGTGAGATGTTTACCCCCCTTAAAGATACAATGTCCCAGGAAAACTTAGTTTGTCCTGGCACCATTGTAGCTTTTCTTAAGAAATTTTACATCCCTGCTCAGCCAAAAATCGCCAAAGGCTTAGAGAGGCCTCGCAGCCTTTGTAAATGCCTGCGGTTAAGCAGAGATCAACATATTGAAGTAAGGTAACCCCTGGCGGAGCTTCCCATTGATCCAACACCTGTTTAAGGGCTTGATTAAATACACAAGGTGAGATGGACAAGCCCTGCGGAAGCCTTTTCCAGGTGTAGGCCTGATTCTCAAACTGAAAGGCAAAGAGATATAGGCCGGGTTCACACTTGTGCGACACGACAGCCGACCTTCTGTGGATCCGACTTTGCCGTGCGACTTTAAGCCGACATACGTCTGAATTTCAATGAACGGGGATCCGACTTGGATCCCCGCCAATACCAGGCACTGTGTTTTGGTATGAATCTTGAGGGGGAACTCCATGCCAAATTTTTAATTTAAAAACCGGCATGGGTTCCCCTCCAGCAGCATACCAGGCTCTTCGGTCCGAAAAAACGGCGTGGGGGTCCCCCTCAAGATCCAAACCAGACCCTTATCTGAGCACGCAACCTGACAGGCCGCAGGAAAAGAGGGGGGGACAAGAGAGCGGCCCCCTCCCTCCTGAACCGTACTAGGCCGCATCCCCTCAACATGGGGGTTTTGGGGCAGGGGAGCGACCTGTGGCCCCCCCCACCCCAAAGAACCCTGCCCCCATGTTGATGGGGACAAGGGCCTCTTCCCGACAACCCCTGGCCGTTGGTTGTCGGGGTCTGTGGGCATGGGGCTTATCGGAATCCAGGAGCCTCCTTTAATAAGGCCCCCAGATCCCGGCCCCCCCACCCTATGTGAATGAGTATGGGGTACATCGTACCCCTACCCATTCACCTGGTGGAAAAAAATGTCAATAAAAAAACACTACATAGGTTTTTAAAGTAATTTATTACACAGCTCCGGGGGTCTCTTCCGACTCCGGGGGTCTCTTCCGACTCCGGGGGTCTCCGGTGTCGTCTCCACGCTCTCCGGTTCTTCTCTCGCTCTCCGGTTCTTTCTTCCTTCTGCCGGGCCTCCGCTATCTTCTTCCAGCTCTTTTGCTAGCGGGGGCCCGGTCTTCTTCGTCGCTTTCTTCCCTCTTTCCCTCTTCTCCTCCTCGATGTTCACTCGTCGCTTCCTCCCGCTGTAATGCTGGGTGTGCGTTCCGCAACGATTTATATAGGCCTTTCATGACGTCAGTCACGTGCTCCCATGACGTAAGTCACATGCTACGGGGCCACCCGGAGCTTGTGACTGTGACGTCCTGAGAGGCCTATATAAATCGTTGCGGACCGCACACCCAGCATTACAGCGGGAGGAAGCGATGAGTGAACATCGAGGAGGAGAAGAGGGAAGAAGGCGACGAAGAAGACCGGGCCCCCGCTAGCAAAAGACCTTTAAGAAGATAGCGGAGGCCCCGCAAAAGGAAGAAAGAGTCGGAGGAAGACCCCCCGGAGTCGGAGGAAGACCCCCCGGAGCTGTGTAATTACTTTAAAAACCTGTGTAGTGTAGTGTTGTTTTATTGACACTTTACCACCAGTTGAATGGGTAGAGGTACGATGTACCGCATACTTATTCACATATGGTGGGGGGGGCCGGGATCTGGGGGCCCCCTTATTAAATGGGGCTCCTGGATTCCGATAAGCCCTCCGCCCGCAGACCCCGACAACCAATGGCCAGGGTTGTCGGGAAGAGGCCCTTGTCCCCATCAACATGGTCGCCCCCCCTGCCCCAAAGCACCAAAACCCCCATGTTGAGGGCATGCGGCCTGGTACGGTTCAGGAGGGAGGGGGGCCGCTCTCTCATCCCCCCTCTTTTCCGGTGGCCTGCCAGGTTGCATGCTCGGATAAGGGTCTGGTTTGGATTTTGAGGGGGACCCCCACTCCGTTTTTTCGGCTTGGGGGCTTCCCCTTAAAATCCATACCAGACTGAAGGGCCTGGTATGCTTCTGGAGGATAACTCATGACGTGTTTTTTTTTTTTTTTTTCTCTTTTAACTTTTTATTGTTTTGTTTTGAAATAAACAGAAAGCCACAACAGATATCAAAAGGTACATTCTATATACTTCTCATATCACTGACGGACATTTATCTTCTCCTAAATACATCATACATCCTAATATACCATATCCACCACTCTATGTGTGTTAGGTCCTCATCTCTCACCCGGGACTTACTCATATTACTCCCAAACCTATTAAGTCATTCGTGTCCCCACCATTGGGCCTCCCACCCCCCCCAAGGTCCTACTTTGTCCTCAGGCTGGCCGGGGGATTTCTGCCCCATTTGTTCCTCTATCTTGTTGCTACTCTCTTCAATTCAACTTATCCCCCCCCCCCAAACAAAAAAAAAAAACCCGGACCCCTAAAACTCCTACTCTCTCTCCTCTGCGTCCTCCCAGCCCCCTGAAAGCATTCGCTCAATTCTGGTCTATTAGTGTTTTCCCCTCCTCTGAGTATTTAAAAAGATTCCATTCTGACCATGTTTCAAGGTAAACTCCCCGTTTCTGCCGGGAGGTCCAAACCAGGTTCTCCAGCCTATTCAGGTCTTCTACTCGCTTAAGCCACATCCCTACTGAGGGTGGCTGGGTTTGCTTCCACATTGCTGGAATACAGGCTCTTGCCGCATTCAGGAGGTGACAGAGGATCGATCTCCTGTACTGTTTCACCGCAGTATCCGAGTCTTGTAACAGGAAAAAAGTCAGATCCTCTGGCAGCTCCTCCTCTCTAAACTTTTGGGCGATTTCTCGAACCTCTTTCCAGAAACTCTGTATTCTGGGACAGGCCCAGAAGATGTGTATTAACGTCCCTTCATTTCCCCCGCACCGCCAACACTTATCTGATATATCTGGATAGCATCTACTTAATACAGCCGGGGTACGGTACCATTGTGAAAGAATCTTAAAGTTCATCTCCTGCATTTTTATACAAACTGAGGATTCAAACATATTGCGTATTATCCTATTTTTTTGTTCTTCCGAAAACTCCCTATCTAACTCCCTCTCCCACCTCCTAAAGAATGGCAACTGAAACTCTTCATCAGGGGTATTCAGCAATTCACTAATTTTAGAGAGAGTATGCCGCAGTATACCACTCCCATTACAGTACTCCTCAAACTTTAACTTTCGTTCATATTTACTCGGTAAGCTCAGGGTATCGAGGAAATGTCTTAATTGCATTGCCCTCCAAAAGTCCAATTGATATGATCTTTGTCCCGTTATCTCCTGAATCGTAGGCCAAACCCCCGCCCTCAGAAAATGAGATATTTGAAACAGTCCCTGTTCAACCAATTTACTAAAGGGTCCCTTCTTCAGTCCCGGTCCAAACTGTAGATTCCCCAGAATGGGGAAAAGGGGTGAGTCTAATGTTGATAATTTCCCCTTCACAAATAGCCCATATCCCATCCAAAGTGTCGGGCCTATCAAGGGGTGCGTCTTTATACCCCCCGGGAGGTCCTTATAGCACCATGCCACTCGCTGAAGTAATCCACTACACTGAGCTTGTTCTAGCTCTGGCCAGATTTTCCCCTCACTATGTCGACTCCAGTCAATCAGGCGGCTCAATAGGGCCGCCTGGTAATATTTATATATATCTGGCATTGACACACCTCCATATCGTTTAGGTAGCGACATCAGGGATCCCCTAATTCTTGGGTGTTTATTTGCCCATATAAATCTTCCAAACAGAGACTGTGTCTGTTTAAAAAACTGTTTAGGTATCGCAATAGGGAGCGTCTGGAAGAGGTACAAGAATTTCGGCAAGATGTTCATTTTAACGATATTGCACCTCCCAAACCACGAATGAAACCCTTTCTGTCATCCATCCAGAAGGATCCGTACTCTAGCCAATAATGGTACAAAATTAAGCTTATATATTTGTGAAAGATCTGCCGGGATGGAGGTCCCTAAATACGTCAATGCTTGATCTGTCCATTTAAATTTATAGTTAGCTTTCAGGGTATTCAATTCTTCCTTAGGGATCGCAACTCCCATTGCTTCAGATTTTACATAATTGATCTTAAAGTTTGATAAGTCTCCATATGCCTCCAGTTCTTGGAGCAGGTTAGGGAGGGAAATCATCGGATTAGTCAAATTAAACATCATATCATCCGCGTATGCCGATATCTTATGCTCTATACCTCCCACAGACACCCCCTTAATGTCTGGGTTCAATCGAATCCTACTCAATAGTGGCTCTACTGACAGGGCAAATAAAAGGGGTGATAACGGGCACCCTTGTCTTGTCCAGTTAGATAACTTAGAGTGGAGACAGTACTCCATTCACTTACCTGGGCCGTAGGCTTAGTATAATTGCTTGATATCCATTGCAGCATCTTATTCCCGAACACCATGTGTCTCAGTACCGAGAGCATAAATTGCCAATTAATACGATCAAAAGCCTTTTCCGCATCTGTTCCCAGGAAGACACATGGGGTTCGGGATGTGCCTACCAAATGGATCAGGTTCAGGGTCTTGATCGTATTGTCCCGGGCTTCTCGCGTTTGCACAAACCCTACCTGATCTCTATGGACCAGGCAGGGCATGTGCTGCACGAGTCGCATTGCCAGGATTTTAGAAAAGAGCTTCAAGTCCGTATTCAGTAACGATATCGGCCTGTAGCTCCCACTTCGGTATTACCGTTATCAACGCTTTAAGGGATTCTGCATGAAAGGAACTTTTATCTCCTAACCCATTAAACATTTTTAGCAGGAATGGTCCTACGATAGGGAGAAGAAGTTTGTAATATTGAATTGTAAAGCCATCCGGACCTGGGGCTTTACCTCTCTTCCCCCTTTTCACTGCCTCTTGAATTTCTTCTATAGTAATGGGCCTCTCCAATTCCTGACTTTTCGCTGGTGTTAAACTTGGAATGCCTGAGGTTGCTATATACTCTTGCATTGTAGTTTGGTTTTGGGAACCTAATTGCAGATTGTACAAATCTGTGTAGAAATTTCCAAACCGCTGAGCTATCTCTCTAGGTAGCCTAAGTGTTTCCCCTCCCGCCCCTCTAATCATTGGTACATAAGTCTTTGGTTGTTGCTCCCTCAGGGAGCTAGCCATTTGCTTCCCACATTTGTTCCCAAATTCGTAATTCTGTCTCCTGCCTGTCTGTATTGCCCTCTTTGCTTTGTGCAAAAGTAACTCTGTGATCTGTCTACGCACCGCCAGCAGGAGTCTTTCCAGGTCTGGAGAGGGACTCCGTTTGTGTAGACGTTCTAACCGTGCAATCTCTGCCAGGAGCGCAGTCAACTTTGCTTCCCTTTCCCTCTTAATCCTTGCTCCATGTTTTATTAAGACTCCCCTTATCACTGCCTTATGTGCCTCCCATATCACCCCTGGCTCACAATCAGGCGTGTCATTGAACTGGAAATACCACCTTGCTTCTCTCTGTACATCTTCCAATACTGCAGCATCCTACAGAAGACTTTCGTTCAGCCTCCAGGTCGCCGACCCAGGAAGCTGGAAATCCGCAAGGTTGTATTTCAAGGTAATTGGTGCATGGTCTGACCAGGTGATTTTCCCTATCTCAGCTTCTTTAACTGCATTTAACTGATTATGTGGAATGAAAAAATAATCTATAAGGGAGTATATCTTATGGGGGATGGAATAGAAGGAGTAGTCTCTCTCTCCTGAGTGTGTCAATCGCCATACATCTACTAGTCTCCCTTTCTGTATCAGTCGCAATATCCGTTTCCGGTTGCCCGCCGCTACTGCCGAAGTCCCGGAAGAGGTATCCACGCTAGGCACCAAGGGGATATTCAAGTCGCCCCCCCAAAATCAGCTGCCCTTCCTGAAATGCCCCCAATTTATTCAGAAATTTCCCAAAAAATATGTCCTGTTGTGTATTGGGAGCATAGAACGAGGCCAGCGTTACCACTGACCTCCCAATCGTCCCTTTCAGGGCCAAATATTGTCCCCCGACATCCACCAGGGAGTCTGTGCATGACCATGGGATCTTCTTCGAAATCAAAATAGATACCCCCCCTTCTTTGCCACCGGATTAGTCGCATGATATCCAATTGGATAACCTCTATTTCTAAGAAAGGGGAGACCTCCCTCTCTGAAGTGTGTCTCTTGAATAAAAGCTATCTCACTCCCCGCCCGCTTTAGCTACCGTAAAAGTATCTGTCTCTTTTCTGGAGTATTTAACCCTTTTGCATTGATCGACATTATCGATAGTGTATCCATTTTTTTATTTTTTTTTTCCCCTTTCCCTTCTTCCTCCCTTTCCTTCTCCTTTCTTCCTTTCCTCTTTCCCTTTTTTCTTTTTTTTATCGATCAAAGCTATACTCAGACACAGAAAATAACAACGGCGGCAGGCTTGGGGACACCCAGTGAGTGAGAGTAGGAGACCAAAAAAAAAATAATACAAAAATAAACCCCCCCCTTCCCTACTCTGATATCAACTGGGAAGAGGAGCACCCCTGCCCTTCCTCCCCAGCGATATACAAAGCAATTTGCTTTAAACACTCCTACCCTAAATGAGTGTTAACCTATTAGGGGGGAACTAGTTGCGCATGCCCCCGAGCGAGGAGTCCCCGACCCCCCCCCACCCGCTCCTCCTATTCCTATTTAATGCCCGCTTATACCACCTAACTAATGCTTATCCATTAAACATTTACCCAGTTGATCCTTTATTCTCACTCCTATGTTCCTACTCTTATTGACTCCCTTCATCCTCCAGGGGGGAGAAGAAGAAGAGAAAAAAAAAGGAAAATCAAGAGTTTTTATTGTGGTATGGTATTCCTCCCTCCCCCCCCCCTTCCTTATCCATACTACAATCACTCTTATATTCCTTTTTCTACCAGGAATATTTGCCTTCTCCAAATGGGAGAAAAAAAAAATTCTATATAATAGACTCCCTTATATCTATACCCCCTAGTTACCCAAACTCCCTCTCTATACCTCTATTCCAACAGACCTCAATTTTAGTACTCCTACCCTCTCCCTACTACTATCTTCGCCCTCCCCTCTCTCTTTCTTCCCATTCAAATTGTTATTGTCACTTATTAACCATTATCATTTGCAGGGTATAAAATATAAGGTATAAAATATAAGGTATCAAATCTATTTATACCACCTGTGACAGCAGGAAGGTAAAGTCACCTGGTTGCATCCAGGGGGGTAGATATATTTCTCCCAGATTCAGGATTTATGCCGACTTATACAACTAGGGAGGGAGTTGATGAAGCCCAGCTGAGGCTAGTGGGCTCATGGATGATTCATACCTCTAGGGAGAGGGCTGGGCGTCGTGCAGGCAGGGAGTTGATGAGATCAGCTGAAGCTTGTCAGCTCGTTTAAGGCCTCTATAAAAACTCCCAGCTTCATTAGGTGTTTGCTCATGCCTGGACCCAGACCTGTGTGGACTGTCTAGGGAGAGTGAACCCCTGTGCGGTGAGACAAAGCCTGTGTGGCTATTTGTTTGGACATTGACTAAACCAGGGACTTAGGGACTAGGACAGCACCAGGCTGATCCCAGTTGTTAGTTAGGAAACCTGCATGTTTAGTCAGAGGTCAAGCTGACCAGGATTTATTTTGTTTATGTTTCTTTTTGGCTTTGTTGTGTTTTTGTCACTGTACATAGAGAAATAAACCGCACCTTTTGATTTTGAAAACCACAACCTCCGTCTGCTGGCCCTGTTTTTGTGTGGGGAGCCCAACCAGGGGGTCACACACACCCGCTACCGAGTTAACCCCCTCACAGTTGGTGGAGAACCAGTGGCAGTTTTTTTTAAGCCAGCATGGAGGAGATACTGAAACAGCTGGCTCTAGCAAATGCCAATCAACAGCAGACAAATGCAGGTTTGCAAAGGAGCCTTGCAGCCCAGCAGCAAGCTCATCAACAGAGCCTTGCAGCCCAGCAGCAAGCTCACCAACAGAGTCTGGAAGCTCAGCAACAAGCCCAGCAGCAATCTGAGGCCCGCTTCATAGACCTGTTACAGAAGCAAGAGCAGAGACTACAACAAATGGAAGCAGTAATGCAGCAACGTCCGCAGACCAGTGAGGAAAGCCGTCCCACTAATACCGCGTCCTTTGGGGTGAGTCGTTTATTGACAAAAATGACTGGAGAGGATGATCCAGAGGTATTTTTGACCACATTTGAAAGGACTGCTGAAAGAGAAAAGTGGCCTGAGGAGCAGTGGGCTGGACTGGTGGCTCCTCTGTTAACTGGTGAATCGCAGAAGGCTTACTATGACCTAGAGCCTGACCAAGCAAAAGACTATGTGATGCTAAAAGCTGAAATATTGGCAAGGCTGGGTGTCACCCTGGCTGTCCGGGCTCAGCGTGTGCATAACTGGACTTTCCAGCTTGGAAAACCCCCCAGGTCTCAAATGTATGATCTCATTCACCTGAGCAGGAAGTGGCTACAGCCAGAGACTTTGTCCGCACCAGAGATTGTGGAACGTGTTGTAATGGATCGGTTTTTGAGAGCTCTTCCTACTGCCATCCAAAAGTGGGTAAGCCATGGAGACCCAGAGACGGCCGGTGGTCTTGTGGATCGTGTAGAGAAATACTTGGCTACAGAGAACCTGACGGCCTCTTCCAGAGACTCTCGGACTTTCCACCCTAAGACCAGACCATCCCCAGGGGCGGATAAGAGGATTCCAAGGGGTGAGGGTGGAGAGAGTGAGAGGGTGGGAGCTCTACCCAAAGTTTGGCGAGAACAGCCTGGGAAGTCAGGGGCTCAAGAGGCAGCCAAAAGGATTGTTTGCTACCGCTGCCGGCAAGCGGGACATATTGCAGCAAATTGCCCGGTTGTGGAGGAACCCATGCAATGTGACTTTCTGACGGACCGACGTCAGTCGCTGTGTGCAACAGTCGCATGCACTGCCATTCGGGGAACTGAGAAACATTTATGCAAAATGTGTATTAATGGTAGAAATGTTGTGGTATTGCTGGATTCAGGTAGCCTTGTGACCCTGATAAAGGCTGAATTAGTTAAAACAGAGGTCTCTGGGAATAGCAAGGTAGCTGTTATTTGTGTGCATGGGGACACCCGAGAGTATCCAGTGACTACAGTGTGTTTCGAGACCCCCAAAGGTACCCTCTCTCATCCAGTGGGGTTAGTATCTCAATTACCGCATGATGCCATTGTGGGAAGGTGCCCCTATGTACCAGGAATGGGATAGCCAGAACTCCTCTGAGAGTGGTGAGGACTCTCCAGAATTTCCCTTGTCAGTATTGGCAGGGGAGACTCAAGAAACTGGAGAGGAGCCCACCTCCTCAGACGAAAACCTACCGTCTGTGGAGTTTTCTGATCTGGAGGTTCACAGGGAAAATTTTGCCACAGAACAGTTAAAAGACCCCGCCCTAATAAAGGCACGGGAAAACGTAGTGGAAATAGATGGCGAGTTAGTGAACCCAGATAATACCTGCACTTACCCATACTTCAGCGTAGAGAAGGACCTACTGTATCGGGTGGCAAAAAGGGCAGAAGAAACCGTTGAGCAGCTTGTGGTGCCCAAACCTTACAGGAAGTTGGTGTTGGAGTTGGCCCATGGGCACATTCTTGGAGGTCATCTGGGGACAGAGAAAACCCGAGAGAGGGTATTACAGAGATTCTATTGGCCTGGGGTGATGAAGGACATAGAAAATTATTGTTCCTCCTGCCCTGTGTGTCAGAGGTCGGCCCCGATGCCACATTTCCGTAGCCCGCTGGTCCCTCTACCCATCATTGAGGTCCCGTTTGAGAGAATCGCAATGGATTTGGTAGGTCCTATAATCAAGTCCGCTAGGGGGCACCAGTACATATTGGTTATAATGGACTATGCCACCCGTTATCCAGAAGCGATCCCTCTCAGAAATACCTCGGCCAAAACCATAGCCAAAGAGCTATCTCTTGTTTTTAGCCGGGTGGGTATTTGTAAAGAACTGCTTACGGACCAAGGTACACCCTTTATGTCCCGGGTTATGAAAGAGCTGTGTAAATTGTTCAAAGTGACGCAATTGCGTACATCTGTGTATCACCCCCAAACCGATGGGCTGGTTGAAAGATTCAACAAAACCCTAAAACAAATGTTGAAGAAAGTGGTGGATAGAGATGGAAAGGATTGGGACTGTCTACTTCCTTATTTGATGTTTGCTATTAGGGAGGTGCCCCAATCCTCTACGGGATTCTCCCCCTTTGAGTTACTGTATGGGAGACACCCAAGAGGGCTGTTGGATATTGCCAAGGAAACTTGGGAAAGTGAGAGTTCTCCCCACAGGAGTGTGATTGAGCATGTCGCCCTGATGCAAGATCGAATTGCACAGGTAATGCCCATCGTGAAGGAACATTTGGCCCAAGCGCAGTTGGCACAGCAGAGAGTGTACAACCGTGGAGCCAAGACCCGTACCTTTTCCCCGGGGGATAGGATATTGGTACTTGTCCCTACGGTTGAAAGTAAATTCCTTGCCAAATGGCAAGGCCCCTACGAGATAATGGAAAAAGTGAGCGAAGTGAATTACAAGGTCAGACAACCAGGAAGGCGAAAGCCCGAACAGATATATCACGTTAATCTGTTGAAAGCCTGGAGGGATAGAGAGTCCCTAGTCGCAGAAACTTGGTCACCAGCTCAAACTGGTTGCGTGGTTCCGGAGGTTGGAATAGCAGCCACCTTGTCACAACCCCAACAACAGGAGGTTAAGGAGTTTGTGCTTCGCAACAAGGAGGTGTTCTCTGAGCTGCCGGGACAAACATCTGGGGTAGAGCATGATATTATTACCCCGCCCGGTGAAAGGGTGAAGTTAAAACCCTATCGGATCCCAGAGGCCCGACGGGAGGCAATACGGGAAGAAGTACAGAAAATGCTGAACTTAGGGGTGATAGAGGAGTCCCAAAGTGATTGGTCTAGTCCCATTGTGTTGGTGCCTAAACCGGATGGGAGCTGGCGATTTTGTAACGATTTTCGTCAGTTGAACAAAGTTACAAAATTTGACACCTACCCCATGCCACGTATAGATGAGTTGATCGACCGGCTGGGAACAGCCCGATACATGACGACTCTTGACCTCACAAAAGGGTATTGGCAAATTCCCCTGGCCAAGTCGGCCAAAGAGAAAACCGCATTTGTAACCCCAGACGGGGCGTTCCAATATAAGAGAATGCCGTTCGGGTTACAGAATGCGCCGGCCACATTCCAGCGGAAAATGGACCAGATACTGAGGCCCCATCGGAAGTATGCTGCGGCTTACCTGGATGACGTAATTGTCCATAGCACAGATTGGGCCGCACATCTGCCAAAAGTGCAAGCAGTCCTAGACTCTATCCGGGAAGCGGGGTTTACGGCTAACCCCAAGAAGTGTACCATTGGGCAGGAGGAGGCCAAATATCTTGGGTACACCATTGGCAGGGGAGTGATAAAACCCCAACTCAACAAAGTCGAGGCCATCCAGAGTTGGCCACGTCCCAACAGCAAGAAGCAGGTACGGGCCTTTCTGGGAATCGCGGGTTATTATCGGCGCTTCATTCCCCACTTTGCTTCTAAGGCTGTGCCCCTAACCAACCTGACGAAAGGGAAAGGGTCGGTCATGATTAAATGGACCCCCGAGGCTGAGGCAGCATTCCAATTCTTGAAACAAGCCTTATGTAGCCAGCCAGTGTTGTACTCACCCGACTTCTCTAAAGACTTTGTCGTACAAAGTGATGCGTCAGATGTGGGGTTAGGAGCAGTATTGTCCCAGGTCTGGAACGGGGAAGAGCACCCAGTCATTTACCTCAGCAGGAAGTTGAAGTCCCATGAGGTAAATTACGCCACGGTTGAAAAGGAGTGTTTAGCGGTGAAGTGGGCTCTAGATTCCCTTCGGTACTATCTGCTAGGTAGGCACTTTGACATGGTTACGGATCACGCTCCGTTAAAGTGGATGGCTCAAAACAAGGAGACAAATAGAAGAGTGAATAGGTAGTTCCTGGCCCTACAGGAATTCAACTTCACAGTAAAGCATCGCCCTGGCGTTCAAATGGGGAATGTGGATGCTTTGTCTCGAGTACATGAATGCCTGATTGCTGGTGTTCCAACCCCAAGGTTAAAACAAGAGGGGGGGGTATGTGACAGCAGGAAGGTAAAGTCACCTGGTTGCATCCAGGGGGGTAGATATATTTCTCCCAGATTCAGGCTTTATGCCGACTTATACAACTAGGGAGGGAGTTGATGAAGCCCAGCTGAGGCTAGTGGGCTCATGTATGATTCATACCTCTAGGGAGAGGGCTGGGCGTCGTGCAGGCAGGGAGTTGATGAGATCAGCTGAAGCTTGTCAGCTCGTTTAAGGCCTCTATAAAAACTCCCAGCTTCATTAGGTGTTTGCTCATGCCTGGACCCAGACCTGTGTGGACTGTCTAGGGAGAGTGAACCCCTGTGCGGTGAGACAAAGCCTGTGTGGCTATTTGTTTGGACATTGACTAAACCAGGGACTTAGGGACTAGGACAGCACCAGGCTGATCCCAGTTGTTAGTTAGGAAACCTGCATGTTTAGTCAGAGGTCAAGCTGACCAGGATTTATTTTGTTTATGTTTCTTTTTGGCTTTGTTGTGTTTTTGTCACTGTACATAGAGAAATAAACCGCACCTTTTGATTTTGAAAACCACAACCTCCGTCTGCTAGCCCTGTTTTTGTGTGGGGAGCCCAACCAGGGGGTCACACACACCCGCTACCGAGTTAACCCCCTCACACACCGTATATTTTTAACTCTTCATATACTCAACAGGGAAAAAAAAGAAAAAACACATTATACATAAGAGAGAAAAAAAAAAAGAAAAAAAGTATAATACAGGAGATATCATAAGAAAACAATACTTTCCATATTATCCCTCAATAAATTGCAGATATCACCTATATTAAGTGTTGCCACATACTCTGGCCATTTCCCCACACAATAGAAATTTTTTAGAGAAAAGGAAAAAAAAGAAAGAGAGGGCCTCCTCTGTACTATTTCTTGAGGTGACTACATATTGTTTCCATTAAACACATACCTCCTCTGTCCCCCCTCTTAACCCGCCCATCATCCCCCCCTCCAGCGGGGTCCCACTTGTACATATCTAAATTAATCCCCAGTGACTATATAAACCTTACTTGCCCAACTAATTTGTGAGAAAAAAAAAAACGAAAATATTAGTGTTTTAGTGTTTATAGTGTATATTTGTGTATGTTTGTGTATATACCCCTACTTTATGTCTTAATAAAAAAAAAAGGGGGGGGCCAAAAAAAAAAAACAAGGGCCCAATTTCCCCACTATGTTTATCTATACCAGCGGCTCCTGTATATACATATAAGTGTGAGTGAGTGTATGTGAATTAAAGTGTATTCATATGTGTGTGTGTGTCAGTGTATACCTCCTGTGTGCTTTATATGCGCCCATCGGGGATGAGGATGAGCAGCCATCCACTCGAATCCTATACCAGGGAGCCTGTATCCCACATCACCTCCTATTTACCTCTTATAACCCTTCATCCCCTCACTCCCCCTCATCTCCCACCCCTCCACCCCTCCCCCCCCTCCAGCATACCACATAGATCCAAATCCTCCTTACGTTGCACTCATTTTCCAAAATGTGATTATATATAAAAAAAAAAACATGACACAACTCCCCAAAAAAAAAAAAAAAAGGGGGAAGTTTAAATACACTACCCCGACAAATTTTATGGGCCACCTTTTGATCCATACCCTCCTCTCTTTACCTATCATATGTAAAGTTAAACAATCGCGCAATTTCTAGGTGAGGTTAGGAACCAATTTTTTTTTAAAAAATACCCCATATCCCCCCCTACCACCCCCCGATCTTCCCTCTTCTTCTACTCCTTCTCTGAGTCATACATAAGCCCATCCAACAGCTTTAGGCTTTAGACACCAAAAAAGCAGAAGTTCAAAAAAAAAAAGAAGGTCAAATGACTAGTCTTTGAAAATAGGAGCGAGAGGGCCAGCACCAAATGTTAGTCCCTTTTTTGACCTTATTCATGCCTCTAGTCTGCTGCTTCTATAGTCCTATAGTCTATATATTCTTGGGTTTAGTTGCAGCCAGTCCGGCACCTCAAATGTTTCAGTTCCCAAAAAGGAAAAAAAGTCCTGTCAAATCGGCTGTGGAACGCAACCAAAACGCAAGCGGGCCTTTTTTGATTAACACTGAGATTGGAAATCTCCACCGATAAGTTCCTCCCCATTCCCTCACTCGTTATAATACTGGACGGAGCATAGCTCTATGCTGCAGAGTGGCGCTTGACAAGTCGGGTAAGATCTTCAGCTGTGCCCCACTATATTCTATTGTTCCTGCCTCCCATGCTTGCCTCAGGATTGTCTCCCTGTGTGCAAAGTAATGCAACCGACACACCACATCCCGGGGGCGCTTTGTCTCTAGATTTAGGGCCCAGCGCCCTATGGACTCTATCAAGTTCAAAGTTTACAGGCATAGCGTCCTTCAATATTTTTTGAAAAATGCACTTTACCATCTCCCGTAAATCCTCCTGATCCGTCGCCTCTGGGACACCTCGTATACGTACATTATTGCGACGACTGCGGTCCTCGAGGTCCTCCAGACGTAGTTGTACGGCCACCATAGATTCCGCTTGTACCTGACTGGATCCTTCCAACACCTTCACCCGTTGTTCCAGGAGATGGGACGCATTCTCGCCATCTGTTACGCGGTCCACTACCACCTGTAGATCTCCTCGGATCGTTTCTAGTTCCATACAGTGCGCTTCCTCCACCTTAGCAATAAGAGCTCCTATATCAGCTCTTGTGGGAAGTGCCTGGATAAGCGCTTTCAAGTCCTCCATCTCCTTCTTCAGCCCCCCTATCTCAGCATCTCCTCATATGGGGGGAGGGAGTATCGACCCGGCATCCACAGCCATCATTTTGGGGCTCTGTGGAGGAATCTGAAGAGCTTCCACCCTAACTCTCACAGCCATCTGGGTCTGGTGTATCTGGGTAAGCTGATCTCCACCCGGGTGCAGCGCTTCTGTCTCCCCACTCTCACCTCCGAACCCCGGTCCCTCCCCCTGTTTGGGGGTGAAGAAGCAGTAAATTCCGGGCTGCTGTTCCCCCGACTTTGGCAGCTGAGCTTTGCGTGAGGTTCGAGTTTCTCTCTGCCTCCACGCACACATGCCGCTGCACTGCCACTGATTGTGCTCCTGGGACTGGGTGTCAACATAGCAGCGCAGCAGCGTGTGTGTACGCCGAGTGTCTCCCGCTCTGTCCCGTCTGTCCTGTGCTGCAGCACACCACTACCGCTGCCGTTCGTCGTACGTTTTTTTTCCCCACTCAGTCTCTTTCCCTCATGGAGCGGCTTGGAGGAGCCAGGGACTCACGCTTCTCGCCCCTCATGCGGACATGCGCAGACCACGCCCCCACAATTCTCCTTGAATTGAACCACCTGATGACGGGTTTTTTTTGTTAAAATTTGGCGTGGAGTTCCCCCTCAAGATCAGCAGAGCACAAGTCGCATGCCAAAGTCGGATCATGCAAGACCGCGGACCAAAGTAGTACAAGGAGCATCTTCAAAGTCGGACCGACATGTGTCGGACCAGTTAAGACGGATCCCATAGGGAAACATTGATTTTCACACGTCGTGCGACATGAGCTCCCAAAGTCGGAGCGTTTGTCGGACAAGTGTGAACCCGGCCTCATACACATTTCCTCCATCTTGATTGAGAAGTAGGGGGTTGCAATATCTATCGCTGTGAAATATGCTGCTTCCTTATTGCTGACTTGAATTTACTACACTGGTTTATAGCAACTTCTGGGGAGTCAGCTGGGTTTTTGCCCCAATCCTCGCTTTTGTACAGCGCTGCCTAAACATATCCTGCCAATTTGCGCTATAGCTGGTTGCTATGTTACACATCTGCTGAGCAAATAAATGTGGACTCTATCTTGGTTTTGGAATAGTATCTAAAAATGTGTTCCTCTCCCTCCTTAGATCATAACTTGGTTCCTTGCCCATCACATCAGTGGAATCAGGAGCATCCTCCCGATCCCATTCTGGATCGCTGGGCAAGGAAGGGTATAAATCGAGAGAATTCGGCGAGGCTCACCCAGGGGTACTAATATTTTCCTCCACCCTCCATGGTGATGCATCTATAGACTTTTCGCTTAATGTGCTATCCCCAGACCAGTACCACTACTTAATACTCCTTACCCCTGGGCATTATGTGTATTTCTTGGATAATCTGTGACCAGTGTCAGTCTGTGCCATTTCTTTAGGTATTTTATCACTTATTTGCCATAACACATTCGCAACTGTTGACAAGGAGTCAATGGGGGTCCTTTAACCTTGGCATCTCCGTCGCAACAGATTTTCTATTATTAGAGATAGAGAACCTACCGGACTATATATATATATATATATATATATATATATATATATATATATATATAGGGCTGGGAAAAAAAATCGATTTTAATCTTAAATCGAGTTTTGAGTTCAAATCGATTCATATTTGAAGAAAATCGATTTTCTTAGATTTTTTTTATTTTATTTTTTTATTTTTTTATTTATTTTTTTCCTTCAAAGTTTCCGTAGCAGCTGCAGGGGGGCGTTTCTGGAATGCCACTGGACGGCGTTACCCCAATTACATCTACTCGCCGCAGCCACCGCGAGTAGATGTAATGTAACACTAACCGCAAGCCACCGTCTGCCTACCTGATCAGCGTGTCATGCAGACAGACGGCGGCCATTGCAGTGTTCAAAAGCCGCGCCTCCCGAGTCCTTGTCGTCTGTGATAGGCGGAACACTCAATTTTACAGCAGGCAGTGTTCAGCCTATCAAGGACATCCTCTCATCCTCGTCTGTATTATGAGGATGAGCGGATGTCCGTGATAGGCGGAACACTGAATGCTGGGAAATTGAGTGTTCCGCCTATCACAGACGAGAAGGAGGTGCAGCTTTTGAATACTGGAATGGCCGCCGGTGTAGCAGTAAAATCCGTATCCCATGAAAATCTGCATCAGGTACGGGCACAGTGAGGCATTGGGCACAGTGAGGCATTGGGCACAGTGAGGCATTGGGCACAGTGAGGCAAGGGCACAGTTCAATTCAACTAAGAGTAACCTCAGGATTTTTTGTTGTTTTATTAGCTAAATCCAAATACAGTATTAAATAGGAAAAAAAACTGCGCCAAAAATTTAACTCTCAAATATGAACTCCCAAATTGCCTCGGGATAATGTCCAAAATGTAGCCCGCATGAGGGGAGAAGTCCAATGAGACAGGGAATTCAAATTAGCAGTGTGTCAGATTCAGGTTCAGGTACACCCTAAGAATCACTAACAAATTGTCCCCTTACCTCAAACAGGCGAATTCATGCAGGTGGCTATAGCCCATCCAAGGCCTTTATCTATGAAGGAAGGTCACAGCGAGGTCCCCAGATGCTTCGCCAGTGCTGGTACCAAAACTCTTGATGACTCAGTAACAGAGAAAAAAGGAAGTACCATAGGGTGATAACGTATTCACAGGGCAACTAATGAACACCACCACCATGAAGAATTTATAAACGTGACCATTGATAACGTCATATATGATGAAACGCGTCTGGGAGACACGCAGTGACCTCACCACGCAGCTCTCAACACGGAAGGGCACTTGTTTATGCCGGCCGGCGCATGTTTATGCTTATTGAAGCCTGCTTTTGTAAGTACGGTATATTGTTTTAATAAAGTCGTTTTTAAGAGGGTATCACGCTATGGTCTCTCCCCCCTTCCTTTTGGCACCCCGTATGGAGTGTTAAACAGCACCTTATATTGAAGATCTTCCCAGGATCTGTGTGTGAGTTCGGGGTATAGGAAAAGACCGTGGCTGGATATGGCTGGATTACATGCTTTCTCTGGTAAGGAGGCATTTTTTACATAGGTGGTGGTCACGTTTATAAATTCTTCATGGTGGTGGTGTTCATTAGTTGCCCTGTGAATACGTTAACACCCTATGGTACTTCCTTTTTTCTCTGTTACCGAGTCATCAAGAGTTTTGGTACCAGCACTGGCGAAGCATCTGGGGACCTCGCTGTGACCTTCCTTCATAGATAAAGGCCTTGGCTGGGCTATAGCCACCTGCATGAATTCGCCTGTTTGTGGTAAGGGGCCAATTAGTGATTCTTACGGTGGAACCTGAATCTGACACACTGCTAATTTGAATTCCCTGTCTCATTGGACTTCTCCCCTCATGCGGGCTACATTTTGGACATTATCCCGAGGCAATTTGGGAGTTCATATTTGAGTTAAATTTTTGGCGCAGTTTTTTTTTTTCCTATTTAATTCTGTATGTTTATCACATTATAGCTGCTGCCTTTTGCCCTATTAGTTAATTGGTACTAGTCTTAGCGAAGTGTTTTTTTTTTTTTTCAAAATTCAGTATTAATAATTTGAATGTTTAACAATCTTTGTTGCACACTGACTTTGCAGTTAGAGAAAGGGTTTGAGTTTGAAATTTTGTTTGTTGATGCACTTTAATATAATAATAAAAAAAATAATCTAATCATAAATCGAGTTTTTTATAAAAAAATCGCAGATTTTTTTGGGGGGGGGGGGGAAATCGCCCAGCCCTAATATTATATTATATATTATAATATTTTCCCTTTTTAGCCCAGAATTGAGTAGGCAGAAGCAGGGCCAAAGGCTTCTCCTTTTTACACTGCACCTTACTTCTAAAAGGTGTATTCCCCCTGTCCCCGGGACAGGTCACTCAATTCTCTTGCGCCTTTTTTCCTCTGCCACTGGAATTAAGGCACGTAACCACCCCTGGACGGTGGATCATAAAGGGATGGCTAATAAGATCACCAGGATTATTGCTCATATACTATGTGTGCATCAATACTAATGAATCTTTACTCCTGCCCCGCTGCTACCACTTGGTGTAATCTTAAGCAGCTCACTAAAGTACCCTGTAAAGTGAGTATCACACAAAACAAGGAGGTAGCCCAGCCCTCTTACCACCCTTGCTTGTAACTTCTCCCCCCCTTTTCCAAATTCAAGTTAGGGTGACTGGCACAAACTGACACGATAAGAAAGTTTACATGACAGATTATAAAGCCTCTGTCTATCCCGCCAAATTTTTAATACTAGGAAAAGAACAAAAACAATTTAATGGCAGACAAAGAAGGTGTCAATTATCACTCCCAATGCATTACATGTATTCACTAATTAGAGGAGGATAACATGGATGAGTCGCACTGAGTGGAGGCATGGGAAAAGCTACGCAACCTTAAAACATTATACCAATTAAGTTATATACTTAAAGCAGAGGTTCACCCAAAAGTGAACCTCCACCTTTCGGAACCCCCCCCTCCAGTGTCACATTTGGCACCTTTCAGGGGGGGAGGGGGTGCAGATGAAAAAAAGGAAAAAACAAGGGCGCACCAGCCTGGTGTGATATCGTTTAGAAAAATTTATTTAAAATGAAAGCAATGAAAAGGTACTCACAAAACTAGTACAAAAGTTCGCATTGTACAAACAGTGCCTTGGAAGCTGCAGCATGTGAACCCAAACCACACTTCGACTGATCAAGGAGACCGTGATGGGGCGCACTATCGGCTGACGCGTTTCGAAGTGTAAAACTTCTTTATCAAAGCCACGCAGTGCTGAGACCTCTACCTACCCTTTATATGGGGACATGTGCATGTGGGCCACTAATTAGGTGGAGGGGGAGGAGCCCCCGGGAACCTCGGTGCCTCCTCCCTCATAGGGCAAAGAGCCAACGCCCCATAGGTGGAGAGACACAAAAACAAACAAAAACAAAGACAACGTCCCATAGGTGAAATAAAACCGGTATTTGCACCACTTCCGGGTATAGACTCCCACCCGTTGTGTTCTGGGAAACACACGGCTCCCAGAACACAGCGGGGACCAGTCAGGCGCAGCGCAACTTGCGCATGCGCAGTAGGGAACTGGGCAGTGAAGCCGCAGCGATTCCCTCACCGAGTATGGCGGCGGGGAAGCCGAGAGCCGAGCGGTAGCTCGCCTTCGGCTGCCGACGTCGCGGGCGACCTGGTCAGTTAAGTGTCCATTTTTTAAAAGTCAGCAGCTGCAGTATTTGTAGCTGCTGGCTTTTAAAAAAAAAAAAATCCGGTGAACCTCCGCTTTAAGTCAGTATGGAGCTATATCAAATTTTGTCATTATGTTTTTAAAAGGCTTAGTTATCACTGTGTTAGTACATCAAGTCACATTCTGGGCAAGCAGTCAGCATTTTAGGATGTTAACACTGAACACTGAGAAATGTAGTATGAAAGGCAGAGATAGCGAGAAAAAAAACAAAAAAAATAAATAAGATAAACGGCTTCATGGGTTTTTGGGGTGCACAAGCTAAGACATATTCACTTTTTTAATCTGGGAACAAGTTCAAAGATTAATCAAGTGGTGTTGAGTAGGGATGAGCCGAACACCCCCGGGTTCGGTTCGCACCAGAACCTTCGAACGGACCGAAAGTTCGCGCGAATTTTCGAACCCTATTCGTTATAATGGACGCGAACGTTCGAAATCAAAATTGCTAATTACAACGGCCAATATGCATGTTAATGTTATAAAACAGGTTTGGGGACCCGGGTCCTGCCCCAGGGGACATATATCAATGCAAAAAGAAATTTTAAAAACTAAAGTTTTTTCGGGAGCAGTCATTTTAATGATGCATAAAGTGAAAAAAAAAAAGTGAAATTTTCCTTTAAATATGGTACCTGGGGGGTGTCTAAAGTATGCCTGTGAAGTGGCATGTGTTTCCCGTGTTTAGAACTGTCCTTGCACAAAATGACATTTGTAAAGGAAAAAAAGAAGCCATTTAAAACCACTTGCGGCTTTAATGTCATGTCTTGTCCTGGCCGCCATATGGCTGAAAATCCTTGAGAAAAATGGCATGGCTACCCCATCACCCCCCCCCCCCCCACCCCAGCCCCTTTGGGTCTTGTATGGATACTAAGGGGGACCCCGCACCCAAAATAAAACCCTATACCTACAACCCTATATACTCTGAACAGCAGTATATAGGTGGTGCAAACAAGACATGGACTGTAGGTTTGTTCTTAAGTAGAATCTGAACAGGTACATTATGAAGTGTAGCTACATCCCAAAAAAATCAATTTTTAAGCTTTTTGGAGAACATAGGGAGGGGTTATCACCCCTGTAACATTTGCTGTCTTTGCACATCTGTTCAGAACATGTCACCTCACTTTCCGTCCCAATGACAAATGTTTTTGGAAAAGTGGGGTTTTAATTGAAACAAGGATTGGTGATAAAGCATCAGTAGAGAGGAGATACCTTTTTCCCAAATTAAATCTAACAGGATAGAATTTTCCTTCCTAGGGGTAGATTTCCTCTCACTTCCTGTTTTCTCTTGCCGTTTGCAAGTAGGAGTCGTTTGTAAGTTGGATGTTTGAAAGTAGGGGCCTGCCGTATATACTCTGCAGAAATTTGCCCTATTAGATGTTGGTGTAGCCACAAGACTGGTGGGCACAGGAATGGGCCCTGCTGTGAGTTAATAGATCAAGATTTGTACTTGCATGCACCTGTTGAACCGGGCAGAAAAATTGGGCCTTTGGTGGTGGTGGTGGTGGTGGTGGACGGTGTTGCCACAAGACTGTAAGCCCTCACAGTTACTCTTGGTGGGTGCAGGAATGGGCCCTGCTGTGAGTTATTAGATCAAGATTTGTAATTGCATGCACCTGTTGAACAGGGCAGAAAAATTGGGCCTTTGGTGGTGGTGGTGGTGGTGGACGGTGTTGCCACAAGACTGTAGGCCCTCATAGTTACTCTTGGTGGGCGCAGGAATGGGCCCTGCTGTGAACTATTAGATCAAGATTTGTAATTACACGCCCCTGTTAAACAGGGGCTGAAAAATTGTGCCTTAGGCATTGGTGCTGGTGCCACAACACTGCAACCCCTCACAGATACTGTACTTGGAGCACAGCAGTCACACCTGTTGCGAAGCATCTTTTTAAAAAATTGTAATTACACGCCCCTGTTATACAGGGGCTGAAAAATTGTGCCTTAGGCACTGGTGCTGGTGCCACAACACTGCAACCCCTCACAGATACTGTACTCTGAGCACAGCAATGAGACCTGTTGCAAAGCATTGCCTAAAAATTGTAATTACACGCCCCAACAGGGGCTGAAAAATTGTGCCTTAGGCACTGGTGCTGGTGCCACAACACTGCAACCCCTCACAGATACTGTACTCTGAGCACAGCAGTCACACCTGTTGCGAAGCATCTTTTTAAAAAAATTTAATTACACGCCCCTGTTATACAGGGGCTGAAAAATTGTGCCTTAGGCACTGGTGCTGGTGCCACAACACTGCAACCCCTCACAGATACTGTACTCTGAGCACAGCAATGAGACCTGTTGCAAAGCATTGCCTAAAAATTGTAATTACACGCCCCAACAGGGGCTGAAAAATTGTGCCTTAGGCACTGGTGCTGGTGCCACAACACTGCAACCCCTCACAGATACTGTACTCTGAGCACAGCAGTCACACCTGTTGCGAAGCATCTTTTTAAAAAATTGTAATTACACGCCCCTGTTATACAGGGGCTGAAAAATTGTGCCTTAGGCACTGGTGTGGTGGCATGGATCATTGAGGAGGAGGAAGAGGATAGTCAGTGAACATAACAGGACAGTCACTCAGCATCAGCATAGGCAGTCTTGAAGGGATGTGACATTATAAATTATTCCGTTATATCCGCTTCAGGTGTCTGGTAGCTGGTGGTGATCCAAGACTGATTCATTTTTATGAAGGTCAGTCGATCAACCGAGTCGGTGGACAGGCGCACCCTATGATCGGTGACAAATCCTCCAGCAGCACTGAATGTGCGTTCGGAAAGAACGCTGGATGCAGGACAGGCCAGTAGCTCAATTGCATACTGTGCAAGCTCTGGCCAGTGATCCATCCTCAGGACCCAGTAAGCCAGAGGATTTTCGGTGGGAAAGGTGTCCAAGTCTGACCTTGCCCCTAGGTATTCCTGCACCATGTATATCAGACGCTGGCGATGGTTGCTGGAACCGATCATACCTTGGGGCTGCGGACTAAAAAATTGTCTGAACGCATCGGTCAGACGTCCACCTTCCCCACCGCTCCTTCTGCTACTGACCGAAGCCTCAGCAACTTGTCGTCCAGGACCAGGAGTTTGTAACCTCCCAGTTTCTGGGAACGCGTTGCACAGACCTTTCTGCAAGGCCTCCCTGAGATGTCTCATCCTCTGCTCCCTCTGCGACGGCAAGATAAGGTCCGCAACCTTACCCTTGTACCGTGGATCAAGGAGAGTGGCCAGCCAGTAATGGTCACTCTCCTTGATCCGAAGAACACGAGGATCCTTCCGCAGGCTTTGCAGGATCAGGGAGGCCATGCAGCGTAGGTTAGCTGAGGCATTTGGTCCGGAGTCTTCTGGGTCACTGAGGATGACATGATCGCCAGCCACCTCCTCCCAGCCACGTACAAGTCCACTGGTTTGTTGGGACTGTACATCATCCCTAAAAGACTGCTGCTGCTGATGCTGAGTGCCAGGCTCCACCTCCATGCTCACACAATCCTCCTCCTCCTCCTCCTCCTCCTCCTCTTCCTGTGTGATGGGTGGGACAGAAGGAACATTGTCTGGATAAAGGGGGCCTTGAGAGACAAGGAAGTCCTCCTCTTCCTGCCTCTGTTCTGCCTCAAGTGCCCTGTCCATTATCCCACGCAGCGTATGCTCCAACAGGTGGACAAGAGGTACAGTGTCACTGATGCATGCACTGTCACTGCTCACCATCCTCGTGGCCTCCTCAAATGGTGAGAGGACAGTGCATGCATCCCTGATCATGCTCCACTGGCGTGGGGAAAAAAAGCCAAGCTCCCCTGACCCTGTCCTGGTGCCGTAGTCGCAAAGGTACTCATTGATGGCCCTCTGCTGCGTGTGCAGTCGCTGCAGCATGGCCAACGTTGAGTTCCACCTGGTGGGCATGTCACATATTAGGCGGTTCTTGGGCAGGTTCAGCTCCTTTTGCAGCTCAGTCAGCCGAGCACTGGCATTATAAGATCGGCGGAAATGCACACAGACTTTCCTGGCCTGCCTCAGGACATCCTGTAAGCCTGGGAACCTGCCCAAGAACCGCTGCACCACCAGGTTGAGGACGTGAGCCATACAGGGCACATGGGTGAGCTGCCCCTGTCGCAGGGCGGAGAGGAGGTTGGTGCCATTATCAGAAACGACCATTCCTGGCTTAAGCTGGCGTGGCGTCAACCACCTCTCGGCCTGCCCCTGCAGAGCTGCCAGAACCTCTGGCCCAGTGTGGCTCCTGTCCCCCAAACACACCAGCGCAAGCACGGCATGGCATCTTTTTGCCTGCGTACTCGCGTAGCCCCTTGTACGCCTACGGAGCACCGCTGGTTCCGAGGACAGAGCACTCGAAGAGGACATGGAGGAAGAAGAAGAGGAGGGGGTGGAGGAGAGAGGTGTGTCACAACCAGTAGTAGCATTTTGGAGGCGTGGTGGCGGAACAACCTCCAACACTACTGCACCTTGTCCTGCATCCCTCCCAGCTACCAATAGAGTGACCCAATGGGCCGTGAAAGAAAGATAACGTCCCTGTCCATGCCTGCTGGACCATGAGTCAGCGGTAATATGCACCTTACCGCTGACCGCCCTGTCCAGCGAGGCATGGACATTGCCTTCCACATGCCAGTAGAGAGACGGAATCGCCTTCCGTGAGAAAAAGTGGCGTTTGGGAACCTGCCACTGAGGAACCGCACATTGAACAAACTCACGGAAGGGGGCCGAGTCTATCAACTGAAAAGGCAGCAGTTGAAGTGCTAGCAATTTAGCCAAGCTAGCATTCAACCGCTGGGCATGTGGATGGCTGGGAGTATACTTCTTTCGACGGTCCAGCAGCTGGGGCAGGGAAATTTGCCTGCTACAATCGGACGTCGGTGTACTGCAAGTACTTGGTTGTGACACACCTAATTCTACACCTTCAGTCCTCTCAGAGCAGCTTTCAGAGAGGACTGAAGATATAGTGGGGATGGAGATCCCAGCTGATGAGGAGCAAGGAGAGGTCCGCTTTGTTCTTTGGTGTGGGTCTTTTATGTGTGCTTGCCAACGAGCTGCATGGCAGGTCGACATATGTCTGCTCATGCTTGTGGTGCCCAAGCGGCTGATGTTTTGGCCACGCGAGATACGCTTGAGACAAATATTGCAAATAGCAGTGGTGCGATCTGATGCACTCGTCTCAAAAAAGGCCCACGCCAAAGAACTTTTGTGATAACGTGCAGAGGCAGCGCCCTGCACAGGCGGAGCTCTGCGGTGTGGTACAGTTGCTGTGCTGGCCTCTAGCTGGCCTCCAGGGGGCATCCTGCCTCGTTGGACATGTGACGCTGCATCCTCCTCCTCCTCCTCCTCTCTCCCTTCAGGCACCCACGTGGAGTCAGTGACCTCATCATCCCCTCCCTCTTCACCACTAGAGCAAACCTGGCAGTAAGCTGCAGCTGGTGGAACACTACTGCCAGATTGCTGTCCTTCAGCATCCCCTCTCTCTGCGCGCACACCACTGACTTCCTCAAGCTGGGTATCATCATCCGAGCCTTCGAATCGTTGGGCATCCTCCTGGAGCATGTACCCAACACTGTGCTCAAACAGTTCGGGGGACTCCTCAGGAGGACATGGTGGGTCTAGGGAAGGGGTGGCTAATGATGCCATTGAGTACGCGTTGGCAGCTGCTCTGCCAGTACCCTGAGCCTGGGTGAGAGAGGATGAGGAGGATGAGGAGGGCTTGGTCATCCATTCTACCAAGCCTTCGGCATGATGCGGCTCCACATGTCCAGCTGCCGAAAACAAAGACAAGCGTGTCCCATGGCCACGTGCTGATGACGATGCACGACCACGTCCACGGCCAGCACTGTTGTCTCTAGAAACAGAGCCTGCCTGCCCTGTGTTCTTGCCTCGGCACGCTCTGCCTCTCCTTGGCGGTCTTCCAGCCATTGTAGTCGGTAGTGTATATAGTATAAAAAATAGAACTCCTATGTGTGCTCACAACACACTGTAGGTCCTATGGGTGCTGACACTAACACACTATAGGTACTATGTGTGCTGCTGACAAGAAAATATAGGAGCTCTGTTTGCTGCCACTAACACACTAGAAGTCCTATGGGTGCTGCTGAGAAGAAAATATAGGAGCTCTGTTTGCTGCCACTAACACACTAGAAGTCCTATGGGTGCTGCTGAGAAGAAAATATAGGAGCTCTGTTTGCTGCCACTAACACACTAGAAGTCCTATGGGTGCTGCTGAGAAGAAAATATAGGAGC
Source organism: Rana muscosa (assembly GCA_029206835.1). Taxonomy (NCBI): domain Eukaryota; kingdom Metazoa; phylum Chordata; class Amphibia; order Anura; family Ranidae; genus Rana; species Rana muscosa. The sequence goes on along the minus strand of CM055120.1, from coordinate 274,721,285 downwards.
TCTGTTTGCTGCCACTAACACACTAGAAGTCCTATGGGTGCTGCTGAGAAGAAAATATAGGAGCTCTGTTTGCTGCCACTAACACACTAGAAGTCCTATGGGTGCTGCTGAGAAGAAAATATAGGAGCTCTGTGTGATGCCACTAACACACTAGAAGTCCTATGGGTGCTGCTGAGAAGAAAATATAGGAGCTCTGTTTGCTGCCACTAACACACTAGAAGTCCTATGGGTGCTGCTGAGAAGAAAATATAGGAGCTCTGTTTGCTGCCACTAACACACTAGAAGTCCTATGGGTGCTGCTGAGAAGAAAATATAGGAGCTCTGTTTCCTGCCACTAACACACTAGAAGTCCTATGGGTGCTGCTGAGAAGAAAATATAGGAGCTCTGTTTGCTGCCACTAACACACTAGAAGTCCTATGGGTGCTGCTGAGAAGAAAATATAGGAGCTCTGTTTGCTGCCACTAACACACTAGAAGTCCTATGGGTGCTGCTGAGAAGAAAATATAGGAGCTCTGTTTGCTGCCACTAACACACTAGAAGTCCTATGGGTGCTGCTGAGAAGAAAATATAGGAGCTCTGTTTGCTGCCACTAACACACTAGAAGTCCTATGGGTGCTGCTGAGAAGAAAATATAGGAGCTCTGTTTGCTGCCACTAACACACTAGAAGTCCTATGGGTGCTGCTGAGAAGAAAATATAGGAGCTCTGTTTGCTGCCACTAACACACTAGAAGTCCTATGGGTGCTGCTGAGAAGAAAATATAGGAGCTCTGTGTGATGCCACTAACACACTAGAAGTCCTATGGGTGCTGCTGAGAAGAAAATATAGGAGCTCTGTTTGCTGCCACTAACACACTAGAAGTCCTATGGGTGCTGCTGAGAAGAAAATATAGGAGCTCTGTGTGATGCCACTAACACACTAGAAGTCCTATGGGTGCTGCTGAGAAGAAAATATAGGAGCTCTGTTTGCTGCCACTAACACACTAGAAGTCCTATGGGTGCTGCTGAGAAGAAAATATAGGAGCTCTGTTTGCTGCCACTAACACACTAGAAGTCCTATGGGTGCTGCTGAGAAGAAAATATAGGAGCTCTGTTTGCTGCCACTAACACACTAGAAGTCCTATGGGTGCTGCTGAGAAGAAAATATAGGAGCTCTGTTTGCTGCCACTAACACACTAGAAGTCCTATGGGTGCTGCTGAGAAGAAAATATAGGAGCTCTGTTTGCTGCCACTAACACACTAGAAGTCCTATGGGTGCTGCTGAGAAGAAAATATAGGAGCTCTGTGTGATGCCACTAACACACTAGAAGTCCTATGGGTGCTGCTGAGAAGAAAATATAGGAGCTCTGTTTGCTGCCACTAACACACTAGAAGTCCTATGGGTGCTGCTGAGAAGAAAATATAGGAGCTCTGTTTGCTGCCACTAACACACTAGAAGTCCTATGGGTGCTGCTGAGAAGAAAATATAGGAGCTCTGTGTGATGCCACTAACACACTAGAAGTCCTATGGGTGCTGCTGAGATGAAAATATAGGAACTCTGTGTGATGCCACTAACACATTAGAAGTCCTATGGGTGCTGCTGAGAAGAAAATATAGGAGCTCTGTTTGCTGCCACTAACACATTAGAAGTCCTATGGGTGCTGCTGAGAAGAAAATATAGGAGCTCTGTTTGCTGCCACTAACACACTAGAAGTCCTATGGGTGCTGCTGAGAAGAAAATATAGGAGCTCTGTGTGATGCCACTAACACACTAGAAGTCCTATGGGTGCTGCTGAGAAGAAAATATAGGAGCTCTGTTTGCTGCCACTAACACACTAGAAGTCCTATGGGTGCTGCTGAGAAGAAAATATAGGAGCTCTGTTTGCTGCCACTAACACACTAGAAGTCCTATGGGTGCTGCTGAGAAGAAAATATAGGAGCTCTGTGTGATGCCACTAACACACTAGAAGTCCTATGGGTGCTGCTGAGAAGAAAATATAGGAGCTCTGTTTGCTGCCACTAACACACTAGAAGTCCTATGGGTGCTGCTGAGAAGAAAATATAGGAGCTCTGTTTGCTGCCACTAACACACTAGAAGTCCTATGGGTGCTGCTGAGAAGAAAATATAGGAGCTCTGTTTGCTGCCACTAACACACTAGAAGTCCTATGGGTGCTGCTGAGAAGAAAATATAGGAGCTCTGTTTGCTGCCACTAACACACTAGAAGTCCTATGGGTGCTGCTGAGAAGAAAATATAGGAGCTCTGTTTGCTGCCACTAACACACTAGAAGTCCTATGGGTGCTGCTGAGAAGAAAATATAGGAGCTCTGTGTGATGCCACTAACACACTAGAAGTCCTATGGGTGCTGCTGAGAAGAAAATATAGGAGCTCTGTTTGCTGCCACTAACACACTAGAAGTCCTATGGGTGCTGCTGAGAAGAAAATATAGGAGCTCTGTTTGCTGCCACTAACACACTAGAAGTCCTATGGGTGCTGCTGAGAAGAAAATATAGGAGCTCTGTGTGATGCCACTAACACACTAGAAGTCCTATGGGTGCTGCTGAGATGAAAATATAGGAACTCTGTGTGATGCCACTAACACATTAGAAGTCCTATGGGTGCTGCTGAGAAGAAAATATAGGAGCTCTGTTTGCTGCCACTAACACACTAGAAGTCCTATGGGTGCTGCTGAGAAGAAAATATAGGAGCTCTGTGTGATGCCACTAACACACTAGAAGTCCTATGGGTGCTGCTGAGAAGAAAATATAGGAGCTCTGTTTGCTGCCACTAACACACTAGAAGTCCTATGGGTGCTGCTGAGAAGAAAATATAGGAGCTCTGTTTGCTGCCACTAACACACTAGAAGTCCTATGGGTGCTGCTGAGAAGAAAATATAGGAGCTCTGTGTGATGCCACTAACACACTAGAAGTCCTATGGGTGCTGCTGAGAAGAAAATATAGGAGCTCTGTTTGCTGCCACTAACACACTAGAAGTCCTATGGGTGCTGCTGAGAAGAAAATATAGGAGCTCTGTTTGCTGCCACTAACACACTAGAAGTCCTATGGGTGCTGCTGAGAAGAAAATATAGGAGCTCTGTTTGCTGCCACTAACACACTAGAAGTCCTATGGGTGCTGCTGAGAAGAAAATATAGGAGCTCTGTTTGCTGCCACTAACACACTAGAAGTCCTATGGGTGCTGCTGAGAAGAAAATATAGGAGCTCTGTTTGCTGCCACTAACACACTAGAAGTCCTATGGGTGCTGCTGAGAAGAAAATATAGGAGCTCTGTGTGATGCCACTAACACACTAGAAGTCCTATGGGTGCTGCTGAGAAGAAAATATAGGAGCTCTGTTTGCTGCCACTAACACACTAGAAGTCCTATGGGTGCTGCTGAGAAGAAAATATAGGAGCTCTGTTTGCTGCCACTAACACACTAGAAGTCCTATGGGTGCTGCTGAGAAGAAAATATAGGAGCTCTGTGTGATGCCACTAACACACTAGAAGTCCTATGGGTGCTGCTGAGATGAAAATATAGGAACTCTGTGTGATGCCACTAACACATTAGAAGTCCTATGGGTGCTGCTGAGAAGAAAATATAGGAGCTCTGTTTGCTGCCACTAACACACTAGAAGTCCTATGGGTGCTGCTGAGAAGAAAATATAGGAGCTCTGTGTGATGCCACTAACACACTAGAAGTCCTATGGGTGCTGCTGAGAAGAAAATATAGGAGCTCTGTTTGCTGCCACTAACACACTAGAAGTCCTATGGGTGCTGCTGAGAAGAAAATATAGGAGCTCTGTTTGCTGCCACTAACACACTAGAAGTCCTATGGGTGCTGCTGAGAAGAAAATATAGGAGCTCTGTTTGCTGCCACTAACACACTAGAAGTCCTATGGGTGCTGCTGAGAAGAAAATATAGGAGCTCTGTTTGCTGCCACTAACACACTAGAAGTCCTATGGGTGCTGCTGAGAAGAAAATATAGGAGCTCTGTTTGCTGCCACTAACACACTAGAAGTCCTATGGGTGCTGCTGAGAAGAAAATATAGGAGCTCTGTGTGATGCCACTAACACACTAGAAGTCCTATGGGTGCTGCTGAGAAGAAAATATAGGAGCTCTGTTTGCTGCCACTAACACACTAGAAGTCCTATGGGTGCTGCTGAGAAGAAAATATAGGAGCTCTGTGTGATGCCACTAACACACTAGAAGTCCTATGGGTGCTGCTGAGAAGAAAATATAGGAGCTCTGTTTGCTGCCACTAACACACTAGAAGTCCTATGGGTGCTGCTGAGAAGAAAATATAGGAGCTCTGTTTGCTGCCACTAACACACTAGAAGTCCTATGGGTGCTGCTGAGAAGAAAATATAGGAGCTCTGTTTGCTGCCACTAACACACTAGAAGTCCTATGGGTGCTGCTGAGAAGAAAATATAGGAGCTCTGTTTGCTGCCACTAACACACTAGAAGTCCTATGGGTGCTGCTGAGAAGAAAATATAGGAGCTCTGTTTGCTGCCACTAACACACTAGAAGTCCTATGGGTGCTGCTGAGAAGAAAATATAGGAGCTCTGTGTGATGCCACTAACACACTAGAAGTCCTATGGGTGCTGCTGAGAAGAAAATATAGGAGCTCTGTTTGCTGCCACTAACACACTAGAAGTCCTATGGGTGCTGCTGAGAAGAAAATATAGGAGCTCTGTTTGCTGCCACTAACACACTAGAAGTCCTATGGGTGCTGCTGAGAAGAAAATATAGGAGCTCTGTGTGATGCCACTAACACACTAGAAGTCCTATGGGTGCTGCTGAGATGAAAATATAGGAACTCTGTGTGATGCCACTAACACATTAGAAGTCCTATGGGTGCTGCTGAGAAGAAAATATAGGAGCTCTGTTTGCTGCCACTAACACATTAGAAGTCCTATGGGTGCTGCTGAGAAGAAAATATAGGAGCTCTGTTTGCTGCCACTAACACACTAGAAGTCCTATGGGTGCTGCTGAGAAGAAAATATAGGAGCTCTGTGTGATGCCACTAACACACTAGAAGTCCTATGGGTGCTGCTGAGAAGAAAATATAGGAGCTCTGTTTGCTGCCACTAACACACTAGAAGTCCTATGGGTGCTGCTGAGAAGAAAATATAGGAGCTCTGTTTGCTGCCACTAACACACTAGAAGTCCTATGGGTGCTGCTGAGAAGAAAATATAGGAGCTCTGTGTGATGCCACTAACACACTAGAAGTCCTATGGGTGCTGCTGAGAAGAAAATATAGGAGCTCTGTTTGCTGCCACTAACACACTAGAAGTCCTATGGGTGCTGCTGAGAAGAAAATATAGGAGCTCTGTTTGCTGTCACTAACACACTAGAAGTCCTATGGGTGCTGCTGAGAAGAAAATATAGGAGCTCTGTTTGCTGCCACTAACACACTAGAAGTCCTATGGGTGCTGCTGAGAAGAAAATATAGGAGCTCTGTTTGCTGCCACTAACACACTAGAAGTCCTATGGGTGCTGCTGAGAAGAAAATATAGGAGCTCTGTTTGCTGCCACTAACACACTAGAAGTCCTATGGGTGCTGCTGAGAAGAAAATATAGGAGCTCTGTGTGATGCCACTAACACACTAGAAGTCCTATGGGTGCTGCTGAGGAGAAAATATAGGAGCTCTGTTTGCTGCCACTAACACACTAGAAGTCCTATGGGTGCTGCTGAGAAGAAAATATAGGAGCTCTGTTTGCTGCCACTAACACACTAGAAGTCCTATGGGTGCTGCTGAGAAGAAAATATAGGAGCTCTGTGTGATGCCACTAACACACTAGAAGTCCTATGGGTGCTGCTGAGATGAAAATATAGGAACTCTGTGTGATGCCACTAACACATTAGAAGTCCTATGGGTGCTGCTGAGAAGAAAATATAGGAGCTCTGTTTGCTGCCACTAACACACTAGAAGTCCTATGGGTGCTGCTGAGAAGAAAATATAGGAGCTCTGTGTGATGCCACTAACACACTAGAAGTCCTATGGGTGCTGCTGAGAAGAAAATATAGGAGCTCTGTTTGCTGCCACTAACACACTAGAAGTCCTATGGGTGCTGCTGAGAAGAAAATATAGGAGCTCTGTTTGCTGCCACTAACACACTAGAAGTCCTATGGGTGCTGCTGAGAAGAAAATATAGGAGCTCTGTGTGATGCCACTAACACACTAGAAGTCCTATGGGTGCTGCTGAGAAGAAAATATAGGAGCTCTGTTTGCTGCCACTAACACACTAGAAGTCCTATGGGTGCTGCTGAGAAGAAAATATAGGAGCTCTGTTTGCTGCCACTAACACACTAGAAGTCCTATGGGTGCTGCTGAGAAGAAAATATAGGAGCTCTGTTTGCTGCCACTAACACACTAGAAGTCCTATGGGTGCTGCTGAGAAGAAAATATAGGAGCTCTGTTTGCTGCCACTAACACACTAGAAGTCCTATGGGTGCTGCTGAGAAGAAAATATAGGAGCTCTGTTTGCTGCCACTAACACACTAGAAGTCCTATGGGTGCTGCTGAGAAGAAAATATAGGAGCTCTGTGTGATGCCACTAACACACTAGAAGTCCTATGGGTGCTGCTGAGAAGAAAATATAGGAGCTCTGTTTGCTGCCACTAACACACTAGAAGTCCTATGGGTGCTGCTGAGAAGAAAATATAGGAGCTCTGTTTGCTGCCACTAACACACTAGAAGTCCTATGGGTGCTGCTGAGAAGAAAATATAGGAGCTCTGTGTGATGCCACTAACACACTAGAAGTCCTATGGGTGCTGCTGAGATGAAAATATAGGAACTCTGTGTGATGCCACTAACACATTAGAAGTCCTATGGGTGCTGCTGAGAAGAAAATATAGGAGCTCTGTTTGCTGCCACTAACACACTAGAAGTCCTATGGGTGCTGCTGAGAAGAAAATATAGGAGCTCTGTGTGATGCCACTAACACACTAGAAGTCCTATGGGTGCTGCTGAGAAGAAAATATAGGAGCTCTGTTTGCTGCCACTAACACACTAGAAGTCCTATGGGTGCTGCTGAGAAGAAAATATAGGAGCTCTGTTTGCTGCCACTAACACACTAGAAGTCCTATGGGTGCTGCTGAGAAGAAAATATAGGAGCTCTGTTTGCTGCCACTAACACACTAGAAGTCCTATGGGTGCTGCTGAGAAGAAAATATAGGAGCTCTGTTTGCTGCCACTAACACACTAGAAGTCCTATGGGTGCTGCTGAGAAGAAAATATAGGAGCTCTGTTTGCTGCCACTAACACACTAGAAGTCCTATGGGTGCTGCTGAGAAGAAAATATAGGAGCTCTGTGTGATGCCACTAACACACTAGAAGTCCTATGGGTGCTGCTGAGAAGAAAATATAGGAGCTCTGTTTGCTGCCACTAACACACTAGAAGTCCTATGGGTGCTGTTGGGGTGCAATGCTGTGCTAACAGCACTGCGGTTGGTACTACTGCAATACTGTACTAACAGTAAGCACGCACCAGACTAATCCCCAGCAGCAGCTAATAACACACTAACTGTGCAATCAGCAGCAATGAACGATCAATGACTTAGGTAGCAATGGTTTAGCAAAGAAATAGCCAATGGTTTAGCAAAGAAGAGCAAATCTTTCAGTATCAAGCAAAGACAGAATCAGCAGACTAATCTCTCCTAAAGCCGGAACTCATGTGACCGGGGCCGATGGCGTGGCGGCCTTTTAAATGGTGGGGCGTGTACTAAAGCCCCTGAGCTGTAATTGGCTACAGCCGTCCTGCCTGTAGCCAATTATTGCTCTCCGAGTTTCGGGCGCTGTGATTGGCCAAGCATGCGGGGTCACAGTGCATGCTTGGCCAATCATCAGCCAGCAATGCACTGCGCCGGCCGCGCCGGCCGCAATGCATTGCGGGGCCGCTCGCATCACACGAATGTGATGCGAACGGCCCAAATAGTTCTGGGCTCGACGAGCGAGCGAATGCCCGATGCTCGATTCGAACATGGGTTCGAATCGAGCACCGGGCCCATCCCTAGTGTTGAGCGGTCCACCACTGGACAGTCTGCTAAGAATGACAAGGCACCTTTACACCCCTTGCCTCCTTGTGAGCATTTTTCCTGAGACTGTCAGGACATTGTGTATTCAACCTTAACCAATTTTCCACCAAGGACGTCATATGACGTCCTTGACTTTGAGGTGGGATATCTGAATGATGCCTGCAGCTACAGGCATCATTCAGATATTATTCTGTCGGGCCGGCGATTCTGCGCACCATAAGAATGATCATAGCGGCGGTTCCGCCACTTGATCGTTCTTATAGGCGGCAGGAGGGGACATCCCCCCCTCCCGCCGCCATCCGGTGCTTCTCCGGGCTCTCCCGTGCCATCGGGGGCCCGGAGAACGAATCGGCCGGCGCCGGATGACGAGCATAGAGATTTCCGGTGACCAGATGGTTACCAGTCATCTCTATGACCGTCGGAGTCCCGGGCGCGACGTTGTGACGTCACGCCCGGTGCCCGGAAGTAAACAAAGCCGCAATTGCGGCTGTCAGCATGAGATCTGTGAATTTTTTTTCACCAATCTCATGCTTTTCAGCCTGGGGGAGAGATGTGGGGTCTTATTGACCCCGCATCTTTCCATAAAGAGGACCTGTCACAATGATTCCTATTACAAGGGATGTTAGGAATAAAAGTGATCAAAAAAAATAAAAATGTAAAAAAAAGTGTCAAAATAAAAAGAAAATGGTAAAATAAAAAATAAAATGAAAAAATAAAAATTTTAAAACGCCCCTGTCCCCGGTAGCTCACGCTCAGAAGCGAACACGCATTTAAGTCCCGCCCACATATGTAAACGCCATTCAAACCCCACATGTGAGGTATCACCGCGTGTGGTAGAGTGCGAGCAACAATTCTAGCACTAGACCTCCTCTGTAACTCGAAAATAGTAATCTGTAAAAAAATTTAAAGCGTCGCCTATGGAGATTTTTAAGTACCGAAGTTTGGCGCCATTCCATGAATGTGCGCAATTTCAAAGCGTGACATGTTGGGTATCTATTTACTCGGCGTAACAGCATCTTTCACATTATACAAAAAAAATGGGCTAACTTTACTGTTTTGTTATTTTTTAATTTGTGAAACAGTTTTTTTTCCCCCAAAAAAAGGCATTTGAAAAATTATTGCGCAAATACCGTGCAAGATAAAAAGTTGCTGCTAAAAAAAAATATATAATGTTTGGGGGTTCTGATTAATTCTTTAGCAAAAAGATGATGATTTTTACATAAAGGAGAGAAGTGCCAGAATATGCCCGGTGGAGAAGTGGTTAAACAAGGTCCTTTAGGACCTTGCGAAGCCAGGATTTAATGTGAAAAAAAAAAATGAAAGTGAAACTCTGGATAGTCCCAGATGGTGTGAAGACCGATAAAAACTCAAGTATTGTTACAGTTAGTACACTGCATTTTAATTAGACAAACACTCTATCACTCACTGTCTCGCTTAGCAAGATGATCACTTACCACGACCTGTCTCTCACTCACAGTAACAAACACAATTATAGCCCCTCCATGGGAGATGCCAGTTGAAATAACGACATCCCTTAACTCTTCTTGAGGTGCAAGCACCTTGTAACCAGCAACCCTAATGGCTGCGGCTCAGTAACCTACACACACACACAGCTGTTGTTAATTAGGAGGAAAGTAACACATAACATACAGTACACAGATCAAGAAGACATGAACAGACAAACAGATAAAATTATTAGTCTTTTGTATACACTCTCTCATCTGGGTTCTTTTAAATACGCGATTTTAGCATTACATATCACTATACTCTCTCCAGCTCCCACAAGCACAGACAAGCACATGTTATGTGAAAAAAAAACTCACCCGAGCGCTCGTCTTGTCTGCAGTTATAGGGCTGTGAAGATCACAGTAACATTAGCTAGCGTAGGAGTCTCACGGCACCAAAATGAGTAAGGATATAACCTCAAGATTCCTTATTTTACAGGAAACCTGTAAAATAACCTTCAGACAGAGAGTTCCAAATCATGTTTGTTACGCAATTACATTACATAATTACGGAGAGCACACATGCATACGGCCGTCACAGTATGCTCTAAATTTAATACAGCTTACCGTCTTTTTATAGGATCCCTTATCAGAAAAGTTCACACTGGCCCACCTGCAGCTGCTGAGCTAGACTTCCATAATCATAAAGTTCACACAAACCCAGCTGCAGTGGCCGAGTGAGACTTCCATGAGACTACCATGCCTGTCTGCACTCTTCGGTATGTTTTCCTTATAATACTTGCACGAAGATGCTTTTCCCATAGAACTTGAGATGGCAGCATGGTACTCTCAAACAAATCCATAATCGCCATTTTGGTCTCCAATTTCTATATTGTACAACCACACTTTATAATATGTTTATTACTAGCAGTATTATTATGTGTTTTGCATATAACGCTTGACTATAGATGTGTTTCACACTGAGAGGTATGATCCTGTAAAGATCATATTATTATCCTTATACATAATCACAGTTTCGGAGCCCATTAAATACGCAGATAGCACAAAACCCCCCAAATGACCCTATTTTGGAAAGTTATTTGCCGAGAGGCATGTTGAGTATTTTGCAGATCTCGATTTTTGTCACAAAGTTTTGAAAAATGAAAAAAGAAAAAAAAAATCCTTTTTTCTTTCTTCGTTTTCCAAAGCAAATGAGAGCTGGCGGTGATTGGTTTTTGGGGTCCTGTACGCAGCTAGGCTCCCAAAAAGTCCCCCACATGTGGTATCCCCGTACTCAGGAGAAGCAGCAGAATGTATTTTGGGGTGTAATTTCACATATGCCCATGGCATGTTTGAGCAATATATAATTTAGTGACAACTTTGTGAAAAAAAAAATGTATTGTAATTTTTCCCGAAACTTGTGGCAAAATATAAAATATTCCATGGACTGAACATGCCTCTCGGTAAATAGCTTGGGGTGTCTACTTTTCAAAATGGTAGGTAGCGAGGAGTGAAATCAAAAATTTACACCCTTAGAAAGCCTGAAGGCGGTGCTTGGTTTTTGGGGTCCTGTACACGGCTAGACTGCCAAAAAGTCCCACATGTGGTATCCCCGTACTCAGGAGAAGCAGCAGAATATATTTTGGGGTGTAATTTCACATAAGCCCATGGCATGTTTGAGCAATCTATCATTTAGTGACCAAAATTTTTTTTAATTTTTCCGAAACTTGTGGCAAAATATTAAATATTTCATGGACTCAACATACTTCTCAGCAAATAGCTTGGGTGTCTACTTTCCAAAAAGGGGTTTTGAACTGTCCTGGTATTTTATGCACAACATTAGAAGCTTATGCCACACATCCCCCACTCTTCTAACCACTTGAAGACAAAGCCCTTTCTGACAAATATATTATTTTTTTGCTAGAAAATTACTTTGAACCCCCAAACATTATATATATTTTTTAAAGCAAATGCCCTACAGATTAAAATGGTGTGTTGCAATTTTTGTTTTCACACAGCATTTGCACAGCCATTTTTCCAACGCAATTTTTTTTGGAAAAAAAATCAATTTTGAATTCTAATGCACTAAAACTCACTATATTGCCCAAATGTTTGGTAAAATATAAAAGATGATCTTATGCTGAGTACATAGATGCCAAACACGACATGCTTTAAAATTACGTACAACCGTGCAGCGGCGCCAAACTACATACATTTTTAAAAGCCTTTACAGGTTACCATTTTAGATTTACAGAGGATGTCTAATGCTAGAATTACTGCCCTCGATCTGATAATGGAGGTGATACCTCACATGCATGGTGCAATTGCTGTTTACATATGACTCGAGACCGACGCTTGCCGTGCTTTTTATTTATTTATTTTAATTTATTTTGTTTTATTTTATTTTTACACATCATTTTTGTTATCACAGAGAATGTAAATATTCCCTATGATAGCAATAGGTAGTGACAAGTACACTTTAAAAACAAAATGGGGTCTATTAGATCGGTGGGATAAGATGCTTTACCAATTTCCCAATGACGCTGTTTATATCCGTCAAAACCGAAGTCATGAAATGCTCGTAGCTTTCGGTTTCTTAGGCCATAGAGATGATTGGAGCCGTTCTGGTCTCTGATCAGCTCTATGGTCAGCTGGCAGAACCACCGGCTGCATTATCAGGTTCCGCGGTGGGACAGGAGACCCCGAGAAAACCATGGAAGACGGCGTTCCCTCCCACTGCTTGCAAAAGCAGTCCATTGGCTAATTAGCTGCTAGGATTGCTTTTACATGAAAGCCGACCGCTGGCTGAAAAGACGGATACCTAAACCTGCAGGCATCATTCTGGTATAACCACTCAAAGTCCAGCAACATACCAGTACGTTGCTGGTCCTTGTTAGGCATATATTGTAATGTTCTTTTTTTTTTCCCATGCAGTCTGTTGGCTGAACGAAAAAAGAGATTGTTCGGTTGGTATTCCCACCATTAGAATACCGCCCTTCATCCCACCCACTTCTAATGATGGGCATACATGCATCGATTTTTTTTTTTTTTTAACTGTGGTGGTGAAACCAGATTTGCGTATCGCGAGGGCAAACGCTGTTGCTGTCAATATAAATAAATCGGTGCTTCAAACAATGGTAACAATAAAACATTAACTCAATAAAACAACAACAATCTGTGCCAAAAAAAAGTAAACAATATATGCCGAAGCATGGGGGCAATCCACACCAATGTTTGAGGCAAATCGCCCCTCCACCCATATGCTTTGGCATATATGCTCTTTTTTTTTTTACACCTTTATTTGTAACTGTTCCTGGTTCGGGTCTCTCAAAATGCGATGGCATCTTTGAAGACCCTTTGTAAGTGTGCCATGCTGTACCTTACGCTAATACTCCACTAGTGTGTGGTAGCTATGAAAACATTCACGGATGCAAAGACCTGGTTGGCCAGGACAGGAGGGATAATAATAGCTGTTCTCATGCCTATATCCGCGTTTCCTACAGACACATTTTCTTTGGGGGGATCATTGGGTAGGGGTACCAGGGAGGACATATGGAAAATGCCTCTCATGCAGCCGGCTCACTGCATTTGCTTTGGGAAGGTGGGGCACAGCACAGTCTGGAAACAGAAGGTCTGTGATCTCTTCTTGGAATTTAAGGAAAAATCCAGTTCGTCCTGACGCTTTGTATAGCCTATAAGTGTTCAGCAGAGCCAATTGGAATAAGAATACAGACACTTTTTTGTACCAGCGTCTGGCCTTATAGGCAATTGAGTACGGCGCCATCAACTGATCGTTGAAGTCCACCTCTCCCATATTAAGGTTGTATTCGTGGACACAGAGGGGTTTCTCCACAACACCCGTCGCCGTTTGAATTTGGACAGTTGTATCTGCGTGAAGCGAGGTCAGAACGAAAACATTCAGATTATCCCTCCATTTCACTGCGATCAAATTATTACTTTTCAAGCAGGCTCTCTCCCCCAGTCTAAGTCGGGACTCTACAAGCCGCTGGGGTAAGCCCCGGCGATTAGATCGCATTTGTGCCAAATTCGCCAATTCCATGATCAAATAAGTGACTAAAAAGTGGCACGCTTGTGTAATAATTGCACAAGTGGCACCCCTTTCCGAATAAGGGTGACACCAAGTCCCAAGCAATCTTGCCAGCGCTCCCTATGTAGTCTGGGCAGTTCTTGGACTCGACATGACTATCTTGTCATTAAAATGCAAGAACCGCATAAATCTGCTCGTATCTAGTCATGGATGCAGAGAAAACGGGCATATGATGAATTGGGTCAGTGGACCAATATGACCGCAACTCACTTTTTTTAGTTATGCCCATGAGGAGGGCTAGGCCCAGAAAGGTCTTAAATTTGGAAACCGTAATAGGTTTCCATTCTCTGGCAAGGGTCAACTGGGGATTAGCGGCGATGAATTGACCAGCATACAAAGTGCTTTGGTCCACAATAGATCTATAGAGATCTTCCGTGAAAAACCATGAATACAAATCAAGTGATGTAAAATCAACTGTTTCCACCTGAATTCCGGGTTGGCCAATAAATGGGGGAAGTACGGGTGCTGCAGTGGTGGTCTCCCAATTGGGATTGGCAAATGCAGCAGGAAGGGCACTATGGCCTCTCGACGGGCCTGTGTTTTTCTTCTTGGTGGCTGCGGGACACTACTTGTGCTAGCCACCGCACCAGCTTGAACTGCACTGATGGGACTCGCCACATCACCATGTGCTACTGCAGTGCTGGTTTGACTACGACCAGGATGTACTAGGCCGCTGATGCTTGCCAGTTCACCAGAAGGATGAGCGGCACTAGTACTGGCTCTCTGCTCCATACGAGAGCCCAGCGGTTCTTGCACCTCAACAGCAGAAGAACGGGGTCAGGTACGCCTGACCTTGGCAGGGACCACAACTCCGTCGTCAGAACTATCTGTCAGGGTACCGCTGCTCTCTACAGGATCGTATTCTGAGCTTGAATCTGACAGATGGGTCACTTCCTCTTTACTATCTGTCATGCTCAGAAACATGTAGGCCTCTTCACTAGTGTACCTTGAATTTGACATTTTGGTCTCTAAATTTACTGGTACACTCGTGTGATTCACTGGAAGAAAAGCTCCCGACTGTCAGCGACTGAATCAAACGCTACGAAAAAACTTAGCATTAATAGGGATCAGGCCTGACTCTGCAAACGCTGCAGTTATGTGTTTACTTTTTTTGTAAGTGACAGTGATCGACCGATACTGCACTTGGGTGGGCTGGGCAGAGGGTCTAAACGCAGGTGCTAGCAGGTATTTGGCTTGGTCCCGCTAACGCCTTGTTTTTGGGAACTCAACTACTGGGGATGCTAGTATAGATCTCATCAGATCAAATGTATTGATCCGTTCAGACACTATACTACTAAGGGAGGTGTATGGGGCGTGCGTGGGTTTTAGTGCTACAGTAGGTGCCGCCAAAATTGTGTCAATCTCGCCGCTTCTAGCGGCGAGATTGACACCCTATGAACTCCGTCGCAAGAGCCAGCGCCGAGCTGTCTCGTCATCGGGAAAGGAAAACTGTTCCTTTCACGATGGGCGACACGCATTGCCGATAGACGGAGATCCGACGTGGATTCCCGCCAATACCAGGCACTGTTTGGTATGAATCCTGAGCGGGAACTCCACGCCAATTTTTAAAGAAAAAACGGCATGGGTTCCCCCTCCAGGAGCATACCAGGCCCTTGGGTCTGGTCTGGATTTGAAGGGGAACCCCTACGCCGAAAAAAACGGCATGGGGGTCCCCCCCCAAAGTCCAAACCAGACCCTTATCCGAGCACGCAACCTGGCAGGCTGCAGGGGAAGAGAAGGGGACGAGAGAGCGGCCCCCCCCTCCCTCCTGAACCGTACCAGGCCGCATGCCCTCAACATGGGGGGTTTGGTGCTCTGGGGCAGGGGGGCGACCACACAGCTTTTTAAAGTAATTTATTGCACAGCTCCGGGGGTCTTCTTCCGACTTCGGAGGTCTCCGGTGTCATCGCCGCGCTCTCCGGTTCTTTCTTCTGCCGGGCCACCGCTATCTTCTTCCAGCTCTTTTGCTAGCGGGGCCCGGTCTTCTCCGTCGCCTTCTTCCCTCTTCTCCTCTCCGGTTCTTTCTTTCTTCTGCCGGGCCTCCGCTATCTTCTTCCAGCTCTTTTGCTAGCGGAGGCCCGGTCTTCCCCGTCCTCTCGTCCGGCTCTCCGTTGTCCTTCTGCCGGCCCCTCCACTATCTTCTTCCAGCTCTTTTGCTAGTGGAGGGGCCGGTCTTCCCGGAGACCCCCGAAGTCGGAAGAAGACCCCCGGAGCTGTGCAATAAATTACTTTAAAAAGCTGTGTGTTTTTTTTTATTGACTTTTTTTCCACCAGGTGAATGGGTAGGGGTACGATGTACCCCATACTCATTCACATAGAGTGGGGGGGGCGGTATCTGGGGGCCCCCTTATTAAAGGGGGCTCCCGGATTTCGATAAGCCCTCTGCCCGCAGACCCCAACGGCCAGGGTTGTCAGGAAGAGGCCCTGTCATCAACATGGGGGCAGGGTGCTCTGGGGTTGGGGGGCAGCAGGTCGCCCCCCTGCCCCAGAGCACCAAACCCCTCATGTTGAGGGCATGCGGCCTGGTACGGTTCAGGAGGGAGGGGGGCCTCTCTCTTGTCCCCCCCTCTTCCCCTGCGGCCTGCCAGGTTGCGTGCTCGGATAAGGGTCTGGTTTGGATTTCGGGGGCAGGGACCCCCACGCCGTTTTTTCGGCGTAGGGGTTCCCCTTCAAATCCAGACCAGACCCAAGGGCCTGGTATGCTCCTGGAGGGGGAACCCATGCCGGTTTTTTCTTTAAAGATTGGCGTGGAGTTCCCGCTCAGGATTCATACCAAACACAGTGCCTGGTATTGGCGGGAATCCACGTCGGATCCCCGCTCAATACAGTGCTGCGTCTCCTCGCCATTGCAGCGAGCGCGAGAAAAGGGGACTTACCCGTTACCAGGTTATTCAGGTCATTCGATGCCATCCAAGTGAACTCGAAGAGGGGGAGAAAAGGATGATTGAAGATGCCGATCCAGGTGGACTTGAAGGAAGAGGAGAGAAAAGGAATAGAGGTGAGTACTGAAGTGAGGAAAATAAATAAAACAGAAATGGTTAGAGAAAATAATAAGAAATTCAACAGAAAAACACATTCAAACATATCCCGTGAGTGGGGACAAAAATCACCCTCAGGGGAAAGGGTGCTTCCGTCAGACTTCCACATATTATGTGGCTGAATGAGGGAGGCAAAATAGGGCGCACGGATCTCCTGTTCGTGGGAGGAGAGCCTTCTAATGAAAGCTTCTTATTAATGTACCTAACTGTAAACCACACGACTTATAATGAAAACTATTAAAGTTAACTATAATTAGTTAAAAAGGGAACAACAGGGAAAATGGGAAATAAGAGAATGGCATCTGACTACCCCAGGGTTTCCTGGTATGGAAGTAAGATGTGCTAAGGGAGTGATTAAGGGATTTGGGGGGTGAAAACTGGATCAGTTAATAATAAGGGTATAACAGAAGGATCTACCAGGAAAGGTAGAGTGAGGAATTCCTAAAATTACAGTGCCAAAACTACCTTAAAACTTCCTAATGATAGGCTAGCGGTAAGCAAAGTCATAAAAATTAAAACGAATGGGACCTTTGGTCATAATACTTCTTATGAATGCCAAAAGACCTTACAGTTATGTCCATTACTTGGGTCAAAAATTATCCAGGATATAAAAAAAAATATATATATATATATATACATACATACATACATACATACATACACACACACACACACACACACACATATACATATATATATATATATATATATATATATACACATATATATATACATATACATACACATACATATAAAAAATAAATAATAATAAAAAAAAACACACTATGCATGCAATAAGCAAAGAACTTAAAACTATGATTATAATTTGTAAATGCAGTCTTGGTGAGTCAACTGAAACAGAGAAAATTGAAAGTAAGGGTTGAGCATGCAAATCTGGAGGACAAAAAGGGAAACAGGATGTAGCGTCTTGAATTGGAGAACTAAAAGGGATAAGGTGAAGCCCTGAGATTCTTTAGAAAGACTAGAAAGGGTGAAAAAAGAGTCAATTTCACAGTTATAGGAGCATCCTTCCGTCCATTGAATCATTTCGTTCCTGAGGAGGTGATGTGTAGCGACCTCTCTTGTGAGTTGGATGGGTACCATTTTTCAGGTTGGGATGGGAAGGGTTTCCTGCGGATGAAAGAGATGTTGATCTCCTGCGGGTTGGGGTATTTCGTGGGACTGGTTCCATGAGATTCAGGTCTAAGAGGGTTTGCTGGAGTTCATCAAAGGATCTACAGGTGTATTTCTTCCCTTTGTAGGCAAAGCGTAGGGAAAATGGGAACCCCCACTGATAGATGATGTTGTGTCGCTGTAATTCCAGGAGAAGGGGCTTCATTGCTCGCCTTTTTGCAATCGTTATCTGGGACAAGTCAGCAAATAATTGAAAGTCATTGCCATGGAAATTCAGCTGCTTTTTGTCCCTGGCAGACGCTAGGAGCTGTTCCTTTGTGCGATAAAAATGTAATTTCACTATTATATCGCATGGGGGGCCATCAGGCTTTTTTGCAGCCAGGGCTCGGTGGATCCTGTCAAATTCTAACCTCTCAGTTGGAATGGCTGGTTGCAAATCCTGGAACAAAGCAGTTATGGTGGATTGTAGGTCAGTGATAGTTTCAGGAATTCCCCTGATACGTAGGTTAGACCTTCTGGCCCTATTCTCATGGTCTTCAAGTTTGGTTTGAAGCAATAAGTTTTCCTCTTTGAGGTTCTCTATTTCCATAGAGTGTTCAAGAGAGATGTTTTCCAAATCATCTATTTTAAGTTCTAGTGTTGCTGTGCGCTTACCAAGTTCTCTTATTTCTCTGGTGAGATTAGCTGTAATTTAATCTGATGTTTGTGTTAAGGCTTTGTTCAACATGTGTTCAAATTGCTTTAATACAGCTGGAGTTGCATGAGAAATATGTATGGGGTCTTGTGAGGTAAATCGTTCACTGTCAGAATCAGCTGGGGAGTCAGGTTGTGTCAGGCTTTGTCTGTGAGAGCGCATAGAGGCTGTGTATGAAGAGGGGGGAGGTGCCATTTTAGCTGCAGTTTTCCCCTTCATGAGGGGATTCTTTAACTTCACACGGCCGCCTCCCAAAGCCATAGTTTCCCCCACAAATTGACCAGAATAGTCCCGGGTACTAGCTTAACCCCGTGGGTATGTCCAAATACTTGCTGGTTATGTGGAAATATTGGCTTTCCTCCCGAACGGTGTGGAGCTCTAACTCTGCATGACTGCACTGCTAGACTCCACGCATGCACCCCGTGTTTTTTTTTTTTTTAAAACTTGTCACACTTTTTCGTTTATAGCTCAAGAAATAATAACCACAGAGGTGATCAAATACCTCCAAAAGAAAGCTCTATTTGTGGGGGAAAAAAATAAAAAAATGTCATTTGGGTACAGCGTTGCATGACCGCGCAATTGGCATTCAAAGTGTGACAGCGCTGAAAGCTGAAAAATGGCTTGGACAGGAAGGGGGTGAAAGTGCCCTGTATTGAGGTGGTTAAACAAGTAAAACCTGAGCTTGAACCAAGGAGAATATGACATTAGGATTATGTAGTAAGTAGAGCTGCAACGACGCGTCGATGTAATCGATTACGTCGACTACGGAAATACGTCAGCATGCATGAAAAGGCGTCGACGCGTCACACTCATCTCGCGGTTTCATCATCTCGTGGGTATTGGCGGTAATGGCGGCTGCTGCTCCTGCTCATGGGAATGGAGAAAGTTCCAGTCTAGCACAAAAAGCTAGACCACGCTTATCAAAAGTATAGGAATTCTTTAAACAGAGGCCAGATAAAATGGTCCTTTGTTCCCTTTGCAAAACCGAAATGGCGTACCACGGCAGCACAACTGCGATGCACTAGCACCTCAGAAGAAAACATCCTGGCACTCTCCGACCTCAAACGGACGAGCAATCTTTGTAAGTACTATACTTAATATTTCAATTAGTTTTGGGAGTAATTGTGTTTTGGTCAAGGTTTAATTAATATATGCTAGTAATTACGGATACATCATTTATTAGTGCATGCTCAGGGGTACCCATTTGTTGCTGTGCTGTGTGCTTTGCTAATTGCTTTAAGCTTTGTAGTGGCCATCTCACGTTTTTTTTTATGTTTCACAAGGCACTTTGCAGCCCTCAGTGTCTTGCTGATCTGGGGATCCCTTAGGGTATGGTTGACAACTAACTGCAATCTGACCAGCACACCTAAGAGAAGAGATGCCATGCTTTTCTTCCAAAATGCGCAGAGCAGCGAGAACATTTGCACTGCAGCATTATGCAGCTACAACATTGGCCATGGATATCGCAAACTTTTTCTACTAGATGAAATACAATTAAAATTGTAATCATAATTAAACATAGTTATTAATCACATTCAGTTCATAATATTATGCAGATTTACTACCCTACCCGTACCCTCTTTGAAATGCAGTACATTATTAGCATTGAGCATTCATAGATTTCATGTTGGTTCCACTTCCTACTTCCTAATGTTATTAATTATTGTGTGTGTTGTTTTTTCTCTGGAAAAGGCAAAGCTGTGTACAGGATTTCTTCTTTCATAAAAAGGATGTCACTGCACACCCCAAATGGCGGTTACACTTAATAGCATACTCAACATGATTGTAAAAGATATGAGACCTCTTTCTATTGTAGACGGTCAAGGATTTCGTGAGATGATCAACACGTTTTTCCCAGGATACACACTTCCCTCCAGGTCCAATTTCACTAAGCTGATGGAGAAGAAATATGAGAATTTTGAAAGATTGAAAGCGTCACTCAAAGATTCTGAAATCAAAAATAGCTCTCGTAACAGACGCATGGACCAGTATTGCCATAGAGGCATACTTGAGTGTCACATGCCACTTCGTTAATGAAGACTAGAATCTTACATCGTACAATCTGACCACTATGCCACTTGAAAATCGGCACACAGCTGAAAACATTTCTAACTGGGTGGAAAAAGCAGCTGAAAAGTTTAAGATATCCATGGCCAATTTAATTGCAGTTGTCCATGATAACGCTGCAAATGTTGTTGCTGCTCTGCGTATTTTGGAAGAAAAGCATCATGGCATCTCTTCTCTCAGGTGTGCTGGTCATACATTGCAGTTAGTTGCCAACCATGCCCTGAGGGATCCCCAGATCAGCAAGACATTGAGTGCTGCAAAGTGCCTTGTGGAATATTTTAAAAGTGAGCTGGCCACTATGAAGCTTAAAGCAAAGCAGCAACAAATGGGTACCCCTGAGCATGCACTAATAAATGATGTATCCGTAAGATGGAACCGTACTTTACACATGATCAGCCGCCTGCTTGAACAGAGGTGGCCTGTGACTGCAACTCTTTCCGATCCTGATGTCACACCACGAGGGAAGTGCTTCCTGGATTTAAAACCTGATCAGTGGAGCTTACTTGAGGAAGTGGAACAAGTCCTGAGGCCTTTTGAGTATGCTACTGTTTTCTTGAGTGGAGAGTCCTATGTGATTGGTTCCGCTCTACCTCCTCTGGTAAAGGGCCTCCAGAAATCGATACAGAGCACAATTTTCGAGACAGCAGCAGTTAAGACTTTCCAAAGTGTTGCTGCACAGGAGATGACATCAAGATGGGAGCGGGAAACTAAATTCAGAGATGATGGTGGAGAAAATATATGTCTTATTGCAGCAGCCCTGGACCCCAGATTCCGCAAACTAAAATTCCTGCCAGCAGAGGACAGTTTAAAAGTTTACCTCAAGGTCCAAGCTCTTGCACTTGAAGAGAAAAGAAGATATGAGGAAGAGCAAACACATCAACATCAATGTGAGGAACAACAGGTGAGGATGACACTGGTCACATCCAAGATCAAGAAACTCAGTGAAGTTGTGAGGAATGAGATACACATGTATTTTAGTGAGCAGGCTATTCCAAAGGAAGAAAATCCGCTGAAATGGTGAAAGGAAAATTAAAAGGTTTCCCATCTTGGCCATGCTGGCAAAGAGTTACTTGTCTGTGCCTGCAACATCAACCCCATCTGAAAGGCTTTTCTCAGTTGCTGGCAACATTGTGACTAAAAAAAGAGCAAGCCTAACTTCAGAGCATGTCAATATGCTAACCATCCTCCATTACAATGCTATTTATTAGTAACACAGGCCCCCAACCTTTTGCACTGTTCATGTTGGGCTGTATTTATGTTGAGATGGCTGCCTTCAGGTACTCTTTGCAGATGCACTGTATTGGAATCTGGCTATTATTTTTGCACAGTGTTGAGCAGTGCTTTTGTTGGACTTGGCTCCTTTAAAATTATGTTACCTTTCAGGTATGTTTTACATTACAATTACAAGTAACACACCACAAAAATACTGGTCAACACTTCAACATACAATAACACTATGTAATGAATACATAGTGTTATTGCAGACTTGACCAGTATTTTTGTGGTGTGTTGTTGTATAAACAACACTTTAGGGCATCAGGCATAATGCCATATAAATTCTGCCTAACACTTTGCAAAAGATGCATTCTGAAGGCATTATGTGGTTTAAAGTAGTAAGGTTACTACACCACATAATGCCTTCAGAATGCATCTTTTGCAAAGTATTAGGCATTATTTATATGACATTTTCATGCCTGATGCCCTAAAGTGTTAAATTTTATTTTTTTGCACTTTATTTTTGTATATGTCGTGTTTTTGCACACAGTGTTGAGCAGCAGTGCTTTTGTTGAATTTATATGGCATTTTTGAATGCTTCTGGATCTGAATTAATGGCAATGCCATTATGGCATTATAAGTGCCTGATGCTAAAGTGTAAAAACTTCAACCACATTGAAGTATTTTTTGAATTTTTTTTTATAAAAGTTGAAATATTATATTAGAAGTTGTACTTATCATTTTTTGTAAAGTTATCCAAAGGATTAATTAGCTAATCAAAAGAAGAACACTAGATTAAGTAAAAAAATAAAATAAAAATAATCGTTCGAGTAGTCGACTAATCGAAAAAATAATCGCTAGATTAGTCGACAGAAAAAATAATCGTTAGTTGCAGCTCTAGTAGTAAGACTTAATGACATAAGAAAGGATGATTAATACTCTGTAATAATAAAGGCAATTTAGGTACTAAATGTGGCATGGGTGAGGGACTGTATCTAATAGCATGTTTGGTCTATACAAATAGAGGGCACCAATTACATGTAAGGATGCCAGGTGACCATTCAATATTACTAATACGGTAAGTGTTTCCAATGAGAGATTCTATATTAAATTATAAGTCACTATTATAGGAAAAAAATCCTTATACAGCCATTTAATATCGTTCAATGACTACTTTTTGAATGGGCGGGTGAGGAAATGAGGGGTTCAGTAGTAACTTAGGATAGGACTCGAGGTCAGTCCATGGAGTTTTGTTGAGCCAATGGAGGGGATGCTAGTCGACTCCTCTTATGAGCATGTTGGTTTTCTTTTTATCTCTGAGGATTGGGAAGAGCTGCGTGGGGTAGAGGAGGACTTTCTTTGGAAAGAGTTGGAAATGTGTGGGTCTTCCACTAGATGAAGGTCTTGAAGAACCCATTGTAGTTCCTCTGAAGATCTACAGGTAAACTTTGAACCCTGGTATGCAAAGCGGATGGAAAACAGAAATCCCCATTGATAAGTGATACAATGACTTTGAAGCACTGTCAGTTGAGGTTTCATTAATCGCCGTTTAGTAATTTTCAACTGGGATAAGTCAGTAAATAACTGATAATCATGACCTTGGAATGTTAAGGTGTTTTTTTCCCTGGCTGCAGGCAAAAAGTTGCTCCTTCGTGCGATAGTAGTGACATTTTGTGATTTATATCGCGTGGGGGGCCATCTGTTTTCTTGGGCATGTAACGATACGAGACAAAGCTCCGTGTTGAGGTTCAAACAGGAATAAGAACTTTATTGGAAGGAATACAGGCTCTTTATATACACAACCCCAGATGGGTTGTCTCTGAAATTAGTCCATAGTTTCATTCCCCCAATGCCGGTATCCACACAGTACCCCAAACAAATTGCTCCAAACAGAGCATTACTCACCCAGCCAACCTCTGCCTCTCTCAGAGAACATACCCGCCGCAGGGGTGAGGCCTGGACTCTGGCCCTTCTCCCTGGAGTCCTTTCAGCCGCTGGAGAGAAGACAGGGTGACTGGGCTCAGTCCGTCATGCTGTTGGGGATCTAGACCAACTGCCCGGCATCCCTGGGGTATACATGTGGAGACTGAATTCCCATTCACTTGTGGTAGGTGAAAATCCCCCAGTGCTTGCAAAGCAAGGCTGACATCCTCCTGTCTCAGTGTCCCACCATTTTCTGGGGTTGTCAGTGAAGACCGAAGTCCCATCCACTTCCACAGGAACTCCCTCTTCAATTAGTTGAGGGCAGAGGCCAGCAGCACTCTGCTCTGTTGCCAGCTCTTCTGCTGGGTTGCTGTGAGTGGACACCACAGTCCCATCCCCGATATCAGCTCAAGCTGCAGTTGTGTACAGAGGTCAGTAGCATTCTGCCCTGCTGCTAGTGATTCAGCTGGGAGTAAAGGCTTTACCACCTCAGCTTGTCGCTGGAGAGAGGGGCCAACTGCCCCGGCTCCCTGGAACTCCACAGTTGTTTTCAGTGCTGGGCAGAGGTTGGTAGCACTCTGCCCTGTTGCCAGCACTTCTGCTGGGGAAGTTCCTTGTAACTCCACAGATACTGCCACGGGTGTAGAGCAGGGTCTGCAGTACTCTGTCCTGCTGCCAGTACTTGAGCAGGCGATGCATAATCCATAACATCCTCTGAACAGTCCATACATTCTGTAATCTGTGGCTGGGGAGATGAGCCAACTGCCCCAGCTACCGGGAACTCCACAGTTGTTGCCATTGCTGGGTAGAGTTTGGTAGCACTCTGCCTTGTTGCCAGCATTTCTGCTGGGGACTCCACGTCATCTGCTTCGGCTTTAGGGATGGCAATCTCCAGATTTTCCACTGCCGATTCTCTGGCATGCTGCTGGACAGGTACATTCCTCCATCCAAGATCATCCCAAGCAGAAACAGGATCATCAATGTCAGTCAGCACTTCAGCTTTGGGGATGGCAATCTCCAGATTTTCCACTGCCGATTCTTCAGCCAGCATTTCAGAGTTGTCAACTGGTATTTCCTGATATTCCCAGGCAAAGGGAGCCCCACCCTACTGCTGAGCAGAGTCTAGCAGCTGTCTGTAGGCGATCTCCAGCTCCTATTCCTGAACGTCCAGAAACTCCAAATCTTCCTCTGCCCAGTGCCCTTCTGAGACATTCAGTCTTCGCTCTCTGTGCTCCATTATTTCCTCCAAACGCCACTCCCGATCACTCCCAAAGTCAGAGTCCCTGGACATCCTCCAATACAACAATCCCAGGCCTTCATAGTCAAAGCCTTCCGTGGGGCTGTCATCCACTGACCACGGGCACTCTTGGGCTACATACCACTGGAGGGCTCTGTCGCTCTCGTCCAACCGCATCTCTGCCCCAATCAGCCTGCTTAACTCAGCTGTCCACTCCTGCTTGGGTTGTTCCCCCAATAACGGCATTCATACATCATACTTCGACCAGTACCATACATAGATGGAGGGGAGAACAAAATTTTCCCTGGTGTTGCTGCTCAAGGGCTAGCGCTTTCTTCCAGAGTTTGCATCGGATAGAATCGGACCATCCCAGCAGGACCTCCTCTGATACTGGTCCTCTATGCTGTATCTGCATCTCTTGCAACCTCCTTCTGAATTCCTCTTCCATGGCGGCTGGTATCTGTACCTCTCCTTTCAGTTGGTGCTGCTGTGACTTCTGCTGCTGCAGCACCTCTTTGCTGTATCCAATGTGCATCCACAGCCGCTATAACTAGGTCTATGATCTCCGCTGGAGGGTTAGGACCATAATGTGCCAGTCCTATTTGAACAGCCTGATCAAAATTTGCCTCTTCGGGTGTCCTGTCTGTTACACTGGGTCTTTCGGTTATGTTGGGTCTTTCGGCTCTATCAATTTAGACTAGTTCTGCGATAATGTCCCTCTTACGGTTGTTGGCCGGTCGGCCCCGGTTCTCCAGTAAGTCCTTGAGGGAAGAATGCTTTAGCCGTTCATACTGTGCTTCCATTGGCCTGTGTCCTCTTGTAGCTGTCCTTCTGGCTGTTGGAATCATCCCGCTGCTTGCCACCAATGTAACGACACCCCATGTATGAAAGGGGTTAAAGTCGTTTAGGATATTCCATTCCCGAACACCAAGGCAGCTACCAACACGCCAGTCAAGCAAACAAGACATCCATACGAATAATTCTCCCCCAAATACGAGACGAAGCTCCGTGTTGAGGTTCAAACAGGAATAAGAACTTTATTGGAAGGAATACAGGCTCTTTATATACACTTGAGAATACTGCAGTAATCACATGAACAATGACCCGGATCCACCCACAACATCACACAATGGTTACAGAACGAGCCCCCAATACACATTATTCTGAGTGTCAATACATCCCTTAGCAGACAACAGGTGAGTTCATTAGCACACTTAATCTTGTGTGAGGCAGCTTTCCATTCACCTATTATTAACACAATTTACTTATCCAGACAAAGGCAACATCGTTAAGCAATAGACAATAGAATACAGTCACACCCCACCCCATCACAGCAAATAGTAAACAACAGCCAACACACAATATACACACAATATATACAATGTATACAGCATTGAATCTGACTAGTACAGATCATAGTGGGGTTCTCATTCACCCTGTGCCCCTATTAGAGATATTGTTAAAGTGGAGTTCCACCCTAAAAAAAAAAAATACACAAATCCTGCAAAAAAATAGGAAAAAAAAGTTTTACTCACCAGAAAAGGCAGTTGCTATGGGGATGTTCCTAATCTGCCTCTTCCTAGTCCTCGGCAGGTCTTCTTCCTCGTTGTCCTCTCAGTGTCTTCTGGGGAATGGGGCGCGCTGCCTTCTGGGAACTGTGTGTATCCCAGAGAGCAGCCACCCATTCATAAAGCGCCGCGAGTCTCGCGCATGCGCAGTAAGAAACGGGCAGTGAAGCTGCAAGGCTGTTTCCCTTAGTGAAGATGGCGGTGCCGGGACCTGCCAGGATTGAAGGGTCAGCCTTGGGGGGCCAACATCGCGGGCGCCTAGGACAGGTAAGTGTCCTTAATAAAAGTCAGCAGCTACAGTGTTTGTAGCTGCTGACTTTAAAAAAAAAATTGCGGGTGGAATCCCGCTTTAATGAATATTACTGTCCCATTTGAAGTAGTCCAAGATATATTTTCTCAGTTACCCTATGCCCCTAATGGACATAGGGTGATTTAGACATAAGAGGTGCATGGAGAGCTGAAGCAAGGGTATCTCATACTTTCCAAGAGATTCTGGGTTCCACTGGCCCTTCCATTACAGGGCATAATGGCCCGATGGACTCTGTCCATTTCTAGGCGGGCAAAGCCGGTTGGAGTTCTTGAAATAAAGCCGTCATGGTTGAATATAAGTCTATCACTGACTCGGGGATTCCTCTGGTGCGGATGTTAGAACGTCTGGCTCTGTTCTCATAGTCTTCCAACCTAGCTTGTAGTGATAAATTTTCCTCTTTAAGATTTTCCATTTCTGACATGTTTTGTGTTGAAATTTCAATCTCATCTACTCTGTGTTCTAAAGCTGCAGTACGAGTGCCTAATTCTCTTATTTCTTTTGTGAGGCTGCTTGTAATATGCTCTGAGGTCTGTTTCAGTGCTTTTTGCAGCATACGTTCAAATTGCTTCAGGGGGAACAGAGGATTCATGTGGAGAATCTTGTGAGGGAAATAATTCAATATCTAAATCACCAGGAGAGTCTGGTTGTGACAGTTTCTGCTTCTGTTTTTAAGAAGGCACTGAGGTGCTGTGTGAGGCAGGGGCCGACACCATTTTAGCTGCAGCCCGCTCCTGACACTCCTTTTTGTGGAGTTTTTTCATTTCGACCGGTTTCCTCCCTGGACCATAATAAATGTCCCAAACGGAGCTCCGGGGTCTCGGCGGGAAGCGGGAGAATGTTCAGGGTTACTTGCCGGCTGGAAATGCTGTATTTCGACTTTTCTTCTCCGTCACAGAGCGAAGCTCTAGCCATGCATTACTGCTCAGACTCCGCATGCGCCCGAAAAAATTAGATTTTTTTCATTTTGAGACATAAGGCTGAGCTTAGCACGCACTGTTTACAGGGGAGAATTTAAGTATTGGACTTCCACTTTAAGAAAAATGTTCAACCTCCATTAATAGGTTAATTACGTTAACACTGAATGTTTCCTGACCAGTCTACATACAGCTGCTGACACAAGAAACCTACGCATACATGCGCACACACACGCGGCTGCTCCAAAGCTAAGCTGGGACTTGCAGTCCCACAAGGAGAAGCACACTATTAAACTAGTGTCCTAATCTCTTCTTGCCACCATTGACCCACACACTAATCCACACCAGGATCACAGATCTTAGGCCTCATTGATCATCTGTGGAGCAGAAAGCTACTTTTACGTGGATACAAAAAAAATATATAAAATATAATCTATATTTCTCCCACTTTCTTCTCAAAGATGTCTGGTTTATCCTATAGATTTATAGCGCACATCAGTTAACCAAGGGTGATCGGTCCTACACTTGCTGGCACACAACTGAGCAGTTAAACAGGCCTAAAACAATTTGCATCAATGATGCAATACATTTAAACACGCATATACCAGCCAAAGATATAGAAACTTTATACCCACCAGATATGCGTGTCCGCTCATTGATGAAGTACTTCACAGCACCTTCAGCAGGGTTTCAGACTTCACGAACCATCACAAATCTTGTCCACAGAAGAGATGAATGCCTTCGGATCAGGGTCTCTTGTCAAATTCAGGACCTCTTCATTTTTGGGAATTTAAGACAAAAATACATTAGGGTTTGGGTCCTTTGCAGAATTTCTTACCAAACGCCTGCTTCTGGGTTGCCAGATTAAATATTTGGATTCCCCCTATTTAAATTATAAATGTGTTGCCACATATTGATAGTGATGATATAACAATAATAGCTATAAAAAATAAATACAATGCTCAAAGAAGCACAGGTCTTGTTTATTTACAAAGCAGGTAGAACACTGGTATAAAATCTAAAGATAGTAATACAGATCATATAAAAAAAAACAAGCAGTGATGATGCGTTACGCAAGTCCTTCAGGGTCTGTATGTTGGCTGGGCTCCAGGAGAAAGAGAGAGAGAGAGAGGGCCTTCATCATTGCCCCTCACATTTTAAAGCACTCACAGCCACAACTCCCACAAACACCCTCTACCCCCCGTGTAGTCCTCAGTCCAATGAGCAAAAAGACAGTAAACTTTTAGGAAGTGTGTTGCTGTCCTCGATTACCACCAGCAGATGGCATTGCTATATTACCATCACACTCATTCCAGGTCCGTATTCCAGTCCACATCTGCTTTCTTTGGTGTTCTGGTTGAAAGCGAGGCAATTGGGCACTGTGAATCCTCTCCCAGGTCAAGACCCAATATGTACCTTTCTGTTATACACACCCTGCTGGGTAATCTTGCTCTGCTGGCATTCCAGGTTACCCCCAGCCGTATCCAGATGTCTTCAATATAACCAGGTCTCAACAGTCCAGAAGGCTCGACTCCTATACATATACGTCGGCAGAATGGCACGGACAGCCAAATCAACGTAAATATACGTCAGTTTAAATTTGGCGTTGTGTGGGCACGCGCCGCTGCCGCGAGCTCTGTGATCGTTGGACCCGCGGACTCTATGTCCGCTGGTGTCCTGCGATCGTGTGTCACGGAGCTGCAGAATGGGGGGATCCCGGTGTAAACAAGCATCTCCCTGTTCTGCCTAGTGACAGGACACTGGACACTGATCGTCTGCTCCCTCTCATTGTCGTGTCACAGTAAGGCACACCCCCTAACAGTTACAATCACTCCCTAGGACACACTTAACCCCAACCTAGCCCCCTAGTGGTTAACCCCTTCACTGCCAGTCACATTTACACAGTAATCAGTGCATTTTTTATAGCACTGATCACTGTATAAATGTGAATGGTCCCAAAATAGCGCCAAAAGTGTCCGATGTGTCCGCATAATGTCGCAGTCACGATAAAAATCGCTGATCGCTGCCATTACTAGTAAAAAAATAAATATTAATAAAAATGCCATAAAACTATCCCCTATTTTGTAGATGCTATAACTTTTGCGAAAACCAATCAAATGCTTATTGCGATTTTTTTTTTTTTTTCTTAACCAAAAATATGTAGAAGAATACATATTGGCCTAATCTGAAGAAAAAAAAATTATATATTTTTGGGGGATAATTATAGCAAAAAGTAAAAAATATTACTTTTTTTTTTTTTCTTCAAAATTGTCTCTCTATTTTTGTTTATAGAGCAAAAAATAAAAACCACAGAGGTGATCAAATACCACCACAATAAAGCTCTATTTGTGGGAAAAAAAGGAGGTCAATTTTGTTTGGGAGCCACGTTGCACGACCACGCAATTGTCAGTTAAACCTACGCAGTGCCGAATTGCAAAAAGAGCTCTGGTCTTTGGGCAGCCAAATGCTCTGGGGCTGATGTGGTTAAAAACATGTTGACTTCCAACACCAGGTCAAAGTAAAAGAAAAGCCAAAAAAACAAATGCAATATCATATTTATGGAATGGTAAATTGCAATATATAACGAAACGTCCCACACTCCGCTTGAGTGCTTTCGTCATATACCGCTTCCTTCCAGTCCGAATATAGATATCAGATATTCCAAATCGCTGACCACCAATAACAAGGCAGTAATCGTTTGGTTGCTCAAATGAACTGTTTATTAAAACACATGTACAGAAGAGGTAACACTCAGGGACAACCCCTCCCCCTCCCTTTGCATTCAGGGCGGGGTAAACTGGTGGACAGACACAATAGAACATTGGAATACAACCACACCCCAAATGACCCAGCAAAGAGTACACAACAAAATGAGACAATATACTATATATACATATATATCTATATATAATAATCTCATGCCAGTGTGGTTGTACAGTGAGTCAGATAAGTACAGATCACACTGGATTTCTCGGTCACTCTGTGCCCGTATTAGAGACACAAGGTGACTTAGACATAGGAGGTGCATGGGTAGCTGAAACAAGGGTTCCCCAACCTTTCCATGGGATTCTGGGTTCCACAGGCCCGCTGCCCAAAGTGACTTCCGTAACATCTCTCCCCTTTCGGCAGCAGACTAACACAGGAGGAGACCCCAGACGGGTTGACTCCAAAGTTAGTAGTTCCAGTCCCCCAATGCCGCAGTACCTCAAATTGTCTTAAAAATGGCATTACTCACGAACCAAACTCTGCCTCTCTGAGAACATACCCGCTGGGGAGAAGTGCGAACTGGCCCTTCTCCCTGAAGTCCTTCCAGTGGCTGGGCTCACTTCATGCTGTTAGGGATCTGGGCCGACTGCCCATTATCCCTGGGGTATACAGATGGAGACCACATCTTTTGTTGAGGGCAGAGACAAGCAGCACTCAGCCCGGTTGCTGGCATCATTCTGGGGTGCCATCTGCTGCTGGGAAGGGAAGCTGGCTTCTTCCAAAAAAGGGGTTGGGCCCTATGCTCACCAATATAAAAAACACTGTGCAGGGTAGGAATCCTCGCACAGCATCCCATTTGTTGCAGACTCACCAATAAAGGTGCGGTCTCCGTGGCGTATAGCAGTACAAAAAGAGAGGCCCCCCCAGGGGGAGAATATAAAGAGACCCCCCCAGATAAAGAAACCACAGGCGGACCGCGTCTCATATGAAAAAATGGATTTTAATGGTAGAACATATGCAAAAAACTATTTACTGACACTCAAAAACCCTTCACCAACACCCAATGAAATTAATAAGACAATGTTGTCAAATTAAAAATCAAACTGCGTCAAGGTGCATGCATGCAAAGATACTCTGGTAGGGTGACCAGCTGGAAATAAATCCAGTTGGCTACACTACAGTGAACGAGGTCAGCCAATAGGACTGACCAATTCCCTAAAGTTCATAAGAGTATAATAAGGTGGCTGTGCGCAGGGGCTCATGTAGTAAATGACATCAGGCAATATTGAAAACAACACAGTTGGAAGTAGTATCCTGTAATACAGGGCTGTAGATTGCAACCTAGTCAATAGAATGGATCAAAGCACGCTGAAGCCAAGGTAGAAGGGCAAAGAAAGCAGGATAGCAAAACGACAGCATTCAAAGCAGGTCCAGATTAGTAAGGATTGTAAGCAGCTGGATTAGCAATATTCACTAGGAAATGTCAGCTGCACGTAAAGCACCGGCAGGATATATTTGCATTGGACCAAAGGTCCGCTCACCAAGCCTGGGTATTCAAAAGGAATCGTCCTAGGTACAGAGGTTCCTTCTCTCCACCATGCAGATAGGGAATCAGTTGTTGCAGACCGCTAATACTCAGAGCGGATGAATGTCCCATAAGATGCAATGGCCCCCGTCCTGGGGATGAGGATTTCTGCAGCCCCTATACTGCAGGGATGTGGATGTCCTGTATGAGGCTTCCGGGCTGGTGGTATCCAGGGTAATAACCCTCGTCTGGTGCTGATGTTTCCCGCTAAATGTACCGCTCAAAAGAGCGCATCATGAGCCGGATTCAGAAGTGTTATGATCAGACCGAGTCCATCAAAGCGCAGAGCGCATGCGTCCATTTGGCGTAGCTGTCAGTGACGATATTCGCGTCACTGCAGTAACATTTGACCCAACATGTTTCAACCAATAGCAATGGTTTTCATCAAGGGATAGGGAGGGGCATGTAGTGAGCCTCTATTTATATCATTTCAATCAGCCTATAGATGGTACTAGCGTTGCATTACAGAAAAAGGCCACTAGATGTCAATCTCCTATTTAAATGTTATGATTAAGCTCATTCAGCAGTCACAGCAATCTAACAACTCACATCACCAAAACTAGTATGTCCAAACCCGCCATGCTAGTGGCAACTACCTGAACAGGAATTACACTATAACAGTGATTTACAGCATGGATAAATTATAAACAAATGAATGAAATTCACCATCAAGTCCAAATAGCAAAGCTACACAGGGAGAACAAATATAAGTGAAATTCAAAAATGAAAATTCAAGGTTCAAAAAATAATAATAATAATAAAAAAATAGTTATTAAAGTTAAATTAGATTCGCGGGTATATATAGTATATATTTTATTAGATTTTATTTATACACACACACACACACACAAGGAGAGAGTGAGTATGAAAATACACACACATATAAATGGGAACATGTATATACACATGATTGTATACACATACATATCCCCACATATACTCCACACAGTGCCTTCACTAGACCTAAATATCTGCCACTCATTATGGATATCAAGTGGACAATTGATTAGTTCAGTAAGGTGACAAAGTCTGACACATGATTAGATGTGTCAGTATGTATCTCTATTCAAGAGAATATAATATAAAAATAAACATAAAGGAAACAAATCAAAACATATTGAACATAACCCCCCAAAAAACAGGGGATAAATAATAAATATATATCAGAAACACAAAAATAGTTGCGTCTGTGTTAAATGAGTAGATCAAATATCAAAGAACCAGATTGGATAAGGAAATGTGTACATATGTATCTGGGAACCACACCTGTAGCACATTAGAGTGACAGCCTGTCCCTGTTACATTGGTTAATTTTTTAAGAAAGGCTGAAAACTGCACTCCACGTTCAAGCCTAAGGGTGCGAGTGTACCCAATCTAAATATCCACATTTTCTCTTTTTGTAGGATGACTGTGTCTAGCTGACAGATTGAGAGTATATATTCCTTTGACCCTCAGGCCGGACGTATTGCTTTAGTTAAAATCAGCAAAATGTAGTGCTATGGGTGACATTTGCTCTCTGGTTTTACCTTTTTTGTTTTTGTTTTTGTGTTTGGCCTGCATCTTTTTTGATTTTAGCAGAGTTTTTAATACTACGTAGATGTTCACCTATACGGATACGAAGCTGTCTTTTTGTCTTTCCAATGTAGTATTTGTTGCAAGGGCATTTCAACATGTATATCACCCTTGTAGTGGCGCAATTAATTAATTTATTGATAGAGAATCTAAGGCTACCATCCACATTGGTGAATTCTGTGGTTCTGTCTACATGACTACATATCTGACAGTGACCACACACATACATTCCTTTAAGGGGGGGAAGATCGGTTAGCCAGCTCGTGGTATGTTCCCTAATGTGTTCAGAGTGAACTAGTGTGTCTCTGAGATTGCGAGCCCTTCTAGCTACCACTCGTGGGGAGGGGTCCCACAATGTTATGAAGTAGGGGAGACCTAGTGAGTACCCCCCAATGTTTTTGCAGGATGGATGGATTTAACCTCGTTCCACTGTGCCCCATAGGTGGTAATCAAATGTGGGGAGTTATTTTTAGCAACTGTTTTGGGCTGTTTTTTAAGGAGATCCCTCCTATTTGTTTTCCAAGCTCTTTTTCGTGCTTTATCCAGCACCCTCTGGGAATACCCACGTTCCCTGAACCTGCCATGCATATCACCTGCTTCACGTTGAAAATCTGCATCGCTGGAGCAGTTCCTGCGAAGTCGCAGTAACTGACCCACTGGATCAGATGATGTGGATGGTGGCTGGAGACCTGAAGCAGGGTGTTGGCAGCGGTGGGTTTCCTGAAGGTGCAGGTAGTGACACGATTGTCCACAATGGAGACGTTCAGGTCCAGGAACGAGATGGACTTAGTCAACCACGTGAGTAAGTCTGATGTTCCTTTGATTAACATTAAGTTCACACAAAAACTCGCGTAGTTGCTCCTGGGCGCCCCACCAGATCATAAGGACATCGTCGATGTACCTGAGCCAGGTTTAATACATGACTGAGGTACATCGGCATCCCATAAACCACCTCCAGCTCCCAGAGGCTGAGGTGGAGGCAAGCATATGGTGCACCCATTGCCGGGCCTCTAACCTGTTGGTAGTAGCACTCTAGGAACTGGACGTGGTTATTGGACAAGGCAAGCTCCAGGAGCTCTAGAATGAACTCATTCTGAGCTCCAAATTCTGGATACTTATGATCCAGAAAAAAGGAGACTGCCCTGAGGCCCCACTCATGGGGTTTCGACGTGTAAAGGGATTCCACGTTGATCCCGACGAGTAGGGCCCCAGGGGGGGCCTCCAGATCCTGCAGCTTTCCCAAGGACGTCCCTGGTATCCCGTACATAGGAAGTCAATTGAGTAACCAACATTTTGATGAAACTGTCCACGTATCTACCCACTCTTTCGAGTGGGCCATTGATTACCGATACAATTGGCCTTCCCGTGGGTCAACAAGGGATTTGTGAAGCTTTGGAATCATGTAAAGAGTGGGGTTGTTGTACTCCCCAATCTTCAGATAGTCCCATTCTCTTGAACTTAGTAGGTTGGCTTCATAAGCAAGACAGATGGTTTGGTTAACTCTAACCGGCAGGGAAGGGGTTGGAAGGCAGTTTACGGTATGTGGATTCATCATTTAACTGTCGGAAGACCTCCCGCTCATAGAGGTCATCCGAGAGTAATACTACGTTACCCCCCTTATCACTTCCCTTAATTGTCAGGTCACCCGCTGCCTCTAATTCAGAGAGAGCAAGGCGCTCTTCAATATATAAATTATCTGGACCTTGCCTTTTTCTTTTTAAGTTCGTTCTTAACTAAATCCTGGAAAAGACGTATCCAATGATATTTGTGTATAGGGGGCATTTTGAGGGATTTGATATGCAAGTCACTAGTTCTTCTAATTCTGTCAGAATCCACTGATTCCTGAGATTCAGTTTGTTCATCAAGAAGTGCCATTAAATTCTCTAAAGCTAATTGTTCTTCCTTATCCTCTGGTGTAGTAGGTCCCTGATTTATCTGGGATGTATCAGTTTTTTGTCCAGCATAGAAGAGTTGAAAGACAACTTTCCGTAAAAATAGATTGATGTCTTTATACACAATGAACTCATCCATTGAGGACACTGGGGAAAAAGACAACCCTTTACCAAGTAAGCTGTAGTTACTTTCTTCAAGTTAAAATTTTGACAGATTAATCGCCCGCATGTCCGTATCAGGGGGTACACAGCCTGTATCCTCTGTTACTTGGAACTTCGGGTTTGCATCTGTCTCTGGCTCCTGCCTTGGGGGTTACCCCCTCTGTCGTCTCTTCCTCTGCTTCTTAGATCCAATCTGCGATCTTCCTTGGGAAAATCCCCCGGTAATGCTAGA
Organism: Rana muscosa; assembly: GCA_029206835.1. Lineage (NCBI taxonomy): Eukaryota > Metazoa > Chordata > Amphibia > Anura > Ranidae > Rana > Rana muscosa. The sequence goes on along the minus strand of CM055120.1, from coordinate 274,685,460 downwards.
TTTTTTTTTATTGATGATGATGTACCAGCCTCATCAGTGTGTGCAAAATTCACTGATTTCTGGACATCACCAGCATCACTATCTGATGAATATTCTCTATTACAAGATCGTGTGGTCAATCGTTTTTTATTGTGTCTACTGAGACTACGTCCTCTAGTGAGGGTTAGATCAAACACTTCACCTTTCTCGAAATCGTCCAAATTTTGTTGGAATTTGTGTTTTTAGTATTCATCAGATGTTTTTGGGTCCTGTCTATTTCCTTTTTAAGGATGTCATTATATTTGTCAAATTCTGCTTAGTTTTTAAATGGTTCCAAAAGGTCACTGCTCTTATCTAATTCTGTTCGAAGTTCCTCCAATTGGGTTTCTCTTCATCCACTATCAACTGGTAACTGACAGACCGTGCTCCTGGCACTTGGCCTTCCATCAAATCTAGGTGTATGTAAATGTTCAGCGGGTATAACTCGTTTGGAATCGCACCAAATTTGATATGAGATTCAAGAGAAGAGATATCCGATTTAGGTATTTAATTATATTCTTGTGTTGTTTAAATAAATCCTTAATAGGTTGATTGTCTACTTTGTCTGTGCACAATTCCCTAGTGAAGGCAGATTGAATTTCCAAATCAATATCCTTCCCCAGTTTATAGGCCATACCAATGATGGTGATGTATAATAGAGATGGTAATGAAATTAATCACTAATTAAAGACGCTGCGACTGGTGAATAGAGCTTAGGTGTCGGTGAAAAGGGTGCCAAGTGTCAAATGTGAAACTACAAATTGTAAATATACCTATAGGAGCAAGATGACCCTATGGCCAATGATACAATGACCATGAGCTTCACATCCCTTACCCTCATCTGGCTGCTGGGACGACATGTCTCTGGTGCTTTCTCCCAGGTGCATGGATCCATGCTGGGGAGGAAAGACCACCACCTTCTCACCCTTGGCCTCTGGAACTGTTACAAGTGTAAGGCAGAGGTCGTGGACCCTCTGTCCAGTCAACGCTTCAGCTGCAGACATTTCTGGTAACTCCACAGATGTTGCTGGAAAAAAAAATCCATGTCTCTGTCAGTATTGTGGGAGAAAGGGTGATTGCCTCTTCTCTCCAGGAGGCTGAAGCTGCTTTTGGTCCTGGGCAGAGGTTAGCAGAACTCTGCCCTGTTGTCAGCACTTCACCTTTGGAGATGGCAATCTCCAGAGTTTCCACTGCCGATTCTCTGGCATGCTGCTGAATGTGTTTTAGCAGTTTCCTGTGTGCCTTTTCCAGATACTGTTCCTTGGCAAATAGTCCAGATCAGGTTTAAGCTCTGAGACCCCTGCAAGAACGAGCATAGCCTTTCTGTATTCTCGCAGGTCCTCAAGGGTAGGTTCCCCTTCATCATCGAACACAAAATGATCTGTAAGGCTCTTCCACAGCAATCCAGGGCCGCTAAAGTCATATCCCTCCGGAGAGCATTCTGTTGTCTCCCTTAAATATCCCTCCTCTGTTGTCTCCCCATAATGAAGTTGCGTCTGATGCAGACACCACAACCGACATGGAGGAATCGCCTAAACATAAGTCTGACACAGCCTTGTCGCCCTCTGACAGAGGTAACTGGCTCACTACCAAAGCTCCCCCTATGAAGAGGAAATTTGGAGCTGGGACCTATAGTCCCCTCCACACAGGCTCTTGCAACATTCCCTACCACAGATAATCCTGCCTCAAAGCATTCTCTCAAAGCGATGTTGCTATCTTTACAAGTAGACACGAAAAAGGAATTTAGAGCCTACATTAACCATTTTCATGACAGGCTTGATTTTCTTGAGGAACGCACAGAGCATATTGACCACCTTTCAGCAGCCCCTACAGCCCATAATACTGTAGTATACAATATGAACACTCTGAGGTCATACAACAGTTACGCCTGAAAGTCGCCAACCTGGAAGATCACTCTAGGCGTAACGATATATAAATCAGGGGAACCCCCGAGGCTATTACATAAGCTGAGAGTCCCATATCTGCACCAGCTATTCCTCAAAATACCCCTGTCACTAACTGCTCATAATTTGCTAATTGATTGGGCCCACAGGATCCACAAACCACAACATCTACCAGCCTCCCTACCTAGGCATATCTTGATCTGAATTAATTTCTTCCATGCCAAGGGGCATATTATGAGAGCTGCTAGATCTATGTACTCGCTACCTGAGCCATTCTCTAAAATATCACTATTTTGATCTCTCTACAGCCGCCTCCCAGGCTTGCAAGACGTTTATGCCTTCAACCACTGCACTCATGGAGAATAAAATCACGCACAAATGGGGGTTTCCCACAAAGTTATTGGTCGCTTATCAAAACCAAGTTTCTATCCTGACCCCCAAAGATGGGTTTTAACAGTTACACAACTGGGGCATAATCCCTGGCCCTCTACCAAAGACTCAACATCTAAGCCATATTCTAAAATGACTGGTCCATGGGCCGCGCGGGACCCGTCTTTGTGGTAGCCTCCAGAAACTTGTGCCTCTCCTGATGCATGGAGTCAATAACATTGCTGAATGAAACGTATTAACGTTCATGAAGGAGCAGCTCCCAAATTGGTGAACCCTCCTCGCCCTCGGATATAGTGTGCAATGCACACCATCTGCTCTGTTTTAGACTTCTCTCAAAAGTTGTCCCTTTTGGCTTTTGTTTTTGCTTATATTTTTGTGATTTATAAGCAGTTTGTGTTAACCAGTGAAGCTTGTTGATTCATATACTGACTGTTGACATATATTCTCTTTATCTGGCATCTGCAGTATACCCTCTACTTCAAAAACCTTCTCTGGGCTATATTGACCTCTCCGCTCCCTTCTCACCATGTCACTCAAAATCACCTCTCTAAATCACCTCTCTAAATCACCTCCTTAGACAGGAGGCTATTTACCAGTGAGCTGATATAATTTGTGTTCAGGAATAAAATTTTTCTTCTATTAAGCTACCTCCATGTACCCACAAGCTCTTCCGCCATATTTTCCACTCTCAAGCGAATAAAGTAAGAGGGGTTATGATCTCAATCCGCTCCTGTTTCCTTTTTACCTTGTCATATGTTGAACAAGACCCATCTGGCAGGTTCCTAATTTTATCTGCATCTTTCAACAATACGCCATTGATAATTGTGCACCAAATACCCACCAAAAATCCTTCTATAAAACTCCTATGCAAAAGATTCAGCACTATCCCAAAGACCAAATTATCTTGTGATTTTAACAGAAGTCATTGATCCCTCTTTAGATACTTCAATTTCAAAGAGTAGGAAGTCTACTGCCCTCTCATCCTTCTTGATACTAGAAGACTGGCCCTTGGAGATGTAAACATGGCACTGAGAGGGATTTCTCCTTCTATACCAATTCCTAGAAAACTTATTGTAGGATCGACTTGTTGCTGACCTCTAAGATGTTGCAATGCATATCTAGTTCCTCCATAGGAGTGATATCGTGGTCCGACCACACACCCCTTTACATCACTCTCTCCCTTCCTCCTCCTCATTCCTCAGCTCCATGCGCAGAATGTTGCGTCTAAATACTTCTCTGCTTAGTATTTCGGAGACCAGGGAATATGCCAGGTCCCAGATTGAGTTTTTTTAATAACCCTTGCTTTGTTGCCAGCTACACCACTCTTTGGAATGTCCATAAGTCAGTCATCCGGAGTACTTTACTAAGGTTGGGTGCTTGGGAGAAGAAAAAACACAACTCTATTAACTCGTATACGAGTTTTAGAAACCAGCAATAAATCATCCCCCATCCCCATATTACTTCCACCAAACTCTAAGCTCCGAATGGAACCAAGTTCCTACCTGCAAAATGGCTTTGATTTCTATTTGAAAAAACTCGGACTCACTTGGTACTCTCTGCAAAAAAGCTGGAAAAACCCTGGCACAGCAATATAAATGCAGGGCGACACAATCTAAAATTCCATACCTTTTTAGACCGTCAAGGCCAATTACTTAATAATTCAAAAGATATTGCCAACTGTTTTTTTTTTGGCTCTTTTTATTTCCAATTATACAATCTACACCAAGCCTTTCTACCTTTGTTACAGCTCCTTTCGCTGTCCCCCTCTCAGCTAGAGGCCCTCTCCCAACTAATGTCATTTCAATAACTTTGTTCTGCTATTAAGGCCCTTCCTTCACATTAAGCCCCGGGGCCTGATACCTTTAGCAAAGAATATTACAAAATCTACCAAGATCAAACTTTTACCCCATTTGTGTAACTCCCTTAAAGCGGAGCTCCGCCGTTAAAAAAAAAAATTAAAAGCCAGCAGCTACAAATAATGCAGCTGCTGACTTTTAATATTAGGACACTTGCCTGTCCTGGAGTCCAGCGACGTCTGCAGCAGAAGACGAGCAATCGCTCGTCTATCTGCTGCCCCCACCGCCATCCTCGGCAAGGGAATCAAGAAGTGAAGCGTTCCGGCTTCACTGCCCGGTTCCCTACGGCGCATTCGCGAGTCGCGCAGCGCCGTCCTCACTGGTCCCCGCTGTGTCCTGGGAGCCGTGTGTTTCCCAGAACACAACGGCAGGGGTGGGAAGTGACGCACTACCCGCAGAATGCCCGCAGAGAGGACTCCCGGAAGTGGGTGCAAATACCTTAGACAGGTATCTGCACCCCCCTCCCCCCCGAAAGGCGCCAAATGTGACACCGGAGGGGGGAGGGTTCCGATGAGCGGAAGTTCCACTTTAGGGTGGAACTCTGCTTTAACAGATTCCTAGACACTGGATATATTCCAGCTGAAATCACTTGAGGCTTTAGTTACCACCATCCACTTACCAGGTAACCCCCCCCCCCCCCCGAGCCCGCTAACTACCACCCTATCTCTCTTCTTAATACAGATCTTAAAGGGCAGACAAATTTTTTATTGCATTCTATGCATTAAGATAAAAAAAACCTATGTGTAGCAGCCCCCCTAATACTTACCTGAGCCCCATATCTATCCAGCGATGTGCACGAGTGCCTCGGCCATCCGGGACTCTCACTCCTGATTGGCTGAGACACAGCAGCGGTGCCATTGGCTCCTGTTGCTGTCAATCAAAGTCAGCCAATCAGGGGAGAGGGAGGGTGGGGCCTAAACAAGCTGCTTGCTGTGGAGACACTTGACAGGAGGGCAGGTGAGGGACCTGAGAAGAGGAGGATCTGGGCTGCTCTGAGCAAAACCGCTGCACAGAGCAGATAAGTATGACATGTTTTTTATTTTTAAAGAAAAGAAAAAAAGTCTTTATCACTTTAAATTATATGCCAAATAAGCTTTATTCCCTGATGACAGGCTTCGGATGGGACCCGACGCTTTATTGGTCTTGTACACTGGGCCGAGCACTTTTAAACACCTTCTCTGCTGATCTCCCTGGATAGAGAAGGCATTTGATAGAGTACATTGGGGGGGGGGGGGTACCTGGAGGCAGTTCTAATAAAATTTTGCATCACTGGCAACTTCTTAAAAGCAACTTTAGGCCTTTATTCTTCACCCAGCGCCAAGGTCTGGACATCTGGCATGCTCTCAGACCCGTATCCAATCGCCAATGGCACTCGTCAGAGGTGTCCGCTCTCAACCCTGATTTTTGTTCTGGTGTTTGAACCTTTAGCACAAACTACTTTAGCCCTCTTATTGCTGGAATAACAGTAGGGGCACACGTCACACAAAATTGGTCTCTATGCAGATGACAATATTATCTCACTCATGGACCCGATGAGCTCACGCTCCCCAAATGCCCCATTCTAGAAAATTCGCCTGATTGTAATTTCTCTTCACCCACTCACTTAAAACTGATATCTCCAAAATCTCATCCTTCTCCTTGGCTCCCAACTTGACTATGACTTATTTGGGCATCCAACCTCTCCTTCCATTATGCTTCTGCGTACTAACCTAACCACTCTTCTTCAGAAACTTCAAAATATTAGTTCCTTTATGTTACCTATTAAAGCTTCCTGGGCAGGTCATATAGCTCTAGCTATAATGTTCCTCTTCCCACATGTTCTCTACTTCAGAACTATCTACCATTACCAATCCTGCAAGCTGATATCTTTAAAATCCAACAAATCTTTAACCTTTTCATTTGGGTGGACTGCAAACCTAGATTGAAATCATCCTTAAGTATACACAGAGCCTTCGCTGACCTTGGAGCTCCTAATATTAAACTATCACAAAGCGGTCCTATTAGACCAAGCAAAACAATGGTGGTCCTCGCATTCTACAGCAACTTAGCTTCAAATCAAATCTGCTGCACTCCCTCAACCTCTTCATCTACTGTTTGCAGCTGCTTGGCTTAACTACTGTCTACCTCGCTCATGTTTACCAAGTGTCGATGGCACGGTTGTAGCCTGGAAAGCCATATAACAAGCCTATATTGGGATCCACTCTAGAGCAATTATCTCTACTATTTCTGTCTGCCTTACAACTCCTCTCCCCAGATCTCCCAATTCAACGTTGGACTCTGTCGGAAATTAACCAAATCAAAGATCTATATCAACATTCAGACCTCCAAAACCTTCCAGCAACTCACCGCCTCATGCAATCTGCCTAGTAGGGACTTAAACTTATTTCTCAGGATCCGACATATACGCTCTTCTATAACCATTCCCAATGGAGTGGTATCCATAGAGTTACTACATTTCTGTATTCAGTTGCTACAAACTCTAAAGGCATCTCATACATATACAACTTCCTATCTCGCCCAACCTCTACCCATAAATCTCCTAGAATGGTCTTTTGGGAATCGAAATTACAAATCCCGGCACTCCCTTGCTGAATGGTACCGAGCCCTCAGAACTCTATCCCTTTTCTCCAAAAATGTAACTTAATAGGAAACTCTCATGAAAATATACTATAAGTGGTGCTTCACGCCTACAAGACTCATCCCACTTTTCCAAATGCTGAAGAAACTGCAACGCTGATGGAACTATTTTTCATATTTGGTGTGAATGTGCAGTCCTCTCCCCCCCTATTCGAGGAACATTTCTTCATTAATATCTAAAATTACCCAAGTTTCACATTTTGTTAACCCGGCAAATGGCTCTCTTTAGTCTAGATCCCTCTTGCTGGCCAACTAAATTCATAAATATCATAACGCAAATTTTTATTTCAGCACGCCTATCCATGCAGCACGCCTATCTTCCTTTGACACTCTTCTGTCATTTATTTTCTTAATGGCCAATGCCGTATGGAATTTTTTTCTCACCAAAGCACATATGACAGGAGATAAATTTACAAAACACTGGTCCCCCTGGTTATCGGATCCCCAAAACATTCCGCTATTTTGATAAGATTAACCCCCCCCCAACTGATAAGAATAGCATCTGAGATATATATCCCCCAGATCTTGGACCAAACAGAGCCTGCAGCGATCCTATAGTCCCAAAAATGCAGATTGGTTCTCCCTGTATGTTTATTTATTATTAAGGCTCACCTACCATTTGCTTTCGTTGTGGCAGACTAGACGCTTAAATTCCCGCATACAAACATACTCGTTTTGTTATATTTACAAGTAACATAAGATACTGTAGATTGATTTATTTGTACATTTGGAGAGCCTTTCCTCTTAAGTCTGGCTTATTGTATGCTTCTTCTCAATAAAAATCGATTAATAAAAGGCCGAGGCACCTAATTTTACCACATACAACTGGGAAAACGTATTGATTTGAGTATAAGCCTAGGGTGAGAAATGCAGCAGCTACTGTAAGTGGAAAAGAGGGTCAACAATGCCCATTTGCAACTTCACTGTGTCCATCTGCATGCCTCAGCCTCACTGTGTCCATCTGCATGCCTCAGCCTCACTGTGTCCATCTGCATGCCTCAGCCTCACTGTCCTCAATTATGTAACGCTGCATTTACTGTGGGGGTTTACGGGCATCTGCAGTGGGGTTTAATTGGCCCTCAGGGAAAGCTCCCTGCCTCATGTACCTGATCTTCTGGTGCAGCCTGTGCCCATCTGCAGCCTTACGTTCTCCCGGCGCTGTGATAAGTAGTCTAGTTGGCGGCCATGCAGTGTAACAAAGCCCCGCCTCCTCCTAGTCCTCGTCCGTGACGGAACACTGGCTCGATTTCCCAGCAGGGAGTCAGTGTTCAGCATATCACGGACGAGGAGAAGGCGGGGCTTTGGTACACTGGACGGCCGCCGATTAGACTACATATCACAGCGCCGGGAGATCGTAATGCTGCAGATGGACACAGTGAGAAAGACTCGAGTATAAGCCGAGGGGGGCATTTTCAGCACAAAAAAATGTGCTGAAAAACTCGGCTTATACTCGAGTATATACGGTGCATTTATTTAACTCTATTTGCAGCAGTGCTATATCACACATTGCCACGCATTAGAACGCGCTGTTTTGCAATAAAAATTGTATGCCTGTATCCTTTTAGTTTTGTAAAATGTTATTGAGTTTACAGCATAACAATCAAAAACATAGTAACAGAAAATATCTGAGAGATCGAATGACAAAAAAACATTAACTATAGATACAGGAGCAGCTGGATAATAGTGAAACATCATACAAGTGGTATTTGAACCAACTAAAGGTAGTCACATTAAGTGGCAAGAGTAAGAAGCTTGTTTAACATGAACATATGAACCTGAGAGATAATATCAAGTAATTCCAGTTGGAGATCTAAAGAGAACAAAGATCTCAAGCAATCGCCACTTGCCAAACCACTTACCAAATATGTTGTTTTTTTGCATTTGCGCAACTATCACAGAACGTACAAAATCAGCAGCACAGTCTGTAGTCTACTGGTCCTGTGCTTTCAGAAAATGTGAGGTCTTTTGTGCTTTCAGAAAATGTGAGGTCTTTTGCAATCTCTGAAAAACGCTAAGTTTAGGAAAAAAAGTGCAAAATGGTCTGGCTACCTGAGGTTTAATATGGAGCTCAGGGCCTGGCAAGAAAAAGGGTTATTCCACTTCTAATCTATTGTTAAAATCACCTCATTTGATTTAGTTTGTCAGTTACTTTCTACACAAAAAAGAAGATAGATATGTAATGATATAAGAGAATGTTTGTCAGTTTCAAGTCTGCAAGACCATGTACTGTATATACTCGAGTATAAGCCAAGTTTTTCAGCACATTTTTTGTGTGCTTAAAATGCCTCCTCGGCTTATACTAGAGTCTGTGTCTATCTTCACTTTTGTGCGCCTGATCCCGGCCAAATTTGCACACGTGTAGCCACTTCCTCTATAAGTGTGCAAAGTTTGTTGTACAGGGGACCTACAGCTGGGGAGCACCGATTTTTCAAAGCCGGGCACCCCTTCCATAGACTCCCATGTTAAACGTCAGTCTAGTCACACAGCGCAGGAGATCAGGTAGGGAGATTGGGCACAGTGAGGCAAATTGAAGCATGCAGATGGACACCCTAGGCTTATACTCGAGTCAATACGTTTTCCCAGTTTTTTGTGGTAAAATTGGGTGCCTTGGCTTATATTCGGGTCGGTTTATACTCGAGTATATACGGTAACTAATTTTTCATGAGACCTTGTAAAACCTAGGTATGTTTTGACTTTGATATATAATAATTGCAGTAATGGTTTGGATGTTTCTTACAGAAGCACATAATTACAAGGTAGATGCAGAGTATGATCTATCTGCTGAAAAGAAGAAAAACCTTGGCATCTTGCAGAGTATTCTAAACATTAATGTGGAGCCACGGCCTGCAAGAAAACAGACAGCCAAAGGCAAAAAATTCAAGTGAGACACTTTTTTTAAAATTTTGTTTGTGTGCATCTTCCAAAAACGAACTTCAGCCAAACTACTTAATACATCGTTAAAATATGCAATTTGTTTTACTTGCCAAATTATTTCCAACTCTGTTTATCGATTCTTTTGATCTATCCCTGCCACACACCATAATTAGAATGGTGACCACCACTGTTCACTATTGCTGCTCTGTGACCCTTGCCTGTTTGTTGACATCGGAGCATCATCACACTGTTATGGTTCCCCCTGTGCAGTTTTCTCCCTTTCTAAATCCCAGCACCAAAATCCTTTTAGATTGACTGGCTGAACTGTGTAATTCAGGATATCTAAATGTGTAAGGAAAAATATGTTTACCCCATTTTAGAATATATATATACTCTTTGTTATATTGCAGCCATTTGATAAAATAATTTAAGTTCATTTTTTTCCTCATTAATGTACACACAGCACCCCATATTGACAGAAACACAAAATTGTTGACCTTAGGACCATGTGATATTTCAGTTTTTCTTTTTTAAATAAATCTGCGAAAATTAAAAAAAAAAGTGTAAAAAAAAAATTAACTTAAATGATTTTAGTAAATTGCTGCACTATAACAGAGTGAAAAATTTAAGTGGGTCGGAATACTTTCCGTACCCACTGTGTGTTTGTGTGTGTATATAATATATATATTTTATGTTCAGGACTAAAAAAAAAATTACATTTTGTCCCCAGTCTTTAGCCAGGTAAATATGAAATGTTACTTTTAACATACTTACCAGACTAGCCTAAAATGTTTTGATCTAAATCTGTTTATAGTGCTTGGTAGTTAAAGTCGAATTTACACACACTGCTGATTGAGTGAGAGGAATGCCTTTTCACCCCCGTCTTTGCTCAGTACAGCTCATGGTTGAGTTTTAATTAGGAAAAGACAGGCATTAAGGGGGAAAGTACTGTAGTGCCCTCTTTACAATAATTCTTGGTCACTCCTTAAAATTAATGTCTAGACCAGTGATGGCAAACCCTTTTGAGCCTGAGTGTCCAAACCGCGACGTAAAACCAACTTATTTTTTCAAAGTGCCGAGCGGCACTATGAAAAAGGTATACACTGGTCAATGCAGGCATAGGCACGTACCAAGGCTGTGGCAGACATTTTCTAAAGTACAGACCTTAGTGAAGAACACCAAGGTACATTTCAATTTAAAACCATCAAAAAACACTCTCTACTCTCTGGCCTAGTTCTACAAGTACAAATACGGTTAAAATAACATTTATATAAAGACTGCTTGTGGTATACTGTTAGACAGCATCTGTCACCTCAAGCGCAGCCTCCATCCCTTATTTTAAGCGCAGCCTCCATCTCCTCACACTCTGCCTCCTGTCCCCTGACAGAACTTTTCTCCACCGTCTTTGAGCAGGGTTGCTGCTCTCCCATCAGACATACTACAGGAGATGGTCAGAGACCGCAGACATACTACAAGAGTGGATCAGAGACCGCAGACATACTACAAGAGTGGATATGTGGGTTACAGTTCAATCAAAATTATAGGTATCTTTATGGCTCCTTCTTTTATATTTAAAATTATTATTGGGACATTGGTACCACTACACATCGTGTATTTTCCTTCTTTTACAAATTACAATAGCTGAAATAAAATGTTAAAGTAAGATAACAGCCCACCTAGCAAGGAAAAGCCAAGAGTTAAGCTTGAAGTAAAAGATCACTGTAGTTATTATAGCTTTTAAAATATCTTACATACCAGTTATAACCCAGAATACAGATGACAAAAAATCACTGATTAGAAAAATCTTATTAAGCCATCATTCTTAATACTGACAATGTTGATCCTTACCCTGTTCTCCCGCGCTGCCTGGCATTCCACAGAGACACTTCCAGTCCCTCAGAGATTACTCCGCACTTCACTGCAGGAATCAGAACGTGTGGGCGGTGACACATCCCGGCCGGACCTACAGTTACATTCAGCCTAGGGAGGAGAGACTGAGCAGTGGTGACGAGCGGAGTCATCAGACTCATCAATAATGTGAAAAAAAAAGTCAGCGGCGGCTGTGGAAACAGCGTCCTAGCGTGCCCACTGAGAGGGCTCGGCGTGCCAGCTGTGCCATAGGTTCGCCATCACTGGTCTAGACTGTAAGATGTATTACAGTATCTATTTGTGATTTGTAGTTCTACCTAAATAATGAAGAAATTAATAGCGAGGCTACTGGAGAGAATGTGGAGATGCCAGGAGGGGAAGGCGATTGGTGATATGTTTATTGGCAAGATTTTATGTGAAACAAAGCAGAGAAGAAGGCGCTGCAGTAATAAAACACTTTAATGACAAGGAAACACTTACAAGATGGAAGTGAAAAACAGGCATATCAATGAATCCATAACGTCCAGCGGGATGCCTCCTGTGTTTATGCATTTTTCAACGTATCAATAGCAATTGTATAGCACAGTGTCAAGGTCACCTGTGGCCAGGTGACAGATGCACACCGTAGGGGGACAGGAGTGCACCGCAAGGTAGTGAACCCTATGGCTGACTTCTGCGGATAGGAAACTGGGTGGTTGTGGAAAGCAGGACCAGAGGAGCATAACCGGGATCCTAACGGAAGCTAGAGCCAAGATTCCCCAGGGCGCGGAGTCTAAGACCCAGCAGGTCTTCTCCAGAGCCTCTAGTGGTGAGGATGTTATGCTGCAGGCTGGGTCCAGGTCGCGGCCCCTGGAGTCTCCTAGCTCACGCCCCGTAGGATAAGGGGAAAAGAGGGGAAGCAGCAGCACAAGATATGAGAAAAACGAATAACAAGCTGAAGGTCAGGGGCCACAAGCAGACAAGGATAACGAAAGAACGAGCCGAAGGTCAAGGGTCACGAGCAGACAGGGATAGTCGGGGACAAGCCAAATATGTAACAGAGAGACAGACGTAGCACACGGCAGGCAGGAACCCAAACACACAATGCCTAACAAACACGTTGATCAGCAAAGCAGGCTTGCAGTGCACAGGTTAATATAGTGTTCTGGGGTGGAGTCAGGCTGGGAGGAGATTATAAAGGAAGCCAGGTGAAAGGGTTCTGGCCTCTAAGATGAACACATGAGGAGGAAAGGTAAGATGGCAGACAGACATTAATGCATATCCATGACACACAGGAGTTTATTTTTTTTTGATTACCTCAATATTTATGGTAGTCACTATTTTTTCTTCTTTCAGTTAATTGATTTGTTCATTATTGAGCAGCGCAATCAATTTTTTCATGACTTTTTGCATTGCATGTGGGAACACATTTAGTGATAGCAGCAGCCTTACGTTACATATAGGATTATTGAGCATACCAAATTTATCTGTAGTTAGACGTTTAGAGCTTTCGATTTGGTTTCATTAGGATAAAGACCCAACAGGTGGCAAAAACAAATTAAAAGAGGCATAAGGTTAGGAAGGCATATCCATGGGTAAGTTAACATCGGTAAGGCAACATCGGTAAGGCGTCAGCTAATACACAAATCTTGTGGTGATAGCTGTTGAGCCCAGGCCCATTCACATGCAGATGTTGAATTTTCTGAGCTAGGGGTTCAATTGCAAAAACAAACCTAAGAAGAGAGAGGAGGGGGCACGAAAGACAAAACCAGAGGAAATTCCAAGCTCAACTCACCAATTAGTCTGCTTACCAACCAAAATAACCTGTCCGACAGTCTGCGTTAAAAACAGGGGTTTAGTTAGCACACATTTGCAAACGCATGCGTAAGATGCAAAGCCTCTTCACAGCACCCTGTGTATTGCTTGCAGTCCTAACACTACTAAATTTAGTCTTAGTCCCCACAATGAGAGCACATGCAGTCTAATGGATAGATGAGGGGCAGGCGGGCCTGGAGGTAGCCCAGTCCTTAAAAACTTGCCGACCAGCTGCCGCAGTTACACTGCGGCAGGTTGGCTTGGCTGCACAAATCGGCATAAGTGTACGTTGGGCTCGTACATGGCGATCTGTGGGCGCGCACCCTTTGGCCAGCGGGGGAGCCAATCAGCGGGTCCGGCGGACTCAATGTCCACCGGCTGCCCGCGATCGTTCCCTGCAGTGACAGAACAGGGATCTGCCCTAGTAAACAAGGCAGATCTCCGTTCTGACAGAGGATTACACACAGATCCTGTCTTTCTGCTATGCAGGAAAACGGATCTGTGTGCTGTCCCAGGCAGCCCATCCCCCCACACAGTTAGAAATACACTGAGAGAACACATTTAACCCCTTGATCGCCCCTGATCACTGTAATAATGTTTCTGGTTCCCAAAAAAGTGTCAAATGTCAGATAGGTGTCCGATTTGTCCGCCACAATGTCTCAGTCCCGCTAAAAATCACCGCCATTACTAGTAACTTTTGCGCAAATCTATATACGCTTATTGTTTTTTTTAATTTTATTTTTTTACCAAAAATATTTAGCAGAATACACATTGGTCTAAATTTTATAAAGAAATTCGATTTTTTTTTTTTTTATTATTATTATTGGGTATGTTTTATAGCAGAAAGTAAAAAAAAAATATTGTGTTTTTTATCCAAAATTGTCAGTCTTTTTTCGTTTATAGCAAAAAAATTTAAACTGCAGAGGTGATCAAATACCACCAAAAGAAAGCTATATTTGTTGGAAAAAAGGACATCAATTTTATTTGGGTACAGCGTCTTACGACAATTGTCAGTTAAAGTAACGCAGTGCCATATCGCAAAGAATGGCCTGGTCAGGAAGTGGTTAAATCCTTCCGGGGCTGAAGTGGTTAAAAACACAGGGGCACATGGGACACCCAGCACATAGGCAGTTAAGGTGTCCAGTGTGTCCCTTGACCAAATTTACACCAGTAACAAAGAGATGGCCCCTGCCCCCACCTATAACTGGCCTTCACAGCAAGGAGCGCATGAAAGGCAAACCAGAGGAAATTCCCAGCTCAACTCACCAACCAGTGAAAAAACAAATAAAAAATAGGATCCAGCGCCAGTGTACACATAAAATATTTATGAAACAACAAGTGCAGCTCCTAAAATTATTAAACTAATAACCAGTGATTGACAATAAAAAAGGGCGCAACAAGTAAAATATTTGCATAAGTGTAAAAAAAAAAAAAAAAATGCAGCAATAGTCCAAACTTAGTGCAGATAGTAAATTCACAGTCTATCAGAATTTTAAAAGCAGTGCTATATTCGGGTCTTCTATCCTCCAACACCGGGCCTTATGAGAAAGTGCAGCATGCATGTATAAAGTGCTTCACCCGAAGTGACATTCAAATGTGCTCACCGAATTTCTAAGGCCATAAATGACCATCAGGCATATAAAGGATTCTTTACTCAGGGTCCTCCCTCTTGCGAACCTCTCACGGGAGATGTGATCAATCCTCAATCCAAATCAAATGAACCTGCTCTCCATCAGTTATAAAAACCATCTGTATTTCCTATTGGTCCTTCAATCTGCAAAGTTCAAGGCTCCACCGCAATGAGCCACAAGGAAGCAGAGAATAGTGTAATACCGTCTTTTATTTAAAAGGTTACTTACAGGGTTTAAAAACTTGTATCAGGTATGGCAGGATAAACAGGCAGCTTGAGGGGAGGCAGTGGCCGGTCGTTTCACTGAAGAGTGATAAATCTATGGCGTGCGTCTCAGCTGATCTAAATAGAACAGATAGCTCCTTTTATTATGCGTGCTGTGCGCCAGTTATCTATGCATTTCACGCTCAAGCGCGCGTCATCAGTAAAATGCCGCCGCCATGATACCGGAGCCTATATACAATATGAAGCCATATCATTGGCTGGTGGCGGTCAACAGAAAAATAGCGCCGCCGCCATGATACCGAAGCCCACATCACATCTACCACCATACTAGCTTTGATTTTAACCAAACAAGAGAAATTCTGCATTACTAAAGAGGGAAGGAAGAGGGTCACTGCCTTCCCCCAAAGCCGCAATATTAGTTAACTATATAATATCGCAACAAAACATGCATAAAAACAGTATAAAGCAATTTTATAAAATTGTAAACAACATCTATAGAAAACCGCTAAAATAATTTTATCTAGTGGATATACAAACTTAAAATATTAAATTTTTTGTCAACATGGGTTAGAGCCATGTAGCAAGGAGAGGGTCCCCCATTCCGCATAGCCTAATCCTGTGTTCATGGTAAAGCTAGAAAAACCATACGTGTTTACACAAATCAATCAAGACAAAAATTATTAATGTATCCCATGTTAAACCTATGCCGTACTGCCAGCTCCATCTAGTGGCTGAAACCTATATTAGCTGGATGGTTAATAAGATATAAAATCAATAGGACATAGGCAGATAAAGGGGCCATGAATGAATGTAGACTCAATGATAGATAATAATCATACCAATAAAGTGGGTTAACATAAAATAAAAAATCGGTTAAAAAACAATTCAAATCTATATCTATATTTAACCCAGTGGGCGCAAGGCAACCTAATTCAAAAATCCACGAGTTTCGGCCTGGAATACGTGGGTTCTCATGTCCCCTCCCCTCCAATGTGGCACCACTTTATCTATACCATAAAAATTTAGAAGTGCTGGATTTTGTTGGTGGTGGATCCTGAAATGATTTGACACACTGTGTTTCCTAAAACCGTTGGAGATATTTGTGACGTGCTCATTTATTCTTTTATAAAGGCATCTGGTGGTCCTCCCCACATAAACAAGCCCACATGGGCACATGAGGAGGTACACGGCATATCTTGTATGGCACGACACAAATTTTTCAATTTTGTATTCTTTACCATTACTTCCTCTAAAGATCTCAGTTTTTCTTGTTTTGTCTGCGGTGGTTTTTCATGATTTACACCTTCCACATCTGTAGAAACCTGTGGTGTCCAGAAAAGTTTTCTTTCTCTTCCTGGGTGGGTCAACCACATTTTTCGCTATCATGTTCCTGAGACCTGGGGCTCTCCTGTATATGAAGGATGGCTTGCGTGGCAAAATGTTGTTAAGGGTAGTGTCCTTCAACAAAATGAGCCAGAATTTTTTGAGAGATTTTTCAACCTTTTTATAGTCTAAATTGAATCCGGTTATGAAGGCCATTTATAATTTGTTTTTCTACTCCCTAGTTCGGTCAGCCAAATTTTCCTTACTCAACATTGGATACCTCCAACCTGACCTTGTCCAGGTCAGAGTGGTTGTATCCCTTTTCAAGAAACCACTTCATTAGGACGTTTGATTGGGTCCAATAGTCCTCATCCAGATCGCAATTTCTTCTGATACGAGTGAATTGACCTTTCGGTATGGCCTTTATCCATCCCGGATGGTGACAATTATTGGTGGAAATGTAGCCATGTCTTCACTCTCCCACTTGCTCAAAAAGATTTTGGCCACACTGGGGGCATACTTTGCCCCCATGGCCACACCCTTGATTTGGTTATAGAAATCACCTCCATACCAGAAGAAATTGTTGGACATGGCCATCTTCAAACCTTCAACTAAAAAAACTATTTGGCTCCGTTTCATCTTGGAATGCTTATGTAAAGCCCATTTGACCGCATCCAGTGCATCCTTCTGTCTAATGTTCATGTAGAGGGACTCCACGTCAGCCGTGACCAGCAGAGTTTGCCCCCCCCCCATACAAACATCTTTCAGCAAACTTTTCAGTTATTTCTCATCTCTCAGATAAGCTGGGCCCTTGGTAGCCAATGGCTGGAGGAAGGTGTCCAGATATTTCCCACTTCTAGAGTAAAGGGAGTTAATGCCGCTAACAATTGGTCTCTCTGGTGGAGAGACTTTGTTTTTATGCATTTTCTTGCCTCTTTCTTATCCAAAAGATATTTTTTCCTGCCCTTCTTCAACCATTCTCCCAATTTATGTTTGAATTTTAGAGTCTGATTGCCCGGCATTTTCACATATGTGTCTCTATCACTCAAGATTTTATTAATCTCTGCTCTATATTCACTTTTTTTAAGGCCCACTAACCCTCCCCCTTGTCTGCGGGTCTGATTACTATTTCTTTTTTCTTTTCCAGTTTTTTAATGGCTTCCCATACTTTCTTTGTTTTCGTTTTCTTGTCACTTTGTTTTACATCCTCCTGGACCAGGGGTCCTCAAACTTTTTAAACAGGGGGCCAGTTCATGATCCCTCAGACTGTTGGGGGGTCGGACTATAGTTTAAAAAAATATGAACAAATTCCTATGCACGCATCTTATTTGTAGTGCAAAAATACAGGAAAAAACTATTTAATATTTAAAATAAAAAACGATTTTAATCAACATAAACTTATTAGTATTTCAGATTCCCCTCATCACAGATCCCCCCTCCCCCATCACAGAACCCCCTTATCACAGAACCTCTCCATCACAGATCCACCATCACAGATTCCCCCCATCAAAAAGCCCCCATATAAGGTCATCCATCACAAAGCCCCCCAACACAAACTCCTCTCCATCACAAAGCCCCCCGTAACAGACACCATCATCACAGAGCCCCCCATAACAGACTCCCCCCTCAGATCCCCCTATAAGATTCCCCCCATAACAGACTCCCCCATCACAGGCTCCCCCCCAACCACAACAGAAATGTGTATTCCGGAAAGTTTAACAATCAGCAGATAAAGATACTCCAAACATCTGGTGTTGGCGCTTCAATCATCCCGGCACCATGGTTGTTTTGGTGTCAGGGTGATTGAAGCGCATAATTTATATTATTACATTGTAATATAAAATTAAATGGTTCAACACGCCATAATGCAGAATCAGTCGGAGCTCTGATGTCACTGTCCCCAGCCAGCGGAGTGCTTCCTTACATCTCAGGTGTCACTGTCCCCAGCCAGTGGAGTGTTTCCTTACATCTCAGGTGTCACTGTCCCCAGCCAGCGGAGTGCTTTGTTACATCTCAGGTGTCCCCAGCGGTGTGCTTCTTTACATCTCAGGTGTCACTGTCCCCAGCCAGCGGAGTGCTTCCTTACATCTCAGGTGTCCCCAGCGGAGTGTTTCCTTACATCTCAGGTGTCACTGTCCCCAGTGGAGTGCCTCCTTACATCTCAGGTGTCACTGTCCCCAGTGGAGTGCTTCCTTACATCTCAGGTGTCCCCGGTGGAGTGTTTCCTTACATTTCAGGTGTCCCCAGCCAGCGGAGTGCCTCCTTACATTTCAGGTGTCCCCAGCCAGCGGAGTGCCTCCTTGCATCTCAGGTGTCCCCAGCCAGCGGAGTGCCTCCTTGCATCTCGGGTGTCCCCAGCCAGCAGAGTGCCTCCTTGCATCTCGGGTGTCCCCAGCCAGCAGAGTGACTCCTTGCATCTCGGGTGTCCCCAGCCAGCAGAGTGCCTCCTTGCATCTCGGGTGTCCCCAGCCAGCAGAGTGCCTCCTTGCATCTCGGGTGTCCCCAGCCAGCAGAGTGCCTCCTTGCATCTCGGGTGTCCCCAGCCAGCAGAGTGCCTCCTTGCATCTCGGGTGTCCCCAGCCAGCAGAGTGCCTCCTTGCATCTCGGGTGTCCCCAGCCAGCAGAGTGCCTCCTTGCATCTCGGGTGTCCCCAGCCAGCAGAGTGCCTCCTTGCATCTCGGGCGTCCCCAGCCAGCAGAGTGCCTCCTTGCATCTCGGGCGTCCCCAGCCAGCAGAGTGCCTCCTTGCATCTCGGGCGTCCCCAGCCAGCAGAGTGCCTCCTTGCATCTCGGGCGTCCCCAGCCAGCAGAGTGCCTCCTTGCATCTTAGGCGTCCCCAGCCAGCAGAGTGCCTCCTTGCATCTCGGGCGTCCCCAGCCAGCAGAGTGCCTCCTTGCATCTCGGGCGTCCCCAGCCAGCAGAGTGCCTCCTTGCATCTCGGGCGTCCCCAGCCAGCAGAGTGCCTCCTTGCATCTCGGGCGTCCCCAGCCAGCAGAGTGCCTCCTTGCATCTCGGGCGTCCCCAGCCAGCAGAGTGCCTCCTTGCATCTCGGGTGTCCCCAGCCAGCAGAGTGCCTCCTTGCATCTCGGGTGTCCCCAGCCAGCAGAGTGCCTCCTTGCATCTCGGGTGTCCCCAGCCAGCAGAGTGCCTCCTTGCATCTCGGGTGTCCCCAGCCAGCAGAGTGCCTCCTTGCATCTCGGGTGTCCCCAGCCAGCAGAGTGCCTCCTTGCATCTCGGGTGTCCCCAGCCAGCAGAGTGCCTCCTTGCATCTCGGGTGTCCCCAGCCAGCAGAGTGCCTCCTTGCATCTCGGGTGTCCCCAGCCAGCAGAGTGCCTCCTTGCATCTCGGGTCTCCCCAGCCAGCAGAGTGCCTCCTTGCATCTCGGGTGTCCCCAGCCAGCAGAGTGCCTCCTTGCATCTCGGGTGTCCCCAGCCAGCAGAGTGCCTCCTTGCATCTCGGGTGTCCCCAGCCAGCAGAGTGCCTCCTTGCATCTCGGGTGTCCCCAGCCAGCAGAGTGCCTACTTGCATCTCGGGTGTCCCCAGCCAGCAGAGTGCCTCCTTGCATCTCGGGTGTCCCCAGCCAGCAGAGTGCCTCCTTGCATCTCGGGTGTCCCCAGCCAGCAGAGTGCCTCCTTGCATCTCGGGTGTCCCCAGCCAGCAGAGTGCCTCCTTGCATCTCGGGTGTCCCCAGCCAGCAGAGTGCCTCCTTGCATCTCGGGTGTCCCCAGCCAGCAGAGTGCCTCCTTGCATCTCGGGTGTCCCCAGCCAGCAGAGTGCCTCCTTGCATCTCGGGTGTCCCCAGCCAGCAGAGTGCCTCCTTGCATCTCGGGTGTCCCCAGCCAGCAGAGTGCCTCCTTGCATCTCGGGTGTCCCCAGCCAGCAGAGTGCCTCCTTGCATCTCGGGTGTCCCCAGCCAGCAGAGTGCCTCCTTGCATCTCGGGTGTCCCCAGCCAGCAGAGTGCCTCCTTGCATCTCGGGTGTCCCCAGCCAGCAGAGTGCCTCCTTGCATCTCGGGTGTCCCCAGCCAGCAGAGTGCCTGCTTGCATCTCGGGTGTCCCCAGCCAGCAGAGTGCCTGCTTGCATCTCGGGTGTCCCCAGCCAGCAGAGTGCCTCCTTGCATCTCGGGTGTCCCCAGCCAGCAGAGTGCCTCCTTGCATCTCGGGTGTCCCCAGCCAGCAGAGTGCCTCCTTGCATCTCGGGTGTCCCCAGCCAGCAGAGTGCCTCCTTGCATCTCGGGTGTCCCCAGCCAGCAGAGTGCCTCCTTGCATCTCGGGTGTCCCCAGCCAGCAGAGTGCCTCCTTGCATCTCGGGTGTCCCCAGCCAGCAGAGTGCCTCCTTGCATCTCGGGTGTCCCCAGCCAGCAGAGTGCCTCCTTGCATCTCGGGTGTCCCCAGCCAGCAGAGTGCCTCCTTGCATCTCGGGTGTCCCCAGCCAGCAGAGTGCCTCCTTGCATCTCGGGTGTCCCCAGCCAGCAGAGTGCCTCCTTGCATCTCGGGTGTCCCCAGCCAGCAGAGTGCCTCCTTGCATCTCGGGTGTCCCCAGCCAGCAGAGTGCCTCCTTGCATCTCGGGTGTCCCCAGCCAGCAGAGTGCCTCCTTGCATCTCGGGTGTCCCCAGCCAGCAGAGTGCCTCCTTGCATCTCGGGTGTCCCCAGCCAGCAGAGTGCCTCCTTGCATCTCGGGTGTCCCCAGCCAGCAGAGTGCCTCCTTGCATCTCGGGTGTCCCCAGCCAGCAGAGTGCCTCCTTGCATCTCGGGTGTCACTTTCCCCAGACAAGTTATTAACAAGAAGAGAGCCTGCCGTGTGGCTACAATAAAAATGGAGCTGCGGCACCGCCCACCTGCCACCCCTTTCCACAACAGGTCACAGATGACAGACAGGGCGGGGGTGGGCGATGCCGCAGCTCCATTTTTATAGTAGCCAGTTGGCAGGCTCCCTTCTCGTTTATAACTTGTCTCTCGTCTTCTGGAAAATGGCCGCCGACTGAGACATTACCTCTGCTGGCCGGACCTCTCGCGGCGGGCGGCGAAAAATAGTGAAAAGAAAGGTCAGGGGGAGGGGGATGCTGGAATGTTAAAGGGGCAGTCTGCGGGCCGGGTAAATCACACTGTCGGGCCGGATGCGGCCCGTGGGCCGTAGTTTGAGGACCCCCTGTCCTGGACCATGTTTTTAAACAAATCAATATATTTGTGACTGTAAGGTTTTGGGTTGAAAGTGGATTTATTTTTCAGGCCACTATGTTTATGGATGGTGTCCATGGGTGGTATGTCTTTGGATTTGGCTTCTAAAAATCTTGTTTTAATGTTTAATTGCCTGGAAAACCTTTCTATATCTATCATGGTATCAAATTCATTAAAAAATCTACCAGGGGCAAACTTCAAACCTTCCTGGAGAGTGTACAACTCCCTCCTCAGTCAAGTCTGCCCTGCCAGATTGAAAATGCCGGACTCTAGTTGGCCTTTTCTTTTTTTGTCTGCATCCTCTTTTTTTTTTTTCTTCTGATTGGGATTTGTGGGGTGTATATGCTGGTTTGTATGGTTCTTTCCAATCCCTCCAGTCCCCCGACTGTTGGTAATAATGTTTATCGTGAGCATATGGGGGGGCAAAAGGTCTAGGAAAACCTCTGCCACAGTATCCCCCTCTAAAAGGTCTTGCTCTATATGGTTTTCTGTGTGGGGGCTCATGTGGTCTATAGTATTGAGGTGGGGGTGGTTCCCTATAGTAAGGTCTGTCATCATAATAATCACCATTATCATTCTGATAGCCACTGCCTGATCCATAGTCATATGGCTTGTGCCTTTTAGGAGTAGGGTCTCTCAAGGGCAAGAATCTGTTCTCTGTGCTTATGTTGTAATTAGATGAATAAACCCCTGGTACGACAGGTTCTCCTCCCAAAGAAGGAAGAGGACCCTTATTGGATGCATTTTTGGCAAGATTTTTTCCGGGGTTAATGCTCCGTGCTTGTCTAACATTATTACCCGGTGTTATGGGCCTAGAGGTGAGGTTATCTCTTGGGTCTTGACTGATGTTTGGTGTTTCTTGTTCCATTGAGGATTCGCGGGATGGGGCGTGGCCAGCATGTGAAGGGAGAAAGACGTGCCTCACTGGAGCTCCGATCCTGACGATCATTCTCAGCCACTTTACAGCCTTTATCCTGCTTACCAGACACCGGCTTCCCCCTGACCGCTTCCCGCTGTCATCCCGGACGCCAGATCGTGGTTCCGATGAGCCCCCCGAAATCCCGCAAGTCTAAACCGGGCCCGAAGGCTCCCCGCCCACCTCCGCCGGCGGCCATCTTGACCACGAGCTCTCCATCCTCAGTCATGGCAGCAAGCGCTCGGACCTCCGCTGAGCTGGGAGCGGCTGATTCCCCCACGGGAACCGAGATTCTGGCCGCGATCACAGCATGCAGGGACTCGCTGACGGCAAAAATAGACTATCTGACCGTGGATGTTGGCCTGATTCGTCAGGATCTGGACAAGTTCCGCTCCTGGATTTCAGAGGTGGAGGAGAGGGTCTCCACGGTGGAAGACACGGTCCGGACGGACTCCAGGGAGCTTAAAGCTCTGCAGATCCAGGTAAAGGCACTCCAGGAGAGGGCAGTGGACACCGGAAATCGTTTGAGACGCAACAACGTCCGTATACTGGGCCTGCCTGAGAGGGCTGAGGGCCCCAGGCCTGCGGAGTTCACTGAAAAGCTCCTGGCTACCCTGTTTAACCTTGCTGACCTCCCTCTTACGTTCGTGGTGGAGAGGGCCCACAGGGTCCCGCCGCTGCCTCCGCGGCCTGGGGCCCCTCCGCGCCCGTTCCTGTTGCGTCTACTGAACTACCGGGACCGCGACCGTATCCTGGCGGCTGCTCGCACCATGCCGGAGATTAAATACGACAATGCCAAGCTGCTTTTCTTCCCTGACTTTTCCCAAGAGGTGCAACACCGCCGCAAGGCCTTCATGGAGGTGAGACGCAGGCTCCGGGACAATGGAATCTGTTTTGGCCTCCTGTACCCTAGCAGGCTGAGAGTCACCGACGGAGACCACGTCCACTTCTTCGACACGCCGGAGGCTGCTTCGGAGTGGCTGGACACCCGCTGAAGATGCCTATCCTAGGATGAGCGTTCGGCCCCGTTTCACTGTGCTCAGCGAAGTATGCCACCCTCTCCCAATGTCTCCCCTGCTTTGATCCGGTAAGGCCTGGACACCTTTCCCCCTCTCCTCAGCTCGGCTTGGCAGACACTTACAGCCGCCTAGACTTCCCCATCATGCTTCATTGCAGTCTGGACTACGGTTTTAACCTCCTTACTGTGGAGCTCCAAAGTGTTACCCGAGGTTTTTTCCCCTAATTTTTTTTTTTTTTTAATTGTTAATTTTTTCTCTTGGACTTTGCTGCTGCTATTCCCCTTCTTATCTATTGTCCTGTTGCATCACCTTCTTTGGCCAAAGCGATCTGGACTTGTGACTATTTTTCCCTTTCCCCTTCTCCCCACTCCTCTGCCCTAGGGCAGCCCTGGTAGAAGCCCTCCGCAGGCTATTGCTATACCCTCCCCCCCACCCCCCCATCCAGTGACTGACTCTTTGTCTGCAAGATGCCCTGATCTCACAGCAGTCTTTCTCAGGTTTCTTGGATACTTATTGCAATCCACCTGTTTAGTGTTACGGTTTATGGGATTAGGCCCGCTCTGTGTCCTCAGTTGTAGATGGTTGTGCACAGTTGTGGGCAGGGACGGCACTCAGGTGCCGATGGGTTTTCGGTTTGCACTGTTGTATTTTTGTTATGTTATGTTTTATTTTTTTTGCTCCATGCTTTGCTGTCCTATGTCCTGGTGTTGGATCCCTCCAGTATTTGCTGCCCCCAAGTGGTCTTGAGACATTCCCCACTGCTCATACTGTGCTCATTTATGTTCCCAGCTATAATGACACCTTCCAATGACCCCACGTTTACCATCTTATCCTGGAACGTTCGTGGTCTGAATTCAAAATTTAAAAGGGCACTGCTGTTCCGTTACCTCAAATCTCACTCCCCGAGCCTGATGCTACTGCAAGAAACACACCTTGTGGGCAGCAAACTGATGGCGCTTAAAAAACCATGGGTATACAGAGCGATTCATGCATCCTATTCAACTTATGCCCGTGGGGTGTCAGTGTTGATCTCTAAATCCCTTCCCTGGGAAGTTGAACACGTCCACACGGACCCTCAGGGCAAATACGCGATAGTGGTCTTGAAGCTCTGGAGTCAATGTTATGTGGTGGTGAGTGTGTATATACCCCCTCCCTTCTCCTCTGAGTTACTATATGCTATCATGGACAAGGTTGCTCCATATTGCCCGGCTAAGCTGATTCTAATGGGAGACTTCAATGCCATACTAGACCCGGGACTAGATAGGCCCAGCCCCCCCCAAGAACTTTTCCTCGGAGCTGGGGGCGTGGGCCCAGGCAATGGGGGTGGAGGAGGTCTGGAGATGGAGACACCCTGTTGATCGGTCCTACTCCTGCTTCTCTGCCACACACAAAACGGCCTCCCGTATAGACTTGGCCTTTGCTAAACCCTCTCTAATGTCTGATGTGCTAGAAGCTACTTACCTGCCTAGCGGCCTCTCCAACCATAACCCCTTGAAGCTTACGATTCATTGCCGGGGCTCACGCAGCTCTGCTCTGTGGAGATTGGGGCCCCACTGGATTGCCCACCCTGAGATAGTTGACAAAATTCCCCCCCTCCTCACGGAGTACTGGGAACACAACTCGGGGTCCTCTTCACCAGAGGTCACGTGGGATGCCTTCAAGGCCTACACCAGGGGCCACTATATCTCATCTATCTCAGCGGTCCGTAGAGAACGAGCACAACTGACGACCTCCCTTCAGGAGGCTGTTGACTCCTCCTCTGCAGAATATGCTGCCACCCCATCTGAGACCAATTTTGACGAGCTCCGCGCTAGACAGAGAGACTTGCATCTCCATGTGACAGAGGCCACCAGACTTGACTTGTACCACACTAAACAAAACATTTTCGAACAAGGAGATCGCAACGGGCGCCTACTGGCAATGCTTGCGCAACATGACCGACCGCTAACTAGGATCCCAGAGATCAAACTGCCCACGGGGGGCTCGGCTTCCTCCCCACAGGATATACTTGACCCTTTCCGCAGTTTTTATAGCTCGCTATATACCTCCGCATTGTCTGCAGACTTTGACCCCGGAGACCTCGCGGACCACCTTGATCCCCTGGCTCTGGGCTGGCTGTCGGACGAGGAACGTGCCAGCTTCGTGGAAGCGATCACTCCGGAGGAGGTCCTCGGGGCCATTCAATCTTTCCCTGCGGGAAAGTCCCCGGGTCCGGATAGCCTTCCCGTGGAGTTTTACAGAACTCACGGGAGTCATCTGGCACCAATTTTGGCCTCCCTTTACTCACACTGCCTACAATCGGGGGAGCTGCCGCCCTCCATGTACCATGCACATGTGGTGTTGATCCACAAACCACCAAAAGATCCCAGATCCTGCGCCTCCTATAGGCCGATTGCTCTCCTTAATCTAGATTTTAAGACCCTCACCAAACTGATTACTAGGAGACTTCAACCCTCACTGCCCACCATTATTGAGACCGACCAAACTGGGTTCATGGCCAATAGATCCACAGACATCAACCTAAGACGGCTGCACTCCAACATTCATGCACAACACCTCAATCAGGGCTCCAGGGTGGTAGCATCGCTGGACATAGAGAAGGCCTTCGACACAGTCGAGTGGCCTTTTCTGTGGGAGGTCCTCCGCAGGATGGGGTTCCCGCTTTTGTTCATCCAATGGCTACAAACAATCTACAAGAGGCCCACCTCGGCCATTAAACTGGGAGGAGGTCTTTCCCGTCCCTTTCCATTGTCAAGGGGTACCCGACAGGGCTGCCCTCTCTCACCGGCCCTATTTGCCATAGCTATCGAACCAGTGGCGGAGGCGCTTCGTACTTCCCCACATATCAAGGGACTTCGAATCGGCTGGCTGGAGGAGAGGGTGGCTCTGTACGCGGACGACCTCCTCCTCTTTCTTAATGATGCAGGACCATCAATAGCGGGTGCCCTACAGGTATTGAACACTTTTTCCCCTATTACTGGGTTGAAGGTGAACTGGCCTAAATCCCTCCTGTTCCCCATTGACCCAGCGGCCCGGGAGGGGGACTCCCCCGATCTTCCACTCTTATGGGTGGAACAGTTTCGCTACCTTGGAGTCTTGATTTCTGGAAAGGCCACCGAATACATGTCTCTAAATTTGTCCCCGGTGCTCCGGGAGGTACGATTTGAGACTGAAGGCATGGGAGTCTCTACCCTTATCGCTGTTAGGTCGTATTAACCTAATTAAAATGAAGATATCGCCAAAATTCACCTACCTTTTTAGACACTCACCACAGTGGATTCTGAAATCTTTTTTCACCCAACTTAACAAACTGTTCTTCGCCTTTGTCTGGGGCCCTCAATCCCCTAGATACAGGTGGACCACACTGATGCGCCCGGCCTCTCAGGGGGGCCTCGCTTCTCCCGACTTCCATAAATATTTCCTGGCCGCCCAGCTGGCCACGGCGGCGTGGTGGCTAGATCCAGATGTCACCAACTCGGCGGTGCTACTCGAGGCCGCTGTGGTGCAGTCTTTGGAGGCTCTTAAGTTCTTACTTTTTCGCGGCCCTCGTGCCCCATATCCACTGACCCCCTCAATGCTTACTACCTTGCGGGCGTGGGGTGCTGGTCTCAGACTGGAGCGGTATCCCGCTGAAGCACACTCTCCGAATGCTCCGCTCTGGTGCAACCCTAATCTAAATCAGATATATATGATACCTGAACCCCACGCCTGGGCAAAATTTCATGTAAAACGACTTTCTCAGATAATCCATGACAACTCTCTGATTCCCCTGCCTCTTTTACGTACTAAATTCAATATCCCAGACTCATATTTCTTTAGATATCTGCAACTCTCCCATGCCTTCAGCTGCCAATTCTCCCATGCCAATCCCCAGCTCATACAGGCTTCTCTCGAAGAAGTCCTGAGGCTAGACTGCACCAGCAAACCAACTTCCCAGATATATTCACATCTTCTCAGGGTCTCACTGCCAGATCTAGAGAAACTCAGGGCCCGCTGGCTCCAGGACGTCCCGGACCTCGACGGAGAACACTGGGATGATGTCTGGGACTTTCCATTCCGATCCTTAGTCTCCATCAGGGACTGCCTGATACAGTTTAAACTGCTCCACCGAGCATACTTTACTCCATATAGGCTACATATAATGGACTCCAGTCTCTCCCCGGAGTGCTGGAGGTGTGGGGGGACCCCGGGGGACTTTATTCATATACTCTGGACCTGCCCAGCCATCACAGGGTTCTGGGAGGAAGTGATGTCATGCATCCGCCTGATCAGTGCCATCCCCTTACAGCCTTCCATATCCGTCTGCCTGTTGGGTCTGGTTGAACAGCTGATCCCTACTGTAGCAGGTCGCTCCATGGTGAGCCTTCTATTGTTTTACGCCACAAAGAGCATTACACTCCATTGGAAGAAGCCGGCCCCACCTACAATTGCTTTCTGGAAGCAGCTAGTAAACGAAAACTTACCTCTATACAAAGACACATACTCCAACAGAGGCTGTCCTACCAAATACCAGAAGGTATGGTCAAAATGGTTGGCGGAACCATCCACTGCCTGATAGGTGCAGTAAAGCCTGGAGCTACGTTCTGTGTCCTCTACCATCTGTACATATATAAGACCATAGGGTTGGCGTTTACGCCAATTGGCATGACTCCAGCCGTGGGATCCACACCTCACTTCCTGTAATAGTGATTGCCGTTTGATTATACTGTGAATACCTCCTTATGTACTTTTTGTACTCCATGTGGAGGTCACTATTATGCACTATGTTTTTTTTGTTGTGGTTTTTTTATTTATTTTTTCCTTTTTGTTTTTTGTTTTTTTTGTGTTTTATGTTGTACACTTGTTTGTCTCTTAAAGACCAATAAAAGGATTTATAAGGAGGAGGATTCGCGGGACACATTTCTCACCATATCCTCCTGCCATCTGTACACATTACCCTCTTTATAATCTTTGATATCTCTTTGGTGTTTCTTTACTTTTTTCTTTTTAATTTCATTGTCATATTTTATAAGTTGTTTTTCCAAATTAGCAGACTTGTCTTTATATTCTTGGGATTCTAAATGGGGGGGGCTAGGTTTTCTTTTGCTTGGGAGATTTTTGTCTGCAAGAGGTTTAACTTGATGTTTCTCCTGCAAACAATCATCTCCATGAGTTTCTTTTCACATTTGTTGAAAAAATCATACGATTCGAGCATCAGTTTGGTATCTTCCAGTCCATCGTTGGGACCTACATCCCATCTAAGACTCCTAGGCGTGATATTTTCTTTGATGTATAATTCTAAAGCAGTGATGTCCCACCAGGATCTGATCCGTTTCTCCATGTCATGTTTTAATTGACTAAAACCCTGATCTAAGTTCACATAATTTTCAGTGTGTTCTTGAAAAATATCTGCTATATTAAGGTGTCTGTTGGTTAAAAATCTAAAAATATCCATGTTGTGACACATGAAACCAAAAACAATTAATTAATTTTGTAATTAATTAATAAAATGCTGCCACCTAATTGCAGTGTACAAAATCTGTGAAAAAATAAAAAATAGGATCCGGCGCCAAGTACACATAAAATATATATGAAACAACAAGTGCAGCTCCTAAAATTTGTAAACTAATAACCAGTGACTGACAATAAAAAAGGACGCAACAAGTAAAATGTTTACATAAGTGTAAAAAAAAAAGAAGATAATCAGCAAAAGTCCAAACTTAGTGCAGATAGTAAATTCACAGTCTATCAGAATTTTAAAAGCAATGCTATATTCGGGTCTTCTATCCTCCAACACCTTGCTTTATGAGAAAGTGCAGCATGCATGTATAAAGTGCTTCAACCGAAGTGACATTCAAATGTGCTCACCGAATTTCTAAGGCCATAAATGACCAGCAGGCATATAAAGGGTTCTTTACTCAGGGTCCTCCCTCTTGCGAACCTCTCACGGGATATGATAAATTCTCAATCCAAATCAAATGAACCTGCTCTCCATTAGTTATAAAAAAAGTCTATTTCCTATTAATTGGTCCTTCAATCTGCAAAGTTCAAGGCTCCACCGCAATGAGCCACAAGGAAGCAGAGAATAGTGTAATACCGTCTTTTATTTAAAAGGTTACTTACAGGGTTTAAAAACTTGTATCAGGTATGGCAGGATAAACACGCAGCTTGAGGAGGCAGTGGCCGGTCGTTTCACTGATGAGTGAAAAATCTACGGCGTGTGTCTCAGCTGATCCAAATAGAACAGATAGCTCCTGCATCATGCGTGCTGTGCGCCAGTTCTCTATGCATTTCACGCTCAAGCGCGCGTCATCAGGAAAATGGCGCTGCCGCCATGATACCGGAGCCTATATACAATCTGAAGCCATATCATTGGCTGGTGGCGGTCAACAGAAAAACCGAAGCCCACATCACATCTACCACCATACTAGCTTTGATTTTAACCAAACAAGAGAAATTCTGCATTACTAAAGAGGGAAGGAAGAGGGTCACTGCCTTCCCCCAAAGGTCTCAGGAACATGATAACGAAAAATGTGGTTGACCCACCAAGGAAGAGAAAAAACTTTTCTGGACACCACAGGTTTCTACAGATGTGGAAGGTGTAAATTATGTAAAACCATTGCAGACAAAACAAGAAAAACTGATCTTTAGAGGAAGTAATGGTAAAGAATACAAAATGTAAAAATTTGTGCTGTGCCATACAAGATATGTGGTGTACCTCCTCACGTGCCCATGTGGGCTTGTGTATGTGGGGAGGACCACCAGATGCCTTTATAAAGAATAAATGCGCACGTCACAAATATCACCAACGGTTTTAGGAAACAGTGTCAAATAATTTCAGGACCCACCACCAACATGAAAGGAGCGCGTCGGGCCTATCAGCAGTTTACATTCCGGGCGTGGAAAACTGGCAGGCGGACTATCTGAGTCACCAGGTGCTGGACCAAGGGGAATGGTCGTTACATCCGGAGGTTTTTTATTTCCTTTGCTGGAGATGGGGCACCCCAGACGTGGATCTCCTGGCTTCTCGACTCAATCGCAAGGTGTCCAGGTTCGGGGCCAGGTCCAGAGATCCCTGGGCAGACGCGTCCGACGCTTTGGTGGCCCTGTGGGGTCAGCATCGGCTAACTTATGCCTTTCCCCCACTGAAGTTGCTTCCTGGTCTACTCCGCAGATTGGCCCAGGCATCCCTGGTACGCCGACCTCATGCGCCTGGTGGCGAATGTACCCTAGCGACTGCCAATGCGGGAGGACCTTCTCTCGCAAGGTCCCATTCTTCATCCTGCTTTACAGTCGCTGGCTTTAACGGCATGGCTATTGAAAGCCAGGTAATAAGGGACAGAGGCCTGTCGGATTCGGTCATTTCAACCATGTTGAGGGCACGGAAGTCTTCTAGGAAGATCTACCATCGCATGTGGAGAGCCTACATCTCTATATGTGAGGAGATGGAGTGGCGTTCACGGGCTTATTCGGTTTTCAGGATCCTGCTGTTTTTACAGCGTGGAGTGGATCAGAAACTTGCCTTAAGCAGATTTCAGACCCCTGGCGTCTCATTCACTGGTGAGTAGTGGTGCAACGGATCGGTGGTGATCCGTGATCCGAACGGGTCACCCTGTTCGGATCGGATCACCACGCGATCCGCGGAGCGCTCCGGAGCCTCGGCCGTAGGAAAGGCCGTGGCTTCGGCCTAGCTTCGGTGCGTGGGCCATCGTGTTACACCCGGTGGCGGCCTCTGTAGTGCCGTTTTGCCGCCATCTTGCTCCACCCCACACTCCTGCACAGTAATGATAGAGAAGGGGCCAAGCGAACATCTTGTTACACCCAACGGAGTTTTAGATTTCAACACAGCGGAGCTTATCAGCTTTAATACAATATTTGGAAATCCATCGGACTGGTATACATTTTAAATTTTAAAAGCAGCAGCAAACCTTACATGATTGCTAATGTGACGGAACACCTGATTTTCACATTTAACATTTAGTTAAATGTGAAAATCAGAGGTGTTTTGTCACATTAGCAACCATGTAAGGTCAGCAGGTTTGCTGCTGCTTTTAAAATTTAACATGTAAAAGTCCATTGGATTTACAAATACTGTATTTAAGCTGATAAGCTCCGTTTTGTGTTGAAAATAACTGTGAAATCGAAAATTCCGGTGGGTGTAACATTTTTTTTTTTTTTGCCGATCCGAAAATGATTCGATCCGTGGCTCTGATCCGAGGATCGATCCGATCCGTGAGTTTTTTGATCCGTTGCACCCCTACTGGTGAGTACGTTTGTGCAAGGGGTCCGACATGTGGCTCCTCCGGTGCGACCACCACTACCTCCGTGGGATTTGAATCTGGTGCTCTCGGCGCTTCAGAAACCTCCCTTTTGAGAACATCAGGGAAATTCCTATTTTGACACTCTCTCAGAAGGTGGCCTTCCTGGTAGCCATCACGTCTGTCAGGAGGGTTTCTGAATTGGGGGCCTTGTCTTGCAAGTCCCCATATTTGGTCCTCCATAAGGTTAAAGAGGTGCTACGCCCGCAGCCTTCCTTCCGAGGGTGGTTTTGGCCTTTCACCTAAATGACGACAGAGAAAAGCACTTTACAGTGAGTACAAAAAATCCTATTTCTCTTTCGTCCATGGACGGACACAGCTCCTTATAATTCTTGACTTGTGGGTTCCGTCTATTAGGAGAGGACTAGGCAGACATGTTAGACATTTAAAACATGTAACTTTAGCAAAGCTGAACAGCCCCGCCCATTGAGCGGTCCCTCTGGTCATAACCCCTCACACTGCACTTAGCTCAGTTTTTTTTCTGCCTAGTAGACAAGGACCTGGCTCCCTTTGGGCCCAGGGTTCTGAAGAAATTCTTACTTTTTTATTATTTTATTTTTTGAGAATCTACTATCAACTGCCGGCTGGGTGACAGGCTGGATAATATAGATCCTTGTAGTCCCCCCAGTCCGACCATCGAGCGTGAGTGGACCTTAGCTACGTGCGGGGTTGGCCACGACATACCCCATGGCTCCAGGGGTGGCCGGTGAGCTTTATGCTCCGGGGTTCACATATGACTGGGCTGCTTGCTGTCTCAGTCACAGTGAACCGTGGCCGACAGCTACTCCATACTGCTCGGATGTAGGTCTGTCAGGAACGCGCCAGCAGTCCTCGCAGGACGGGTAAGTACTTTTCCTCTTGTCTTGGCAGGTTGGAACAGCTGGGCATTTCTGGGGAGGTCGTCTAGGGGGGTCTCTCACCCTTCCTTTCTTCTCTGCCTGTCCTTTCCCTCCCCCCCATACTCTGTCGGGTTGGGCCTGCTGTGTACTGACCGGGGGTCCTCCGGGGGGGGCTCCGTGCTCTGGCTGGGGGCTGCAGGGTGTCCAGGGTCCGCTCTCCATGTGGAGTTTAGTTTGGTACCATGGGGGGGCCTCCGCGCTGAGGTCCAGTGTGTTGACAGACTTTTTTTCTTTCTACCTCAGGACAATTTTGGCGGCGCCCGGCGCCATTTACTTGTGGCCGGACTTGTTTTTAATGCTGAGCAGCGGCGGCCATTTTCTTTTAGTCTGCACGCTTTTGCACAGGGGCGGCTGGCGGCCATTTTCATGTAGCCCCAGCTTTGTTTTTTTGCCTCTAGCGGTGAAAACGTCCCTTCGGATCGGCACGAATAGCGCACAACACCTCGGGCACAGGAATACACTGCAGCCATGACAGGTTGCAGACATATGTGGAGAGCGGACGGCAGCGCTGTGCGGCACCTGGGTCAGAGCGGTGAGTCCCCTGGGGGGTCCATCAGTCTGAGTAGCTATGAGGGTGGACCCAATTTACCTTGCATTGGTCCCTATGGGGGTCAGGCAAGTGTGGGTTTGCATGGTGTCAGAAGCTGGCGTTTTCTTTCCCTGACATCCCTGTGGTGGCAACCGGTGCCCTGTTCCCGGGGTGAGTATGGACGCCTTGCTGGTGGTCCTGGAGTCCCTTATTACCAGGGTAGAAGTGGTGTGCGGATGTAAGGGGGGTAAAAACGCCCCCTCCCTCTACCATCTTCCGGGGAAACAGTTCTGATTCAGACTCGGGCCTTTGCTGTGGCAGATGTCCCCTACTCTGACTTGTCAGAAGATGCAAACCAGGACCCTAAGGACAGTGCGGAGCTGCGTCCTTGCTTCCGTGTCCGGGTCAGCGCAAAAGGGCGCTTGTTGGAGCACTTATCACCGTGTGCGGGATCCCCAATAAAATGGAGGTTACGGC
Organism: Rana muscosa; assembly: GCA_029206835.1. Classification (NCBI taxonomy): domain Eukaryota; kingdom Metazoa; phylum Chordata; class Amphibia; order Anura; family Ranidae; genus Rana; species Rana muscosa. Next base: position 274,651,626 of record CM055120.1, on the reverse strand, counting down.
GAGGGCATCTATTAAGGTGTCGGTCCCTTCTGGGTCCCACTAGCCGGCCCGCACCGCTAGGAGGTTTCCTTACCTAGCTTATTTGATACGTTTTAAATACTACGAATGGGAGCGGCCGCAGCATTCCAAAAGAATTGCATGGCTGTCCGTTATCTTTTTGGGGAATGTTCCTGAAAAAGGACATCTCCCCCCGGAGTTGTCCCCGGTCCGGTGGTAGGGGCCCCTGTCTTTAAGAACCCTGCAGATAGGACCGAAGCGGTGGCCCGGTCCTTTTTTCATGGTATTGGGGTCAGCATGGCGGTCACTGTTGGCCACGACCCTGGTGTCACTGGCGCTTCCTTAAATGGGCAAGATTGCTGCACCATGCTTGGAATGGCAACAGGCTTCCCCGGTCTGCATGATGGTGGGTCTGCAATGCGGCCTTTGATACAGCTCCCTGGCTGTCCAGAATGTTCAGTATCTGTGGTGGGGCTCCGCCGCATGATTTGTCTGATATGCTTGTCTACGTCCAAGAAGACTCTGGCGGATTTGCTCTTCTAGGGTTGGGGGCTTTTTGGAGCCTCACTGGATGACATTATTGAAAATGTCGTTTGGGGTGGGTGCATGGCGCTCCCACAATCCAGAAAGGGTAAGGAGCCAGGACCCCCCCCCACTCACAATCGTTTTTTTCTTTCCGCCGAACCCGCAGGTAAGCGTTTCCAGGCCGACAAAGGGCCAGCTGAGGGGATAAGAATCTCCCTGGGTTCGCAACCAGACGGCCTGCCAACAAATCTGCGACTACATGAAGGGCTGTCCCTGCCTGACTTTGCGAGTTGGCAGCTCGGTGGACTTCCCTGCTTTCCGACCAGTGGGTTTGCACAATGGTTCCATCAGGGTACATTATGGATTTTCTTCTTGTCCACAAAACAGATTTTTTCTCTCCAACCTTCATCTTCTTTCAACTCGTCAGAACGTTTGGGGCAGTGCAGGACCTGCTGAAGCACGGGGTAATAGCTCCTGTGCCGCTGCCGGAAAGGCTTCAGGGTTTCTATTCCAATCTGTTTGTAGTCCCACAGTAGGACGGGGTTCGTCCAGTCCTGGACTTCAAGGTCCTCAACTCCTTTGTAAAAGTACGAAGGTTCAGGATGGAATCAGTTCGCTCAGGTCGCTGCTCTCCATCCGGGGTTTTTTTTCTGGCGTCCTTTGACATCAAGAACGCATATTTACAGGTCCCCATATATGTTGGGCATCAGAAAATTCCGATTTTTGCAGTCGGGGTTGATCACTACCAATTTGTGACTCTCTTTTGGCCTGGCATCGGCACCAAGGGTTTACTTCAAGGTGCTCACCCCGATCCCGGCCTTGCTGTGACAGCATGGAATCGCTTGTGGGCTTCCTGGACGACCTCCTTCTGAGGGCTGCTTCAGACTCAGAATTAGGAGGCTGTGGTGATGACAGTTAGACCCTTTGAAAATATGGTTGGGTACTGAACCTCCAGAAGTCGGTGTTGGTGCTGATTCGGTGCTTGGAGTACCTGGGTTTGATCCTGCTCTCTTCAGAGGCAACGTTTTTTTTCTCCCTTTTAACAAATTGTAGGCTTTTCAGGCACCGGTGAAGCTGTTGGCATCCCGCAGGTGGTCGTCACTGCGCTTTTTGCATGCGAGTCCTGGGTCTCATGGTATCCTCCTTCGAGGCAGTACCGTATGCTCCTATTCCATACTCGAGTCTTTCTAAAAGAGATCCTGTCCAAAGGGACAAGTCTCCATTGTCCCTGGATTGTCAAATCCGGGTGGGCCACCTAGTCAGACCTCCCCTGGTCTGGTGGCTGAAATCTCCGGCTCTTCAGTCCGGAAGGTCAGTCGTTCCTTTTCGCTGGACGGTAATCTCGACGGATGCCAGCCTGACTGGTTGGGGGTATTCAGTTGACGCAAGGTCGCTGGATACAGGAAGAATCCCGCCTGCCGATCAATGTACGAGAACTTCGAGCGATCAGGCGGTGCCTCTCCACATGGTCACACAGGCTACAGGGGCGTCCGGTCAGGATCCAGTCGGACAATGCCACGATGGTGGCATATGTCAACTATCTAGGAGGACCAAGCAGCTCGGTTGCAGCATTGGAGGTAGGTCACATCCTGCGGTGCGCTGAACGGAGCGTGCCGGCTCTATAGGCGTGTACATTCTGGGTGTAGTATCTGGCAGCTGACTGCCGACGTCGCCAGATGCTGGACCAAGGAGAATTGTTGCTACACCCGGATGTGTTTCAACTCTTTTGTCTGAGATAGGGCACGCCGGTCGTGGATCTCCTGGCTTCTCGATTCAATCGGAAGGTATTGAAGTTTGTGGCCAGGGCCAAGGATCTCTGGGAGGACATGATGGGCGCGTGGGTGGCCCGTAGGGTCAGTATTGGCTAAGTTATACCTCTTCCCCACTGATTTTTCTGCCTCGTCTGCTCCGCAGAGTGGGGACTGAGGGGATTCCGGGGACTCCAATTGCCCCAGATTGGCCTCGCGTCCCAGGTACGCCGACCTAGTGCGCCTGATGGCGGATGCCCCTTTGGTCCTAGACTTCATCCTGCTTTACAGTGGCTGGCTTTAACGACTTGGTTGTTGAAAGTCAGTTTCTGGGGGACTGAGGCCTGTCGGACTCAGTAATTTCATCCATACTGAGGGCACTTAAGTCTTCTTCTCGGAAGATCTATCATCGCACGTGGGAGGCCTACATCTCTGTGTGAGGAGATGGGTTGGCGCCCACGGGCATAGTCAGTTTCCAGGATCCTGCTGTTTTCATAGCGTGGTGTGGATCAAAAACTTGCCTTAAAGCACCATTAAGGGACAGCTTTCAGCCTTGGCTGTTTTCTTTAAACTACCCTTGGTGGCTCATTCACTGGTGAGTACGTTTGCGCAAGGGGTCCGACATGTGGCTCCTCCGTTTCGGCCACCACTACCTCCGTGCGATTAGAATTTGGTACCCTCTGTACTTCAGTAACCTCCCTTTGAGAACATCAGAGAGATTCCTCTTTTGACACACGCTCAGAAAGTTGCCTTTCTGGTGGCTATTACCTCTGTCAGGAGGGTTTCTAAATGGTGTCCTTGTCTTGCAAGTCCTCCTGTTTGATCCTCTATACGGATAAGCGGTGCTACGCCAGCAGCCTTCGTTTCTTCTGGATGTGGTCTCGGCTTTTTTTTTTTCTTTTGAATAAGGACGTTCTACTTCCATCCTTGTGTCCTTGGCCGTCGCATCCCAAAGAGGTTGCGTTAAGTTCCTTAAACGTGTTCTGCGGGTGTATCTGTCTGCTACGATGACTGGCCTATGGACAGGCCTGGCGGTGTCGTCTGCCTCCATTTTCGCTTATGATTTAGGAATATGCCTTTAAAGGGGCGGGCGCCTCTCCTTCCTGTCTCGGCGCATTCAACCAGGGCAATTGTTGCCTCCTGGCCTTTCCGACATCAAGCATCTGTTTCACAGGTGTGTAAGGCGGCGACCTGGTCGTCCGTTCATATCTTCACTAAGTTTTACAAGGTTGATGTGTATACATCTTCGGATGCTTGCTTCGGCCGCATGGTTTTGCAGGCGGCTGTTTGAGATTGCATCTCCTCCGTTGAGGAACTCTGGTTGTTTGGGGTGAAGTTGTTTAATTGCTGTTCCCACCCCTCGTTTTTTGCACTGCTTGGGGACGTCCCACAAGTCAAGAATTATAAGGAGCTGTGTCCGTCCATGGACGAAATAGAAAATAGGATTTTTGTACTCACCGTAAAATCCTTTTCTCTGAAGTCCATGGACGGACACAGCACCCTCCCCTCTTTTTTTAGGTGTGTACTGCTTTTTGACGAACTGAGCTGCTAAGTGCAGTGTGAGGGGTTATGACCAGAGGGACCTCCCCCTGTGCGGGGCTGTTCAGCTTTGCTAAAGTTACATGTTTTAAATGTCTGCCTAGTCCTCTCCTAATAGACGGAACATAACCCACAAGTCAAGAATTATAAGGAGCTGTGTCCGTCCATGGACTTGAGAGAAAAGGATTTTACAGCGAGTACAAAAATCCTATTTTTAGCGGTTTTCTATAGATGTTTAAAATTTTATAAAATTGCTTTATACTGTTTTTATGCCTGTTTTGTTGCGATATTATATAGTTAACATTGTGGCTTTGGGGGAAGGCAGTCCACGCTGGTAGTGCAATGCATTTGGGGAGGAAAACGTACTTGCATTTCTCCTGGTGTAGTTACCAGCCGCTGAGGAGGTATCTTGCAGGGACTATTTCCCAGAATCTCTTTTTCTGATGCTGGCCAACAGCGCTCTGCCCCATAGTCAGTGCTTCTGCTAGGGGGACATATACAACGGTAGAGTTCAGCCGCTGGAGAGGGGGAAGTGTTTTCTCCCCTCCTGGTTCAGTGACCAGCTGCTGTGGCGACTTCTGACAGGGGCTGTCTCCCAAACCCTCCAAAAACATATTGAGGGCTGGTCCGGGGCCAGCGGCACTCTGCCATGCAGCCAGCGCTTCTGCTGGGGGGATAAACACTGGGGTAGTGTCCAAGTGCTGGGCAACCAGCTCACTGAGTTCATCCCTCGGACTCCCTGGATCTAACTCTGAGGGTGGGCAGAGGCCAGCGGCACTCTTCCCTGTAGCCAGCGCTTCTGCTGGGGGGATGAACATTGGGGTAGTGTCCAATTGCTGGGGAGGGAGAATTGCTTCCTCCACTCCCGGTGGGGATATCTGCTGTTGGGGAAACGGCTCACGAAGATCATCTCTGACTCTCCGGATCCAACTCTTTTTCTGATGCTGGGCAGAGACCAGCGGAACTCTGCCCTGTAGCCAGCGCTTCTGCTGGGGCACCGGATGCGATACTCTGGCCTTGCTGCTGATCACCATTTACCGGCCTTCCAGCGCCTATCTCAACTCCCCCTTCTGAGACCTTTATGCTATTAGCGTGTCTTGCTGCTTGGGGAACCTCCGGTGCGTTCCGGCATTCTAGCACTCGCAGTGCCCTCTGTATCATCGCCGCTTCTTCCATTGCGGTTAGGATGGGAAAACGTAGGGGCACCCCTGGCCCCATTTGCTCCGCATCTTCGTGACTGTCCGCTATTTCTCCCGGACAGTCCATGGCAACGGGAGCCATGCCAGGCTGCTGATCACTATCAAACATCCACTTGTAGGCAATCTCGAGCTCCCATTCCTGCTCAACCAGGAACTCTAATTCCTCCAGGTCACACGCCTCTTCGGGGAGGTCCAGCACCTCATCTCGGTAGTCCAGGATGTTTTCCAGCCGCCACTCCTCGTCGCTCCCAAAGTCTGGTCTCCGTACGTTTTTTGATGGAGCAGCCCCATGCCGCCATAGCCAACGCCTTCGGTCGGGCTGCCATCTGCTGTACCTGGCCACAGTTGAGCCGCGAACCACCTCTGTAGCTGGCGTCCAGCCTCATCTCCTCCTGGACCAATCCTCAGAGCTCCGTCTTCCACTCATCTTGCGGTTGTTCCCTCAGGAACACTTCTCGCGCATGGTACTGCGTCCAGTACATCTCTGTGGAGGAGGGAAGGATCTTCCCCTGATGGTGTCGCTCTTGGCTTAGCGTTTCATGCCAGAGTTGCCGGCTAATCGCATCCCCCAGCCGAGCATGGTCTGCTCTGTCGCTGGTCCCCGATGTTGCTTCTGCATTCCTTGCAGCCTCCTCCCAAACTCCGCTCTCATGCTGGCTGGTCCCCATATCGCTCCTCGACGGCTGCCCGGATCTTGAAACCTGGTGGTGGTTTGGATGTCCCGGACTGCAGGAGACATCCCACTGCTGCCACCACTGTGACTGATTTCGGATTCCCCAGGTGGGCACATCCGCCAGACCTGTGTCTCCTGTCCTCCAAACGCCCCTGCAGATTTGCCATAACCAGCCCTTAACCCAGGGCTCGACAAACCCCCGGGCGCCAGGTCGCTATTGCGACTAGAATTAGCGACCTGGGGCAGCACAGCTGGGGTATCCTGTGTCTCCGCGCCGGGGGATCGCGTCGGGCCGCGCCGGCCGGTAATTGAGGCCGCGGCTTTGCAGCCTTCTGCAGGCCTATGCTTCCTTCTGTGAACTAGCGTCATCTTGTGGTAGTAGTTGGTATGACAACCAGCAATGCTAATGGAGTTTCCCTGTCTGTTTTCCCTGCCATCTCCTTCCCTCTAATTAGAACCCCCAAACATTATATATATTTTTTATTCTAACATCCTAGAGAATAAAATGGCGGTCGTTGCAATACTTTCTGTCACACCGTATTCGCGCAGCGGTCTTACAAGCGCACTTTTTTGGGAAAAAATACACTTTTTTTTTAATAAAAAAAATAAGACAACAGTAAAGTTAGCCCAATTATTTTTTATATTGTGAAAAATAATGTTACACTTAGTAAATTGATACCCAACATGTCACGCTTCAAAATTGCGTCCGCTCGTGGAATGGCGACTAACTTTTACCCTTTAAAATCTCCATAGGCGACATTTAAAAAATTCTACAGGTTGCATGTTTTGAGTTACAGAGGAGGTCTAGGGCTAGAATTATTGCTCTCGCTCTACCGATCGCGGCGATACCTCACGTGTGGTTTGAACACCGCTTTCATATGCGGGCGCTACTCACGTATGCGTTCGCTTCTGCGCGCGAGCTCGGCGGGACAGGGCGCGTTCCTGGCTCCTAACTTTTTTAGCTGGCTCCTAGATTCCAAGCAAATTTGTCAAGCCCTGCCTTAACCCCTCAATCACGATTCAATCCACACAGGTGTTGAGGGTTAAACATGCAGGGCATCAACTGTTTATTAAATATAAAACATACTCTTCTACACACCGTTGGGGACACTCCCCTTAGCCTTGTCATAGAAGGGGGTAGGGGACAAGGAAGAACCAATGGGAACTCAACACTTGTACATTGAAACATAAAGGGATTATGGTAAGCAGGCAGCCCCTCAATACACATCCCCTGTGGAGAGATGTCTCCAGTCCAGACCCAACACAATTAAACACGGCAACAAGAGGGGGGATGGGGGAGAAGGGATGTAGAATTACATTACATTATCTCAATGTCAGCTTGTCCGCAAGTCTCTGTCTCTTCTGGGCCATAGTCTGTGGGTAGAAGGCCAGCCCACAGTCCCTTCCAAAACACAGTGACTGTGGGTTCTGTCACAGACTCCAAGTCCAGGTCAGCACGCGAAAAGGCTTTTGGTATCTATCTGACCTTACCACTGCAAGGTTGGAGAATGCTGCAGAAGCAGCAAACACACCAGTCACCTTTTGGGTTCCGTAAACCGACTCGCATTGCTAAGGTGTTTCCTTGTGTGTCTTATCTTGATAAGCCTTTGTACAAGGAGTGGGGAAACCCACTGAAGGTTTTTTTGCAACCCCAAAGTTTTTTTGCGGTTCGGTACCCCTTCAGAGTTTCCTGAAAGAAGGGACCTCTCCCCCGATAGTGCACCCCCCTGTGTCCAGACTTAAGTTACCACGATTCTAGTGGAAGGGGCTCCTGTTTTTCAGGGACACTCGCTACCTATACACAGTGGGGGGCCCAGCGGTGCGTCCAGCACTGGCGGGATTTTCCTGATGGCTCAGACACTGACTGAGTATGCAAAGAGGCTACTCCAGGGGTTAAAGGCATGGGAGACTCCTTCGAACGAGGTAGCTCTGACCGACCAGTTGGTACTGAGCCTTGAGTCTGTCTGCGAGTCAGACATGGATACTATTTCCTTGCTGTCTTGAGCCTCCGTTTATGCGGTGGCGTTCGCTGCCTGATCTGGCTAAAGTGCTGGTCTGCGGACCAATCTTCCTAGAAGGCCCTGTTGGAGCTGCCCTTTTAAGGCGACTGACTTTTTGGGGCCTCTCTGGGTGACATCATTTAAGATGCTACAGGAGGTAAGAGCACATTGATTCTGCAATCCAAAAAAGATAAGGAGCCACGCCATAGGCTAGCGTCCTCCTTGACCGCGCACAAGCGGTTCTTTCGTCCGCCTAGTGCGGCAAGTAAACGACCCCAGGCCGATAAAGCGCCTGCTGAGGGACAGAAGCATCCCTGGGTTTGCAAGCCCAACCTTGCTTGCCTACCTAACAGATTTATTTATTTTTTTCCCTCTTAACCGCCAGCTTCAGCCGACTTGTCGGGAAGCCCTACATGGGGCGGTCCAAGACCTGCTGATACGCAGGGTGGGCCTTCCTGACTGCGTACAGGAATGGGTTCAGGGGTTCTACTCAAATCTGTTCGTAGTGCTGAAGAAGGAGGGGGTTCGTCCTATCTTGGATCTCAGGACCCTCAACTGCTTTGTGAAAGTACAAAGATTATGGAAAGGAGTTGGCTCGCTCTGTTGTCGCTGCCCTCCATCCGGGGGATTTCCGGCATCCTTGATCATCAAGGACACATGCTGCATGTCTCCATATGCACCAGGCATCAGATGTCTGCGTTGGCGGCCGAGGAAGACCACTAGCAATGATGGCTCTCCCCTTTGGCCTGGCATCGATACCAAAGGTCTTCACCCAGGTGCTTGCCCTGATTCTGGCCCTACTAAGACAGGGTGGCTTCGCTATCATGGGCAACTTGGACGATCTTCTGAGGGTCACTTCAAACTTAAATTTAGAAGTGAGCGTGTCTAACCTGTCGGACCCGCCGATACTGGTTGGGTGCTGAACACTCGGAAGTCAGTATTGCTACCGTCCCAACTCCTAGTGTGTCTAGAGTTGATTCTGGACTCCTCAGAGGCGTAGTCTTTTTTTCCCTAGGGGAAAGTTGCAGACCCTTCAGGCTGCGGTGCGGCAGTTGACATCCCAAAGATGGGTTGTCACGCCAATTTTGCAGGCGAGTCCTGGGCCTCATGGTAGCCTCCTTCGAGGCGGTACCATAGGTACTATTTTACACGCGAATGTTACAGAAGGTAACTCTGTCCTGAAGGGTCAAGTGCCCTTCATCCCTGGATTATCGAAATCCGGGTGAGCCACCTAATCAGGACCTTCCTAGTTGGTGGCCGACCTCACCGCCATTTCTGTCTGGGAAGTTGTTCCTTCCTTTTTACTAGATGGTGGTCATGGCGGACGCCTGTCTTCCCGGGTTGCAGAGGAGTCTGAGGAGCTCAGTCAACCTGGGTCGCTGGACTCTGGAGGAATCCCATTGCAGATCATTGGCCCGAAATCCGGGCGATCTGGCTTTGCCTCTCCACATGGTCTCAGAGGCTACAGGGGCGTTCAGTCGGACAAACACCACAGTTGTGGCATATGTCAATCATCAGGGAGGAACAAGCAGCTCTGCTGCAGCATCGGAGGTCGCTCACCTCCTAAGGGGGCTCCCTTACCAGAGGGGAAGCACGCCAGTCGTATATCTCCTGGCTTCTCGACTCAATCGGAAGGTATTGAGGTTTGTGGGCCAGGTCAAGGGACCCATGGGCAAACACGACAGATGCGTTGATGGCACTGGGGAGTCAGAGCCGTCTAATCTATGCCTTTCCTCCTCGGAAGCTTCTTCCTCATCTGCTTCGCAGACTGGAGGCAGAGAGGATTATGATGGTCCCGATTGCTCTGAATTGGCCTCTGCGTCCTTGGTACGCCGATCTAGTGCGTCTGGTAGCAGGCGCCCTTTGGCATCTACCGCTAAGGAAGGACCTGCTGTCGCAAGGTCCTATCCGCCATCCTGTTTTACAGTCACTGGCTTAATGGCATGGCTCGAGAGCCAGGTGCTAAGAGACCGGAGCCTGTCAGACTCAGTGATCTCTACCATGAGGAGTGCTCGGAAATCATCCCCTAGGAAGATTACCATCGCACTTGGAAGGCCTGCATATCCAATTGTGAGGAAATGAGGTGGCATCTGCGTACTTATTTGGTTCCAGAGTCCTGTTCTTCAGCAGGGAACGGGCCAACAATTTGACTTTAAGTACAATTAGGGGGCAGGTATCTGCCCTGGCTGTCTTTTCAACGACCCCTGGTGGCTCACTCTCTTGTGAGAACGTTTGTACAGTGGGTTCGGCAGGCGACCCCTTCAGGCCACCCTCCACTACCTCCGTGGGGCTTGTGTATCAGACGTCCTTTTGGCGTCTATTACTACGAGAGGACCCCCAGGGTCCCATATGCCATACTGCTTGCAGTCAATGGTTTTAACGGGATGGCCTCTAAGTGCCTCAGAAACCTCAGTTTGAGAACATCAGGGAGATTCCCTTGTTGACACTTTCTCAAAGTGGTCCTTTTGGTGGCTGTTATGCCAGTTAAGACGGGTTTCTGAGCGGGCAGCCTTGTCATGCAAGCCTCCCTATCTGATCTTCCACAAGGATAAGGTGGTGCTGCGTCCACAGCCTTCTTTTCTTCCTAAAGTCGTGTTTCGACCTTCCATCTCAAGGAAGACATTGTACTGCCCTCCTTGTGTCCTTATCCGTCGAATCCTAAGGAGACGACGTTGCATTCCTTGGACGTTGTCCAAACTCTGAGAGAATGCTTGTCTGGTACTGCTACGTTCCAGAGTCCAGACTCACTGTTGTTTCGGTGGCTGGTCCCAAGTAGGGCCCAGCGGTCTCGTCGGCCACCATCTCTAGGTGGATCCAACAGATCGTGATCAGGCCTACGCCATGAAGGGTCAGGCGCCTCCCTTTCCCGGCGCATTTGACCAGGGCAAGAGATGCCTCTTGGTTTATGTCAGTTAAGACGGTTTTCTGAGCCGGCAGCCTTGTCATGCAAGGCTCCTTATCTGATCTTCCACGAGGATAGGTGGTGCTGCGTTCGCAGCCTTCTTTTTCTTTCTAGGGTCGTTCGACCTTCCATCTCAAGGAAGACATTGTACTGCTATCCTTGTGTCCTCATCCGTCGAATCCTATTAGATGACGTTGTATTTTGTGGACGCTGTATGAGCTCTGAGAGCATCAAGCGTCTGTTTCACCAGGTGTGTAAGGCGGCGACCTGCTTGTCTGTTCACACTTTCACTAAACTTTACAAGTTGATGTGTGTGCATCTTCGGATGCTTCTTTCGGCCGCAAGGTATTGCAGGCGACTGTTTAGAGTTGCAACTCCTCCGTTGAGGAGCTTTGTTTGTTTTGGGGTGAAGTTGTTTTTAATGCTGTTTCCACCCCCCTGTTTTTTGACACTGCTTTGGGACGTCCCACTTGTCAATAAGAAGCTGTGTCCGTCCATGAACGAAAGAGTAAATAGTATTTTTTACTCACCGTAAAATTAGAGTTCATGGACGGACACAGCACCCACCCCTCCTTTTTTAGTTTGTACTGCTTTTTGACGAACTGATCTGCAAGGTGCAGAGAGAGGGATTATACCAGAGGGTCCGACCCCTGGGCGGTGCTGTAGAAGGTGTGATGTAAAACCTTTTTTTACAAGTTTTTCTACCTAGGCACTCCTAAATGAAGGATAATACCCACTTGTCAATAGGAAGCTGTGTCCGTCCATGAACTCAGAGAAAAGGATTTTATGGTGAGTAAAAAATCCTAATTTTGATGTATTCATACTGATCCATGATCCCAGTTATGCGATATATAGGCGCAACATCATAGTGTTGGAAACATCCCCATATCATGATGCTTGCGTCACCATGCTTCACTGCCTTCACGGTGTACTGTGGCTGGAATTTAGTGTTTGGGGGTCATCTGAAAAACTGGCCCCTAGACCCAAAAATAACAATCTTGCTTTCATCAGTCCGCAGGACTTTGCGGGGGCTTCTTGCTGATAGCTTGACTTCACATAGGCATCTTCTAAATATTACAGTGCTTGGAGGTAACTTTAAACCTTTTTTGACCAACCTGGAGCTGATCATTGGCTGATCACCCTGGAGCAGATCAGTCTTTAACATTTTGGCTATTCTTTGATGTATTCAAATTATAGTTTTCCGGTTTCTTCCACATTTTTCTGGTTTTGGTTGCCTGCACTTTGAGCCAGTGCATGTCTTGCTCCATGTATACGTTCCTTGAAGAGCCATTCGAGGGCGAATACTGCTGTACGAGATGTGAGCTAGTTGTTTCTCTAGAAGCCTTGATCCTGGATCTATAGAATCAGGTGGCAACACTGAGCAGCATCAACAACCTATGGGGGAAGGCATAGATATAAAATATATAAATATACAGAAAATCTTAATGCGGTGTCATGGACGTTAATAGGCTTGTGCAATTCGTTTCGTAACGAATCGAAATTCGTCCGAATTTAGCAACTTTCGGACATTCAGAAGCATTCGAATTTTTGAACAAAGCAATTACGAATAAAACCGAATCCGAAATAAATTATACCGCAAATAGCGAATGCCCGAATGTCATCGGCATAATTCGTTATGAAAAAAGTTACGAATGTACGAATCCATTTGAAGCACAATAACACTCTGCTTTGCTCTCTGCTTCTCCCTCACCGTGCTGAACTCCCTCTCAAAATGGTGTACAGGGGCGGAGGCTATAACCGCATGTAAAAAACGAAAGTAAAATACGAGATTTCGAATCATTACAAATAACCGCTATGTATTTAGAAAAGTACAAATCCATTCGAAGCACATTAGGCATAATAGGCAGCGTCATTGTGAGAGAGACACGGAAAATTACGAATCAACGAACACAAAAAAAGTTACGAAAGTAGGAGTTGTGTCCAGAATCAATGAAAAACAATATACTCTACCGAAAGTACGAATTATAAATCAACTAAAAATAAGGCTTACATTAATACGAATCATTCTGATTCAACGAAAAATGTCGCTTGCGAAAATACGAATTAGTCCGAACAAGAAGAATCCTGTCTAGCAAAATTACGAACGATTACGAATCAACAGGACCGAAAAGAAACAAGCCGAAACGAAACAAATTTTTCCGTTGTGCACAAGAAACTAACCGAAACGAAACAAATTTTTCCGTTGTGCACAAGTCTAGACGTTAAGACGCCACCCAAAAGACAATTTGACGAATATAATCCCAGCACACCAACTGGGGTGAGAAACACATAAAATACCAACAAAACCCACCTCTCTAGTAGGAATAAATTGCAGGGGTGGTTTAACAGGGAACCAATCTAGGGCGGATTGAGAGCCCAAAACGTGTGCCCTGAGGTAATGCACAGCTACAAAGGTAAACATGCAAGGAAGAATTATCTAGGCTTGCAAATATGATAACAAAATCCTTTTCCTAGTATAGAATGTTATAAATGGGGGGGGGGGGGGGGCTATGGTAATGGTCTTGTGCCCAAGCAAGTGGATGTCAACCCCCTAAAAGAAGGATGTTACAATCCTTTTTGAAGTTCAGAGGGTATACCAAGCATTATCCACCAACAGACCTAGTAGGCCTAGAGATTGCAAGAGTAAGAGGTTTAAACACCCGCCTGCTCCAACTGGAGGCCAGAGAATGTATCATGGATTTCATACAATGGAAGAAGCATCTCTGGCTATAATACAAGCTGTGACAGGTAATATAAAATCGCACAGAGCTGAGCTTACAATAAGTAACGCAAGGGAAGGGCAGATTGCGTAAAAAGGGAATTTGTACCAATGGCGATAAAGCGTGAGGTTAAAAAAGTTGGACAGAGGTCACATTTGCAAGCAGGTGGGCGGTATGCGGTAAGAAACAATAAAATGCAACATTCTCCATCCATCCTTAAGAGGCCTTGGAAGCAATCGTGGTTACCAGCCATCAGGGGAAGAAATGCGCCAGCTAAACCCGAGTAGTGGCAAAGCTTTAAAAAAAAAAATAATAATAATTTGGTATAGACCATTTATACAAGTAACCAGCAAAGACAACCATTAGTAAGTCACGTGCTGTGAAAGAAAAAAACTAAATACATGGTCTATATGATCATTTAGGCCCCTTTCACACTGAGGCATTTTTACCGCATTTTCACGGTAAAAAAGGGATTTTTATAACAGCTTACCTGTAAAATCCTTTTCTTGGAGTACATCACGGGACACAGAGCGACTTAGTCATTACTAATGGGTTATATAGTTTACCTTCAGGTGCTGGCACTGGCAACTTCCAAACCGGAAGTACCCTCCCCTATATAAGCCCCTCCCATCCGGGAGCACCTCAGTTTTGTAGCAAAGCAATAAGTGTCCCAAAAAGAGGGGTGGGAGCTCTGTGTCCCGTGATGTACTCCAAGAAAAGGATTTTACAGGTAAGCTGTTATAAAAATCCCTTTTTCTTTTTTGTACATCACGGGACACAGAGCGACTTAGTCATTACTAATGGGACGTCCCAAAGCAATGCCAAATGAGGGGAGGGATACATAAGCTGGGCGCCATCAGGCATGAGGATCTTTTGCGGCCTGCAACACACTGCGCCCAAAGGCGACATCCTCCTGACTTCTAACGTCTACCTGGTAGAATCTAGTAAACGTATGTACTGAAGACCATGTTGCGGCCTTACAGACTTGAGCCAAGGAGGCCTGGTGATGCACTGCCCATGAAGTTCCAACTGCTCTTGTGGAGTGCGCCCTAACTTTGAATGGAGGCGGTCTCTTTCTCAAGCCATAGGCTTGTATTATGACCTGTCGAATCCACTTGGCTAAAGTAGATTTTGATGCTGCCTGACCCTTTCTGGGGCCTTCCGGCAGAATAAACAAAGTATCCGTTCTGCGAATCTGAGCAGTGGCTTTTAGATAAGCCTTAACTGCTCTTACTACATCCAAAGAATGCAATAACTTTTCCTCTACCGAGCTAGGTTTGGGGAAAAAAGAAGGAAGAACCACATCTTGGTTCAAATGAAACCTCGATACCACCTTAGGAAGAAAGGCTGGATGAGGACGTAATACTACTCTGTCCTTATGGACAACCAGATATGGCTCCTTACAGGACAAGGCGGCTAATTCCGATACTCTTTTAGCCGAACAAATGGCTACTAAGAAAATCAATTTCCTGGTGAGAAGAACCAAGGAAATGTGTTGCAATGGTTCAAACGGTTGTTTCTGTAGAACCGACAGAACCAGGTTTAAGTCCCATGGACATATGGGAATACTAACCGGAGGGCTAATACGCATCACTCCTTGTATGAAAGCTTTGACTAGTGAATGCGAAGCCAAGGGCCTTTGAAAAAATATTGACAAGGCCGAAATCTGACCCTTGATAGTACTCAAGGCCAGCTTCCTATCTACCGCCCACTGTAGGAAGTCCAAAATCCTACCTATTACGTACTTACGTGGATGCCATTTCTTGGCCTCACACCATGTAATGTACGCCTTCCAGATCCTATAATAGATCTGCCTGGATACCGGCTTCCTGGCATTGATCATGGTAGATACCACAGGATTAGAGAGCCCTCTCTTTTTCAGAATGTGGGCTTCAATAGCCAGGCCGTGAAACCTAGGGCTGGTAAGGAAGGGTGGTATATCGGTCCTTGCGACAGCAGGTCCGGACGATGTGGGAAGGTCCAAGGACTCCTCACTGACATTTTTACAATCTCCGCGTACCATGCCCTTCGGGGCCACGCTGGAGCCACCAGAATCACTGGTTTCTTTTCTACCCTGATTCTGTGGATTAATCGCGGTAACAATTGTGGCGGTGGGAATACATATATCAGCTTGAACTGATCCCAAGGGAACACTAGGGCATCCGAGCCGCAAGCTAGGGGATCCCTTGTGCGAGACACAAATCTGTCCACCTTTGCGTTGAATCTGGATGCTAGCAGATCTACATCCGGTGTTCCCCACCGCTGGCATATTGCCTGGAAAACCTCGGGGTGAAGAGACCATTCCCCCGGGCATAATTGCTGGCGACTTAAAAAGTCCGCTTTCCAATCTTCCACTCCTGGGATGAAAACCGCGGATATGGCTGGGACATATCTTTCTGCCCATTCCAGGATGCAATTCGCTTCCCTCTGGGCTGCACGACTCCTGGTGCCACCCTGGTGATTGATATATGCCACTGCTGTTGCATTGTCTGATTGAATTCTGACAGGGGACCCTTGGAGTTTGGATGTCCATGCTACTAGGGCATACCGGGCTGCTCGTATCTCTAAGAGATTGATGGGCAGGGCCTTCTCTGCTTCTGACCACTTGCACTGGAGAGACCATTGCTCCAGTACTGCCCCCCAGCCTATGAGGCTGGCATCTGTAGTGACCACCTTCCAAGAAACCGGACTGAAGGGTTTCCCTTTTTCCAGATTCTGGGGCACCAACCACCAATGGAGGCTCTTGCGAACGGAAGGGGACAGGGACATTGGTAAGTCTAAAGCCTGAACTTTTTTGTTCCAGGCTGACAGTATGGCCCTTTGCAAATTCCTTGAATGGAATTGACCGTAGGGTACTGCTTAATGAAGCCACCATTTTTCCCAGCAGCCTCATGCACAGGCGTATGGATGGTTTTCTTTTTGTACCCACTAAGTGGGTCAAATCTTTTAAAGACGACACCTTCTCTGGAGGTAAGAAAATCTTTCTCTGATTTGAATCCAGCCTTAGCCCTAAGTATTCCAGACTTTTGACTGGTCTTAGAGCTGACTTGTCCCGGTTGATAATCCAACCGTGATATTCCAGATACTTGATTGTCTTGTGAATAGCTACTTCCAGCTTTTCCACTGAGTGGTCTATTAGTAGCAGGTCATCTAGATATGCCATTATCGTTACACCTTGTGTTCTTAGATTGGCCAATAGTGGGGCCAGAATTTTTGTGAACACTCGTGGTGCCGAAAGGTAAGGCTCTGAACTGAAAATGGCGCCCTTCTACTGCAAAGCGTAGAAATTTCTGGTGGGCCGGAAAGATGGGAATATGCAGATAAGCATCCCTTATGTCGATCGAGGCTAACCATTCCTGCCCTTGTAGGGCGGTGGCCACCGATCGGATCGACTCCATCCGAAAAGTCCTGATATTTAGGAACTTGTTTAGCCCTTTTAGATTTAATATGGGCCTCACGTCCCCATTTGGTTTGGGGACTGTGAAAAGGTTCGAGTAAAACCCGAATCCGCTTTCTTCCAGGGAAACCTTCATGATTACACCTTGGAGCAATAGTTGTTCTAGTGCCAGAAGGAGGGATCCTCTCTTCTGGGGATCTCTTGGGACGTTTGACCTCATAAATTGGGCAGGAGGAGTGTCTTTTAACTCCAGCTTGTATCCCAGACTTACTGCGGAGAGCACCCATCTGTCTCTGATGGTGTCCCGCCAGGTCTCTGTGAACAACTGAAGTCTTCCCCCCACCCGATTGAGTGGGGGCAACGCTTCATGACTTGGGGGGAGGTTTTGTACCTCTCTTGATCCAGGGTTTCTTGTTACCCTGTGATTGTCCCTGATTTCTGCCCCCTGAATTTGACCGCGGAGGCCGTCGGAACTGTTTCACAGCCGACGTGCCAGGGACTGGAGAAGTAGGCCTCTTAAAAGAAGGACTTCTACTTTTGTTCTTAACCGGTAAGAGTGAACTTTTACCGGCAGAAATTTTCTGGATATATTTGTCCAGATCTTCTCCAAATAAGCGTTCTCCATGAAATGGGAAGCTAACCAGCAATTTCTTACAGGGAGCTTCAGCAGACCAGTTTTTGAGCCATAGAAGCCTACGCATATGTACTACAGACAGCGTAAAGCGGGAGGCCTGTTGGATTGTATCCTTTATGGCGTCCACCGCAAAACACAAGGCTCTAGGCAGGTCAGCTAGGGCAAGAGCCTGCTGATCTGGTAAGTCCCTTAAGACTTGTTTCAACTGATCTTTCACCGCTTGGCAGACTCCAATCGCTGCTACCGCAGGTTGTGTCACCATGCTTGCTGTAGAGAAAGCAGATTTTAGTAAAGACTCCAATTTTTTATCTATTGGGTCTTTGAACATTGGAACATTATCTACTGGACATGTCAGTGATTTGTTCACAGAAGAGATGGCTGCGTCCACTGTAGGGACCCTCCATTTTTTTATGAACTTATCCTCCATGGGATAGATCACCGGAAATCTCTTGGGGGGGAGCAAATATTTTATCAGGATGCTCCCAATCCTGGTAAATAAGCCCTTCTAATAAAGGGTGGATTGGGAAGGAACAGACAGCCTGGGGAGCTTTTAGCGACCCCAGCGAGGAAACCGTAGTGGTTGATGGTTCCGCCAGAGGCATTTTAAATGCTGATCGGACCATGTTAGTCAGAGACTGAACCCATAATCTTTCAGCCTGAGATGCTGAGAAAGGTTCTTCCACTGTTGATTCCTCCATAACTGAATCAACCTCATCCTGATCCCCTTCAGGTAGGTCGATCTCTGTGTGGGGCTGTTCCTCCACTAACAGGCACTCTGAAGGAGGAGACAGAGATCGGACGCGCTTTCCCTGTGACAGGGAAGCAGCGATCAATGCTGTTAATCTCTCTTCCAATCCTCCCAGAGTTGAGGATAAAACCTCCTCTGTTATATATACAGGAGCAGGTGGACTGGGGACAGCCGCAGCACCAGGCACTCCTGCGGGGTTCCTACGGCTACTGACCTCTGAATTCTCAGGGGAGATTGGTGCAGTACAAGCATGCCCAATATCCTCAGAGCCCGATGGAGACCCCTTTGGCTTCCTGGAAGACTTATTTCCGGAGCGTCTGGACGACATATCCTTTAAGCACAAAGCTGAGGTATTCCCGTCGTCATACACCAATTTTGCTGGTAATAGTCTAACACAGTTGCTGCTATATACCAGCTGGTGTCCACTAAAGTGCCTTTCTATGGGGATGCCTGCATCAACCGCCTCTGTGTGCCACTGTTTGTTGCTAGCTCTGTTTGCATCCAGCTGACACTTGTACTGTGTCTTTTATACAAGCTGGGACGGCTGCACATGCGCAGAAGCGCCGCGGCGCGCATCGAGCGTCATCCACCCGCCCCGCCCCTTTTCTTTTAATAGGAGGCGCGTGCACGCGCCCGCGCGCGCGCCCGTGCACCATTGGCGCCCTTTTCGAAAACCAAACAGGGACTAGGAGCCAGGGTCCTTTTTGCCGGAGGGCCTGTGCGGTGGATGAGCGCAGCAACAGGGCAGAGGAAGTGGATTCCCACAGAGAACTTGCCAACTGCCTGGATCTTTTGACTTGAGAAAACCAAAGATCCACATGACAAGAAAAAATGGACCACAGCGGCCTCTAGTGGTTTAACACAGGTACCGCGGTCCTCTTTTTTTTTTTTTTTCTTGACTACTATTAAAATTTTACATTTTTCAGTAGTTACAGGCATACACAGATATTAGCGGGAATACCGTTAGGTAACAGACAGAAAGACAAATTAGGCTTGGGGGTCCCCCAATAGAACCAAGTTCCTGGGGGCCCCCACTTACCTGTTCCCCGCCGCAGGACTCTGTTTGGTCCACAGAAGCCCAAACTTCACCTATCACGGCAGGCATTGTAATTAAAGCTTCAGGGACCGGGTTCCCAAGGATTCCACTCCCCTGGACCTGTATAGCACCCTGCACAGAAAACATCTTGGTCGTGGGTATGACCAGAGCTCTGGATCCCAGGGTCCAGCCCTCCTAAGAGAGGCATTACAGGCAAAACCTTGCTCTTCTGTTGCAAGGCCCGGGTACCGACCGTTTAGCTATGAAGCTTTTTTGGTGGGATCCGGAACAGCTTACTAAGGCCCGTAAAAGAACCTGTACGCAAGCCCAGGAAAACACATGTTACTCTTTGGCTAACACCTTAGACACTGGCAAAAAACTGAGGTGCTCCCGGATGGGAGGGGCTTATATAGGGGAGGGTACTTCCGGTTTGGAAGTTGCCAGTGCCAGCACCTGAAGGTAAACTATATAACCCATTAGTAATGACTAAGTCGCTCTGTGTCCCGTGATGTACGAAAAAGAAAATAGCACTGCAAAAATGCCTGAAATTATCCTGCCCCATCATTCTCAATGTGAAAGTCCTGAGGCGTTTTGCTGGCTGTGCGTTGGAAAAAATCCTGCTAAAGGCTTTTTTTGGAGCATCTTTAGGGCGCTAAAGATAGGCGTTTTTACAGCGCTATCTCCATTGAAATGAATGAGAAACGCGGTAAACACATTTTTACCGCGAACGCGGTAAAATCGCGGGAAAAAATCTAAATTTTTTTGCGTTTTTTCAATGCCTCAGTGTGAAAGGGGTATTATAAAGAAGTAAACTGTAGGCAGAATAGTAGAAAACTCCTTAGGAGCATATAAAAAAATATTAATGCTCAAGAGGCAAGGTGATGGTTGTAGGCATATAGGCAAGTGGATAGCTCCAGGCAGGGTATGCAGGAGAACTCAGCACAATCTCAGGACCATATACCGTATATACTCAAGTATAAGCCGAGTTTTTCAGCACATTTTTTTGTGCTGAAAATGTCCCCCTCGGCTTGTACTCGAGTCACCTTTTTGTGCCTGATCTCCCGGACTTTGGGGACCCGGTACTGGCCGGCCGTAGGTCCCGTGGACCCCAAACTTGGCACACATATAGCCCCCTCTTCCTCTACAAGTGTGCAAAGTTTGTTGTCCGGGGGGGACCTACGGCCGGGGATCACCGATTTTTCAAAGCCGGGCACACCCTCCATAGACTCCCATGTTAAACTGTAATTTCTCCCGTAAATTTGGGGACCCAGTACCAGCCGGCCATAGGTCCTCTGGACCCAACACTTGGCACACATGTAGCCCCAGTTCTCCTCTACAAGTGTGCAAAGTTTTCTGTCTGGGGGACCTACGGCTGGGGAGCACCGTTTTTTTTTTTTTAAAGCCGGGCACCCTTTCCATATACTACCATGTTAAACGTAAGTCTAGTCATGAGCACAGTGAGGCATGGGCACAGTGAGGCTAAGTGAGGCATGCAGATGGACACCCTAGGCTTGTACTCGAGTCAATACGTTTTCCCAGTTTTTTGTGGTAAAATTAGGTGTCTCTGCTTATATTCGGGTCGGCTTATACTCAAGTACAGTATATACGGTATATAAAATTAGTAAGAATCATTGGAATGAGTAGATCTACAACCAGATATAATCTGCGGTGTCACTAGAACCCGCATGCCCTCTGCTAAAGGACAGTAGTAGGGTAACATGATGCGTGCAACCAGGAAGATGTCTCCAAAGATATTGCAAATAGGGACAACCAGGTTCTACACAAAAAAGGCAGTCTTGTAGGTCAGGGGCTGGCAACCCATCGACAGCCAACAGGTGACGGGTAGATTGTAAATACATCCCACTGTTACCGACCTGGTCTTTTCCCCAGAGCAGCGCATGCTCATCCAATCATAGGCTGCAGAGGCAGCCCCCACCCCTTGCATATGTGCGGTTGCAATACATATAAATGACCTCTGTACACTGCCCTACATCTTACTGACCCCTTATGAACTGACCTACATCTTTCTGACACCTGTACACTGCCCTACAAAAGAAGAAGTTTTGCCTGAAGTTTTACTTGAATCTCAGAATATATTTTACACTGCCCTACCTACTGCTGACCTCTGTACGCTGCCCTACCTACTCCTGACCCCTGTACGCTGCCCTACCTACTGCTGACCTCTGTACGCTGCCCTACCTACTGCTGACCTCTGTACGCTGTCCTACCTACTGCTGACCTCTGTACGCTGCCCTACCTACTGCTGACCTCTGTACGCTGCCCTACCTACTGCTGACCTCTGTACGCTGCCCTACCTACTGCTGACCTCTGTACGCTGCCCTACCTACTGCTGACCTCTGTACGCTGCCCTACATCCTGCTGACCTCTGTACGCTGCCCTACATTCTGCTGACCTCTGTACGCTGCCCTACATCCTGCTGACCTCTGTACACTGCCCTACATACTAGCACTGGCCAGAAATCAGAGCAGATAGCTAGGCCTGAAACTAGTCAAGAAAAATCAGCCTGCAGTGCCAGATGTTCTGCTTTCATCATGAACTTCGGCATCGGACTTGTGAGGGTAACCAATTACTCCCCAGACATTAAAAATATTGTAAATGAAAGTGAATGCAGAGTTTCTCACTGAAGCCAACTTTTAAGGTAGGCTAAGTTTATATTTTTATAGTGACATTAGTTTTAGGTGATCTGCTTGAACATCTTATTCAAGGCTCTGATCAAGCTGGTTTCCAACTGTGCCATAAGAAGAGCGATATCTGCAGGAACATTCTGTGAGAAAGAGCTCAGAAGTGGTCCACGTGTGGTCGCAATCTCCTTGGGGCACTCAGCAGATAAGAAGCCTGGTGTTATCAATCAGTGCAGCTGCTTGTGTTCTGGTCCATTGCGGAGCTGCCATTAAGGAGTTACTTTAAGTTTTTCAGGATATATTAGTCAATACCGACAAGGGAAGCAGGAAGTGATTCATAGCAGCTAAACAATCGCATGTTGAGAGATGGTTTTCTGAATTTGCTAAGGTTTTGGAACAAAGTACTCATTTGTTTACCTCCTAGTACAACTTTAGAAGTGTACAGAGCATTGCCTTATAGCCTCTAGCCAAGCTGAGCCAAAACTGAGGTGGTCAATCACCTGTGTGCTCCAAGGGAGTGGAGCTCCTGGGATTCCATGGTTGTTGACTAATGCAAATAGCGGAGGAACGATAAACCAGACAGGATTCATGCTATAGATTGAGACAAGTACACATTGTAGAGGGATGTGTTATTTTTCATTTCAGTCTACCACCTCTTTAATTTCCAATGTTCTAATGTATTAAACAAACCTTTTCTCTTTTTTTTTTTTTTTTTTTTAAGAGATCTGAATTGCCTTCATTTTGATCTTGAAATAAAGGCAGAAGAGAGAGAAAGGTAATTTACACTGACTGACAGTATAAATTTAATAATATATATTTTGTGGTTCTGTTGTGCATGATACCTACAGTCAGGGCTGCCATCAGGGGGTGAAATCGTATACAACTGTAAGGGGCGTCTGGGGGGGCCCGGCACAGCCAGAAGGCAGGAAGGGATGAAGGGGAGCCGTGTTGTGAAATATAGAAATAATCTCTGCAGTTTCTGCTGCTCTGTGTCAATGAGCTCAGACATCGAGCTCTTTACTGCCACCTCTGGCTACTATGTGCATGTGCACCCCTCGTGTGAGCTGCCTGTACTGTGATCAACTGCAGCTCTGTGTGTCAGCAACATGTCAGCTTTGTAGAAACGAGCAGGGACTAGGTAGGAAGACCTCATTTAGATGTAGGGTATGTGAAGGAAAGGGAGGGGGACTGTTTGTGTACAGGGAGGGGCCAGAGCTGACATGTATACACGTGTAAGGGGGGCTGACATATATACAGGTGTAAGGGGAGCTGACATATATACAGGTGTGAGGGGGGCTGACATATATACAGGTGTAAGGGGGGCTGACATATATACAGGTGTAAGGGGAGCTGACATATATACAGGTGTGAGGGGGGCTGACACATATAGAGGTGTGGGGGGGTGCCGAGTGCGTACAGGTACAGGTGTGAGGGGGGGGGTGCCGAGTGCGTACAGGTGTGAGGGGGGGTGCCGAGTGCGTACAGGTGTGAGGGGGGGGTGCCGAGTGCGTGCAGGTGTGAGGGGGGCTGAGTTCCCTCAGAGCCCGGGGCCCTTCCCTCTTGGTGTTGAGTTATTCACTTTAAGGTCATCAGGGGACAGGGGGGGGGGGCACTCTTTACGTCTAGACAAAAAACTGAGTTCATATATCTTTTAGGTGGAATTTGTGTGTTATGTAATAGGAAAAAAGCTGGTTCCTCTGGAATCTGGTATTCAGTAAATGTTTGAGTAATTCTCTGTACTGTCTGCCAAAACCTTCTAATTACTGGACATGACCAGAAAATATGTATCATTGTCCATTTTTCGTCACATCCTCTCCAGCACCTGTCAGAAACTTATGGAAAAAAATTATTTAAGACCGATGGCGTATAGTACCAGCGTGTTAATTTATAATTTGATTCCTGTGTTTTCATACACCTTGAGGATTTTAGAGACAGGTCTATAATTTTCTGGCATTGTGCTGGAGAGAAGGTTTGGCCTATATCTCTCTCCCATTTGGCCAGACATACCATTTTAAAGTCCTCTGGGGATGCAGTCAGCATTATATACATTTTAGAGACAATGTGAGGGAGGGGCTCCCCTCCCTCACAGTATTCCTCAAACTTCGTTCGCCTATACCTCTCTGCCGGTCCCAAAGTTTCTAAGTAATGTCGAACCTGCCGAGCTTGCCATATTGGAATTTCATTCTGCCCTCCTTGTTGTGTTAGCATACCAATTGTTGACCACCCCCTATCTCCTAAAAAATGTGAAGCTTGAAAACAACCCTTTTCCCTAAGTTTCCTAAATATTTGTGATTCCATACCTGGTGGGAAATCTGGGTTCCCTAATATCGGGAACAGCGGATCATCTTTCCTACATTACTCTACCACGACTGTGGATCAAGCACCCGGGAGCTCTGCTATCTACAGTATGTGTTGTATGGGTAGTAGCGCTGATTTTTCTGTTTACACTTAGGATTCTTTCCTTCCCCTCTGCTCTTTTGTGAGAGTTTCAGGGCTATTATGCCTTTCGCTTTTAGGCCCTCTGTCTTCCCATTGTGGTCCTCCCTAAAGTGCTGTACCATAGGGTTTCGTTTTTAATCCGAATCAATTTCTGTTTTTTTCTTTTTGATCGAGTGAATATGCTCCCCAATACACACTCTTGGGGGTCTTTTCGTTTTTCCATTGTATGATCTATGACATGGACCTTCAAGGATGTATATGACTTTGTCCGTTAAACAGTTGTTGTTTTTTAAGCAAATAGACAGATGTTGCAATGTCCGCATGCGTGGTTCCCAATTACTGTTGATTTTCGGTCCTTAAAGGAAGGTCTTGAAAATTCTGAATGGACTAGGAGGTTCTTGAGATTGTTAGCCATTCTTGCTACTATCTGAGGATGTGGAGCCACTATCCTAGCAAGTTGGGGGATGGAAGTTAGAATATGCCAGTGTTTTTTCAACACTTCTCTGACGGGTCTTCATTTTGCTCCAAATTTTGTGATATATCTGATCTGGTCATTTCTTGTGTTGGCTTCATTGCCTCTTTGCATTTCACCTGTTTGCAGGAGTTGATCTCACTCCATGTTGTAGGCCCTTTTCTTTGCCTTTCTCAGGTTCTTATGAGAGTATTCTCTTTCTCTGAAGCGCCAGAGGGGTTCCCACCATCCTTTTTTGTGTTTTTTGTGTTTTTTATTTTATTCCCCCCCCCCAAATACCCAATACCGCTCACACACCACACCACCAGTCCCCTCTTCACCCCCCCCCAAACCTCCCCTACCTTGTGGGGATCAAAAGCCCTCAAAAAGGACAAATGTAGACATAGTGCTCCTTAGTTGCACAGTCTCTATTAAATTTCTTGTATTCATTTGTATGACAAATACAATTTTATTTTTCATGTATCCCGAAATATGGGCCGGGAGGGGGTTAACTCTAGGGACTTTATTTTCTCAACACTGCCCCTAGTGGCGGTTGATAGTCTCACATGAGAAAGCACATTTAAATAGACCCCCTACAGTCCCCCTCCCTACAAGTTCTGAAGAAGCTTTCCAAATTGTGAACAGGCGAAACGTTTCAACCATGGGATGCACCCACCATGGCCTCTGAAGCACAGCATCTCACAGTGAGAGGATGAAGGAACTCAGCTGCTCTAGGAACTAACAAGACTGTTAACAGGAGTAGAACCTGAAGCTGAGAACACTATGGATCAGTGAGAACCAGCGGGGAACCCAGTAATCTAGGAACACAGTGCTGACATGCAGTGCATACAGCCAGAAAGATTTCACTGAGAACAGCCGCAGCTCCTCCACAACCCGTGTGTGCTCAACAAACTAAGTCAACTAGCACTCACACACTGCCTCTAACAGACATTCCTGTGCCTACCACGGACCCGCAGCCCAGCTTCACTTGGCACAGTCACTGTCTGAGCTGGCCAACTTAAAACACATTCATGTATGACTCCAGCTTATCCTGAGCAAGTTACAGCTGCAGACTGAACTTTTTTGGCTCCAGTGACCAACTACTATTTTATCAGATGCACAGTCCCAACATTAATCCCCTACGTGTTTGCTACATGCTTCATCTAATTGTTAGACTAGCGCGCCCTCACCCAAAACCATCAAAAGAGGAACTGTATGGAACTACTTTACACTTGGCTGTGTGTTGTTGTAATACTCATTCAAATAACCCTTGCAGCAATTGGTTCTAATTGAACAAGTCTGTCACTACTCCCTAGGAATACAAACGGAATTGACACTGCTCAGTTGAGCAAATCTCTTGTTTGATATCCCTTCCTGAATAGAAGACCAAGTTACTTGTTCAACTTGTGTTGTGACCGTGTGTTTGCATAATTTTAACTAATAACAACGTTGTTATTTTGGTGGTAGGTGGAGGTTTGTAACATTTCTTTGTTTTGACTTTAATACTTTCGGAGTCTAATAACATTTACATTTTTTAATACAGCATACTATCTGGGGTCACTCTATACCAACTTTCCATGGGAACTCTTCCCATTACTCAGATGACATTTCCCTGCCTCGCTGCCATTTCTAACTGTGATAAGGAGGTCCAGCTCCTCCTCCTCCTTCTTCAGGTTGGGGGGCCTTTAACATACCCCCACTATTTATTTCCCACTAACGTCTTCTCTTTGAAGTTCTACCCACACAGATTCCACCCTTGTCCTATTCACAACGTCACTCCTCTCTACCACCCCAACATCATACCATGAATCCAGGGGGAAACATTCGCCAGGACGTAAAACAGCCCACACGGCTGTGTGCAGATGGGTATAACGAGCTGAGTAAGGAAAAAATTAACAGCTACATGGGCTCCAATAGCAGTAGGGGTTCCAGCAGATTTGTTCAAATCAATAGCAGTAGGCCACTCAACAACCAAAAGTGTCCACACGGAATCTCTAGGAAACACAGGAATGCTGTAAACTATATAGTCCAACCACCCACTGGCCTCCAAAAGTGTTTCAAAAAATTGCCTACTCGGGTAACGCATGCTGTATGTCAGGCCCTTCTCTCGCAGCCTCATCTGGACCTCTGTAAAGGACCAACGACGCTTCTGAATTTCCACTGAGAAATCCGGAAAGAACACCGCCATGGTGTTCTAAAGAGGTAATTCAGGCCATTACCTGGCTTCAGCAAGAATCATGTCCTGATCCCAGAAATTTTAAAATCTCACAAAGAAGGGCCGAGGCGGTGCTCCAGAGGGACGATTACCCACGGGGACTTTGTTGCCCACTCAACAACATACGTTGGGCATATCAGACATGTTGAGAAGTTGTTTAACCACCTCAATACAGGGCACTTTCACCCCCTTCCTGCCCAAGCCATTTTTCAGCTTTCAGCACTGTCACATTTTGAATGACAATTGCGCGGTCATGCAACACTGTACCCAAATGACATTTTTATAATTTTTTCCCCTACAAATAGAGCTTTCTTTTGGTGGTATTTGATCACCTCTGCGGTTTTTATTTCTTGCGCTATAAACAAAAGAAGAGTGACAAGTTTAAAATAAAAACACATTTTTTTTCTTTACTTTTTGCTATAATAAATATCCATTATTTATTTTTTTTAACCGCTAAAATACAGGGCATTTCTTGTTCATACATCACGGGACACAGAGCAGCATAGTCATTACTATGTGGGTTATATAGAATTACCTTCAGGTGCTGGCACTGGCAACTTCCAAAACAGGAAGTACCCTCCCCTATATAAGCCCCTCCCATCCGGGAGTACCTCAGTTTTTTGCCAGTGTCTAAGGTGTTGGCCAAGGTTAACATGTATTCATCTGGGCTTGTGTACAGGTTCTCTGGGCCTTAGCAAGCTATTCCGGATCCGACCAAAAAAGCTTCATAGCTAAACGGTCGGTACCTGGGCCTTGCAGAGAAGAGCAGGGTTTTGCCTGTAATGCCTCTCTTAGGAGGGCTGGACCCTGGGATCCAGAGCTCTGGTCATACCCAAAACCAAGAGGCTATCTGTGCAGGGTGCTATACAGGTCCAGGGGAGTGGAATCCTTGGGAACCCGGTCCCTGAAGGTCTAGTACAATGCCTGCCGTGAGAGGTGAAGTTTGGGCTTCTGTGGACCAAACAAAGTCCTGCGGCGGGGAAAAGGTAAGTGGGGGCCCCTCAGGAACTTGGTTCTATTGAGGGGACCCCCAAGCCTAATATGTCTTTCTGCCTGTTACCTAAAGGGTATTCCCGCTAATAGCTGTATATGCCTAAGAAATCCTAGAAATGTTTTTTCATAAGGGAAGTTTTAAAAAAACTGTAAACCTGGAAATGTTTTTTCATAAAGGAGGTTTTAAAAAAAAAAAAAAAAAAAAGACAAAAGTGCGGTACCTGTGTTTGTCCACTAGAGGCCGCTGTGGAACGTCTTTTTTCTTGGGACTATTCCTTCCATGGTGAAAGTCCAGGCAGATGAGTGAGCTCTCTATCAGGGAAGCTGCATTCCTCTGTCATGCTGCCAAGTAGTTTCCTTCCATCCCCGAGTCCTGGTGAAACAGGGACCCTGGCTCCTCTCCCTACATGGCGCCAAGAGCACACACGTGCACGCGCGCGCGCACACATGCTTTCCTTTTATAAGGTTTAGCTTCAAAAAAGGGGGCGGAGCCTGGCGGATGACGCGCTCTGTGCGCCCAGCGCTTCTGCGCATGTGTGGGCGTCCCAGCAAGATAAAAGGACTCAGTCCACGCTGCTTGCTATGGACACAGAGCATGAAAAGGAGCTGGTAGCATGGTATAGGGGCTTACAGCGGGCGGTTGATACAGGCATCCCCAGAAAGACGCATTAGTAGACACCCACTGATGTACATAGCAGCAAATTGCATTAGACTATTTCAGTAAGGGGTGTATTGCGGCTGGAATACCTCAGCTTTGAACTAAGGAATATGCCGCCTAAAAAACTCTGAGATATACCTCTCAGGAAGTGTAGGGGGTCTCCATCGGGCTCTGAGGATCTGGAGCAGTCATCTGCACCCTCCTCCCCTGAGAAATCAGAGGTTAATACCCATAAGGAACCCCCGGGAGTGCCAGGTACTGCGGCTGTCCTCAGTCCACCTGCTCCTGCATATATAACAGAGGAGGTTTTTTCCTCAACTCTGGAGGGATTGGAGCAGAGATTGGCTGCATTGATCGCTTCTTCTCTACAGGAAAGAAAGCGCGCCAGATCTCCATCACCTCCATTAGAGTGCCTGTTGGCAGAGCAACAGTCCCAGGAAGGGACCGACCTACCTGAAGGGGATCAGGAGGAGGTTAGCTCTGTTTTTGAGGAATCGACAGTAGATGAACCATTTTCAGCATCACAGACTGAAAGATTGTGGGTCCAGACCCTAACTGACATGGTTCGATCTGCATTTAAAATGCCTCTTGTTGAACCATCAACTACTGCTGTCTCCTCATTGGGGTCGCTAAAAGCTCCCCAGGTTAATTGCTCCTTTCCAATACATCCATTATTGGAAGGACTTATATACCAGGACTGGGAACATCCTGATAAACTATTTGTTCCGCCTAAAAGGTTTCCGGTGATCTATCCCATGGAGGAAAAGTTCACCCAGAGATGGAATGTTCCTACGGTGGATGCAGCCATCTCTTCTGTGAACAAATCACTGACATGTCCAGTAGATAATGTTCAAATGTTCAAAGATCCAGTGGATAAAAAATTGGAATCTTTATTAAAATCTGCTTTTTCCACAGCAGGGGCTGTTACACAGCCAGCAGTGGCAGCTATTGGGGTCTGCCAAGCTTTAAAGGATCAAATGAAAATGGTCCTGAGGGATTTGCCAGACCAGCAGGCCCAGGCTCTGGCTGATCTGCCTAGAGCATTATGCTTTGCGGTTGACGCCATCAAGGATTCTATCCATCAGGCCTCCCGCCTCCCGCTGTCTTTGGTACATATGCGTAGGCTTCTGTGGCTCAAAAACTGGTCTGCTGAAGCTCCCTGTAAGAAGCTCTTAGTTAGCTTCCCATTTCATGGGGAACGCCTTTTTGGCGAAGACCTGGATAAGTATATCCAGAAGATTTCCAGTGGTAAAAGTACTCTCTTACCGAGTAAAAAGAGGTCTAGGGGTCCATCTTTTAAGAGGACTACCTCTCCTATCCCTGCGACGTCTGCTACTAAGCAGTTCCGACGGCCTCCTCAGTCAAACTCAGGAGGTAAAAATCAGGGACAGCCACAGGGTAATAAAAAGCCCTGGATCCGAAGAGGTACTAAACCAGCCTCCAAGTCAAGCCTATGAAGGGCTGCCCCCACTCAAACGGGTGGGGGGAAGACTTCAGTTGTTCGCAGAGACCTGGCGGGAGACGATCAAAGACAGATGGGTGCTCTCCGCAGTAACTCTGGGATACAAGTTGGAGTTAAAAGAGTCTCCTCCGTCCCATTTTATGTGGTCAGGCATGCCAAGAGACCCTCTGAAAAGAGGGTCTCTCCTATTGGCGTTAGAACAACTATTGCTCCAAGGAGTAATTATGGAGGTTCCTATGGAAGAGTGGGGGTTGGGTTTCTACTCAAACCTTTTCACAGTCCCGAAGCCAAACGGGGACATAAGACCCATATTGGACCTAAAGAGTCTAAACAAATTTCTAAACGTCCGGTCTTTCCGGATGGAGTCGATCCGATCGGTCACCGCTGCCCTACAAGGGGAGGAATGGTTAGCCTCGATCGACATCAAAGATGCTTACTTGCATGTTCCCATCTTTCCAGGTCATCAAAAATTCCTACGCTTTGCAGTAGAAGGGCACCATTTTCAGTTCAGAGCCTTACCATTCGGTCTGGCCACAGCACCACGAGTGTTCACAAAAATTCTGGCCCCACTGTTGGCCGATCTAAGAACACGGGGTGTAACGATAATGGCATACCTAGACGACCTGTTGTTGATGGACCACTCAGTTGCCAAGCTAGAAGTGGTAATTGTCGATACAATCAAGTATCTAGAGTCTCACGGTTGGGTCATCAACCTGGACAAGTCAGCCCTACAGCCAGTGAAAAACCTGGTATATCTAGGGCTACGGCTGGATTCAGACCAGAGGAAGATTTTCTTACCTCTAGACAAGGTATCCTCTTTGAGGGCCTTGGTCCGTCTGCTTTGTGCAAAAAGACAGCCGTCCATACGCCTGTGCATGAGGCTGCTAGGAAAGATGGTAGCATCATTCGAAGCTGTGCCATACGCCCAATTCCACTCAAGGAATTTACAAAGGGCCATATTGTCAGCCTGGAACGGAAAAGTTCAGGCTCTAGACTTCCCGATGGCTTTGTCCCCTTCCTTTCGGAAGAGTCTCTGCTGGTGGTTGATCCCCCAGAATCTCCAGAAGGGAAAACCCTTCAGCCCGATATCTTGGAAGGTGGTCACTACAGATGCCAGCCTTATAGGCTGGGGGCAGTACTGGAGCAATGGTCTCTCCAGGGCAGATGGTCAAATGTAGTAAAAACCCTGCCCATCAATCTCTTAGAGATACGAGCAGCCCGGTACGCCCTAGTAGCCTGGACATCCAGACTCCAAGGGTCCCCTGTCAGGATTCAATCAGACAATGCCACGGCAGTGGCATATATCAATCATCAGGGAGGCACCAGGAGTCGTGCAGCCCAGAGG
Source organism: Rana muscosa (assembly GCA_029206835.1). Classification (NCBI taxonomy): domain Eukaryota; kingdom Metazoa; phylum Chordata; class Amphibia; order Anura; family Ranidae; genus Rana; species Rana muscosa. The sequence continues at coordinate 274,620,303 of CM055120.1, read as the reverse complement.
GAAGTAAGTCACATCCTGGAATGGGCAGAAAAGCATGTCCCATGTATATCAGCTGTCTTCATTCCAGGGGTGGAGAATTGGAAGGCGGACTTTCTGAGTCGCCAACAGTTATGCCCAGGGGAATAGTCCCTTCATCCCGAGGTCTTCCGAGCAATATGTCAGCGGTGGGGAACACCGGATGTAGATCTGCTAGCATCCAGATTCAACGCAAAGGTGGACAGATTTGTCTCCCGGACAAGGGATCCCCTCGCTTGCGGCTCGGATGCTCTGGTGTTCCCTTGGGATCAGTTCAGACTGATATATGCATTCCCTCCGCTACAATTGTTGCCTCGACTCCTTCGCAGAGTCAGGTTGGAGAAGAAGCCGGTGATCCTGGTGGCTCCAGCGTGGCCCCGAAGGGCCTGGTACGCGGAGATCATCAAAATGTCTGTGGGGAGTCCTTGGACCCTTCCACGTCGTCCGGACCTGCTTTCGCAAGGACCGATATACCACCCTTCCTTACTAACTCTAAGTTTAACGGCCTGGCTATTGAATCCCACATCCTAAAGAAGAGAGGTCTCTCTAACTCTGTGGTATCAACTATAATCAATGCCAGGAAGCCTGTATCCAGGCAGATCTACTATAGAGTTTGGAAGGCGTACATCACTTGGTGCGAGGCCAGAAAATGGCATCCACGTAAGTACGTTATAGGCAGAATTCTGGACTTCCTGCAGTGGGCTGTAGACAGGAAGTTTGCCTTAAGTACTATCAAGGGCCAGGTTTCGGCCTTGTCAATACTATTTCAAAGGCCCCTGGCTATGCATTCACTTGTCAAATCCTTTATGCAAGGTGTGACTCGTATTATTCCACCGATTAAGGCTCCCATATGCCCATGGGATCTAAATTTGGTTCTGTCGGTTCTGCAGAAGCAGCCATTTGAACCTTTGCGGCACATTTCCTTGGTTCTACTCACCAGGAAATTGATATTTTTAGTAGCCATATGCTCGGCTAGAAGAGTGTCGGAATTAGCCGCCATGTCCTGTAAAGAGCCATATCTGGTTATCCATAAGGACAGAGTAGTATTACGTCCTCACCCAGCCTTTCTTCCTAAGGTGGTATCGAGGTTTCACTTGAACCAGGATGTGGTTCTTCCTTCTTTTTTCCCCAAACCAAGCTCGGTAGAGGAAAAGTTATTGCATTCTTTGGATGTAGTAAGAGCAGTTAAAGCTTATCTAAAAGCCACTGCTCAGATTCGTAGAACGGATTCTTTGTTTGTTCTGCCGGAAGGCCCCAGAAAGGGTCAGGCAGCATCAAAATCTACTTTAGCCAAGTGGATTCGACAGGTCATAATACAAGCCTATGGCTTGAGAAGTAGACCGCCTCCGTTCAAAGTTAGGGCGCACTCCACGAGAGCAGTTGGAACTTCATGGGCAGTGCATCACCAGGCCTCCCTGGCGCAAATTTGTAAGGCCGCAACATGGTCTTCAGTACACACGTTTACTAGGTTCTACCAGGTGGACGTTAGAAGTCAGGAGGATGTCGCCTTTGGGTGCAGTGTGTTGCAGGCCGCAAAAGATCCTCATGCCTGATGGCGCCCAGCTTATGTATGGTGTATCCCCCCCCTCATGTGGCATTGCTTTGGGACGTCCCACATAGTAATGACTATGCTGCTCTGTGTCCCGTGATGTATGAACAAGAAAGTAGGATTTTTAAAACAGCTTACCTGTAAAATCCTTTTCTTGGAGTACATCACGGGACACAGAGCTCCCACCCGTCTTTTGGGGACACGTATTGCTTTGCTACAAAACTGAGGTACTCCCGGATGGGAGGGGCTTATATAGGGGAGGGTACTTCCTGTTTTGGAAGTTGCCAGTGCCAGCACCTGAAGGTAATTCTATATAACCCACATAGTAATGACTATGCTGCTCTGTGTCCCGTGATGTACTCCAAGAAAAGGATTTTACAGGTAAGCTGTTTTAAAAATCCTACTTTTCACCCCCTTCCTTCCCAGACCAATTTTTAGTTTTCAGCGCTGTCGCACTTTGAATGACAATTGCGCGGTCATGCAACACTATCCAAATTACATTTTTATGTTTTTCTCCCCCACAAATAGAGATTTCTTTTGGTGCTATTTGATCACTTCTGCGGTTTTTATTTTTTGTGTTGTAAACAAAAGAAAAGCGAAAATTTTGAAAAAAAAACACTTTTTTACTTTTTGCTATAATAAATATCACAATTTTTTTTTTTTTTACAAAAAACAATTTTTTCCTCAGTTTAGGCCCATACGTATTCTACATATTTTTGGTAAAAAAATAACGCAATAAGCGTATATTGATTGGTTTGCGCAAAAGTTATAGCGTCTACAAAATAGGGGATAGAATTATGGCTTTTTTTTTTTTTTACTAGTAATGGCTGTGATCCTGCTATTTTTATTGTGACTGCGACATTGCGGCGGACACCCCGGACACCTTTGACACATTTTTGGGACCATTCGCATTTATACAGCGATCCGTGCTATAAAAATGCAATGATTACTGTATAAATGTGACTGGCAGGGAAGGGGTTAACACTAGGGGGCGATCAAGGGGTTAAATATGTTACCTAGGGAGTGATTCTAACTGTAGGGGACTCACAAGGGGAGGAGACCGATCGGTGTTCCTCTGTACAAGGAACACACCATCGGTCTACTCTCACCTGACAGGACGTGGATCTGTGTTTACACACACAGATCCACTGTCCTGCTCTGTTACTGGGCAATTGCGGGTGCCCGGTGGACATCGCGGTCGCTAGGCACGTGCATCGGGTCCCCAGTGATGCAGTAGGCGCGCGCTATCTGCGGCACATGCGCGCCCCTAGTGGGCTGGGAAGGCGTGGACGTCATATGACGCCTGCCCAGAACAAGATCCGCACCGCCCAGCCGTCATTTGACGGGCGGCAAGTGGTTAAAGGACTCTGCAAAGGTGGCGCCGCGGGAGCCCTCCACCCCCTCCGGGAAACCAACCACCCTGATATTACTCTGCCTATTTTCAGAATTTTTCACCTTACGGCGGATAAGCGTGCACTCAGAGGCCAGATGGTCTATGCGCACCATGATGAACGCCTTACAGCCCTCAATGGGGTCCAGAGTGGGCTTAGTAATTGCCCTCCAATCCAGGGTCTACTACCGGCAGTGAAGCAGGAGCCAGCGTGTAATGCAGGGAACAAGCTCCAGGCGGAGGTACCGAGGAATCTGTCCATGTGAGAGGAGCTCTGGCCCATCACTCTAGGAGAGGAAGTCAAGATAGCGTGGGAGCACGACGTGGCCCATATGTTATGTCTAAATGCCTTTTTAACCTGCAGGAGATCTTCCGCTCTTATCTGCCTTTTAACCTCTAAGAGATCTGGGGCATCTTTAGATTTACATTATCACTATCCCAATAGAAAGTCTTGCAGCTAATAAAATATGGATTACTATAGATCTATAGTCAACAGGAATTTTCTATGCCAACGGAAAGTAGAGCGCTATCAAATCTTGGCGCCAGGGAAAGTTTGGTAACAAAGCTAAAGATTGCATCCCAAAAACTTCTGAAATGGAGGGCAGGACCCCAGCATGTGTATTATTGACCCATGTAGGCTACATCCTTTTCAACATCTATCCCCTGTTGTAGATGCTAATTTCACTGTAATATTGGGAGTAAGATACCAGCGCAGATTCATTTTTTTTACATTTCCCAGAGTAAAAGGTTAAATGTATCAATGCTTTCACCACAGGGACCGCACCCTGTGGACCGCACAATTGGTGATTAGGGATGAGCTTCGAGTTCAAGTCGAACTCATGTTCGACTCGAACATTGCCTGTTCGCCCGTTCGCCGAACAGCGAACAAATTGGGGTGTTCGCGGCAAATTCGAAAAATCTATGGGAGAAATCTAAAGTGCTAATTATAAAGGCTTATATGCAAGTTATTGTCCTAAAAAGTGTTTGGGGACCGGGGTCCTGCCCCAGGGGACATGTATCAATGCAAAAAGAAGTTTTAAAAACGGCCGTTTTTTCAGGAGCAGTGATTTTAATAATGCTTAAAATGAAAAAATAAAAGTGAAATATTCCTTTAAATTTCATACCTGGGGGGGTGTGTATGATATGCATGTAAAGTGGCGCATGTTTCCCGTGCTTAGAACTGTCCCTGCAAAAAATTTCATTTTTTAAAGAAAAAAATGCATTTAAAACTGACTCGCGGCTATTAATGAATTGTCGGCTCCCGGCAATACATACAAAAGTCATTGATGAAAAAAAAAAAAAAAAAGCGTGGGGGTTCCCCAGAATTCAATTACCAGGCCCTTCAGGTCTGGAATGGATATTAAGGGGAACCCCGCCGCAAATTAAAAAAAAATTGACGTGGGGTTCCCCCAAATATCCATTCCAGGCCCTTCAGATCTGGCATGGATTTTAAGGGGAACTCCACCCCAAATTTTAAAAAAAAATGGCGTGGAGTCCCCCTAAAAATCCATACCAGACCCCTTATCCGAGCACGCAACCTGGCCGGCCGCAGGGGATAAGGGGGGGACGAGAGAGCAGCCCCCCCTCCCTTCTGAACCGTACCAAGCCACATGCCCTCAACATGGGGACATGTTGATGGGGACAAGGGCCTCATCCCCACAACCCTTGCCCGGTGGTTGTGGGGGTCTGCGGGCGGGGGGCTTATCGGAATCTGGAAGACCCCTGTAACAAAGGGGACCCCCAGATCCCGGCCCCCCCTATGTGAATTGGTAAGGGGTACATTGTACCCCTACCATTTCACGAAGAAAGCGTAAAAAAATGTTTAAAAAAACACACAAACACCTTGAAAAAGTCCTTTATTTAAAAAAAAAAACAAAAAAAAAACATTCCAGCGGTGAAATCCAGTGTCCCGCGGCGATCCCGATGTCCAGCGCTGTCCTTCATTGGTTGTGCCTGAGCGGACCTGATGGGGAACTCCCTCTCAGTATTTTAAATGTATAGACCCGCCCCTTCTAAAGTTCCCCATCAGGTCCGCTCAGCGGACCAGATGCGGAACATGAGAAGGGGCCGGTCTATACATGTATTACCAAAGTGAGAGCAGTTCCCCATCAGGTCCGCCCCCTCGGTATGTCGGACCCGCCTACGTCATTGGCTTGAGCGGGGAACTTCCTTCACTGTGTAATTTAAATTTACATAGTGAAGGAAGTTCCCCGCTCAAGCCAATGACGTAGGCGGGTCCGACATACCGAGGGGGCGGACCTGATGGGGAACTGCTCTCACTTTGGTAATACATGTATAGACCCGCCCCTTCTCATGTTCCGCATCTGGTCCGCTGAGCGGACCTGATGGGGAACTTTAGAAGGGGCGGGTCTATACATTTAAAATACTGAGAGGGAGTTCCCCATCAGGTCCGCTCAGGCACAACCAATGAAGGACAGCGCTGGACATCGGGATCGCCGCGGGACACTGGATTTCACCGCTGGAATGTTTTTTTTTATTTTATTTTTTTTAAATAAAGGACTTTTTCAAGGTGTTTGTGTGTTTTTTTAAACATTTTTTTACGCTTTCTTCGTGAAATGGTAGGGGTACAATGTACCCCTTACCAATTCACATAGGGGGGGCCGGGATCTGGTGGTCCCCTTTGTTAAAGGGGTCTTCCAGATTCCGATAAGCCCCCCGCCCGCAGACCCCCACAACAACCGGGCAAGGGTTGTGGGGATGAGGCCCTTGTCCCCATCAACATGGGGACATCCTCCCCATGTTGAGGGCATGTGGCTTGGTACGGTTCAGGAGGGAGGGGGGGCCGCTCTCTCGTCCCCCCCTTTTCCCCTGCGGCCGGCCAGGTTGCGTGCTCGGATAAGGGGTCTGGTATGGATTTTTAGGGGGACTCCACGCCATTTTTTTTTTAAATTTGGGGTGGAGTTCCCCTTAAAATCCATGCCAGATCTGAAGGGCCTGGAATGGATATTTGGGGGAACCCCACATCAATTTTTTTTTAATTTGCGGCGGGGTTCCCCTTAATATCCATTCCAGACCTGAAGGGCCTGGTAATTGAATTCTGGGGAACCCCCACGCTTTTTTTTTTTTTTATCAATGACTTTTGTATGTATTGCCGGGAGCCGACAATTCATTAATAGCCGCGAGTCAGTTTTAAATGCATTTTTTTCTTTCAAAAATGAAATTTTTTGCAGGGACAGTTCTAAGCACGGGAAACATGCGCCACTTTACATGCATATCATACACACCCCCCAGGTACGAAATTTAAAGGAATATTTCACTTTTATTTTTTCATTTTAAGCATTATTAAAATCACTGCTCCCGAAAAAACGGCCGTTTTTAAAACTTCTTTTCGCATAGATACATGTCCCCTGGGGCAGGACCCGGGTCCCCAAACACTTTTTAGGACAATAACTTGCATATTAGCCTTTATAATTAACACTTTAGATTTCGAACGTTCGAGTCCATTGTATTTAATAGGGTTCTAAAGTTTACACGAACATTTTGTCTGTTCGCAGGTTCTGGTGCGAACCGAACAGGGGGGTGTTCGGCTCATCCCTGTTGGTGATACACTATGCCACGTCCTAAATTGTCATTAAAATGCAGGAATTTGTAAAGAATGGACTTTCTAGGCATATTTGACTTTTTCTTAAACTATATGTATTTTTAACAAATCATTGGTAAAATAAACTACGACAAAGATAAACCCCATTCACTCATGTAATTTTTTTTTTAAAACCAGTTTCCTATTGGTACAGTGTTGCATGACTAAGTAATTGTCATTCAAAATGTGAGGGCAGCGGAAGCTGGAAAGTGGTCTGGTTAGGAAGGGGGTTTAAGTGCCCAGTGGTTAAAACATGTCTCAGTGACCAGCCTCACAGTCCAGAGTTCAAAACAAACCTCAATGGACTGGGCTGGTGGACTCAAAGGCTACTTAGGCTAATGTATGATGGGGGGGGGGGGGGGGGGTTACAAAGCCAAACCAGAGTAAATCAATTCTTCAATATTAAGAAGTATTCAAACATGCTCGACTAGTTTTGCGCTCTGGACACGCTTCTTCTGGAGCTATGTGGATGGATAGATGTAGAGAGATTAAAAAAAAAAAAAAAAAATATATATATATATATATATATATATATATATATATATAGCATGTTTGTCACTAAGGTAGGGCAAAACGGGTAAGCAGGAACTCCAGGAGGGACACCGGGTCATATAAGGCAGATATGGTGGTGCAGTACGTGAAAAAACTCATCAGACTCTTAAGCCCCGTACACACGATCAGTTTGACTGATGAAAACCATCCGATGGATGGTTTTCATCAGACCAACCGATCGTGTATGGTACCCATCGGTCTTTTTTCCATCGGTTGGAAAAAATAGAACTTGTTTTAAATTTTTCCGATGGATAAAAAACCGATGGGAATTTCCGATCGTCTATGGGCAAGTCCATCGATTAAAATACCCACGCATGCTCAGACTGAATTAGGAGACGGGAGCGCTCGTTCTGGTAAAACTAGCGTTCCTAATGGAGAGAGCACATTCGTCATTCTGCAAGTTATTGCTTCGTTTAATGCAGCGCATGTTTTGTTGCTTTAGAACGGTCTTTAAAATGTCATTTTGGCAGCAGATCTTTCTCCTGAGTTCTGACAAACGTATGTCTTTCTTCTTTCTTGTGATCTTAGGAATAATTAGTTTAATTCTTCAAGGCCAACCTCCCAAATTACACCTTCTTTTTTTTTGTTTTTGTCTTTAAATTTGTTGTGCATTTTTTGGTGTGTCAATTTCTCAGAACAACATATTATTTTTATTTTTTACTCATGGAGGTTGGTGTCCCTTGTTATTAATTACACATTGTATTTATGAAATCTTATTGCTACTTCCAAAAAAAAACACATCAGGCATGTATGTTGGCTGAAATCAAATTTCCCTTTATTTCGGAAAAAAGACAAACAAAAACCGAAGGGCAACTATTCCGAAATTAGCAGAGAATATAAAGTCATTAGATCCCAAATGCAGACCTGACTATGATCAGTAATAAAATCAACAACAGCATGAAATCAGGAGCAGCAGCCAAAGACATACATCATCCCAAGCTGTGGTACTCCATCAATCTTCAATTTCTGGATGAGCAGCTCGAGGCCAGGGAATCACCTCCTGCTCTTCCCTGTAGCCTTCCTTCCACGTCTCTCTGCAGCGTTCTCTCCACGGCCCCGTCCACGCACCCTTGCAGGCTGGGCCACTGTGGGTGGTGATGTGGCAGGAGGAGGAGGAGAAGGAGGAGAGGGATTGGCCTGCTGTGAGATATGGGTGGCCTCAGTCAGCAGCCCCCTCGCCCCCATGTGTACGGCCATATATATAAGGTGCTCACAAAGGGCCCGTTGTCCCGCCTCCATTCTGAGCAACTTATCCGCCAGATAGGTGCTAAACCCCTCCGTAGGGTTGAGGGGGGCCCTCATGATAGCAGCAGCCTCCTGAATCATCTTTAGTGACTCCTCCTCCACTTGTGTCATCCGCCGTTGTTTTGGCGGTCTGACGTGGAGGGGAGCCACTTGGGAGACGGTGCTGCCACTAGGCCTGGGGACCTGCTGAGTCCCACTTGACCCTGCCTCCTCCTGCCTGCCACACTCCTGACCCTCTTCCTCCTGGCTTGCCTCATCCTGTTTTTAAAATAAAATGAAAAATTTGATTATTTGGGGAATCTATCACACACAATTTTGATCTCTTTCCGTTTTTTTTTTTTTTTTTGGGGGGGGGGGGATGATATCATTTATGGCTAATCCAAACAGTTCAACACAATATTACTTAGTGGACAATAATTATGATCAAAAATACTATACCTAGCTGAAGATGTGAAGATCTGGCTCTTCTAGCTCGGGAGGCTCCTCCTCCGCCTCTGCAGGGGTGGAAGGAAGGGTTGAGGGAAGGCTGGAAATAGATTCCCTGGCCTCGATCTGGTCATCCAGAAATTGAAGATGTCTGTAGTACCACAGCTTGGGCTTTACTACATCGTTGGCTGCTGCTCCTGATCTCTTTGACTGGCGCACTTCCTTGTATTTTTTTTTTATAGGAATTACGCAGGTTGTTGATTTTATTATTGATCATAGTGTAGTCTGCATCTGGGATCCATGGCTTCATATCCTCTGCTAACTTGGTAATAGTTGCCCGACGTACATCACTCTTGTGGTACGCAGGGTGTTTCAGTTCCCACAGGTTGCGCTGTTCCTTATATTTTTCTATAAAAATCAGCATCACCTCCGGCTCTCGTAGTTTATGCATCTTTTTGGAACAACAAGTAAAAAACAAAAGAAAAAAAAGAAAAGGATCAGAATTGATTCTCCTCAACTTATCACAATATTGCCCTTACCAATCATGAACCATTATAGGCCACTGCAGGCCCGAGTTCCCTTCTTACCTTAGTTCACTTCGTTGGTTCACTTCCGGTCGTCCTTACTCCGCGCATCCCTAATAACTTCTTTCCCGTTTTTATACCCTGCGCATGCGTGTAACTCCGCCCTCGTCGCCCGCTCATGACGGACTTTTTCAGCATTTCCCCGCCCCTTAACGAACGGCGCACAGTGTGAGACGGCGACATGTCGCAGACACAGGTGGCTTCTTTACTAGAAATTACCGAAGAGGAAAGCCCGGAGGCGGAAACGTCACGATCCAGTAAAAAAAGATACAAGGCGACTAATATGTCTTTTTCTGAGATGGCGGAGATGGTGGACATTCTGCGGAGCAAGGATTACGACGGCAAGCATGGCCCATACGACACCCCTAATCTCCGGAAGTCACAAATTATGGACAAAGTTGCGAAGACTCTCTATAAAAAATATGGGGTCAGGAGATCCAAGGAACAACTCCGTAAAAGGTGGTCAGACCTGAAGCTCAGGGAGCCGGAGCAGTATAGGAAGCTTATAAAAAGCATTGAAAAAAGTAAGTTTATTTTACTGTGTTCTTTCACATTGTAATATGTATTCTTCCATGTTTTGCACCATGTGCTTGGCTTGACTGGTTTCACATTTTAAAATCTCAACTTTTATGTTAAGTGGAGAGTCCACTTATTTGCTAAATGTGTTGAAAAAAAAATTGCTGCTCTTCCCCCAAACATGTTTGGCACATATCCACGTAAACTACATGTGGGCATGCCTCATTTTACTTCAACAATGTTTATCTACACATTGTTGGCTAGATGATGTGTTGTAAGGAAATTTAGAATGTGAATGAAAGAATAAACTGTATTCTGGGTAAAGGAGATGACACTCCAGCAGTTGTGTACTCTTTTTTGTTCTTCATCAAGATACTATACTCTGGGCCACATGACCAAATTTCTTAACGGTGTCACACACAGGTTGTCCAGTGGATACCTTGGTGGTTATCCAAGTGTATTTGTGAGTGTCCTCCAAAATAACATGTTGCTTTGTTGAGTTTGCAAGATCTCATATGTTCATCTTGAAACTCAGGGCCAAATATCAATTGGACCCCACTTTAAAACATTGAGAATCCATTTTCAGGCCTAAAAAGTTTGTGTGCTAAAGGATACATTTTTTTTGCTATTCCCATAGGGGAGAGGAGAGTGGGAGGACACCATGCTCATGAGACGAGGAACCCAACACCACAGAAACTCCCCGAAGATCCCAAAGCAGACAAAGTTCAGCAGGTTCAGGAAGCGGAGGGGGAGAAAGTGGAGGTGGAGGAAGGGGAGGTGGAGGAAGGAGAGGTGGAGCTTATCAGCACAACAGGTCAGTGTCTGTCACCACAACTTCAAGGGAAATACAGATGTAGGCCTGCATAGTTTTCAAATATTTGTTTCTTTTTAGGGACTGAACGTGGGGGTGTGTCAGGAAGTCCAAATCCTCCATTCTCGAGTGCCAGCGCCAAAATAATCATTCAGGAAATCATGGAATGCAGTAGCGAAATGGACATTATGAGAAAGAGAAAGATTGTGATTGAGCAAAAATATAAAAACATGATAGATATTTTGGGGAGAATAGTGTGACCCCCCCCCTTTTGTGTGTTTTGTTATGTGTCGGAATTTTTCTATGGGATTTCCACCAGCCCAAATGTGAGGATGCACACACTGAAGACTCAACATGTGCTATCTGCCATCACAGGATATCTATGTCCCTGTTTTGGGGGTGCAACCTCTTCCTCCCTCCTGAAGTAGGGGAGAGGAAGGGTTTTCACCCCCAAAGCACGTCCATTGATCCCCCATGATGGCAGATAGCACATGTTTACCCTAGCCATGGGATCATGTTGAAGATACCCATTTGAGCCCCAAAAAGAAAGTGTGGTTCTTCACATTTGGGATGGATCAGGGGTAACATCACCCCATCTCCTGTTTGTATTTTTCACTGTGTTATTTTATTACTTTTTAATGAAAAAAAATGTGGCTTTTGACCCATGCATGTTTCTGCTAAAAAAGCCGCACAAAACACCAAAAAAATATATTTCGAAAAAAAACAAACTGTGTTGCAATCAATAAAAACATTTGGGAAGTCGAAAAAAGGTGTGCCTTGTTGTTTCTATGCTCAATAGCAGTTCTGAAGATGCAAAATTAGTGTTTTTACCTCTGAGATTGGAGGCTATTTACTAAGGAGAAATACACTTGGCACTACTAGAACCTGGGAGACACATAAACCACAAATAATGACAACACAAGTTTGTAGTAAATCAAATATTTTTGTTTATTTAAAAAAGGTAAAATCAAAGGTCAGATGTGGTCTGGCATTGCGATGGCCCCCCTACCCGTGAAGTACTGTACGTATTTCTGACGTACTTCACGGGCACTTTGGGGGGCCAAGCCAGTACGGGCAGTGCTGAGGCCGGGCAGATTTATCAGTTCAGAGGGACCGGCCTCAGACCCAACTGATGACACATAATTTGTGGAGAATTTTCTTAAAAAATTGTGCAACAAGCAGCAGCAGTACACAATGTTGTTGAGTTTATAATCCGCCAAATTTATAGCTGTCTGGAACAGGCGGAACCGCCATTATCCCGAAGGCATTCTCCACCGGGGTGAGGGTGCGTTGGGGAAACGGCCGCATGAGGTGTGGTCCTAGTCCAAAAGCTTCATCCGCAATGAAAACGAACGGTAGCCCTTCCACGTTCTCTGCATCTGGAGGCAGTGCAAGACCCCCAGCCTGCAGACGGTGAGCGAACTCCGTCTCAGCGAATACTCCGCCATCGGACATCCGGCCGTTCTTCCCCACGTCCACATACAGGAACTCGTACCGTGCCGACACCACCGCCATTAACACTATGCTATTAAAACCTTTATAGTTAAAATAGTATGACCCCGAACAGGGTGGCGGCACTATGTGGACGTGCTTCCCATCAATTGCCCCTCCGCAGTTGGGGAAATCCCACCGCTGGGCAAATTGGGAGGCCACAGTCAGCCATTCCTGTGGTGTGCTAGGGAACTGTGGAGTCGAACAAAAAGAAGACATTAGTACGGTTTATGTTTACAGTGCAAGCAGATTACACACAAAAACATTGTTGACCAACATCATTCTAACATTATTATTTAGGGGAGTATTTCCTACCAATAAACAAAGGCCCACTTAGCAGATGCCTCACCCCCGCTGAGTGGACATTCTTAAATAATCTAAGGGGGGGGGCTAAGGTGATTGTGGGGGATCCAAAAAAAGGCTCTACCACTCTGCTGAGCTTGATTGAGAACTAAAAAATTATTTACATCTTTAGGGGGGGGGGAGGGAGGGTTGTCAAACTACGCGGGCAATGACCCCAAAAAAAGGATAAGAAAAATAGAAGGCTAGCTGGGTTTGCACCCACGATAGCATGCTGGAGAGGTTAGTGAAGGGAAATAGGCATGTAGGGCCCAAAAAGGCCTTTACAGGTAAAAAAATGCATGGGGAAAATGGGGACATTACCAGGATATTACAAACAGGCAAATTTGGGTTAGGAGGGAAAAAATAAGAAGATTCAAAAACAATCAAAACATATAATGTGAGGTTAAAGGAGCAATATTACCTTCATATAGTCCTTCTGCAGGACCTGAATGATGGCCGAACACGTCTCAGGGATAATGATCCCGAGAGCCTGGGGGGAGATGCCTGTTGAGAACTTGAGGTCCTGCAAGCTTCTCCCAGTCGCCAGGTATCTCAACGTGGCAATAAGCCTCTGCTCGGCAGTGATGGCCTGGCGCATCACAGTGTCCTGCCTCGTGATATAGGGGGACAGCAAATCCAACAGACGGCGAAATACGGGGTCCGTCATCCTGAGATAATTTCTGAAATCATCAGGATTATTCTCATGGATTTCCCGCAGCAGAGGCATATGAGAGAATTGGTCCCGCTGGAGCAACCAATTCTTAGTCCATGAACTCCTCCTCACCCTGTTCACAGACTGAACTCGGGTTACAGTGTTAACTGCAACACCAAGCCCAAAGCCAGCACGAGCTCGAGAACGAGAACGCACTTCAAACATGGTTTTAAACCGGTCGGCTGGTCAGAACGCACTCAAACAGAACGCACCGTGGAACAGCAAGGCCTGAGAAGAACGACCTGAAAAACAGTAAATGAACGGCCAAGAAGGCACTGCAAGGCAGTAACGACCTGACTGCACGCACTGAATCACAAATACAAACCCACAAGCACAAACTGAACACCAGGAAACGATCTGCAAAGCACGGAGACTGAAAAGCGCGAATCGGCTCTCACCAAACTTTTACTAACACGCGGTAACACTAAATCCGCAAAAGCAGCCCAAGGGGTGGCGCCATTAGATTTGTTCGGCCCTTTTATAGCTTGTCGTACGTTTTGTACGTGCCGTCGTTTTCTTGCCGTCGGTTTTTAAACTGATGGTGTCTGGCCAAGACTGATGAAAAACAGTTTCATCGGATTTCCGATGGTCAAATCCATCGGACGAAAATCCATAGGTTATCCGATCGTGTGTACAGGGCTTTAGAGTATGCAATTTTTTTTATATGGGGTAAGTCCCCTTGAAGATGTGAATAAAGTGGGTATTCACTTTCAAACGTTTTTTTCGGAGCTATATCTCACTGAGATTGTATATATGTATACTTGTAAATAATGGTAACAAAGATGAATCCGCCCTTTCTGTGTTCCCACCACTGCGCTTATGAACAAATCGTGATAATCAAATTTAGTATATATGTATACTATAGCCTTAAATATTTATAATATATAGAGCCAGGAGATGTTTTTTTATGAGCTCGGACCAAAAGTATGCAATAGCATCCAAGAGTACTCAGTACTCAGCCAGCAAGTTCCATGGTTCAGGGTGTGGTCCATGTCGTGTATCCTAGGCTCTGGGGTCCGTGACCCCAGGTGGGGGGGTTCTGTAATGGAGGGGGGGGGCTTTGTGATGACCAGGAGTCTGGCCCCCCCTAACACTCTAAGGGACAGTGAACTGGCCCCCTGTTTAAAAAGTTTGAGGAACCCTGCTCGAGAGTCTAAGTGTTTTTCATGTACTGCACCCCCATATCTGCCTTGTATGACCCAGAGTCCCTCTTAGAGTTTCTGCTTACCTGTTTTGCCCTACCTCAGTGACAAAGGTGCTTTACATTAATTAATATATATATATATATATATATATATATATATATATATAAATACATACACACACAACCACATAGCTCCAGAAGAAGCACGTCCAGAGCGAGAAACTAATCGAGCATGTTTGAATACTACTTCAATATTAAGCAGAATTGATTTACTCTGGTTTGGATTTAGCCTCCCCCCCCCCTCCATACATAGTGCACACATACAAAAATGCATAATGAGTAGCTTTTAAATCTTACAAGGCTAATCTTAATGAGTAAATATGGGGGCTCTGTGATGGAGAGGAGTCTGTGATGGAGAGGAATCATCTGTGATGGGAGGGGGGGGGGGCTCTGTGTAAAAAAAAAGGAGTTTGTGATGGGGGGGGGGGGGAGAATCTGTGATGGAAAGAAATCTGTGATGGAAAGGAGTCTGTGATGAATGGGGGTGGAAGTCTGATGGAGGGCTCTGTGATGGAGAGGAGGCTGTGATGGGGGCGCTCTGTGAGGTTCTGTGATGGAGAGGAGTTTGTGATGGGGGGGGCAGATCTGTGATGGGGGGGGCGGATCTGTGATGGGGAGAAGTCCGTCCCCCAACAGTGAACTGGCCCCCTGTTTATAAAGTTTGAGGATCCCTGCTCTAGAGTCTGATTTTTGTTTATGTACTGCACCCCCATATACCTTTTATGACCTGGTGTCCGCCTTGGAGATTCTGCTTACCTGTTTTGCCCTACCTCAGTGACACAAACATGCTTTACATTATTATGTGTGTATGTATGTGTGTATATATATATATATATATATAGCTATCTCTCCACATCACTCCAGAAGAAGCGCGTCCATGGCGCGAAACTAGTCGAGCATGTTTGAATACTACTTTAATATTTTAATATTAAGCAGAATTGATTTACTCTTGGCTTTGTAAACCCCCCCCCCCCCTCCCCACCCAGAATACATTACTGTAGTATAACAAATGTGAAGGTCAATCTACATATATATATATATATATATATATATATATATATATATATATGTGTGTGTGTATATATATATATATATACAGTATATATATATATATATATTATACATACACTGTGTATGTGTGTGTGTATATATGTATTTATATATATATGTGTGTGTATGTATGTATGTGTATATATATATATATATATATATATATATATATATATATATATAAAACCTCAGAGAATAGTGCGCACATACAAAAATGCAAAGTAAGTAATTTTTAAATCTTACAAGGCTGCTTAAAAGCACCTAATCTTAATGAGTAAATATGAGGATTTAGTCACATAATATGGCCATGCCATGCTTAAGCCCACCACTATGCCAAAGTACCCCATTTCTCTTTTCGTCCATGGACGGACACAGCTCCTTAAGTCTTGACAGTTGGGTTATGTTCCGTCTATTAGGAGAGGACTAGGCAGAACATGTTAGATATTTAAATACATGTTACTTTAACAGAGTTGAACAGTCCCGCCCAGGGGTGGTCCCTCCGGACATAACCCTCCACCCTGCAGTCAGCAGCTCAGTTTTTTGCTGCCTATTTCAAGAAATCTATCAACTGCCGGCTGGGTGACAGGCTGGATATTATAGATCCTTGTAGTCTCCCCAGTCCGGCCATCGAGTGTGAGCAGGCCTTGGCTACGCGCGGGGTCGGCTACGACATACCCCATGGCTCCAGGGGTGGCCGGTGAGCTTTGCTCCAGGGTTCACATATGACCGGGCTGCTTGCTGTCTCAGTCACAGTGGACCGGGCCGACAGCTACTCCGTACTGCTCGGTTGTTGGTCTGTCAGGAACGCACCAGCAGGTCCTCGCAAGGACTGGCAAATACAGTTCCTCCTGCTTCGGTGGGATGGAACAGCTGGGCATTCCTAAGGGG
The DNA here is from genome assembly GCA_029206835.1 of Rana muscosa. Taxonomy (NCBI): domain Eukaryota; kingdom Metazoa; phylum Chordata; class Amphibia; order Anura; family Ranidae; genus Rana; species Rana muscosa. Next base: position 274,603,927 of record CM055120.1, on the reverse strand, counting down.
GTTGTTAGGGGGTTCTCCTGCCCTTCCCTCTCTCCCTCTGTCACCCTTTTTCCTCCTCCCCTTGCGGGGCTCACTGCGACCGGGGAATACCTGTAGGGGGGGCTCCAGGTCCCGACGGGGGGCTGTGGGGGTGTCCAGGCCCGCTCTCTGTGGGTGGGTAGTTTTTTTCTGGAAGCCTCCGCTGCGGCCTTCTCGTCCACCTCGCTATGTTTGGGCGCCATTTTGGATGCGCTGGCGCCATGTTTTTTGGCCTGTGTATTGCAAAGTAAAAATCCCATTGCCGGCCATTTTGCAGTGGCCGCGCTGTGGCGCAGGTCTGCATTGCAGGTGGCCATTTTCTTGTGGTCCGTGCACTTTTCTCAGGCACCCGGCGGCCATTTTGGAGTGGGTTTTTGCCTCTAGTGCTGGCTGGCTTCCTGAACAGCACGAACGGCGTAATTCACCTCAGAGTTCCTCAGTCACACGCTGTGTGTGAATGGAGAGCGGGCAGCGGCGCTGAACAGTCTCTTGCTGGGTGGTGAGTTCCCTGGGTAACCCCCTCCCCCCGGTCAGTGCAGCAAGGAGGGTGGACAATTTTGTGTCAGGTGTCTTGACTAAGTCCCTAAGGGCTGTCAGTGGGCAATATGGAGCAAGAAGCTGGCGTTTTTTCTCCAAACATTCCAGAGGCAGCAACTGGTGCCCCTGCGGTTCTCATAGATGCTTTGTCGGCAGTCCTGGAGTCATTTGTTGCCAGGGTGCATGCGAGTGCAAAGGGGGTACTAAGAGCCCTCCCCCACCGTCATCGCTTGGGGAATGTTCTGACTCACTCGGGCCTGGCTGCGGCTCAGGACCCTGGTTCTGGTATGTCAGAAGAAGCGGACCAGGACCTTCACTGTATGGAGGACCTCTCGTCCGGGTCAGCGCAAGACAGGGCACTTGTGAGTGTACTTATCAATGATGTGAGGGACACTCTCAAGCTGGAAGATACAACTGGGACTTCCACTGCAGGGTCTGTCCCTTTTGGGTCGCACAAACCAACCCGCTCTGTTAAGGTTTTTCCTTATGTTGATTTCTTTGACATGTTCATAGATAAGGAATTGGAACAGCCGCAGAGGTCCTTTGCGGTCCCTCAGCGCGTGGCTGTCCGTTAGCCATTTGAAGAGAGCCTTTTGAAAAAATGGGCTTCTCTTCCGGTCGTTGATCCCCCGGTCTCTTGGTTAAATAAAGTAACCACTGTCCCGGTAGAGGGGACCCCTGCTTTCAAGGACCCTACTGATAGGAGGTCCGAAGCGGTGAGCCGTTCCATGTTCAACATGCTGGGGTCGGCATTGCGGCCTATATTGGCTGCTACCTTGGTGTCCCAGACACTCACTGAGTGGGCAAAAATATTGCACCAGACTGTGGAGGAGCATCAGCTCCCTCCAGAATGCGTGTCACTGGCCGAACAGTTGGTTCAGGGACTTGTGTACGTCTGTGATGCAACCCTGGATGCGGCCCCTTTAATCCAGGGCTGCGGTGGTATTGTGCCGCCTGATATGGCTGAAATGCTGGTCCGCTGACCATGCTTCCAAGAAAACCCTGGCAGATTAGGCTTTTTGGTGCCTCACTGGACGACATCATTAAGGATGTCACTGGGGGTAAGGGCACACTTCTCCCTCTGTCCACAAAGGGAAGGAGCCGCGCCGTAAGCCGGGGCCCTCCTTTTCCACACAGAAGCAGTATTTTCATCAGCCAGGACCTGCTGGCAGACCCTTCCAAGCGGACAAGGGTCCAGCTGGAGGACAGAAGCTTCCCCTGGGTGCGCAAGGCCAACAAGTCAGATAACAAGCCTGCTACCGCATGAAGTTTTGCCCCCGCCCGACTCCAGGGTGGGGGGACGGCTTTGCGGGTTTGCAGCTCGGTGGACCTCCCTGCTCTCCGACCAGTGGGTCTGCGAGGTGGTTACCTCGGGGTACACAATATTTTCTTTCTTGTCCACCAAACAGATTCTTTCCCTCAAATCTGCCTCTCCTTCCGGCTCGTCGGGCTGCCCTCCAGGGGTCAGTGCAAGATTTGTTGAGGTGCGGGGTGATCATACCCGTACCACCACAGGACAGGTTTCAGGGTTTCTACTCGAATCTGTTTGTGGTCCCAAAGAAGGAGGGAGTCCGTCTAATCTTGTATCTCAAGGCCCTCAATGCCTTTGTAAAGGTTCAAAAGTTCCGGATTGAATCTATTCGTTCGGTGGTTGCTGCGCTCCATCCGGGCGACTTCCTGGTGTCCTTGGATATCAGGGACGCATACTTGCATGTCCCCATCTGCATCAGGCATCAGAGGTTCCTGCGCTTTGCGATCGGCAAAGACCACTATCAATTTGTGGCCCTTCCCTTTGGCCTAGCGTCGGCACCAAGGGTTTTCACCAAGGTGCTCGCCCCAATTCTAGCTTTGCTGAGACAGCGCGGCATTGCTATCGTGGGCTACTTGGACGATCTTCTTCTGAGAGCTGCTTCAAGCTCAGAATTAGAGGAGGACGTGTCTATAGCCAGTCAGACCCTCCGGGAGTTTGGTTGGATACTGAACCTCCAGAAGTCGGTGTTAGTACCGACCCAGCGCCTAGAGTACCTGGTTTTGATTCTGGACTCCTCGGAGGCCAGAGTCTTTCTTCCTTTGGAAAAGTTGCAGACGCTCCAGACTGTGGTGAGGTTGTTGACATCCCGCAAATGGTCCTCGCTCCGCTTTTGTATGCTAGTCCTGGGCCTCATGGTAGCCTCTTTCGAGGCAGTGCTGTTTGCCCAATTCCACATTCGGGTCTTGCAAAGGGAGATTCTCTCCAAATGGAACAAATTTCCGTTTGTCTCTGGATCGTCAGATTCAGATAAGTCATCTAGTCGGGGCCTCGCTGAGTTGGTGGCTGAAATCCCCGGCTCTTCAGTCCGGGAAGTCGTTCCTCCCCTTTCATTGGACTGTGATCACGACGGACGCCAGCCTGACCGGTTGGGGGATGAGTCTGGGGGGGGGTTCAGGCGGCCCAGGGCCGCTGGACTTTGGACAAATCCCAACTGCCGATCAACGTCCTGGAACTCCGGGCGATCAGGCTGTGCCTCTCCAAGTGGTCACAGAGGCTACAAGGGCATCCAGTCAGGATCCAGTCAGAAAACGCCACCGTTGTGGCATACGTCAACCATCAAGGAGGAACAATATGGACGGACACAGCACCCACCCCTCCTTTTCTATTTTTTTGCTGCTTTTTACGAACTGAGCCGCTGACCGGAGGGTTTTATCCGGAGGGACCGCCCTCTGGGCAGGGCTGTTCAACTCTGTTAAAGTAACATGTATTTAAATATCTAACATATTCTGCCTAGTCCTCTCCTAATAGACGGAACATAACCCAACTGTCAAGACTGAAAGAGCTGTGTCCGTCCATGGACGACAGAGAAAAATATTTTACGGTGAGTACAAAAAATCCTATTTACTCTTTCGTCCATTGACCGACACAGCTTCTCTATTGACATAGTGGGTATTATCCGTTAATTAGGAGTGACTAGGCAGAAAACTTATAAAAAGTGTTGCATCACACCTTCTACAGGGGTTATACCCAGGGGGCGGACCCTCTGGGTATATCCCCCTCAGTCTGCATCTTGCAGATACGTTTTTTTCTGTCTAGCAAGGAGTAGGACATTGCTCCCTTCGGGCCCATCGGTCCGGGGGGAAAATATATTTTTGTACGTTTTTTGTTTCCTGCGATCAACTGCCGACTGGGTGACAGGCTGGATCCTCAATCCTTGTAGTTTTCCCAGTTTCGGCCATCAAGTGTGTGCCGACCCTAGCTACGCGCTGGGTTTTCCACGACATACCCTTCGCTCCACAGGTGGCCGGTGAGCCTACGCTCCAGGGCTTGCATCGGACCGCTCAGCTTCGGCTGACCTCATGGCCGAGTCGCAGCAGCCTGTCCGGTGAGCGTCACGCTCCAGGGCATACATATGATCGTCCTATTGGGTCCAATCACATCATGCCTGGCCAACAGTCCCCTTCCGTGCGCGGACGATGATCTGTTTGGAATGTCTTCCAGCATGATACATGCAGGATAGGGAAGTAAACTCTCCTGCCTCGGCTGGGTGATTTGGCTGGACATTCCTGGAGAGACCAAGTAAGTGGTTGTAGCCCCTATCCTCCCTCTCTCCTTGCCCTTCCCTCCTCCCTGGGCTTCTAGCTAAGGGTGCTGGGGGTCACCTAGGGGGTTCCACTGGAGCGGGGCTGGCTGTAACTAACATTTAAAAAATGTAATTTCTGCTTGTGGTCTACGGCTGCTTTGGCCTCGATCTTCGGCTCGGCAGCCATTTTTTTGGAGCCCACATTATCTTCCATACAGCCGTTTGGCGGCCATTTTGCGAGAGTCTCCAGCCTCTAGGGTACATTACACTGGCGCGAGAAATTCACACAGGAAGCACTGATAAAAGAAGCAGACTGACACAGCAACGGTGGGACAGCATCACAGGCGCAGCATAGCGGTACAGATCCAAGGGTGGTGAGACCTCTGGGTGACCCAGCATCTCTGCAGCACAGGAGGGTGGCCTATTGATATCTTGCCTGGAGCCATGTGGGTGTCAGCGCATGGTCAGCAAGGCATCTGAGCCAGATGTCTTCTCCCCTGAAACACCAGATTTAGCAGCTGGTGCCCCTGAGGTCTCTATGGACGCTATGTCGGCAATCCTAGAGGCATTTGCTGCCAGGGTGGAAGCAGCACACGGGAATACAGGGGGTAGTAAACGCCCCCGTCCCCTGCAATCTTCTGGGGATATTTCTGAGACAGAACCAGGTCCAGCTACGGCTCATGGCCCAGATTCTGACGCATCAGAGACTGCAGACCGTGACCGTTCGGACAGTGAGGATGACTCCAAGTCCAGGTCAGTATGCGAGACGGCTTTGATATCTGACCTTATTACTGCAGTGCAGTACGCTAAAGTTGGAAAATACTGCAGAAGCAGCAGAGACACCGGTCCCCTTTGGAACAGAAAAGGTTGTCCCCCTAACTAGGGGCTGGGACTTTAATGGCAACAGAGTGTTACAAACACAATAGAGTAATATAAAGTAATTTAATATAATTGGGTTAAGAAGCCAACTTGGTGGCAAGATAGAATAAACTGCAGAATAATTCATGTACAGTGGAGTATATAAAAACAAAGAAAGAAGTTGTTCTCCAAACGTGGTTGAGCCCAACGCGTTTCAGGGAGGGTTTCCTTTCTTCAGGGGCGTATCACTTGTAGGAGATTAAAATTACATCTGATAGAGCCACTTTTAAATTAGTCCAGATCAGGGCTCGACAATCCCCGGGCGCCAGGTCGCCATTGCGACTAGAATTATTGACCTGGCGCCTGGGGCAGCACAGCTGGGGTATCCTGTGTCTCCGTGAAACCCCCCGCGCCGCGCGATCGCGGCTTTGCGGCCTTCTGCAGGCCTATGCTTCTCTGTAGGCTTATGCTTCCTTCTGTGATCAGGCGCCATCTTGTGGTGGCCGTTGGTATGACATACAACCAGCAATGCTAATGGAGCTTCCCCTATCTGTTTCCACTGCCCCATCTCCTTCCCTCTAATTACAACCCCCAAACATTATATATATTTTTTATTCGAACACCCTAGAGAATAAAATGGCGGTCATTGCAAAACTTTCTGTCACACCGTATTTGCGCAGCGGTCTTACAAGCGCACTTTTTTGGGAAAAAATACACTTTTTTTTTAATTAAAAAATAAGAGAACAGTAAAGTTAGCCCAATTTTTTTTTTTATATTGCGAAAGATAATGTTACGCTGAGTAAATTGATACCCAACATGTCACGCTTAAAAATGACATCCGCTCGTGGAATGGCGACAAACTTTTACCCTTTAAATCTCCATAGGCGACGTTTCAAAAATTCTACAGGTTGCATGTTTTGAGTTACAGAGGAGGTCTAGGGCTAGAATTATTGCTCTCGATCTACCAATCGCGGCGATACCTCACGTGTGGTTTTAACACCGCTTTCATATGCGGGCGCTACTCATGTATGCGTTCGCTTCTGCGCGCAAGCTCGGCGGTACGGTGCGCGTTCCTGGCTCCTAACTTTTTTAGCTGGCTCCTAGATTCCAAGCAAATTTGTCAAGCCCTGGTCCAGATGGTAGTAGAGACAATATGTCCTGATAGGAACTAGGGATGAGCCGAACACCCCCGGGTTCGGTTCGCACCAGAACCTGCGAACGAACCGAAAGTTTGTGCGAACTTTAGAACCCTATTAAATACAATGGACGCGAACGTTCGAAATCTAAAGTGCTAATTATAACGGCTAATATGCATGTTATTGTCCTAAAAAGGGTTTGGGGACCCGGGTTCTGCCCCAGGGGACATGTATCAATGCAAAACGAAGTTTTAAAAACTGACGTTTTTTCTGGAGCAGTCATTTTAATGATGCATAAAGTGAAAAAAAAAAAGTGAAATATTCCTTTAAATATCGTACCTGGGGGGTGTCTAAATTATGCCTGTGAAGTGGCATGTGTTTCCCGTGTTTAGAACTGTCCCTGCACAAAATGACATTTCTAAAGGAAAAAAAGTCATTTAAAACTGCTTGCGGCTTTAATGTCTTGTCTGGTCCCAGTAATATGGATGAAAATCATTGAGAAAAATGGCATGGCTACCCCATCAGCCCCACCCCAGCCCATTACCAGCCCCTTTGGGTCTTGTATGGATATTAAGGGGAACCCCGCACACAAAATAAAAAAGGCCCTATATACTCTGAACAGCAGTATACAGGCGGTGCAAACAAGACAGGGACTGTAGGTTTGTTCATAAGTAGAATCTGTTTGTAATTTTGAACATGTACATTGTTTAAGTGTATCTCCAGCCAAAAAATCTATTTTTAAGATTTTTGGAAAACATAGGGAAGGGTTATCACCCCTGTAACATTTGTTTTGCTGTCTGTGCCCCTGTTCAGAACATTTCACCTCACTTTCCGTCCCAATGACAACTGTTTTTGAAAAGTGGGGTTTTTATTGAAACAAGGATTGGTGATAAAGCATCAGTAGAGAGGAGACACCTTTTTCCCATATTAACTCTTACAGGAGAGAATTTCCCTTCCTAGGGGTAGATTTCCTCTCACTTCCTGTTGTCTCCTTCTGTTTGCAAGTAGGAGTCATTTGTAAGTTGGATGTTTGAAAGTATGGGCCTGCTGTATATACTCTGCAGAAATTTACCCCTTAGGTGTTGGTGTTGGCACAACACTGTAAGCACTCACAGTTACTCTTTGTGGGCGCTGGAACGCCCTGCTGTCAACTATTATATCAGGAATTGTAATCTCATGCCATTGTTGAACAGTGGTAGCAAAAATTGGGCCTTTGATGGTGGTGCTGGTGCCACAACACTGTAAGCCCTCACAGTTACTCTTGGTGGGTGCATGAATGGGCCCTGCTGTGAATTATTAGATCAAGAATTGTAATTGCATGCCCCTGTTGAACAGGGGCTGAAAAATTGGGCCGGTGGTGGTGGTGTTGGTGGTGGTGGTGTTGTCACAACACTGTAAGCCCTCACATTTACTCTTGGTGGGCGCATGAATGGGCCCTGCTGTGAATTATTAGATCAATAATTGTAATTGCATGCCCCTGTTGAACAGGGGCTGAAAAATTGGGCCTTTGGTGGTGGTGTTGTCACAACACTGTAAGCCCTCACAGTTACTCTTAGTGGGCGCAGGAATGGGCCCTGCTCTGAATTATTAGATCAAGAATTTTAATTGCATGCCCCTGTAGAACAGGGGCTGAAAAATTGGGACTTAGCCACTGGTGCCACAACACTGCAACCCCTCACAGATACTGTACTTGGAGCACAGTAATGAGCCCTGTTGCAAAGTATTGCATCAAAAATTGTAATTACATGCCCCTGTTCAACGGGGGCAGAAAAATTGGGCCTTAGGCACTGGTGCCACGACACTGCAACCTCTCCCAGATACTCTAGTTGGAGTGCAGGAATGAGCCCTGCTGCAAAGCATTGCATCAAAAAAACAGGGCTGAAAAATTGGGCCTTAGCCACTGGTGGCGGCACCCAGAAACAAAAATGTTTTTCCAAGATATCATGAATCGGATCATTGAGGAGGAGGATAGTCAGTCAACATAACAGGACAGTCACTCAGTCAGCATCAGCATCAGTCTTGAAGGGATGTGACATTTGAAAATAAATTATTCTGTTATATCAGCTTCAGGTGCTTGGTAGCTGGTGGTGATCCAAGACTGGTTCATCTTTTTGAAGGTCAGTCGATCAAACGAATCGGTGGACGGGCGCACCCTGTGATCCGTGACAAATCCTCCAGCAGCACTGAATGTGCGTTCCGAAAGAACGCTGGATGCAGGACAGGCCAGTAGCTCAATTGCATACTGTGCAAGCTCTGGCCAGTGATCCATCCTTAAGACCCAGTAAGCCAGAGGATTTTCGGTGGGAAAGGTGTCCAAATCTGACCTTGCCCCTAGGTATTCCTGCACCATGTATATCAGACGCTGGCGTTGGTTGCTGGAACCAATCATACCTTGGGGCTGCGGACTAAAGAATTGTCTGAACGCATCGGTCAGACGGCCACCTTCCCCACCGCTCCTTCTTTGACTGACCGAAGCCTCAGCAACTCGTTGTCCCAGACCAGGAGTTTGTAACCTCCAAGTCTCTGGGAACGCGTTGCACAGACCTTTCTGCAAGGCCTCCCGGAGTTGTCTCATCCTCTGCTCCCTCTGCGACGGTAAGATAAGGTCCGCAACCTTAGCCTTGTACCGTGGATCAAGGAGAGTGGCCAGCCAGTAATGGTCCCTCTCCTTGTTCCGAAGAATAGGAGGATCCTTCCGCAGACTTTGCAGGATCAGGGAGGCCATGCAGCGTAGGTTAGCTGAGGCATTAGGTCCGGAGTCCTCTGGGTCACTAAGGACGACATGATCCACAGCCACCTCCTCCCAGCCACGTACAAGTCCACGGGTTTCTTGGGACTGTAAATCATCCCTAAAAGACTGCTGCTGTTGATGCTGCTGAGTGCCAGGCTCCACCTCCATGCTGACACAATCCTCCTCCTCCTCTTCCTCGTCCTCTTCCTGCGTGATGGGTGGGACAGAAGGAACACTGTCTGGGTAAAGGGAGCCTTGAGAGGCAAGGAAGTCCTCCTCTTCCTGCCTCAAGTGCCCTGTCCATTATTCCACACAGCGTGTGCTCCAACAGGTGGACAAGAGGTACACTGTCACTGCTCACAATCCTCATGGCCTCCTCAAATGGTGCCAGGACAGTGCATGTATCCCTGATCATGCCCCACTGGCGTGGTGAAAAAAACCTGAGCTCCCCTGACCCTGTCCTGGTGCCGTAGTCGCACAGGTACTCATTGATGGCCCTCTGCTGCGTGTGCAGCCGCTGCAGCATGGCCAACGTTGAGTTCCACCTGGTGGGCATGTCACATATAAGGCGGTTCTTGGGCAGGTTCAACTCCTTTTGCAGCTCAGCCAGGCGAGCACTGGCATTATAAGATCTGCGTAAATGCACACAGACTTTCCTGGCCTGCCTCAGGACATCCTGTAAGCCCAGGTACCTGCCCAAGAACCGCTGCACCACCAGGTTAAGGACGTGAGCCACACAGGGCACATGGGTCAGTTGTCCCTGTCGGAGGGCAGAGAGGAGGTTGGTGCCATTGTCGCAAACCACCATTCCTGCCTTAAGCTGGCGTGGCGTCAACCACCTCTCGGCCTGCCCCTGCAGAGCAGACAGAACCTCTGCCCCAGTGTGGCTCCTGTCCCCCAAACACACCAGCGCAAGCACGGCATGGCATCTTTTTGCCTGCGTACTTGCGTAGCCCCTTGAACGCCTACGGAGCACCGCTGGTTCCGAGGACAAAGCACAGGAAGAGGCCATGGAGGAAGAAGAAGAGGAGGGGGTGGAGGAGAGAGGTGTGTCACAACCAGTAGTAGCATTTTGGAGGCATGGCGGCGGAACAACCTCCAACACTACTGCACCTTGTCCTGCATCCTTCCCAGCTGCCAAAAGAGTGACCCAATGGGCCGTGAAAGAAAGGTAACGTCCCTGTCCATGCCTGCTGGACCATGAGTCAGCGGTAATATGCACTTTACCGCTGACCGCCCTGTCCAGCGAGGCATGGACATTGCCTTCCACATGCCGGTAGAGAGCCGGAATCTCCTTCCGTGAGAAAAAGTGGCGTTTGGGAACCTGCCACTGAGGAACTGCACATTGCACAAACTCACGGAAGGGGGCCGAGTCTACCAACTGAAAAGGCAGCAGTTGAAGCGCTAGCAATTTAGCCAAGCTAGCATTCAACCGCTGGGCATGTGGATGGCTGGGAGTGAACTTCTTTCGACGGTCCAGCAGCTGGGGCAGGGAAATTTGCCTGCTAGAATCGGACGTCGGTGTACTGCTAGCAGAGTGCCCGCGAGTACTTGGCTGTGACACACCTAATTCTACACCTTCATTCCTCTCAGTGCAGGTTTCAGAGAGGACTGAAGGTATAGTGGGGTTGGCGATCGCAGCTGATGCGGTGCAAGGAGTAGTCTGCTTTGTTCTTTGGTGTGGGTCTTTAAGGTAGGCTTGCCAACGAGCTGCATGGCAGGTTAACATATGTCTGGTCAAGCATGTGGTGCCCAAGCGGCTGATGTTTTGGCCACGCGATATACGCTTGAGACATATGTTACAAACAGCAGCTGTGCGATCTGATGCACTCGACTCAAAAAAGCCCACACCAAAGAACTTTTTGAAAAACGGGCAGAGGCAGCGCCCTGCACAGGCGGAGCTCTGCGGTGTGATTCAGTCGGTGTGCTGCCCTTACGCTGGCCCCCCATCCTGCCTCGTTGGAGATGTGCCGCCTCCTCATCCTCCTCCTCCTCCTCCTCCTCCTCTCTCCTATTAGGTACCCACGTGAAGTCAGTGACCTCATCATCCCCTCCCTCCTCATCACTGGAGCCAATCTGGCAGTATGCTGCAGCTGCTGGAACATGACTGCCAGATTGGTGTCCTTCCTGAGCATCCCCTCTCTCTGCTCTCACGCTACTGCCTTCCTCTAGCTGGGTATCATCATCAGACCCTTCAAAACGCTGGGCATCCTCCTGGAGCATGTACCCAACACTGTGCTTAAACAGTTCGGGGGACTCCTCAGGAGGACATGGTGGGTCTAGGGAAGGAGTGACTGATGATGACATTGATACCAGGGAAGAGGACGCTTTGGCAGCTGCTTTGCCAGTACCCTGAGCCTGGGTGAGAGAGGATGAGGAGGATGAGGAGGGCTTGGTCATCCACTCTACCAAGTCTTCGGCATGATGCGGCTCAACACGTCCAGCTGCCGAAAATAAGGACAAGCGTGTCCCATGGCCACGTGTTGAAGACGATGCACCGCGTCCACGACCAGCACTGTTGTCTCTAGACACAGAGCCTGCTTGCCCTCTTTTATTGGCTCCTGACTGTCTGCCTCTCCTTGTTTGCCTTCCAGACATTCTAATGGCCTGCAGGGAGATGAGAAAACCAGCAATAAGGGGTAGCTTCAGGTGTATATTTTGCAGGAAGCACACAACGCCTGCTGTAAGTGCTGCAGATGACTGGCTGTGTTACACAACAGGAAAAAACAGCAATAAGGGCTAGCTTCAGGTGTTTATTTTGCAGGAAGCACACTACGCCCGCTGTAAGTACTGCAAATGCCTGTTAGTGTAACACAAAAGAAAAAAAAGCTTGAGCAATAAGTGCTAGCTTCAGGTGTATAATGTGCAGGAGGCACACTACGCCCGCTGTAAGTGCTGCAGAGACCCTCTTGGTCTTGGGAAACTAAATAAAAAAATACACGTTAGAGTCTGCTTCGGCTTTTTAGGGCAGCCGCTTTCGAAGGCTCGCTTTAAGGAACTAAGACCGGTGCCCGGAATAACGAACGTTGAAACAGAGCTGTTATCAGATAGCCGCTACTCATCCTATTGCGCATGCGCGATGCGCAGCTGAAGTGACGTTGCCTCGCGGCCATCTTGGTACACCCCACAACTCGTCCACAGAGTCGATAATTGGGTTTTCTGGCTTTCAGAACAAGAGGAAATCGTAGCCTCCAGAGGACAAGTGTCCTCCCTTCCTTCCATGTTCCGTATCGAGTACTGCATGATGGTATATGAGCGTTTTGGCTACCAAAAAAATTGAGGCTCAACATACACTGAAGTTTGGAGTCCTATTGATTATCAATTGAGGCTGTTTGGGGTCCTCCGTCATAGGGGACCATCGCTTTTTGGTAAGCAGGAATTCTTACTGGTGGTGGTGAAAGTCACGAATACAAGAAGATTTGGAATCGTTTTTGTTTTGTTTTCTTTTTTCTTTTTTCTTTTTTCATCTAGTATGGACACTTGATCACGGGTGTTTTTTTGTATGGACTTTAGACTTGATTATTTAAGGGTCCTATTCAAGCATGTAATAATATTATTAATTAAGTTTGTATTATTTCATATGTTTTGTTTACACTGTTTAGTTATTGTTCTTCACTGAGCACTTACATAATTTATCACTGTGGTGATTTTGAAATTTTTTTCAATCATTCAGTGGTGGGCTTATGTTTATACTCATAAGTTAGCGCGACTATATATTTTTTCTTAAGTGCTGCAAATGCCTGTTAGTGTAACACACCAGGAAAACACAGCAATAAAGGCTAGCTTCAGGTGTATATTTAGCAGAAAGCACACTACGCCCGCTGTAAGTGCTGCAAATGCCTGTTAGTGTAACAACACCAGGAAAACACAGCAATGCGGGCTAGCTTCAGGTGTATAATGTGCAGGAGGCACACTCCGCCCGCTGTAAGTGCTGCAAATACTTGTTAGTGTAACACACCAGGAAAACACAGCAATAAGGGCTAGCTTCAGGTGTATATTTAGCAGAAAGCACACTACGCCCGCTGTAAGTGCTGCAAATGCCTGTTAGTGTAACACACCAGGAAAACACAGCAATAAGGGCTAGCTTCAGGTGTATACTGTGCAGGATGCTTAGCAACAATGACACCGACACTGTCCCCTGCCTATCCTTCTCTCTCCCTGCACACAAGGTTTAGCAAAGAATATGACACTGACACTCTCCCTGCCTATCCTTCTCTCTCCCTGCACACAAGATTTAGCAAAGAATATCGCTGACACTCTCCCTGCCTATCCTTCTCTCTCCCTACACACAAGGTTTAGCAAAGAAAAGCACAATGACACTGTCCCTGCCTATCCTTCTCTTTCCCTGCGCCGGAACACACTACACAAGGCTGACGCGCTGGCGGCCTTTTATAGTGTGGGGCGTGTGCTAAACCCCCTGAGCTATAATTGGCCACAGGCAACCTGCCTGTGGCCAATTATGGCTCTCCTAGCTGCCGGTGCTGTGATTGGCCAAGCATGCGGGGTCACAGTGCATGCTTGGCCAATCACAGCGCCGGGATTGCACTGCGATAGCGCAGTGTATTATGGGCCGTTAGCGTCACTCGAATTTGGCGCGAACTGCCCAAATCGTTCGATCTTCGTCGAACGATCGAACACCGAGCTCATCCCTAATAGGAACAAAAATTGACTGGACACTCGACTAAATAAAATTGTTGAAAATTGATGAAGACCGAATGGTCATGCTGCAACAGGAAATTGTGTCAAATCTCACCCGAGTCTGTCGCTGGTCAATAAAGACCATAGGGAGAGAGGCAAAGCCAGTTAGTTGGCTAGTGGCAAATTCTGTTATGAGCAGCAGACTGGTGTATGGTCTTGTCTTTACAAATAGTAATGTTTACAAAACCTTTGGGTTTCGTAAACCTGCCCGCACTGCTAAGGTGTTCCCTTGTGTGTCTTATTTTGATAAACTCTTATTCAAGGAATGGGAGAACCCACTAAAGGTCTTTACAGCCCCAAAGAGGTTTGCGGCACTGTACCCCTTTGAGGAGAGTTTTCTGAAGAAATGGACCTCTCCCCCTATAGTGGACCCTCCGGTGTCCAGACTTAATAGAGCTACCACAATTCCAGTAGAAGGGGCTCTTGTTTTCAAGGACCCTGTGGATAAGAAGGCTAAAGCACTCGCTCACTACCTATACTCAGTGGTAGTCTCGGCAGTACGCCCGGCATTGGCGGGGGCCCTAGTGTCTCAGACACTTACTGAATGGGCAAAATTGCTACTCCAGGGGTTAAAGGAGCGAGATGCTGTTCCTGATGAGATAACTTTGGCCGACCAGTTGGTCCAGGGCCTTAAGTTTGTATGCGACATGGATACTATTCCCCTGCTGTCAAAAGCTTTGGTTTATGCAGTAGCAATATGCCGCCTGATCTGGCTAAAGGGCTGGTCTGCGGACCAGACTTCCAAGAAAGCCCTGTTCGATCTGCCTTTTAAGGGCGACAGACTTTTTGGGGCCTCTCTGGATGACATCATAAAGGATGCCACAGGAGGTAAAAGCACTTTGCTTCCTCAAACTAGCAAGGGTAAGGGGCCAAGGGCAAGGGCCCTTCTTTACTGCACGCAAGCGTTTTTTTCGTCTCCCTAGGGCGACAGGGAAAAGACCCCAGGCCGACAAGGCGCCTGCCCTAGGACAAAAGCGTCCTTTGTGCCGCAGACCCAACAAGCCTGCGGACAAATCTGCATCCGCATGAAGGTCCGCCCCCACCCAGCTCTCGGGTGGGGGGACGTCTTCGCAAATTCGACTCAGTGGACAGCTCTAGTCTCCGACAGGTGGGTTTGCGAAGTAATCTCCTCAGGCTACAAGATAGAATTTCTCTCTTGTCCACCGGACAGATTTGTCACCTCCAATCTCCAGCTACTACCGACCCGTCGGGAGGCCCTGTATGGGGCGGTCCAGGGTCTGCTGGAATGCAGGGAGTTATTCCAGTTCCAGAACAGGAACTGGGTCAGGGTTTTTACTCAAATCTGTTCATTGTGCCGAAGAAGGATGGGGTTCGTCCAGTCTTGGAGCTCAGGGCCCTCAATTGCTTTGTGAAGGTACAAAGATTTCGGATGGAGTCAGTTCGATCTGTAGTCACCGCACTCCATTGGGGGGACTTTCTGGCCTCCTTTGACATCAAGGACACATACCTGCATGTCCCCATATACTCGAGACACCAGAGGTTTCTGCGATTTGCAATCGGGAAGAACCACCATCAGTTTGTGGCCTCCCATTTGGCCTTGCTTCAGCACCCAGGACGTTCACCAAGGTGCTCGCTCCCATTCTGGCACTTCTAAGACACCGGGGTATCGCTATAGTGGGCTACTTGGACGACCTTCTTCTGAAGGCCCCTTCAAGCTGAGAATTAGAGGTAAGCGTGTCCATTACCTGTCAGACTCTTCGAGACTGTGGTTGGATATTAAACACGCAAAAGTCAGTATTGGTGCCCACTCAACGCCTAGTGTACCTGGGGTTGATTCTGGATTCCTCAGAGGCAAAGGTATTCCTCCCTGTGGAGAAGTTGCAGACCCTTCGGCCTGCAGTATGGCAGCTGACTTTCAGGAATTAGTTGTCACTCCGTTTTTGCATGCGAGTGTTAGACCTCATGGTAGCCTCCTTCGAGGCGGTCCCATATGCCACACTTGAGTGTTACAGAAGGAAGTTCTGTCCAGATGTCCATCATCTTTGGATTATCAAATCCCAGTAAGCCACCTAGTCAGGAGATCCCTGGTATGGTAGCTGACAGCACCGGCTCTTCTGGCCGGGAAGTAATTTCTTCCAGTTTACTGGATAGTGATCACGACGGACGCCAGCCTTACAGGTTGGGGTGGAGTCTGGGGTTTTCAGTCGGCACAAGGTCGCTGGACCCCAGAGGAATCCCGCCTGCCGATCAATGTCCTGGAGATCCAGGCGATCAGGCTGTGCCTCTTCAGATGGTCTCAGAGGCTACAAGGGTGGCCAGACAGGATCCAGTCAGACAATGCTACAGCAGTGGCATATGTCAATCATCAAGGAGGAACAAGAAGCTCAGCTGCAGCATCGGATGCTGGACCAGGGAGAATGGTCCCTACACCCGGAGGTGTTCCAACTCCTCTGCCAAAGATGGGGCACCCCAGACGTAGATCTTCTGGCTTCCCGACTCAATCGAAAGGTATTGAGGTTTGTGGCCCGGTCAAGAGACCCATGGGCAGACGCAACGGACGCGTTGGTGGCATCGTGGGGTCAGTATCGGCTAATCTATGCCTTCCCTCCCTTAAGGCTTCTTCCTCTTCTGCTCCGCAGAGTGGAGGCAGAGGGAATTCCAATGATCCTAATCGCTCCAGATTGGCCTCAGCATCCTTGATACGCCGATCTAGTACGTCTGGTAGCAGCCGTCCCCTGGCACCTACCACTACGGAAGGACCTGCTATCGCAATGTCCCGTACTCCATCCTGCTTTACAGTCACTGGCTTTAACGGCATGGCTGTTGAGAATCAGGTACTGAGAGACCGGGGCCTATCAGATTCAGTAATCTCTACTATGAGAAGTGCTTGGAAAATGTCCTCTAGGAAGGTTTATCACCGCACTTGGAAGGCCTACATCTCCATGTGTGAGGAAATGAAATGGCATCCGTGTACTTATTTGGTTGACAGAATCCTGCTGTTTTTACAGCATGGGGTGGACCAAAGGCTTGCCTTAAGTACGATTAAGGGACAGATATCTGCCCTGGCTGTTTTTTTTCAGCGACCCCTGGCGACTCACTCTCTCGTGAGTACATTTGTGCAGGGGGTTCGACATGTGGCTCCTCCGGTCCATCCCCCGCTACCTCCGCGGGACTTGAACCTGGTCCTCTCGGTGCTTCAGAAGGCACCATTTGAGAATATTAGAGATATTCCCCTGTTGACACTTTCTCATAAAGTGTTTTTTTTGGTGGCTGTTACGTCAGCTAGACGAGTCTCTGAGCTGGCAGCCTTGTCCTGCAAGGCTCCCTATTTGTTTTTCCACAAGGATAAGGTGGTGCTAGGGCCGCAGCCTTCCTTTCTTCCGAAAGTCGTTTCGGCTTTTCATCTCAACAAAGACATTGTACTTCCATCCTTGTGTCCTCATCCGTCGAATCCTAAGGAGTCGGCGTTGCATTCCTTGGAAGTTGTCCGAGCTGTGAGAGTATACCTATCTGCTACTTCCCTGTTCCGGAAGTCAGACTCACGGTTTGTTTCGGTGGCTGGTCCCAAGAGGGGCCAAGCAGTCTCGTCGGCCACCATATCTAGGTGGATCCGACAGATAGTAATCCAGGCTTACGCCTTAAAGGGTCAAGCGCCCCCCTTTCCTGTCGCGGCGCATTCGACCAGGGCAATAGGTGCCTCTTGGGCTTTCCGACATCAAGCATCTGTTTCCTAATTATGTAAAGCGGCGACTTGGTCGTCCGCTCACACTTTCACAAAATTCTACAAAGGTGATGTAGGTGCATCTTCGGATGCCTCTTTCGGCCGCAAAGTTTTGCAAGCTGCTGTTTAGAGTTGCAACTCCTCCGTTGGAGGAATGCTGTGTTGTGTTTGGGGTGAAGTTTATTTTTATGCTGTTACCACCCCTCGTTTTTTTCTCTGACACTGCTTTGGGACGTCCCACTATGTCAATAGAGAAGCTGTGGTCGGTCCATGGATGAAAGAGTAAATAGGATTTTTTACTCACCGTAAAATCCTTTTCTCTGAGTCCATGGACCGACACAGCACCCACCCCTCCTTTTAAGTTTGTACTGCTTTTTGACGAACTGATCTGCGAGATGCAGACTAAGGCGATATACCCAGAGGGTTCCCCCCCCTCGGCGGTACTGTAGAAGGTGTGATGCAACACTTTTTACAAGTTTTCTGCCTAGTCACTCCTAATTAACGGATAATACCCACTATGTCAATAGAGAAGCTGTGTCGGTTCATGGATTCAGAGAAAAGGATTTTACGGTGAGTAAAAAATCCTATTTTTCGGTGGGTCCTACACTATTCATAAAAAAGAAAGGTAAATCCCACTACTCTTAACCATGGGAGATGTATGCTAGCTGTAGACTACACTGCTTTATCTACACTATGAAGGGACTCCCCAAGGAGTCTGGTCAGGCTGTGGTATTCTCTGTGTGGTTCTAATTATATATAGGTCTTTATAGCAGCACCAACTTTAGATTTTCAGGTTTAGGGTGTGCCCCGCCCAACTCGGTGTGTGTGTGTGTGTGTGTGTGTGTGTGTGTGTGTGTATGTATGTATGTATGTATGTATATGTGTGTGTTACCATACTGGGGTCATCGCCAAGCCTAGGTAGCCTTTGAGTCCACCAGGCCAGTCCATTGAGGTTTGTTTTAAACTCTGGACAGTGAGGCTGGTCACTGAAACATGTTTTAACCACGTGACCACTGGGCACTTAAAGAGGAAGTTTGTTTTTTTTCCTGGAAAAAAAAAAACCCTGCAAGAGAAAGGCATAATGAGCTAGTATGCATAGCATACTAGCTCATTATGTGGCACTTACCCGAGATCGAAGCCCCCGAAGCGCTCCTCGTTCCCCTCCGCCGCCATTTTGCTTACAAGTCTCTTCCCTGTATAGCCGCTCCGGCGCTGTGACTGGCCGGAGCGGCGATGAATGTCACTCCTGCACATGCGCGCGGGACCGACACGATCACACGCATGCGTGCGGGACGGCATATTCTTGGCAATATCCCATTCAAGACCCGGGCCGCTCAGTGCGCCTGCGCCGTTGTCTACGGCGTGCATGCGCCATAGACATCGGTGCAGTCTTTTCAGCAAATATCTCCTTAACCGTGAAGGTTAAGGAGATATTTCTTGCACCTACAGGTAAGCCTTAATCTAGGCTTACCTGTAGGTGCAAGTTGTCAGAGTGGGTTTACAACCACTTTAAACCCCCTTCCTAACCAAACCACTTTTCAGCTTTCGGTGCTCTCAAATTGTGAATGACAATTACTCAGTCATGCAACACTATACCGATAGGAAATTGTTGTCCTTTATTTTTTTACACAAATAGATCTTTCTTTTGGTGGTATTTGATCACCACTGGGTTTTTTGGCTATAAATGAAAAAAGACCAAGCCAATTTGTAAAAAAAATGCATTTTTCTTCGTTCCTGTTACAAAATTTAGCAAATCAGTAATTTTTCTTCACACGTTTTGGTTAAAATTTATACTGCTACATATCTTTGGTAAAAATAACCAAAATCAGTAAATATTATTTGGTCTTTGTGAAAGTTAGTCTACAAGATATGGTGCCAATCATTGAAAATTGATCACACCTGATGTACTGCTGGCCTATTTAATTTCTTGAAGCACGAACAAGCCAGGTAAGTACAAATATCTCCCAAATGACCCTTTTTTGGGAAGTGGACATTTCAAGGTATTTCATAAGAGGCATTTTGAGTTTTTTGCAGTTATTTTCTTTTCCACAATTCTTTGCAAAAAAATGTTTTTATATATTTTTCATAAAATTGTCATCTTAGCAGGTTATTTCTCACATGGCATATGCATACCACAAATTACATCCCAAAACACATTCTGCTACTTCTGAGTATGGCGATACCACATGTCTGAGACTTCTACAAGCGCCATGTCTGGAGAAAACCAGGCACCGCTGATCACCTGGCCAATACCATCCCTACAGTGAACTATGGTGGGGGCAGCATCATGCTGAGGAGGATGTTTTTCAGCAGCAGGAACTGGGAGACTAGTCAGGATCAAGGGAAAGATGAATGCAGCAATGTTCTCTGATGCCATGGCCTGGACTAGATACGAGCAAATCTTGCGGTTTATGCACTTCAACGACAGTGAACTCTGTCGTCCTCGGGGTGACCCTGGATATGATCGGCTCCACAAAACTCGGCCCCTCATAAACCACTTCAACCAAACATTTGCAGCCTTGTTTATCCCTGATCAAGATGTCTGCGTTAATGAGACCGTGATTACGTTTTGTGGCCACCTTGTTTTCAAACGGTTTCTCCCCAGCAAGCGTGCCAGATATGGGGTCAAAATGTATAAGCTGTGCGACAGGGCAACAGGCTATACATGTAGTGCCCTGCATTATTTTTATTTTAGTTTTAATTATCTCAGTGTATCTGACTGTTTTTTTTGCTAGCGACTATTTCTAGAATTTGTCAGCATGTTTTCTCTTTACTTGCGCAAGTCTATACATGTAGTTTCCTGGTTTACAAGGGCAATGATAGCAGTGTTGAGCGCCCCCGACTGCCCAGACTACATAGAGAGCAGCGGCAAGATTGTTTGGGACTTGGTGTCACCTTTTTTCCGAAACGATTACCATTTATATGTGGCCAATTTTTATACAAACGTGACACCTGTTAGACACCTCTTTAAATTTGGAATTGGCGGCATATGTGGCACCGTGCGATTTAATTGCCTGGGCTTCCCACAACAGCTTGTAAATACCTGACGGGGGGAGAGAGCCTGCTTGAGGTGCAATGACTTGCTTGCAGTGAGGTGGAAGGACAATTGGAACGTTTTTCCAATAAAATTGCGTTTGGAAAATTGCTGCGCAAATACTATGTGGGAAAAAAAATTGCAACACCCACCAATTTAATCTGTAGGCCTCTGCTTTAAAAAAATGCATGTTTTGTGGTTCAAAATTTTCTAGCAAAAAAAAGTTTTCATTAAACAAAATGTTTTAGAAAAGGCTTGGTCTTCCACAAGTCCATGGAATATTTTATATTTTGCCACAAGTTTTGGTAAAATGGCAATTATTTTTTTATTTTTTTTACACAAAGTTGTCACTTAAATGATATATTGCTCCAACATGCCATGGGTATATGTGAAATTACACCCCAAAATACATTTTGCTGCTAATCCTGAGTTTGGGGATACCACATGTGAGACTTTTTGGCAGTCTAGCCATGTACAAGACCCCGAAAACCAATCACCGCCTTCAAGCGTAAATTGCTCATTTCAATTCCTCACTACCTATCATTTTTTGGAGGCCCTGAAATGTCAAGATGGCACAAACCCGGGGGCGTGGCCTGTGCGCGAGCTGATGGCAGCGTGACCTCGGAGCTCCTGGAACCCAGGGAAATTAGCGGCCCGCAACGAACCACCGGATCATCCTAAAACTCAGTTTCAGCGGTAGTTCTGACCCCAAGAGACAGGGCGGTCATGACGCGGAAACGCAACATGCCAAGGAAACCGCAGCGCCTGACGGACTTCTTCGTGCTGAAGCACCATGAAGGTAGGCAAGATGGCAGCGGGCTGGCTTCCACGCCGGAGGCCCGACCGCAGAATACATCAAAAAAGGGGTCATCTGCCCGCAATACTGTATCCCCCAACAGCACCGGATCATACATCGCCTCCCCAGTGTCTGGTAGCCCGGCCAAGGCTAAATTTAGGCTGGATGAGGCTGGATGCGGCCTAGCTCCCAGCCCCATCATAGATTCAGGGGGTGACACCAGAGAACTGCCGGACTCGATAGAATCCTTCCCTACTCAGCATCTACCAGTCATGGACACAGTCCTTAAAGATATGCTTCTTACCCTAAGAAGCTCACTACAGGGAGACATGGTTAACTGCATGCACAAGTTCCATAGAGAGATTCAGGCGGTAGAATCTAGAGTGGACCACATCGAGCACAAGATCGGGGAATATGCTGACACTATCAATGACTTGGTGGACTATACGGAGGAAAGAACAGAGGACAATGAATGGGTTAAGGCCAAGTTAGCAGACCTCGAGGACAGGTCCAGGAGGAACAATTTAAAAATTAGAGGGCTCCTGAAACAGTCCAGCAAGCTGACCTGCGCTCCTATGCAACAGCCCTGTTTTAAATCCCTCATCCCTGAACTTTCAGATATGGACGTTACGATTGATAGAATCCATCGTTTGCCCAAACCTACATATTTATCTGATCAAGTGCCTAGAGACGTGATTCTGCGCCTACATTTTTACCATATTAAGGAACAACTTATGACGGTGATGCGCAAATGGGAGCATATCCCCACACAACATCAGAATTTGCAGTTCTATGCCGACTTGTCTCAATACACTCTGCAGAAGAGGAGAAACTTAAATACCATCACTAAGACTTTGAGGAACCACAAAATTGTGTTCAGGTGGGGTTATACCACTAAACTGACCATTGTGAAAGATGACCGTACATTCATTGTGGATTCCCTTGACAAGGGCATCTCACTGCTGGAGGACTGGAATATTCTCCCTGAACAAGCGGACAAGCCTCACTCCACAAAACAACTAAAGCAGTTGGAACCTGACTGGAAAAAAGTTACTAATGGGAATGCTACATCACACTCCTAATTCCGGATGGTAGCTAAGAAGTTACACATTTATTTTCCCTGGGAGGCCTTCCAGGAGAGCCTTTAGGCTTGAACTTACCCCCCATCTAAATGAGCAGCATAAGGCTGCGTACAGGTTTTTTCTTTCTTTTTGAACGGTTGATAGGGACAAAGCCCTTATGCTTGTTAGTTTTCTACCAGTTTTACAGTTGTTTTCTTCTGTTATTATTTTGTTCCTATTTTCTGTCTCCTCGCCACCGATCAGCTGAATTGAACTGCAATGATGCTTCACTTGGAGGACTAAAATCCAGGACTCATTCTTCTCTCAATATGCCATCACACTTCTTCTTGGACTGTGAGTACAATTTTTTTTTATTTTTTTTTCACACACTTATCATATCCAGGAATCCTGCCATTTTCATTTTGGCCACAAGAGGGTATTCTTGCTCTATTAATGAAAATGCTCAGCTCTTCAAATCAAATTACCTTACTCCACATTAAATGGGGTTAAACTTTCTCTCAATTAATACTAAGGGCCTGAATCACCTTGTCAAGAGGAAATGGATGTGTAAGGAAGCACTCTCCTACAAAAGTGACATCCTCTGTGTGCAGGAAACGCATTTTTGTGACGCTTCTCCACCGACTTGTGCTCACAAACAGTTTCCATTTGTTTTCACAGCCAATGCAAACAACAAAACGAGAGGTGTACTAACAGCCATTAGAGATTCCGTGGCCTGCACCTTACACAAGGTGGTTGCAGACACCCAGGGACGCTATCTGATTGTCATATGTGATCTAAACTCGGTCACATACACGATTGCAAATGTTTACTTCCCTAATCAACATCAACTGCGCTTCTTCCATAAGCTCATGAAAAAAATACGCAAGCACCAAAAGGGTTCTCTAGTAATTTGTGGAGATTTCAATTCTACTCCAGACCCTGCTATTGACTCCTCCCAGGGCAGGAGCAGGAGCGGTCAACCCCTCTCACAGCCCATTCATGCCCAGGAACTTTTTGATGCATGGAGGTGCCTACACGCTGGTGAAAGGGACTTCACCTTCTTCTCACCCCCCCCCCCATAGATCCTACTCAAGGATTGACTTATTCCTAGTAGATTACCAAATGCTATCCAGAGTATCCTCAGCAACTATAAACACTATCACATGGTCGGACCATGCTTCGATCACACGAACGATTGAGGGTTCTGCTCCCATCTCCATGACTCCAATGTGGAGAGTTAATTTGTATCTATTACAACAAGATGACTCTAGACTTCACATTGAAAAACATCTAAATGATTTTTTTTATGATAAACGCTGCATCTGTCACAGATCCATTTATATTGTGGAATGCCCACAAAACATTCATTAGAGGGACATTCATACAGTTAGGGGCAAGAGTGAAGAGGCAGCGGCAGAAACGGAGTACTGATCTGACCCCTGAAATTTTTACACTTGAAACCACTAATAAACGGAGCCCTTCTATACACAACTCCCAAAAGCTGACTCAACTGCGATGCGATCTCAGGACCCTCCTGTTGGAGGATTTTGAGAGAGTATCTAGGAGACTAAAAATGTCCTACTATGCTATGGGTAACAGAGCAGGGAAACTATTGGCCCACAAACTGAAAGGGCACAGGTACAAAACTAAAATTCCATACTTGCACCATCCAATTTCTAAACACAAACTCCACCACCCTCAAGATATTGCTGACACATTTAGCCATTATTATAGTACCTTATATAATTTAAAAAATGATGTTAATACCCACCAACCCAATCCTGATCTAATCAATCAATTTTTGCAAAAAATTCAATTACCCAAGCTCTCCCAAGAACAGTTGGAGTCTTTAAATGTACCCTTCCAAACATCTGAGATACAGAGGGTGATTGAATCCCTCCCACTTAACAAATCCCCTGGTCCGGACGCATTTACTGGGGATTACTACCAAACGTTCAAAAATCTCCTGGCTCCCCACTTAGAGCATATATTCAACACTGCCGCTGCCGCCTCGTCTTTTCCCCCAGAAATGCTGAAAGCCATCATTGTTACACTACCGAAGCCGGGCAAGGACCCCACTTCTCCTCCAAATTTTAGGCCCATTTCCCTTCTTAATATTGATGTAAAAATTTATGCCAAACTATTAGCCACACGCCTCATTAATATTCTCCCAACCCTGATATACCCGGACCAAACTGGCTTCACCAAAGGTAGGCAAACTACTGATGCAACTCGAAGACTAATAAATACAATTCACTTGGCGAATTACCATAAAAGGCCTTCTCTGTTGTTGGCCTTGGACGCAGAGAAGGCCTTTGATAGGGTTCATTGGCAATATATGACCCAGGTTCTCTCGGAGTTTGGTTTCTCGGGAAATATACTATCAGCCATACTGGCCCTTTACTCAAACCCTTCGGCTCAGGTATTTACCTCTGGAGTACTCTCTAAACCGTTCAATATAACTAATGGGGGGCGTGGCTTAGCGTATGGAGGAGTAAGAAGCTTCCTTCAGGAGCTCCCGCACACACCGGATTCATCGCGGCCACCAGCGCCTTCCAGACCCGCTAAACAGGTCGGTGATGGGGAGGAAAGGTAGGGGAGAAAGTCGCCATACCTCCGATCCGAGCAAAGAGGGGGACATAGACAGATTCTTTTTTAAAAAGCTGACGCCGGAGCAGCGCGGCCCCCCCTCATCCAAGATGGCGTCGACCCGCTCCTCGGGGACACATGCGGCCTCTCATGGACTGGCTTCCCAGCACCATGCACCTCACACCAGATCTAGGGTGCGAGCCAGCTCTCCCCCTGACTCAGACAACGGCTCCACACGATCAGCCTGCCATTCCCCTGCCTTGCACCGCTCCTATGGAGCTTGGGACATGGAGGCCTATATCAAAGCCCTCCCCACCAGACATGATTTTGAGGCCTGTGTGCAGAGGCTTGAGCGTTCCTATAAGCAGGAAATTGCTGAGCTGCGCAGAGATGTCACTAGCAGACTGGATGAGGTGGAACACACCGTTGAAGAGACTGTAGCTGCCATACAATCGCATGATGCCATCCTGAATGAGCACACCCTACAAATACAGCACCTCATGTACCATCAGGACGACCAGGAGAACAGGGCCAGACGCAATAACATCCGCATCCGTGGCCTACCTGAGTCAGTGGACACTAAAGACCTAGCCCCGGCTGTCATCGCTATGTTTAATGACCTGCTCCAGAGAGAGAAAGACGCACCTCTAGAACTTGATCGTGTCTATAGAGCCCTGGGCCCTAAGAATCCTAACCTGGAACACCCTAGAGATGTCATCTGCAGGGTCCACTTCTACGCGATTAAAGACGCCATCATGCAGGCGGCGCGAAAACAAGAGAACATTTGTTTCAACGAGTCCCAGATTTCCTTACTACCGGATGTCTCCAAGCTGACCCTGGATATGTGCCGGGCATTGAAGCCCCTCACTGGGGCCTTACAAGCTAAACAAATCAAATATCGCTGGGGCTTCCCCTTCCACCTTTTTGCCTCGCATGAAGGGAAATCGGCAGTGTTTCGTACACTCGGCGATCTCCCCAAATTTCTAGGGACCTTTGAACTGCCTCAAATATCTCTACCAGACTGGCCTCTTCACGCAGCCACCCCTGGATTCCCGGTCGCCTCCGGCTGGCAGAAGCAATCCAAGAAACCCAGGCGTTCCAGATCAGAAACCTCCAAGTCAAATGCCGGATGATTTAATGCTATCAGCCCTTCGTGCCTTTTTTTTTTCTTGCCCTCTTTAGCTGGGCTTTAGACCTGCAAAGTCGACCCTGTTCTCAGGTTACAGTTTTGTTGGGGCGCTCTCCTACGAACTTGTGTCTTACTTCCTGCTCACAGGACACATTCCGCCATATTTTGTGTTCCTTCAAGTTGTTCTCCCTGAACGTTGATCCCTTGTGAACTTTCTCTCTCCCCCATAAGTAATGACTGTCCTCCAATACCACATTGACTCCCCCCAGCCCCCCCCCCCCAATACCTAAAGCGATTTATTATGATTTTGTTTGGAAGCCTGGTGCAGGACCCCTGAGGCTGTCAAGTGTTCTCGCAGATTGTCCGGGACTCATACTCCCGGACTTATATACATGAGTGTCTAACTGCAGCCATCGGGGGCCCTGTACCGCTTGACTTATGGTTATGTTTACATGTTTATTTTTGCAGCCCGGTGTGTGCGGGCACCTCTGTGCACTGTCTGCGATCCCCCCCCTAGGTTTACAGCGTCCTACTAGGACTCCGCTGACATGTTGCTTGCAACGTTACTAGTTTGGCCATTTAGGCCCTATTTTCTACCTCTCCTCTCCTTCTCTCTTTCCCCTCTGTTTCTGGACCTCTCATTTCCTGTGCTTCTTTGTAAACAATCCTACAACCCTCCCTTTTCCCTCCTTACCCCTTTCCCAGTGACAGCGAGCTCGGAACTAATTAAGATCTATTCCCACCCCATAGTGCTCCCCTCATGGCAGTGCCCGCCTCCTTAAAAATCTCTTCCCTGAATTGTAGGGGCCTTAACGTCCCGGAGAAGAGGAGACATATCCTATACCACTTCCACAAATTACGAACCCAAATCCTTCTCCTCCAGGAAACTCATTTCCGTTCCGACACCATCCCACAGGTTTTCCATAAAAGGTACCCTACCTGGTTCCACAGCACCAACCCTGCCGCAAAATCTAAAGGAGTATCCATTGCCTTTCACGCCTCATTCACCCCTGACGTGCTTGACACACTCATAGACCCCGCAGGGAGATATGTTTTTCTTAAATTGTCGTATTTGAATGTGATTTACACTGTAATTAACGTATACTCTCCTAATCAGGACCAACCGCAGTTCATCTCTAAGGTGGCCGCACGCCTGAAAAGGTTTAGTACTACCAACATGATCCTGGGAGGTGACCTCAACGCAGCTCTGATACCTCGCCTTGATTCCTCGACGGGTAAGTCCTCACTCTCCCCTGCTTCTTAGAGCGGTTTTCATTTTGGTCAATCTGACCTGTCTCTGGTGGATGTCTGGAGGGTGTTACACCCTACCACAAAGGACTATACATTCATCTCCCAAGCCCTATTGGACTGTTCTCCTGACACCTCGATTGGCCTTACTCTTTGGTCAGACCACGCACCCATTCACTTGAGCTTGGGTAAGGCTCCTACCCCCAAGACCAGATCTTCCTGGAGGCTCAATGACAACTTACTCCTAGATAGAGTGTGTGCCCAAGACATCCTCCGGACCATACAGCACTTTATTGCAGACCACGCACACGACGACACTAACCCTCTTACGAAATGGGAGGCCCTGAAATGTGTCCTTAGGGGTAAGTTTATCCAGCACGGCTCTAGGCTTAAACATGCACGCACGGCAGAGATAACCAGACTGTTGGCTTTAATAGCTTCATTGGAAGAGTCCCACAAACAATCCCCTGTGGCCGGGATTCATCTTGAGCTGGTTAATGCTAGGCGGGACCTTCTGCAAATCTTTTCAGAACGTTCCCTGGTGGCTAGGGATAAGGGGCGATTCGCCAATTACTCCCAAGCCAACAAGTGTGGTAGACATTTAGCCCATACCCTACAACCTCAGCAAGCCCGGAAACATATTCCCTTTATTCACTCCCCCTCCGATGGTAAACTGAGTTCCAACTTAGCCATAGCCGATGAATTTCGTACATACTATTCCAATTTATATAATCTATCCCCCCAAAACCCCTCTCCTAGGCCCCCTTTGGTCGGCTCCGAACAGGACATGTCATCCTATATTCAAGAAACCTCCCTTCCCCCCCATACCATCTTCGGATGCTGAGGAATTGGAATCCCCTCTTTCTGAAGCAGAATTCCTATTACCCATCAAGGAACTCAAAAATGGTAAAAGCCCAGGACCTGATGGGTTCTCCTTGCGCTTTTACAAGAAGTTTGCTCCCCAGCTTGCCCCCTTCCTTGCAAATGCCTTTAACGCCATTAATGATAATCTCTCCCCCTCATCGTCCTTACTTCATGCCCAGATTGTAGTGATTCCGAAACCCGGTAAAGACCCCTCCTTATGCGCCAATTATAGGCCGATTTCCTTACTTAATATAGACTTGAAATTGTTCGCCAAGATCCTGTCGAAGCGTCTCTCCCCATTACTACCTGACATCGTACATAGGGACCAGGTGGGTTTTGTCCCTGGCCGAGAGGCGCGGGACAACACCACTAAAACTGTTCATCTTATAGCATACGCTCACCGTAATCGGGTGCCTGCCTGCCTCCTCTCCTGTGATGCGGAGAAGGCCTTCGACAGGGTCAGCTGGCCGTTTCTCCAAGCCACCTTTGCCCAAATAGGACTAGGACCGAAGATGCTCTCGCGCATTATGGCCCTGTATTCCACGCCCTCCGCCTCTATCTTAGTAAATGGTACTCACTCGCGTACATTCACGATAGCTAATGGTACCAGGCAAGGATGTCCCCTTTCTCCTCTCCTTTTCGCTCTTGTTATAGAACACTTGGCCCAGGCCATCAGAGCAAACCCGAGCATAAGTGGTATTCAGACCCCCTCCTCACATTGCAAACTCTCCCTATATGCTGACGACCTCTTGCTTTATGTGACACAACCCCACATTAGTATCCCATCCATCCTAGCAGAGATCAACCGCTTCGGACGGCACAGTAATTATAAGCTTAACATTTCCAAAACGGAAGCCCTTAACCTATCACTTCCACATCATACCCTTTCCTCCCTCAAGACTAATTTCTCCTTCCAATGGCAGGCAACATCCATTTCATATTTAGGTACGTCCATCCCGACACGCGCGGCGGATATCTATACTCTGAATTTTGGCCCTCTGCTCACTAAGATCAGACGCCTAACCGAGAACCGGATGGACAGACCGCTCTCTTGGTTTGGTCGCATGAACACCCTAAAAATGGATATACTCCCCAAATTATTGTATCTATTTCAAGCCCTCCCCATTTCCCTCCCTTCCGCATTTTTCCGCACCTTGCGCTCTTTGGCTATACGCTTCGTATGGCAGGGGAAGCACCCCAGGTTGAATCATAATCTTTTATGCACCACCATCTCTAAAGGTGGAATGGGTCTGCCGGATTTTGAGCTTTATCATTCCTCAGCTGTGTTATCACGGATCCTGGAGTGGTTCCCCTGCCCCTTTGTCAAAGCCGCTACCCTGGTGGAACAAGACTTGTCCCCGATAGATCTTCGGGCCCTCCTATGGGGTTTTGAACATACTCCGGGGTCTCTCACTGCATTATCTCCCCTCACCAGGGATGCTCTGGTGCTTTGGTGCTTTGGTATCGCAAGAGAGAGGCCTATGCTTTATCTACTGAACCAAGCCCACTCACCCCATTATTTGACAACCCAGCCCTTCTGGAGGGCAGGTCCATCCACACACTTGACGGCTACGACAGAGCTTCCTGGCCCACAGCACGACAATTCGTTGACTCTGCGCAGGGTACCTTTAAACCAAACCATAACTCTACGTCTTCCCGCTTGACTTGGCTCACCCGACTACACCTGACTTCCTATTGCAAAGGACTTCACGAATCCGAACAGATCCATCGACCCCTGACCAGTTTTGAACAAATATGCACACTTCCTGACACCCCCCGCCATACCCTTTCCTTGACCTACAAATTGATTCTAGACCACACTCATGACTCCTTACCTAAATTTACAAAAGTTTGGTCGGAGGAGCTTGGGAGAGACATTACTGAAGTAGAATGGAGTAAACCCTTTCTCTTTACCCACAAATCGTCTATCTCTAGCTACTCCCAAGAAAAAAAACTATAAGGTGATTGCCAGATGGTATCGAGTGTCGACCACCCTCAGGATCATGTACCCCTCAGCTGCGGACACCTGCTGGAGATGCAACTCGGCAACAGGTACATACAGCCATGTCTGGTGGGAATGTGATGTAATTCGACCGTTCTGGTCTCAGATTTTTCAAATTTATTCTGAGATTTATGATATGCCTCTTCAGCCTTCTATTGCCCTCCTCTCCATCCTACCGGGTACTGTCAAATTCCAAAAACACAATCTTCTTAAATTTTCCCTTAGCGCGGCTCGGCGACTCATTTCTAGGCATTGGAAAACCACCTCCCCTCCTTCGATTGTAGAATGGGTAAATGAGATGAACACTAGTATGCTAATGGAGGAAATGCTTGCTAACTCTCTAGACAGACATGCTAAATTCTCCTTTATCTGGAGTGTATGGAGACATTACTCAACTTCGGATAAGTTGAAGGATAGGCTCCCGCTAGGGCCTACACTCTGAGGCCTTACCAGTCCTCAACCTTCGGGTTCCCTGCCATGTTTGGATACCCTTCCATTGGTCCGCAGCTCGCTGTCCCCCTCACCCCCCCTTCTTCCCCTTCCACCCTTCCCTTTGCACTACACCCCCCTTCTAAACTCTAGATCTCCCTTTCTATCTTTATTTCTCCCTATCTCTTTCTGGGGCCTCCCCTAAAGTTATTTGATGATTCTTTTACATGTATGCAGTCCATTTTATGTTTACACTGTCATCACTTGTGAGACTTCACCAATAGGTGTTGGAATGGTGTCATTTGTACAGGTATTCATGTCATCCCCTAACGACTCCTCCGATCCAGGATCGCAGTAGGATCCCACAGGGGCATCCTGGTCGGACGGAGTGGATAATGTGTCTTCAGATGACACTGTCTGATTTGTGTATTACTTCACACCTCTTCTCATGAGCTAGTTGTTATTTGTATATTGCCATATACATGCTGTAACAGGAGATTACCCCTTACTTATCGGTCCGGGTTGCCTCTTGCTGGGCTCCTGGATTCTTGTCTTTTTTCTGTACAGTTGAAACTTTGATAAACAATAAAAACTAATTGAACCCAATATAACTAATGGGACCCGTCAAGGTTGTCCCTTATCTTCCCTCATATTCAATTTAATAATGGAGCCATTAGCCACATATATCCGCAACCACCCTAATATTAAAGGATTCCCTATACGAGACTCAACTCACACTATTAGTCTTTTTGCAGATGACATCATTATGATCCTCACAGAGGTGGAGTCCTCCCTGGCTGTGGTACACTCTGCATTGGAAATGTTCAATAGAATATCGTATTACAAGGTCAATGAGACCAAATCATACATATTAGGTCTGGGTATGGACTCTACCACACGAGACAAACTTCAATCACGTTTTCCATACACTTGGAGCGATGAGGGAATCAAATATCTAGGTATCACATTGACGGCCTCCATTGAGAAACTAGCTAAATTGAATTATACACCTTTTTTGCAGGGCTTAAAGAAGAAACTCGAGGACTTGGCAAAGGTAGAACTGTCATGGTCAGGGAGGTTGACAGCCTTCAAAATGGTAATCCTACCTCAGCTGCTTTATCTATTCAGAACATTATGTATACCAGTCCCATCCTCTTTCTTTTCCACTGCACAAACTTTACTAAATACGTTTCTTTGGCAAGGAAAGAGGGCAAGGTGAGCCTTTAAGAAACTAATAGCGAATAGGAAGGCGGGTGGAGTTGGTCATGTACTGTTAAAGCACTATTACATTGCCGCGACCTTGGCTCAGGTGAGGGCTTGGTTCCCCCATTTGGGGACATCTGGCCCCAGGTGGTTGGAGCTTGAAAGCGTGCAGACTCAAGGGCATAGTTTATATGATATGCTTTTAGCAAGTGGACATCATACCATTACGGAATCTGGTCTATCCCCTACAGTAGTGGCCACGTTGCGCGCATGGAAGATCTTAATTCCCCAACGCTATACTGAGGACACGACCAAAACTTTACCTCTTACATTGACTAGCTTAGCTATAATCATCCCGGACCTTAATATATCACAATGGACAGCTAAAGGATTATTAACTACAGAGGACTTAATGATAGGACCCACGCCAAAGACTTTTAGATCCCTACAATTAGAATATGGTATAGAAGAGAGAGAACACTATAAGTATCTTCAACTGACGCACTTCCTCCGCAACTCTCCACACCCCACGGTATGTCTTCCATGGAGGATGGTCCTATACCTCACTAGCACTACTACTAGGATTAAGGGTATCTCGCTATTCTACAATGAACTACACAACAAGGATAGGTTCCTTAAATCCACACATATCAAGGCATGGGAAAGAGATATGGAAGTGTCCTATACCACGGAACAATGGCAAAAAGCATTAATTACCACTTATACAGTGACCAAGAGTGTCAATCTATGGGAACTTACCCACAAAATATTGCTGCGCTGGTATCTGACACCCTATAGGATCTCCAAATTTGGTACCCGACACTCCCCACTTTGCTGGAGAGGTTGTGGTGGAATAGGTACACTGCAGCATATATTATGGAAATGTCCAGCGCTTAAAACCCTCTGGACCCAAACAGCTAACCTAATTCACACATTAGCAAAGGAACATGTTCCACTAACTGAAGGATTAGCGATATTGTCCTTGGACATAGAATCTATATCAAAGGATGTACGAACTATAGTCATTCATGTATTGATGAGTGTTGGATTGTCTTTCATGAGACATTGGAGAGATAAGAACCCACCATCATTTTATGAAATAATTCAAACTACTAACACTCATGCAACTTATGAACTGATGTTTGCTTCAACCCAGGGCAACTACCACACTATGTATACAAGATGGTATAGATGGTTAGATTGGTATAAGACGCGGTAAAGACTAGGGGTGACACTACAATTCTCAATCCTGAAACTACATCATGTGCAGGCGATGGCGAGATTAGACACACTCTTTGTTCCTTTTTCTTTTCCCCTCCTTTCCTCTTCCTCCTTTCCTTTCCTGTTTTCTTTGTTTGTGTTTCTTTTCTTTTCTAATCTTTCAATCTAAAAATCATCATCACTTGTTTTTTATGTCATATAGATGACAACACTAGTTGGTTATTCATGGTTTCTGAACTATGACTAGAGTTATTAATTTTGCAGACACAATGCAGCCCTAAATAGTAGGGATAGATGGTTCAAGTCTTTCTAAACTGCACTCAGTACAACATAGGTGATGTGGTTTAGGGGGGCCCTCCTTCCCTGTGTGGCACAGAATGCTCCCAGATGGGGTGCCTGGAGGGAGAGACGGCTCCTTCTTCATGTCTTGTTTTATCTTCTACTTAAAAGTGCAATGTATACCAACATATTGTGACTGGTTTAATGTTAATCAACGTGTTTGTTCCTCTTTTTGATAACTGATGTATATTATCTGGCTCTGTGATAATCCAACGACAGCACTTATTGTTTAGCAAATCCTGATGTATGACATGCTTCAGTGCCAACTTTTTCTGAGTTATGTATACCTATGTTCTCTTGAAAATTCTTAATAAAAATGTATTGAAAAAAAAAGATGGCACAAACCCCCTCCTCCCAAATGACCCCTTTTCGGAAAATAGACACCCCAAGGTATTTGCTAAGAGGCATAGTAAGTATTATGCAGATCTCATTTGTTGCCACAATTTTTAGGAAAATTAAGAAAGAAAGAAAGGGAAAATTCATTTTTTTTCTTTTCTTTTTTCAATTTTCAAAACTTTGACAAAAAAGTGAGATCTGCAAAATACTCCCCATGCCTCTTAGCAAAAACATTGGGGTGTATACTTTCCTTAAAGGGGTCATTTTTGGGGGGTTTTGTGCCATCTTGACTTTTCAGGGCCTCCAAAACTGTGATAGGTAGTAAGGAATTGAAATGAGCAATTTACTCCCTTAGGTAACTTGAAGGTTGTGATTGGTTTTCGGGGACCTGTACGCGGCTAGACCAGCGTTTCTCAACTCCAGTCCTCAAGGCACCCCAACATGTCATGTTTTCATTCTTTCCATTATTTTACACAGGTGATTTGATCAGTTTCACTGCCTTGGTAATCACCACAGCTGTTTCATATGAGGGAAATCCTGAAAACATGACCTGTTGGGGCGCCTTGAGGACTGGAGTTGAGAAACACTGGGCTAGACTGCCAAAAAGTCTCTCGCATGTGGTAGCCCCATACTCAGGAGAAGAAGCAGAATGTATTTTGGGGTGTAATTTTACATATACCCATGGCATGTGTGAGCAATATATAATTTAAGTGACAACTTTGTGAAAAAAAAACAAAAAAACAATTATTTTTCCCAAAACTTGTGGCAAATTATAAAATATTCCATGGACTCGACATGACACTCAGAAAAAAGCTTGGGGTGTCTACTTTCCAAAAAGGGGTCATTTGGTTGAGGGGGGGGGTTGTGCTATCTTGATGTTTCAGGGCCTCCGAAACTGATAGGTAGTGAGAAAGTGAAATCAGAAATTTACACCCTTCGAATTCCTGAAGGCGATGATTGGTTTTCGGCACCCGTACGCGGCTAGGTTACCAGAAAGTCTCACGTGTGGTATCCCTGTACTCAGGAGAAGCAGAATGTATTTTGGGGTGCAATTCCATATCATATACAAGGGGTGTTGAAATTCATCGTCGAATCGATGCATCGGGATTCGACCGTCTACGATGCGGCCGTCTACGATGCGGCCGTCTACGATGCGGCATCGATGCTATAGCTTTAAGAAATCGATTTATTGAGGATGATGTCATCCTCACGCAGTGCCGCCGCACCATGCCCTGCCTCCGAGTGGAGCCGAAAGCAGCCGAAGATTTCGCACAGTTTTTTTACCACCTCCCGCTGACGTCATCCCCCTGTGTCACGAGGAGAGGAGGCCTTCCATCAATCCCCTTCCCTCTCCCCTCATCGTCTCACCCCCTCACCAACCAATAGGAAGTGATCCCAGGCGGCGTCATGGTGGCGGAATGCGGAAGTGAGGAGCCACGCTGTGTGCACGTTGGCGGGAACATGGAGCGCCGGGCCCGGAGCTTGTGGTAGCTGGAGCTGTCCCTGCTGCTAAGAGTGGCGGACGGCTTATGGAGCTCCGAGGAGGAGAGTGGAGCCATCAGTGCTTTTGGTCCCGGAAGGGTTCATTGTGGCCGCGGCGTATCCAGCCGGTGGTGTGATGGAGGAGGATGAGGCAGAGCTGGAGGACTGGAGCCAGAAAAGCAGTAGAGCCAGGTGAGGGGGCCGCGGGGAGGACACTGAGAACTGAAGACTGATATGGTAAGGGAGGTGCCAGACTGTATGCAGGATGCAGATAGGGCAATGAAACCAAAAATGGTGTGCAGTGCTTTGCGTGTTTAATGTACAAAAGAGTCTTAAGTAGTGAACAAATATAGTCCTGAAATTATATATATATATAATTACAGTGGTTACGGAAAGTATTCAGACTCCCTTACATTTTTCACTCCTTGTTATATTGCAGCCATTTGCTAAAATCATTTAAGTTCATTTTTTTTCCTCATTAATGTATACGCAGCACCCCATATTGACCGAAAAACACAGAATTGTTGACATTTTTGCAGATTTTTAAAAAAAAGAAAAACTGAAATATCACATGGTCCTAAGTATTCAGACCCTTTGCTCAGTATTTAGTAGAAGCACCCCTTTGATCTAATACAGCCATGAGTCTTTTTGGGAAAGATGCACCAAGTTTTTCACACCTGGATTTGGGGATCCTCTGCCATTCCTCCTTGCAGATCCTCTCCAGTTCTGTCAGGTTGGATGGTAAACAGCCATTTTTAGGTCTCTCCAGAGATGCTTAATTGGGTTTAAGTCAGGGCTCTGGCTGGGCCATTCAAGAACAGTCACGGAGTTGTTGTGAAGCCACTCCTTCGTTATTTTAGCTGTGTGCTTAGGGTCATTGTCTTGTTGGAAGGTAAACCTTCGGCCCAGTCTGAGGTCCTGAGCACTCTGGAGAAGGTTTTCGCCCAGGATATCCCTGTACTTGGTCGCATTCATCTTTCCCTCGATTGCAACCAGTCGTCCTGTCCCTGCAGCTGAAAAACACCCCCAGAGCATGATGCTGCCACCACAATGCTTCACTGTTGGGACTGTATTGGACAGGTGATGAGCAATGCCTGGTTTTCTCCACACATATCGCTTAGAATTAAGGCCAAAAAGTTCTGTCTTGGTCTCATCAGACCAGAGAATCTTATTTCTCACCATCTTGGAGTCCTTCAGGTGTTTTTTTTTTAGCAAACTCTGAGGGCTTTTATATATATATATATATATATATATATATATATATATATATATATATATATATAGTGAGGGGGTTAGCTCGGCAGCGGGTGTGTGTGACCCCCGAGATGGGCTCCCCACACAAAAACAGGCCCAGCAAACGGAGGTTGTGGTTTTCAAAATCAAAAAGGTGCGGTTTATTTTCTATTTACAGTGACAAAACACAGCAAAGCAAAAGAAACATAAACAAAATAAATCCTGGTCAACTTGACCTCTGACTAAACATACAGGTTTCCTAACTAACAACTGGGATCAGCCTAGTGCTGTCCTAGTCCCTAAGTCCCTGGTTTTAAATGTCCAAGCAAATAGCCACACAGGCTTTGTCTCACCGCACAGGGGTTCACTCTCCCTAGACAGTCCACACAGGTCTGGGTCCAGGCATGAGCTAACATCTAATGAAGCTGGGAGTTCTTATAGAGGCCTAAATGAGCTGACAAGCTTCAGCTGGTCTCATCAACTCCCTGTCTGCACGACGCCCCACACTCTCCCTAGAGGTATGAGTCATCCATGAGCCCACTAGCCTCAGCTGGGCTTATACAACTCTCCACCTAGTTGTATAAGTCGGCGTAAAGCCTGAATCTGGGCGAAATATATCTACCCCCCGGGATGCAACCAGGTGACTTTACCTTCCTGCTGTCACATACCCCCCCCTCTTGTTTTAACCTCGGGGTTGGAACACCAGCAATCAGGCATTCATGTACTCGAGACAAAGCATCCACATTCCCCATTTGAACGCCAGGGCGATGCTTTACTGTGAAGTTGAATTCCTGGAGGGCCAGGAACCACCTATTCACTCTTCTATTTGTTTCCTTGTTTTGAGCCATCCACTTTAACGGAGCGTGATCCGTAACCATGTCAAAGTGCCTACCTAACAGGTAGTACCGAAGGGAATCTAGAGCCCACTTCACCGCTAAACACTCCTTTTCAACGGTGGCGTAATTTACCTCATGG
This sequence comes from Rana muscosa, assembly GCA_029206835.1. Classification (NCBI taxonomy): domain Eukaryota; kingdom Metazoa; phylum Chordata; class Amphibia; order Anura; family Ranidae; genus Rana; species Rana muscosa. The sequence goes on along the minus strand of CM055120.1, from coordinate 274,566,772 downwards.
GACTTCAACTTCCTGCCGAGGTAAATGACTGGGTGCTCTTCCCCGTTCCAGACCTGGGACAATACTGCTCCTAACCCCACATCTGACGCATCACTTTGTACGACAAAGTCTTTAGAGAAGTCGGGTGAGTACAACACTGGCTGGCTACATAAGGCTTGTTTCAAGAATTGGAATGCTGCCTCAGCCTCGGGGGTCCATTTAATCATGACCGACCCTTTCCCCTTCGTCAGGTTGGTTAGGGGCACAGCCTTAGAAGCAAAGTGGGGAATGAATCGCCGATAATACCCAGCGATTCCCAGAAAGGCTCGTACCTGCTTCTTGCTGTTGGGACGTGGCCAACTCTGGATGGCCTCGACTTTGTTGAGTTGGGGTTTTATTACTCCCCTCCCAATGGTGTACCCAAGATATTTGGCCTCCTCCTGCCCAATGGTACACTTCTTGGGGTTAGCCGTAAACCCCGCTTCCCGAACAGAGTCCAGGACTGCTTGCACTTTTGGCAGATGTGAGGCCCAATCTGTGCTATGGACAATTACGTCATCCAGGTAAGTCGCAGCATACTTCCGATGGGGCCTCAGCATCTGGTCCATTTTCCGCTGGAATGTGGCCGGCGCATTCTGTAACCCGAACGGCATTCTTTTATATTGGAACGCCCCGTCTGGGGTTACAAATGCGGTTTTCTCTTTGGCCGACTTGGCCAGGGGGATTTGCCAATACCCTATTGTGAGGTCAAGAGTCGTCATGTATCGGGCTGTTCCCAGCCGGTCGATCAACTCATCTATACGTGGCATGGGGTAGGTGTCAAATTTTGTAACTTTGTTCAACTGATGAAAATCGTTACAAAATCGCCAGCTCCCATCCGGTTTAGGCACCAACACAATGGGACTAGACCAATCACTTTGGGACTCCTCTATCACCCCTAAGTTCAGCATTTTCTGTACTTCCTCCCGTATTGCCTCCCGTCGGGCCTCTGGGATCCGATAGGGTTTTAACTTCACCCTTTCACCGGGCGGGGTAATGATGTCATGCTCTACCCCAGATGTTTGTCCCGGCAGCTCAGAGAATACCTCCTTGTTGCGAAGCACAAACTCCTTAACCTCCTGTTGTTGGGGTTGTGACAAGGTGGCTGCTATTCCAACCTCAGGAATCACGCAACCAGTTTGAGCTGGTGACCAAGTGTCTGCGACTAGGGACTCTCTATCCCTCCAGGCTTTCAACAGATTAACGTGATAGATCTGTTCGGGCTTTCGCCTTCCTGGTTGTCTGACCTTGTAATTCACTTCGCTCACTTTTTCCATTATCTCGTAGGGGCCTTGCCATTTGGCAAGGAATTTACTTTCAACCGTAGGGACAAGTACCAGTATCCTATCCCCCGGGGAAAAGGTACGGGTCTTGGCTCCACGGTTGTACACTCTCTGCTGTGCTAACTGCGCTTGGGCCAAATGTTCCTTCACGATGGGCATTACCTGTGCAATTCGGTCTTGCATCAGGGCGACATGCTCAATCACACTCCTGTGGGGAGAACTCTCACTTTCCCAAGTTTCCTTGGCAATATCCAACAGCCCTCTTGGGTGTCTCCCATACAGTAACTCAAAGGGGGAGAATCCCGTAGAGGATTGGGGCACCTCCCTAATAGCAAACATCAGATAAGGAAGTAGACAGTCCCAATCCTTTCCATCTCTATCCACCACTTTCTTCAACATTTGTTTTAGGGTTTTGTTGAATCTTTCAACCAGCCCATCGGTTTGGGGGTGATACACAGATGTACGTAATTGCGTCACTTTGAACAATTTACACAGCTCCTTCATAACCCGGGACATAAAGGGTGTACCTTGGTCCGTAAGCAGTTCTTTACAAATACCCACCCGGCTAAACACAAGAGATAGCTCTTTGGCTATGGTTTTGGCCGAGGTATTTCGGAGAGGGATCGCTTCTGGATAACGGGTGGCATAGTCCATTATAACTAATATGTACTGGTGCCCCCTAGCGGACTTGATTATAGGACCTACCAAATCCATGGCGATCCTCTCAAACGGGACCTCAATGATGGGTAGAGGGACCAGCGGGCTACGGAAATGTGGCATCGGGGCCGACCTCTGACACACAGGGCAGGAGGAACAATAATTTTCTATGTCCTTCATCACCCCCGGCCAATAGAATCTCTGTAATACCCTCTCTCGGGTTTTCTCTGTCCCCAGATGACCTCCAAGAATGTGCCCATGGGCCAACTCCAACACCAACTTCCTGTAAGGTTTGGGCACCACAAGCTGCTCAACGGTTTCTTCTGCCCTTTTTGCCACCCGATACAGTAGGTCCTTCTCTACGCTGAAGTATGGGTAAGTGCAGGTATTATCTGGGTTCACTAACTCGCCATCTATTTTCACTACGTTTTCCCGTGCCTTTATTAGGGCGGGGTCTTTCAACTGTTCTGTGGCAAAGTTTTCCCTGTGAACCTCAAGATCAGAAAACTCCACAGACGGTAGGTTTTCGTCTGAGGAGGTGGGCTCCTCTCCAGTTTCTTGAGTCTCCCCTGCCAATACTGATAAGGGAAATTCCGGAGAGTCCTCACCACTCTCAGGGGAGTTCTGGCTATCACATTCCTGGTACATAGGGGCACCAGTGGGGGGCTCAGGATCATCCCACAGTTCCCAGAACTTCGGAAAATCCCTTCCCACAATGGCGTCATGCGGTAACTGAGATACTAAGCCCACTGGATGAGAGAGGGTACCTTTGGGGGTCTCGAAACACACTGTAGTCACTGGATACTCTCGGGTGTCCCCATGCACACAAATAACAGCTACCTTGCTATTCCCAGAGACCTCTGTTTTAACTAACTCAGCCTTTATCAGGGTCACAAGGCTACCTGAATCCAGCAATACCACAACATTTCTACCATTAACACACATTTTGCATAAATGTTTCTCAGTTCCTCGAATGGCAGTGCATGCGACTGTCGCACACAGCGACTGACGTCTGCCCGTCAGAAAGTCACACTGCATGGGTTCCTCCACAACCGGGCAATTGGCTGCAATATGTCCCGCTTGCCGGCAGCGGTAGCAAACGATCCTTCTTGCGGCCTCTTGAGCCGCTGATTTCCCAGGCTGTTCTCGCCAAACTTGGGGTAGAGCTCCCACCCTCTCACTCTCTCCACCCTCACCCCTTGGAATCCTCTTATCCGCCCCTGGGGATGGTCTGGTCTTAGGGTGGAAAGTCCGAGTGTCTCTGGAAGAGGCCGTCAGGTTCTCTGTAGCCAAGTATTTCTCCACACGATCCACAAGACCATCGGCCGTCTCTGGGTCTCCATGGCTTACCCACTTTTGGATGGCAGTAGGAAGAGTTCTCAAAAACCGATCCATTACAACACGTTCCACAATCTTTGGTGCGGACAAAGTCTCTGGCTGTAGCCACTTTCTGCTCAGGTGAATGAGATCATACATTTGAGACCTGGGGGGTTTTCCAAGCTGGAAAGTCCAGTTATGCACACGCTGAGCCCGGACAGCCTGGGTGACACCCAGCCTTGCCAATATTTCAGCTTTTAGCATCACATAGTCTTTTGCTTGGTTAGGCTCTAGGTCATAGTAAGCTTTCTGCGATTCACCAGTTAACAGAGGAGCCACCAGTCCAGCCCACTGCTCCTCAGGCCACTTTTCTCTTTCAGCGGTCCTTTCAAATGTGGTCAAAAATACCTCTGGATCATCCTCTCCAGTCATTTTTGTCAATAAATGACTCACCCCAAAGGACGCGGTATTAGTGGGACGGCTTTCCTCACTGGTCTGCGGACGTTGCTGCATTACTGCTTCCATCTGTTGTTGTAGTCTCTGCTCTTGCTTCTGCAACAGGTCTATGAAGCGGGCCTCAGATTGCTGCTGGGCTTGTTGCTGAGCCTCCAGACTCTGTTGCAAAGTTGCGTTTGTCTGCTGCTGGGCTGCAAGGCTCTGTTGATGAGCTTGCTGCTGGGCTGCGAAGTTCTGTTGTTGAGCTGCAAGGCTCTGTTGATGAGCTGCAAGGCTCTTTTGCAAACCTGCATTTGTCTTCTGTTGATTGGCATTTGCTAGAGCCAGCTGCTTCAGTATCTCCTCCATGCTGGCTTAAAAAAAAACTGCCACTGGTTCTCCACCAACTGTGAGGGGGTTAGCTCGGCAGCGGGTGTGTGTGACCCCCGAGATGGGCTCCCCACACAAAAACAGGCCCAGCAAACGGAGGTTGTGGTTTTCAAAATCAAAAAGGTGCGGTTTATTTTCTATTTACAGTGACAAAACACAGCAAAGCAAAAGAAACATAAACAAAATAAATCCTGGTCAACTTGACCTCTGACTAAACATACAGGTTTCCTAACTAACAACTGGGATCAGCCTAGTGCTGTCCTAGTCCCTAAGTCCCTGGTTTTAAATGTCCAAACAAATAGCCACACAGGCTTTGTCTCACCGCACAGGGGTTCACTCTCCCTAGACAGTCCACACAGGTCTGGGTCCAGGCATGAGCTAACATCTAATGAAGCTGGGAGTTCTTATAGAGGCCTAAATGAGCTGACAAGCTTCAGCTGGTCTCATCAACTCCCTGTCTGCACGACGCCCCACACTCTCCCTAGAGGTATGAGTCATCCATGAGCCCACTAGCCTCAGCTGGGCTTATACAACTCTCCACCTAGTTGTATAAGTCGGCGTAAAGCCTGAATCTGGGCGAAATATATCTACCCCCCGGGATGCAACCAGGTGACTTTACCTTCCTGCTGTCACAATATATATATATATATACACCACATTAAGTGCTCATGTATATATTACCTTTCTCCGTTGGGGTCCTTCAGGCTAATAAAAGTACTTCACACAGGTATATACTTAAACAAAGCAAAGATAAAGTTTACTTTATCAAAAGATAATAAACAGGTTTATAGATATATATATATATATATATATATATATATATATATAGAGAGAGAGAGAGAGAGAGAGAGAGAGAGAGAGAGAGAGAGAGAGAGATAGATATATATATATATAGAGAGATATATAGAGATATCTCTATATATCTCTTTTTATAGCTTTAAATGACTCTGCAGGGCCCTGCAAGAGTCAATAATGTGTATCGTATACAGGTTCTACAATAGGCTAATGTCTACTTCCTATGAAAAAACAATCTCAAGCTCGCAAGCTCCCCCTAGTGGGCAATATCACCCTGTGTCCCATCAATGGTAGTTCCAGTCAGGCCTGACTAAGATTTCTGTACGAGTCTTCAATGGTGGGAGACTTCACTAGCAGAACGTTGGTGCACTTTATAATTGTAATCCAAAGGAGATTAAAGATGTAAGCTAAACTCCCGCAATGCTTTTGGGAGTTAAAGTTGGAATTATACTGACAGAGTTTAACTACGCAGCTACCATGCGCGGCGCTATATCCTAGTGTAGGTGCGGCTCACTATTCGGATGATGGTGGGCTTTAAAATGTCATAGGCCTAGAAACCCTCTCACAGCCGCCGTAGATGTCGTTTGGTGGATGACCCCGGTATCCGAGAAGCGTGAGCTGGTCACACGGAAAGAGATCCGTCTTTGGCTTCATGATCCTTCGCGAAACTACAGGCCCAGGCTTTGGGCCTAATCGCTATGGCAGCAGGTCTCACACAGACTTTCTGCTTGGTTGAGTGCGAAGTTCAGAGATACCGAGCGTGGCCCCTCCCTTCCTTTATGTAACCTCCCCCAGCAGTGGTTGTAATGCATTCTGGGAGTACAGCTGCACTGTGGGTACCATAGTCTATTAGGTATCCATGGCAACTGAGTTTCTCTCTCCCTGTACCATAAGTTCCACACGCATTACTGAACATAAGTAAACAATAGTCTATAAAGTTGTAACTGGAACATAGTAGGAAGTTTGGGGTGTACACACATAACAATAGTCCATAACAGTAGAACCCCGCTATATAAAATATATGATCTGATTGAAAGAAATCTTCTGTGTATTCAAAGTAATTCCAGTGCTGAGTGTGCTCTGCTGTGTTCAAATCATTCCTGATTTTTGGTGAATGATTTGAACACAGCAGAGCACACTCAGCACTGGAATTACTTTGAATACACAGAAGATTTCTTTCAATCCGATCATATTTATATATAAATATATATATATATATTTATTTATTTCAGGACTATATTTGTTCAATACTTAATAAGACTCTTTTGTACATTTATCACCGCAAAGCACTGCACACCAAAATGCAGATATGACCGCATGTTCCCCAGCTGGCTGGCAAACTGCCTAATGTCCTTCACAGCCCCTTCCTACCCCCGCAGGTCCCACTATCTCTCACTCAACCCCCCCCCCCACCACCACCTTTTTATATATGTCTCAAACTACTCCTAATCACTAACCCCAGATCACCCAAACTACGCATCAGACGGATATGGCTCCCAGCCCATTCCTCTTCCACCTCCCCATTCAAACCAATGGCCACCGCATAGCCCTCACCCAACTCGCCTCCATTCACAGGCTTCAACCCCCACCCCATGCCCTGAACAATCTGAGGTCCCACCCATTCTTATCTCTGGACCTACCCCTCCATTCTTCAGTTCCTATCACCCCCCAGACTCTTCCATCGAATTATATTCCTGGACTCTTCCAGCCTTCCATTCCTATCCTCCGATTCTTCCATCCTTTTTTCCTTATTCATGGATTCCTATTTCCTTATCCCTGGACTCTTCCATTCTCTCTCCATGGATTTCACCACCTTTCAATTCTGATCCCTTGACCCCTCCATCTTTCAGTTCTATCCCCGGACTCTTCCATCCTTTTAGTTCCCATCTCCAGACTACTCCATCCTTCCTTTCCTTTCCTATTCATGGATAGGGATGAGCTTCGTGTTCGAGTCGAACATACGTTCGACTCGAACATCGGCTGTTCGATCGTTCGACGAAGATCGAACGATTTGGGCCGTTCGCGCCAAATTCGAGTGACGCGAACGGCCCACAATGCACTACGCCATCGCAGTGTCATCCAGGCGCTGTGATTGGCCAAGCATGCACTGTGACCCCGCATGCTTGGCCAATCACAGCGCCGGCAGCGAGGAGAGCAATGATTGGCCACAGGCAGGATGCCTGTGGCCAATTATTGCTGAGGGTGTTTAGTACACGCCCCACACTATAAAAGGCCGCCAGCACGGCGGCCTAGTGTAGTGTGTTCCGGAGCAGGGATAGAGCAGCATAGGCAGGGACAGTGACTGTTATTTCTTTCTTGCTTAACCTGGATTCCTTTAGTTTAGGGAAAGAGAAGGATAGGTAGGGAGAGTGTCAGTGTGTTTTGTGCTTGTGCTATAGTGTGCTTAAAAAAAACAAGTGTGTTTTTTTTCTTTCACTCTGCAAGTCCTTGTTTCCAGGGACCTGTAAGGACAGTGAGTGAATTGTCCTTGTGCTATATTGTGCTTAAAAAAAACATTTATTCTAGGGACAGAAAACTGTAGGTAGGGAGAGTGTCAGTTTATTTCACTCTGCAAGTCCTTGTTTCCAGGGACCTGTAAGGACAGTGAGTGAATTGTCCTTGTGCTATATTGTGATTAAAAAAAACATTTTTTCTAGGGACAGAAAACTGTAGGTAGGGAGAGTGTTTTTTTTCTTTCACTCTGCAAGTCCTTGTTTCCAGGGACCTGGAAGGACAGTGAGTGAATTGTCCTTGTGCTATATTGTGCTTAAAAAAAAACATTTTTTCTAGGGACAGAAAACTGTAGGTAGGGAGAGTGTTTATTTTCTTTCACTCTGCAAGTCCTTGTTTCCAGGGACCTCTAAGGACAGTGAGTGAATTGTCCTTGTGCTATATTGTGCTTAAAAAAAACATTTATTCTAGGGACAGAAAACTGTAGGTAGGGAGAGTGTCAGTTTATTTCACTCTGCAAGTCCTTGTTTCCAGGGACCTGTAAGGACAGTGAGTGAATTGTCCTTGTGCTATATTGTGATTAAAAAAAAAAAATTTTCTAGGGACAGAAAACTGTAGGTAGGGAGAGTGTTTTTTTTCTTTCACTCTGCAAGTCCTTGTTTCCAGGGACCTGTAAGGACAGTGAGTGAATTGTCCTTGTGCTATATTGTGATTAAAAAAAACATTTTTTCTAGGGACAGAAAACTGTAGGTAGGGAGAGTGTTTTTTTTCTTTCACTCTGCAAGTCCTTGTTTCCAGGGACCTGTAAGGACAGTGAGTGAATTGTCCTTGTGCTATATTGTGCTTAAAAAAAACATTTATTCTAGGGACAGAAAACTGTAGGTAGGGAGAGTGTCAGTTTATTTCACTCTGCAAGTCCTTGTTTCCAGGGACCTGGAAGGACAGTGAGTGAATTGTCCTTGTGCTATATTGTGATTAAAAAAAAACATTTTTTCTAGGGACAGAAAACTGTAGGTAGGGAGAGTGTTTTTTTTCTTTCACTCTGCAAGTCCTTGTTTCCAGGGACCTGGAAGGACAGTGAGTGAATTGTCCTTGTGCTATATTGTGATTAAAAAAAACATTTTTTCTAGGGACAGAAAACTGTAGGTAGGGAGAGTGTTTTTTTTCTTTCACTCTGCAAGTCCTTGTTTCCAGGGACCTGGAAGGACAGTGAGTGAATTGTCCTTGTGCTATATTGTGATTAAAAAAAACATTTTTTCTAGGGACAGAAAACTGTAGGTAGGGAGAGTGTTTTTTTTCTTTCACTCTGCAAGTCCTTGTTTCCAGGGACCTGGAAGGACAGTGAGTGAATTGTCCTTGTGCTATATTGTGCTTAAAAAAAAACATTTTTTCTAGGGACAGAAAACTGTAGGTAGGGAGAGTGTTTATTTTCTTTCACTCTGCAAGTCCTTGTTTCCAGGGACCTCTAAGGACAGTGAGTGAATTGTCCTTGTGCTATATTGTGCTTAAAAAAAACATTTATTCTAGGGACAGAAAACTGTAGGTAGGGAGAGTGTCAGTTTATTTCACTCTGCAAGTCCTTGTTTCCAGGGACCTCTAAGGACAGTGAGTGAATTGTCCTTGTGCTATATTGTGCTTAAAAAAAACATTTATTCTAGGGACAGAAAACTGTAGGTAGGGAGAGTGTCAGTTTATTTCACTCTGCAAGTCCTTGTTTCCAGGGACCTGTAAGGACAGTGAGTGAATTGTCCTTGTGCTATATTGTGATTAAAAAAAAAAAAATTTTCTAGGGACAGAAAACTGTAGGTAGGGAGAGTGTTTTTTTTCTTTCACTCTGCAAGTCCTTGTTTCCAGGGACCTGTAAGGACAGTGAGTGAATTGTCCTTGTGCTATATTGTGCTTCAAAAAAAACATTTATTCTAGGGACAGAAAACTGTAGGTAGGGAGAGTGTCAGTTTATTTCACTCTGCAAGTCCTTGTTTCCAGGGACCTGTAAGGACAGTGAGTGAATTGTCCTTGTGCTATATTGTGATTAAAAAAAACATTTTTTCTAGGGACAGAAAACTGTAGGTAGGGAGAGTGTTTTTTTTCTTTCACTCTGCAAGTCCTTGTTTCCAGGGACCTGTAAGGACAGTGAGTGAATTGTCCTTGTGCTATATTGTGCTTAAAAAAAACATTTATTCTAGGGACAGAAAACTGTAGGTAGGGAGAGTGTCAGTTTATTTCACTCTGCAAGTCCTTGTTTCCAGGGACCTGTAAGGACAGTGAGTGAATTGTCCTTGTGCTATATTGTGATTAAAAAAACATTTTTTCTAGGGACAGAAAACTGTAGGTAGGGAGAGTGTTTTTTTTCTTTCACTCTGCAAGTCCTTGTTTCCAGGGACCTGTAAGGACAGTGAGTGAATTGTCCTTGTGCTATATTGTGCTTAAAAAAAATATTTTTTCTAGGGACAGAAAACTGTAGGTAGGGAGAGTGTCAGTTTCTTTCACTGTGAAAGTCCTTGTTTCAAGGGACAGAGAAGGACACCTGAAGGTAGCCCTTATTGCTTTTTTCCCATCTCCCTGCAGGCCATCTATTAGAATGTCTGGAAGGCAAACAAGGAGAGGCAGACAGTCAGGAGGCAATAAAAGAGGGCAAGCAGGCTCTGTGTCTGGGGGCAACAGTGCTGGTCGTGGACGCGGTGCATTGTCATCAGCACATGGCCATGGGACACGCTTGTCCTTCTTTTCGGCAGCTGGACATGTTGAGCCACATCATGCCGAAGACTTGGTAGAGTGGATGACCAAGCCCTCCTCCTCCTCCTCATCCTCTCTCACCCAGGCTCAGGGTACTGGAAAAGCAGCTGCCAAAGCGTCGTCTTCCCTGGTATCAATGTCAGACAAATCATCAGTCACTCCTTCCCTAGACCCACCATGTCCTCCTCCTGAGGAGTCCCCCGAACTGTTTCAGCACAGTGTTGGGTACATGCTCCAGGAGGATGCCCAGCGTTTCGAAGGGTCTGATGATGAAACCCAGCTAGAGGAAGGCAGTAGCGTGAGAGCAGACAGAGGGGATGCTCAAGAAGGACACCAATCTGGCAGTCATGTTCCAGCAGCTGCAGCATACTGCCAGATTGGCTCCAGTGATGAGGAGGGAGGGGATGATGAGGTCACTGACTCCACGTGGGTGCCTAATAGGAGAGAGGAGGAGGAGGAGGATGAGGAGGAGGCACATCTCCAACGAGGCAGGATGCCCTTTGGTGGCCAGCGTAAGGGCAGTACACCGACGGAATCACACCGCAGAGCTCCGCCTGTGCAGGGCGCTGCCTCTGCCCGTCATTCAAAAAGTTCTTTGGTGTGGGCCTTTTTTGAGGCTAGTGCATCAGATCGCACAGCTGCTGTTTGCAACATATGTCTCAAGCGTATATCGCGTGGCCAAAACATCAGCCGCTTGGGTACCACATGCCTGACCAGACATATGTTGACCTGCCATGCAGCTCGTTGGCAAGCCTACCTCAAAGACCCACACCAAAGAACAAAGCGGACCTCTCCTTGCACCGCATCAGCTGGGATCTCCAACCCCACTATAACTTCAGTCCTCTCTGAAACATGCACTGAGAGGAATGAAGGTGTAGAATTAGGTGTGTCACAGCCAAGTACTTGCGCCCACTCTGCTAGCAGTACACCGACGTCCGATTCTAGCAGGCAAATTTCCCTGCCCCAGCTGCTGGACCGTCGAAAGAAGTTCACTCCCAGCCATCCACATGCCCAGCGGTTGAATGCTAGCTTGGCTAAATTGCTAGCGCTTCAACTGCTGCCTTTTCAGTTGGTAGACTCGGCCCCCTTCCGTGAGTTTGTGCAATGTGCGGTTCCTCAGTGGCAGGTTCCCAAACGCCACTTTTTCTCACGGAAGGCTATTCCGGCTCTCTACCGGCATGTGGAAGGCAATGTCTTGGCCTCGCTGGACAGGGCGGTCAGCGGTAAGGTGCATATTACCGCTGACTCATGGTCCAGCAGGCATGGACAGGGACGTTACCTTTCTTTCACGGCCCATTGGGTCACTCTTTTGGCAGCTGGGAAGGATTCAGGACAAGGTGCAGTAGTGTTGGAGGTTGTCCCACCGCCACGCCTCCAAAATGCTACTACTGGTTGTGACACACCTCTCTCCTCCACCCCCTCCTCTTCTTCTTCCTCCATGGCCTCTTCCTGTGGTTTGTCCTATGAACCAGCGGTGCTCCGTAGCCGTTCACGGGGCTACGCAAGTACGCAGGCAAAAAGATGCCATGCCGTGCTTGCGCTGGTGTGTTTGGGGGACAGAAGCCACACTGGGGCAGAGGTCCTGTCTGCTCTGCAGGGCCAGGCCGAGAGGTGGTTGACGCCACGCCAGCTTAAGCCAGGAATGGTGGTTTGCGACAATGGCACCAACCTCCTCTCCGCCCTCCGACAGGGACAACTGACCCATGTGCCCTGTGTGGCTCACGTCCTTAACCTGGTGGTGCAGCGCTTCTTGGGCAGGTACCCGGGCTTACAGGATGTCCTGAGGCAGGCCAGGAAAGTCTGTGTGCATTTCCGCAGATCTTATAATGCCAGTGCTCGCCTGGCTGAGCTGCAAAAGGAGTTGAACCTGCCCAAGAACCGCCTTATATGTGACATGCCCACCAGGTGGAACTCAACGTTGGCCATGCTGCAGCGGCTGCACACGCAGCAGAGGGCCATCAATGAGTACCTGTGCGACTACGGCACCAGGACAGGGTCAGGGGAGCTTGTTTTTTTTTCTCCACGCCAGTGGGGCATGATCAGGGATGCATGCACTGTCCTGGCACCATTTGAGGAGGCCACGAGGATGGTGAGCAGTGACAGTGCATGCATCAGTGACACTGTACCTCTTGTCCACCTGTTGGAGCACACGCTGCGTGGAATAATGGACAGGGCACTTGAGGCAGAACAGAGGCAGGAAGAGGAGGACTTCCTTGCCTCTCAAGGCCCCCTTTACCCAGACAGTGTTCCTTCTGTCCCACCCATCGCACAGGAAGAGGAGGAGGAGGAGGAGGAGGAGGAGGAGGATTGTGTCAGCATGGAGGTGGAGGCTGGCACTCAGCATCATCAGCAGCAGTCTTTTAGGGATGATTTACAGTCCCAAGAAACCAGTGGACTTGTACGTGGCTGGGAGGAGGTGGCTGCGGATCATGTCGTCCTTAGTGACCCAGAGGACTCCGGAGCGAATGCCTCAGCAAACCTACGCTGCATGGCCTCCCTGATCCTGCAAAGTCTGCGGAAGGATCCTCGTATTCTTCGGATCAAGGAGAGGGACCATTACTGGCTGGCCACTCTCCTTGATCCACGGTACAAGGGTAAGGTTGCGGACCTTATGTTACCGTCGCAGAGGGAGCAGAGGATGAGACAACTCCGGGAGGCCTTGCAGAAAGGTCTGTGCAACGCGTTCCCAGAGACTGGGAGGTTGCAAACTCCTGGTCCTGGACAACGAGTTGCTGAGGCTTCGGCCAGTCAAAGAAGGAGCGGTGGGGAAGGTGGCCGTCTGACCGATGCGTTCAGACAATTCTTTAGTCCGCAGCCCCAAAGTATGATCGGTTCCAGCAACCATCGCCAGCGTCTGATAAACATGGTGCAGGAATATCTAGGGGCAAGGTCAGACTTGGACACCTTCCCCACCGAAAATCCTCTGGCTTACTGGGTCTTGAGGATGGATCACTGGCCAGAGCTTGCACAGTATGCAATTGAGCTACTGGCCTGTCCTGCATCCAGCGTTCTTTCGGAACGCACATTCAGTGCTGCTGGAGGATTTGTCACTGATCACAGGGTGTGCCTGTCCACCGACTCGGTTGATCGACTGACTTTCATCAAGATGAACCAGTCTTGGATCACCACCAGCTACCACACACCTGATGCTGATATAACAGACTAATTGATTTTAACATGTCACATCCCTTCAAGACTGATGCTGATGCTGAGTGCCTGTGCTGTTATGTTGACTGGCTATCCTCCTCCTCCGAGTCCTCAATGATACGATTGATGATGATAGCTTGTAAGATCATTTTTGTTTATGGGTGCCGCCACCAGTGCCTAACGCCCAATTTTTCAGCCCCTGTTTAACAGGGGCGTGTAATTACAATTTTTGAAGCAATACTTTGCAACAGGGCTCATTGCTGTGCTCCAAGTACAGTATCTGTGAGGAGTTGCAGTGTTGTGCCACCAGTGCCTAAGGCCCAATTTTTCAGCCCCTGTTTAACAGGGGCGTGTCATTACAATTTTTGAAGCAATACTTTGCAACAGGGCTCATTGCTGTGCTCCAAGTACAGTATCTGTGAGGAGTTGCAGTGTTGTGCCACCAGTGCCTAAGGCCCAATTTTTCAGCCCCTGTTCAACAGGGGCATGTAATTACAATTCTTGATCTAATAATTCACAGCAGGGCCCATTGCTGCACCCACCAAGAGTAACTGTCAGGGCTTACAGTGTTGTGGCACCAGCACCACCATCAAAGGCCCAATTTTTACTACCACTGTTCAACAATTATATGTAATTAAAATTCCTGATATAATAGTTGACAGCAGGGCGTTCCAGCACCAACCAAGAGTAACTGTGAGTGCTTACAGTGTTGTGCCAACACCAACAACTAAGGGGCCTATTTCTGCAGAGTATATACGGCAGGTCCCTACTTTCAAACATCCAACTTACAAACGACTCCTACTTGCAAACGCAAGAAGACAACAGGAAGTGAGAGGAAATCTACCACTAGGAAGGAAAATTCTCTCCTGTAAGAATAAATATGGGAGAAAGGTGTCTCCTCTGTACTGATGCTTTATCAGCAATCCTTGTTTCAAGAAAAACACCACATTTCAAAAAGAGTTGTCATTGGGACGGAAAGTGAGGTGAAATGTTCTGAACAGGGGCACAGACAGCAAAACAAATGTTACAGGGGTGATAACCCTTACCTATGTTTTCCAAAAAGTTTAAAAATAGATTTTTGGTCTGGAGCTACACTTCAACAATGTACCTGTTCAAAATTACAAACAGATTCTACATAAGAACAAACCTACAGTCCCTGTCTTGTATGCACCGCCTGTATAGGGCTGTTCAGAGTATATAGGGCCTTTTTTATTTTATGTGCGGGGTTCCCCTTAATATCCATACAAGACCCAAAGGGGCTGGTAATGGGCTGGGGTAGGGGGGGGGTCATGGGGTAGCTATGCCATTTTTCTTAAAGAATTTCATCCATATTACCGGGACCAGACATTACATTAAAGCCGCAAGCAGTTTTAAATGGCTTTTTTTTCCTTTAGAAGTGTCATTTTGTGCAGGGACAGTTCTAAACACGGGAAACACGTGGCACTTCACAGGCATACTTTAGACACCCCCCAGGTACGATATTTAAAGGAATATTTGACTTTTTTTTTTTCACTTTATGCATCATTAAAATGACTGCTCCCGAAAAACGACCGTTTTTAAAACTTCTTTTTGCATTGATACATGTCCCCTGGTGCAGAACCCGGGTTCCCAAACCCTTTTTAGGACAATAACATGCATAATAGTTGTTATAATTAGCACTTTAGAATTCGAACGTTCGCATCCATTGTATTTAATAGGGTTCTAATGTTCGTTCGAACTTTCGGTCCGTTCGCGGGTTCTGGTGCGAACCGAACCCGGGGGTGTTCGGCTCATCACTATTCATGGATTCCTCCTTCCCTATCTCCAGACTCCTCCATCTTTCTAATTGTGATGCATCGCGGAATCAAAACTTTGACATGATAATCGTAATCGAATCGTGAGACCACTGAAGATGCGCACCCCTATCATATACCCATGGTATGTGTGAGCAATATATTATTTCAGTGTCTGCTTTGAGTAAAAAAAGTTTTATTTTTTTTTCTCGGTTTTCAATTTCCTGAATTACTTGAACTATTGAAGAAACAACATGCTTCTCAGCAAATTCCTTGGGGTGTCTACTTTCCAAAAAAAGGTAAGGGGGCGGGGGTTGTACTTCTCCTTTTGCGCCTCAAGAAATTAGATAGGCAGTCATAAACTAAAAGTTGCGTGAATTCCAGTAAATATACCATAGTTTGTAGACGCTATAACTTTTGCACAAACCAATAAATATTTGCTTATTGGACTTTTTTTTGTAGCTGATTAAATTTTGGCCTAAATGTAGGACAACAATTGAGTTTGTTGTATGTTTTTTATAGCAAAAAGTAGAAAATATAATTCTCTTTTAAATTGTCGGTCTTTTTTCATTTATGGTGCAAAAAAAAAATCCCAGTGGTGATCAAATACCACCAAAAGAAAGCTCTATTTGTGGGGGGGAAAAAGTGTTGCATGACTGTGCAATTGCTAGTTAAAGCAGCACAGTGCCAAATTGCAAAATGTGCTCTGATCATGAAGGGGAGTGAAACCTTCCGGGGCTGAAGTGGTTAATGCGTTTATGAAGTTCTACAAGGTGTTTATGCCTGTGCTAACACCAGTTTTGGGCAGACGATGCTGCGGGCAGCTTTGTAGAGGGGTTTCTACCTCCTTCTGTGTTTGGTTTTTGGAAGTGTGCATCCTGTTGCTGTGATGCTTATTTTTGTTAGTGATGTAGCACATCTTAAAGTGGACCTTCAGTCATTTTTTCAGCTCTCCATCTATGTCCTTGTTTTAACTTTGGATAGTAAAATATATATTTTTTCTGCCAGTAAATACCTTATACAGCCCACTTCCTGTTTCTTGTCTGGTAAAAAGCCTAAGCTTATGACATCTTGCACAGCTCTCTCCCTCTCGTGAGTGTTTGCCAGGAAAGGAAGGGAGTGAGTCATAACAGGGCTAATGAGAGCTGCAGAGCTGGAGGTGTGTCTGTGTAAATCCAGGAAGTGAACAGGCAGCAGCTTCAGCTGCCCACAGTTAAAATGGATGCAGCCAGACTCAGAGAAGGGAGATTTCTGCAGCATATTTGGCAAGTACAGAATCACAGTATATATAAAAATAATATGCAAAGTGGTTGGAGGGAAGCTTCAGAATGTCAAAGATTTAATTACAAATTATGTGAGCAGACAGGAATACTTAACTGTACTGTGTCCTGTAATGTACAACTAAGAAATTAGGATTTTTAATTTACCTGTTTTTTTTTTTTTTTTTTTATATGCCACAATTTGCTAGAAGTGATGTGATATTTTATTGTAGTTCACCATATTTTACACTGTTACTCACTAAACAGTTTACGCAGTGCATAGCGTTATGAAAACCTCCATATGATCTCTATACACTGTTCTGTATATTACTTGGTAATGTTTGTCATAGTTTATACTTGTTCAATTAAACTGTTAATTTGCAAAGCAAGTGTATAAATGAGTTGCTGCTGTACAGTGCATCCGGAAAGTATTTGCAGTGCTTCACTTTTTCCACATTTTGTTATGTTACAGCCTTATTCCAAAATGGATTAAATTTATTATTTTCCTCAAAATTCTACAAACAATACCACATAATGACAACATGAACATTTTGCTTGGAATCTGCAAATGTATTGAAAATAAAAACGAAAAAAAATCCCATGTACATAAGTATTCACAGACTTTGCTCAATACTTTGTTGAAGCACCTTTTGGCACCAATTACAGCCTTAAGTCTCTTTGACTATGATGCAGTTTCCCCCATTCTTCTTTGCAGGACCTTTCAAGCTGCATCAGGTTGTATGGGGAGCGTCTGTGCTTAGCCATTTTCAGAGATGTTCAATTGGGTTAAAGTCTGGGCTCTGGCTGGGCAACTCCAAGGACATACACAGTTTTGTCCACTCCCTTGTTATCTTGGCTGTGGGCTTAGGGTCGTTGTCCTGTTGGAAGATGAACCTTCGCCCCAGTCTGAGGTCCAGAGCGGTCTGGAGCAGGTTTTCATCAAGGATGTCTCTGTACATTGCTGCATTCATCTTTCATTCGATCCTGACTAGTCTCCCAGTTCCTGCCGCTGAAAAACATCCCCACAGCCTGATGCTGCCACTGCTATGCTTCACTGTAGGGATGGTATTGTTAATTGTTAAGTGGTGCCTGGTTTCCTCCAGACATGATGCTTGCCATTCAGGCCAAAGAGTTCAATCTTTGTTTCATCAGACCAGAGAAGTTTGTTTCTCATGGTCTCAGAGTCCTTCAGGAGCCTTTTGGCAAACTCCAGGTGGGCTGTCGTGTCTTTTACTGAGGAGTGGCTTCCATCTGGCCCCTCTACCATACAAGCCTGATTGGTGGAGTGCTGCACAGATGGTTGTTTATTCTGGAAGATTCTCCTCTCTCCACAGAGAAATGCTTGCACTTTGTCAGAATGACCATTGGGTTCTTGGTCACCTCCCTGACTAAGGCCCTTCTCCCCCAAAAGCGAGTTTTGCCAACCGGCCTGCTCTAGGAAGAGTCCTGGTGGTTCCAAACATCTTCCGTTTATGGATGATTGAGGTCACTGTGCTCATTGGGACAATTTTTTGACTTCTTGGCTTGGTTTGTGCTCTGACATGCACTGTTAACTGTGGGACCTTAAATAGACAGGTGTGTGCCTTTCCAAATCCTGTCTAATCAACTGAATTTACCACAGGTGGACTCCAATCAAGTTGTAGAAAACTCAAGGATGATCAGTGGAAACAGGATGCACCTGAGCTCAATTTTGAGTGGCATGGCAAAGGTTGTAAATACTTACCGTATATACTCGAGTATATGCCGACCCGGATATAAGCCGAGGCACCTAATTTTACCACAAAAAAATGGGAAAACTTTTTGGCTCGAGTATAAGCCTAGGGTGTCCATCTGCATGCCTCGCTGTGCCTCACTTTGCCTCACTGTGCCCATGCCTCACTGTGTCCGTGTGTCCGTGCATCACTATGTCCGTGCCTCACTGTGCCCATGCCTCACTGTGCCCATGACTAGACTGACGTTTAACATGGGAGTCTATAGAAGGGTGCCCGGCTTTGAAAAATCGGTGCTCCCCGGCCGTAGGTCCCCCAGACAACAATCTTTGCACACTTATAGTTGAGAAATAAGGCTACATGTGTGCCAAGTTCCGTGTCAAGGGGACCTACAACCGTCCGGTACCGGGTCCCCAAAATCTCCGGAGAAATGACCATTTAACATTAGAGTCTATGGAAGGGGTGCCCGGCTTTGAAAAATCGGTGCTCCCCGGCCGTATGTACCCCGGACAACAAAGTTTGCACACTTGTAGAGGAAGAGTGGGGCTACATTTGTACCAAGATTGGGGTCCAGGGGACCTATGGCCGGCGGGTACTGGGTCCCCAAAGTCCGGGAGATCAGGCGCAAAAAGGTGACTCGAGTATAAGCTGAGTGGGGGCATTTTCAGAACAAAAAAATCCCTGAAAAACTGGGCTTATGCTCGAGTATATACAGTATGTACATGTGATTTTTTTTTTGTTTTTTTTATTTTTAATAAATTTTGCGAAGATTTTCAACAAACTTCTTTCACGTTGTCATTATAGGGTATTTGTAGAATTTTGAGGAAAATAATAAATGTAATCCATTTGGGAATTGGGCTATAAGATGTGGAAAAAGTGAAGCGCTGTGAATACTTTCCCTGATGCACTGTATGTCTGTTTAATGTAATTACACAGTGTATAACCTTCAGCATAGGCACTTCTATTAAAACAAGTTCAGAGAGCTTGATATTGCTTAAAGTATGCTTTCTAGGGATTATTAGACTTGTTTACTTGACTACGGTATGTAAAAATTATATAGGGTCTGGGATTAAAAGTACAATTTCTGTCTTTGTGAATGACACCAAGCTATGCAGTGGATTAACGTCCTTACAGGATGTCTCCAATTTACAAGCCAACCTCAATGCACTGTCTAATTGGGCAAATGAGGTTTAAAGTGTTACTAAATCCAGGAGCCTGCATTCACTATATCTGGTCTCCCGCAGTACACAGACCATGGAAATGCAATAATTTTAGTAAGTATAAACTGCTAAATACATTTTCTCATCAGCAGTCTATAGCAGTCTTGTGACTTCTAGAAGTGTCTGGTTAAAGCTTGTATGGGGAGTTTTCATTCTCCTTTGACTGTCCTATGAGGCTGCATGACCCCTGACCCTCTGTCTGGACAGTGCTAATTGGCCCTGTGCTGATCACTTGCACCCTCCCAAGAAAAAAACAACTCTAGCGATACACACCTAACTGAGCATGTGCAGAGTGCCCCCAAGGCTCTGTTCTATTAGGAGATGGACTGTGGAAAAAGGGGAGGATCAGAGAAGACAGGATCAAACAGCCTTTTACACAGGAGTAACCCCTTAGGTTCCACAGTGAGTATAACAAGCATGCTTTACTGCATATACAGACTGATTATTATTTTTTTTATCCTTTTATTTTGAAACAAACAGCAAAAAAAAATATCTCAAGGTACATTCTATATACTTCTTGCATCACACATGGTCCATTTATCTACTATACATCATACATCCTAATATACAATATCCATAGTTCTACGTACTCTGAATCACCACCTCTCGCCCGGACCTTACTCATGTTACTTCAACTCATTAACATTTAGTAATTCGTGTACCCACCATTGGGCATCCGGTCCCCCTCCCCCCAAGGCCCTATTCTTGTCCTCAAGCTGGCGGGGGGCTTTCTGTCCCAATCAATTCCTTTTATATCATTGCAACTCTCTTTATTTCAGCTTATCCCCCCCCCCCCCCAAAAAAAAAAAAAAAAAACATAAGAGGCTTGGAACTCACACTCTCTCTCTCTCGGATTGTTGGTCCAACTTGCTCAAAATTAAGTTTGTTGGCCAAAAGTCTGACCGTGTGTACAGGGCTTTATACAGACTGAGGATTCAAACATGTTACGTAGTATATTATTCTTTTGCTCCTCCGAAAAAAACCCTATCCAACTCCATCTTCCACCTCCTAAAGAAGGGCAACTGAAACTCCTCACCGGGTGTATTCAGCAATTCACAAATTTTAGAGAGAGTATGCCACTCCCAGTACAGTACTCCTCACAGACTGATTTTACTGTTGTGGGTTTAGTAACACTTTAAAGTGGTTGTATACCCAGTCAGATGACTTTTCTTTATTAGGACAATTGCAGGTTTTAAAATAATTTGCATTAGAAGATTGTCTCCTTACCTGTCTTCCTTGCGAGATATATGTATAATTGTGGCTCGTAACATAGCGCGCACATGCAGCGTTTGTCCAAACTTTCCGGCAGGCCGAGACCGTGCCGGAAAAACGCAGAGTCTATGCCGAGGCTGCGTCATTTCCTATTGTCAACGTCAGCCCCGTCATCGCGCGATGCCAGCAACAGTCTGTCTCTGATTCGCTCAACGTTCATTTCCATAGTAACCGGAAACTAAGACGAGGCTTGGATACTGCAATTGGTGCACATGCGCGAGATTACAGGGAGAAAAATGAAATGCGGGCGGAAGTAAATCAGAATATAGACACGGAAGACCACAGTTGATATGGCAAAGGCTATGACCGAGCAGCAGCGTTTTCAAATATACAGTCTTTTTACAGTAAGAACGATTTTTTGGGCTTACTCTTAGTGCCCATTTTATTCTTAATACATATGTGGATTGTAATATTGATTAAATTGTTTTTTTTTTGGACGAGTTTACTACCACTTTAATGGTGATAAATGTAAAGTTATGCACTTGGGGGCTAAGAATTTGCATGCATCATAAGCTCAATAATGTCATGCAATGCCAAGCTGTGGTTTCCAAAGCTAGCAAAGTCCTTTCTTGTATTAAGAGAGGTATGAACTCCAGAGATATCATTATGCCCCTGTAGAAAATCATTAGTAAGACCTCATCTGGAATATGCAGTTCAGTTGTGGGCACCAGTTCTCAAAAAGTGTATTGGGGAACTGGAGAAAGTGCAGAGAAGGGCAGCCAAACTGATAAGAGGCATGAGGAGCTCCGCTATGAGGAAAGATTAGAGGAACTGAATTTATTCTCTTTTGAGAAGAGGAGATTAAGGGGGGGGGGGGATATGAGCAACATGTGCAAATACATAAGTGGTCTATATAGTGAACTTAGTGTTGAGTTATTCACTGTAAGGTCATCACAAAGGGGCACTCTTTACGTCTAGAGAAAAAAAGATTTCATCTCCAAATACGGAAAGGTTTCTTCAAAGTAAGAGCTGTGAAAATGTGGAATAGACTCCCTCCAGAGGTGGTTCTGGCCAGCTCAGTAGATTGCTTTAAAAACGGCCTGGATTCTTTCCTAAATGTACATAATAAAATTGGGTACTAACACTTATGGGTAAAGTTAATCCAGGGAAAATCTGATTTGCCTCTCGGGGGATCAGAAAGGAATTTTTTTCCCCTGCTGTAGCAAATTGGAGCATGCTTTTCTGGGGTTTTTCGCCTTCCTCTGGATCAACTGTGGGGGAAGGATTGTGTGTTTGGGGTTGTATGATTTTTAGTTGTTGTTGTAGAACTAGATGGACTTGTCTTTTTTTCAACCTGACTAACTATGTAATCAAACATTTGAGTTTATTTGAAAAATTACAATTCAGTAAAGTGTCATCTGTGATTTAGGTTAATCTTTTTGTCCTTAGCAAATCTGAGAGAATGAAAAAGCAACTAGAAGCAGAAAAGCTACCAGATGTCTCCAAAGAAACCTTTCATGAGATAAGCATGGATTTTAGAGAAGTGTTTGGAGCCTGAAAGACTCAAAAAACAAAGGGGGCGGAGACAACATGGGACCAAGAGGTAGAACCAGAGAAGAAGGAAGCCCAGAAGTCTAGGTCAAGTGAGCTTTTTAGCTTACAAAGCAAGAACACGGAGGAACCTGTAGAATTCACATTTTCATTTTTTGGGAATACCACTGAAGAGAGTACATCTAATAGTGGTAAGAACAATTCTAAACATTTCTTGCATTGTAAGGTCATGTCAGATGGGCAATTCTGCAGTAGTTATTTATTACTGCTACAAATTGATAATGCCAGTGATTAACAGTGATTTGTAGCGAGTAATTTAATCACTATAGTTGGTAGCCATTTGTCACAGAGAAGCGAAGTGTCACTATTACACGTTAAGGTATTGCTACTGGTTGGTGTGCTTTGCTACAAATTGTTCTTTTAAAGCATTTTGTAGCTAACCTATAGAGGTTAACCCCTTCAGTCCCGGAAGATTTTA
The DNA here is from genome assembly GCA_029206835.1 of Rana muscosa. Lineage (NCBI taxonomy): Eukaryota > Metazoa > Chordata > Amphibia > Anura > Ranidae > Rana > Rana muscosa. The sequence goes on along the minus strand of CM055120.1, from coordinate 274,544,342 downwards.
CCCCCTTCCTGACCAGAGCACTTTTTACAATTTGGCACTGCGTTGCTTTAACTGACAATTGCGCGGTCGTGCGACGCTGTACCCAAACAAAATTTGCGTCCTTTTTTTCCCACAAATAGAGCTTTCTTTTGGTGGATTTTGATCAACCCCTGCGGTTAGCTTTTTTGCGGTATAAACAAATATACAGCGACAATTCTGAAAAAAAAAACACTATCTTTTACTTTTTGCTATAATAAATATCCCCCATTTTTTTTTCAAAACAAGAATTTTTTTCCTCAGTTTAGGCCGATATGCCTTCTTCTACAAATTTTTGGTAAAAAAAATCACAATAAGCGTATATTGATTGGGAGATGACAGATCGCTGTTCATACTTTGTATGAACACACGATCAGTCATTTCTCCCCTGAAAGAACCGAGATCTGTGTGTTTATACACACAGATCCTGGTTCTCGCTGTGTCACGAGCAATCACGGGTGCCGGGCACGCGCATCAGCTCCGGAGGTGAGCAGCAGGCGCGCGTGCCTCCGGCGCCCCCTAGTGGCCACAGGGCAAAGCGACGTAACATAACGTTGTTTTGCCCAGCGTTGCCATGCTGCCGCATGAAAAATGTGGCGGCTGGTTGGCAAGTGGTTAATGAAGAGCAATAATTACTGACCGGAAACACTGCTTAAAGCGGAGCTCCATCCTAAAGTGGAACTTCAGCTCATCGGATTCCCCCCCCCCCTCCTCCAGTGCCACAATTGGCACCTTTCGGGGGGAGGGGGGACAGGATACCTGTCAAAGACAGGTATCCTTTCTCACTTCCGGGAGTCCGGCTGCAGCCGTGACATCACTGCGGGGCTCCCTCCTCCTCCCACGGCCGCCGGGCTAATGGGAGAGAGGAGCGGGGCCTTGTGCATGCGCAGTAGGTTTCCCGGCGTGAAGTCTAAAGGCTACACTGCCTGGTTACCATTCCCGCAATGGAGGCAATGGAGGCAGCAGCACCTGACAGCTGTCGGTGCCGACATTGAGGGACTTGCAGGACAGGTAAGTGTCCATTTATTAAAAGCCAGCAGCTGCAGTATGTGTAGCTGCTGGCTTTTAATTTTTATTTTTTTTCCCGGACAACCACTTTAAACTTAGGGGAGCATATTTATTAGGGGTCGACCGATTTCGTTTTTTGAGGGCCGATACCGATTTTTAGGCCAATAGCCGATATCGGGTCCTGGTATTCTGTACATCACCGTCACCTGCCACCCAGGTCACTTGCCACTGTCACCTGCCACCCAGATGCCGCATGTCACCTGCCACTGTCACCTGCCACTGTCACCTGCCACTGTCACCTGCCACTGTCACCTGCCACCCAGATTCAGCTTGCCACCCAGATTCAGCTTGCCACCCAGATTCAACTTGCCACCCAGATTCAACTTGCCACCCAGATTCAGCTTGCCACCCAGATTCAGCTTGCCACCCAGATTCAGCTTGCCACTTGCCACCCAGATTCAGCTTGCCACTTGCCACCCAGATTCAGCTTGTCACTTGCCACCCAGATTCAGCTTGTCACTTGCCACCCAGATTCAGCTTGTCACTTGCCACCCAGATTCAGCTTGTCACTTGCCACCCAGATTCAGCTTGTCACTTGCCACCCAGATTCAGCTTGTCACTTGCCACCCAGATTCAGCTTGTCACTTGCCACCCAGATTCAGCTTGTCACTTGCCACCCAGATTCAGCTTGTCACCTGCCACCCAGATTCAGCTTGTCATTACTTACACTACTTCTGGCAGCCTCTCCCCAGCGGCGTCCGACCGGGTAAACTTCCACATGTGGGCAGGCGGTTGAGGGATGACATAACTGTCTCTGCTCGCCCGCAGTTGCAGCTCTGTCGAGAGCGGCCTTCTTGGCCTTGCCGTAGGGGCGAAACAGCGGTGACGCAAGGCGGGCAGTGAGATGTCATCTCTCTGCTGCCCGCCGCACCACTGACAGAGATTGGCAGAGACTGCAGCGAGCACCGCGCAGGAACAGGGGGAAGGAGGTCTGACCAATATCTGTAATATTAAGTTTCTGGCCGGTACCGTTAATTAGAAAATTGTGAATATCGCCTAGAATCCCCCCCTCCCCTGATAATCGGTCAACCCCTAATTTTTATAGAGCCATTATTATGGCAATCACTAAGTATTTAATACAGGTGTATCTTACTGGTGCATATATTTTAATGCACAGCGATTCACCTTCAGTAAATGTTTGAGGAATGTGAAATTCACTGCTTTAAAAATATGCCCCTAAGAGATTTTGATTTTTTAATTATCTAAACTGTAATTGCATACGTTGATTATAATGTTTGTAGCCAGGTTTAAAAGTGTGAATACAGCATATTTTTTTGTTAATTACTATTTACAATATTTGTAATACAGATGTCTACTTACAGTACAAAAAACAGTTGATTAACCTGTGCATCATTATGTTGCATAACAGTTACTGTGATTTAAATCGGATACAAAAGGATTAAATCAGGATAGGACGGAAAAAGAACTGATAGTCAAAAATGTGTAAATTGCAAGTGCTGCTAATATCATTACAGAGCCCTACAAGACTAAGACAATCAAACCAGCTAAAGTGGCATGGCAGGAAGATCACAGATTCCAGGACAGTAGCTCTGAAGATGAGAAAGAGACAACTTTAGCTATAGAAAACAAAACAAGGTGATGGCTAAATCTATGTTATGATGCTGAAGTTAAACTGTATCCCCAGAGTCCTGGTAAAAGGTTTTGAAAAAGTCACATACATGCCAGATCTGTCCATACATCATTCTTGATGTTCTGATTGTCAACACACAAAACAAGATCCCTCATGCACACTGACTCTTAACATTTCTTGTATGCTGAAGCCTGATGTTCCTGGCGCTTTCTGGCACCCAGGGAGTAGCACGTGCCACCAGTGCATGTGAATGGCTGTACTCGGGTAAATGCCTATGCAGAAAACATTGGTGTTTTATTGGCCAGACAGTTTGCAAGGGTTGCCTGTATACTCTGAAGGCCCTCCTTTTTACTTTTACTGCTTGGGCTGTTGGGTATTCAGCAGCTGGGCACTATTTGTGCCCAAAACCTCATTCCAAACTTTTTGTTGTTTTTCTTTCTCTGGGATTCATGATGCAGTGAACAGAAGAGTGTGTGCAGCGACTCTTGCTTTCCAGCCATACAGTCAGCCTTCCACGCACCATGCCGGAGCTTTTGCAGGAGTGAGCTATTGGCCAACAGGGCCATTCAGTAGGCAGCACGTGTCTACATCTGTGGGCAGCACGTGTCTCCATCTGCTGCACCTGACCGTCAACAACTAATGCACCCTTAACTAAAGTGATGAAGAGAGGGAAGCAAGGCAGAGCAGGATGCCCACCTGGGTGGAAGACTTAGAAAACAAAAAGTACTCATCCATAAGGGGGAGAGATAGCATCACCCTGCTGCATCTATACTCATGCTAAAGTGTCCTGTGCTGTCAGCTTCCTAAGGTGATGCTGTAATGTAAAGTATTTCTGGGGGTTTTGGGTAGTCTTTCAAAGAAAGCACACCTTTTTAGTTGTGCACAACATGTCTTGCAACAAGCAAAAGTGCAGTCACCCTGGGACTGCAGGGGAATCTTCGAATCAGAACCTATTTTGCACTTGTGCAATCTTGTGTTTAGCACAGGAAACAATTCTATCTTTTGCATTACACACAGGTCTCATTTAAAACTGCCTGCGTAGGCAGCCGTTTTTAAAACCTATTTTTCTTGAGTGCTCATTGCTCTCACCTGCTTACAACGGGTATTTTCTTCAGTCATGTTTTTTTGACTCAATGCAGCTTGTTGCTCTCCCTGATCTTAAAGGGGAGTTCCAGCCTTTTTTATGTTTATTAAAAGTCAGCAGCTACAAAAAGTGTAGCTGCTGGCTTTTAATAAACAGACACTTACCTGTTCCACTGTCCAGCGACACGGCCGCCCGGAGCTTCGCTCCTCTCCCCCTTTCTCCGCCGGCGCCTCCATTCTAACTTTGGGCACCCGGCCATGACAGCTTTCAGCTTCATGGCCGGGCACTCACTGCGCATGCGCGAGAGGCGCTGCGCTCCCTGAGTGGACAGGCGATCGCCTGGGACCTGTCACATGTCCCAGGTGATGGCCTACAGGGAGGGGCCACCAAAAGGCGATATGACGAGTTGCCTAAGCGGTCCCTGGGCGGAAGGAGGAAGTGGGACAAGAAGTCCCACTCCTACTGAAGCCCCAACTCCCCCCCCCCCCAAAAACAATTACCTGCCAAATGTGGCATGTAAGGGGGCGAGGAGTGGTTTAAGCGGAAGTTCCACTTTTGGGTGGAACTCCGCTTTAAGGACATGCCTTCACTAGTGGATTTTTACACAGAGATGCTTAATAGAGATCATTCAGAGGATTTTCTAACAAAATGGTCTTCTCCTGGTTGTTGAACTACCTGTGTTTCAACTTAAAGGGGTTGTAAAGGTTTTTTTTTTTTTCTAAAAAGGTTCCTTTAAGCTAGTGCATTATTGGTTCACTTACCTTTTCCTTCGATTTCCCTTCTAAATGTTTTTTTTCTTTGTCTGAATTTCTCACTTCCTGTTCCTCCTCAGTAAGCTTGCCCTCATCATCTGAGCCGTTCTGGCTGGGGGTTAGTCAGCGTGCTCTCCCCCTCCCTTGGGACTACATCCCTGCGGGGAGATGCTGTCACAGCATCTCCCCGCAGGGATGTAGTCCCAAGGGAGGGGGCGAGCACTCTGACTAACCCCAAGCCAGAACGGCTCGGATGATGGGGGCAAGCTTACAGGAAGTGAGAAATTCAGACAAAGAAAAAAAACATTTAGAAGGGAAATCGAAGGAAAAGGTAAGTGAACCAACAATGCACTAGCTTAAAGTGGTTGTAAACCCACTTTTTCAACTTGCACCTACAGGTAAGCCTAGATTAAGGCTTACCTGTAGGTGCAAGAAATATCTCCTAAACCTACACGGTTTAGGAGATATTTACTAAAAATGACAGGCGCCGCTGTCTACGGCACATGCGCGCCGTAGACAACGGTGCATTCATGGGGTTAATCCCATTCACAAAATCGGCTACTTCCCAGCAATAGCTGGGCGTAGCCGATTGTGACGGCTCTCGCGCGCATGCACAGAGTGACGTCTCCGCCGCTCCGGCCAATCACAGCGCCGGAGCGGCGCTGTGATTGGCTGGTGCGGCGATACCCGGAAGTAACCTTCCGGCTATCGCCGCAGCGATGGATGCGGCTGAAGAGGGAGACGAGGATGGCTTCGGGGGCCCCGATCTAAGGTAAGTGATGCATAATGAGCTATTATGCTAGTCATATTAGCTCATTATGCCTTTCTCTTACAGGTGGTTATGGGGGGGAAAAAAAATATACAGGGTTTACAACCACTTTAAAGAAACCTATTTAGAAAATAAACCCTTTTAACCTTTTACAAGTTACAACCCCTTTAAGCTCTGACCATTCCTATAGAGTAAAGGCAGCTGCTGGTTTTGACACTCACTTATTGATAGCGTTGAGATGATATTTGTGTTAAATTTCATGTACAATGTGGCGCTGGTCTCTAGTGACTTTCTTTTGTTTAGATTCACAGGGAACACTGGTTTAGGTTCTGGTTGATGGAGCAACAGTTGGAAAAGGCTTTGTTATGACTAGTCTCTATGGGAGATCATCTTTAGGCTATTTAGGGACTATTAAACCTATATGTTACGTTACTGTAACATAAAAAAAATAAGGTTTTTATGCAAGAACGTTTGTAGTAATGAAACCCAACCTGGGCGACCTGTTTTGATATTATTGGTTTGCAATGTCCTAAAAATTTTGGATGGAAATTGGTTAGTTATTGTTTCCTTCACTGCAGAGACTTCTTGGCATGCTTTTGACATAAAGGATTCACACACTCGCATATTTCCAGGTCGTAAGTAATTTATTTGCTTTGCTATGGGCGACAACGATCGGGTTATGGCAATTCTCTTTTCTCTTCCGTTCATGGACGGACACAGCAGCATCTTGACATATGGGTATTATCCTCCTGTTAGGAGATTGACTAGGCAGAAAAACAGCATCTTAAGTGTTAAACACATCACACAGTACAGTACCGTCCCAGGGGGGCGGTCCCCCTGGGTACATCCCCTCTCCCTGTATCTTGCAGCTCAATTTTTTTCTGCCTAACATAGGAGAAGGACATGGCTTCCTGTGGGCCCATGTGGCCTGGGGATTTTTTTCTACTTTTTTGATCCTGAGATCTACTATCAACTGCCGACTGGGTGACAGGCTGGATCATCGATCCTTGTAGTCCCCCCAGTTCGGCCATCGAGCGTGTGCCGGCCTTTTAGCTACGCGCTGGGTCGTCCACGACATGCCCCATTGCTCCAGGGGTGGCCGGTGAGCTATATGCTCCGGGGCACACATATGACCGGGCTCTATGTCCGTGTCACATTGTGCCGGGCCGACAGCCATGCCGTAACCGTGCGGACATTGGGTCTGTCTAGAATGCCTTCAGCTGGTTCTCGCAGGACGGGTATGTAGCAGTCGTCCTGCTCTGGCAAGGTGGTACAGCTGGGCATTCCTGGGGAGGTCGATAGAGGGTTCCACCCTTCCTTTCCTCTCTCCCTTCCTCCCCTCCTCCCTAGGAAGCTAGGATGGCTGCGATTCGGGGGTCCACCTGGGGGGGGCTCCATCCTAGGGCTGGGGGCTGTGCGGTGGGTCCGCTCTCCGGGGGGTGCTGTCTGGTGGCCGTGTTTAGGGGGACAGCCTTAGGGGGTCCCGGGTGTTCGCTGCCCTTATGTGCTGTATTTTCCTTTCACTCGCGGTCGCCGTTTTACATGTATCAGCGGCCATTTTCTCGTAGTCCGCGTGCTCTGCTTACAGAGCGGCGGGTCGGCGGTCATTTTGGATGGTGTTTTTGCCTCTATTGGCCAGAATATCGGCACAAACGGCTCCAGCACACTTTCCTGAGGGACGGCACGGGGAGAGCACCTATAGGAGGCTTAGGCGGAAGGCAGCTGTGCGGTACCTGGTCCGGGTGGTGGGTCCTCTGGGGGGGTCCCTCGTCTCTCTGCGGCAGCTAGGAGGGTGGTCCGTGTATCTTGCCTTGCGTCCCTAGGGGTGTCAGGCGGGTGGGTCAGCATGGCGTCAGAGGCGGACACCTCTTGCCCAGACATACCTGAATTGGCAACTGGTGCACCTGCTATTTCTTTGGACGCTATGTCGCGGTCCTGGAGGCCTTTGTTGCCAGGGTGGAAGCGGCGCGTGGACAAAAAGGGGGTAAAAAGCTCCCCCGCCATCTTCCAGGGATACCTCTGACGCAGAATCGGGCCCAGCTACTGCTGATGTGTGAGAGGGTGCGGACCTCGACCGTACGGACAGTGAGGATGACACTGGTTCAGGGTCAGCGCATGATAGGGCGCTTGTAGGAGCACATATCACCACAGTGCGGGATACTCTGAAAATGGAGGATACGGCAGAGGCGACAGACGTCGGTTCCTTTTGGATTCTGTAAACCGGCCCGCACTTCTAAGGTGTTTCCTTGTGTACCTTAGCTGGATAAACTTTTGTACAAGGAATGGGATCGGCCGCACACGTTTTTTTCAGCCCCAAAATGTTTAGCGGTCCGTTATCCCTTTGAGGAGAAATTCCTGAAAAAATTGACTTCTCCCCTGACAGTGGACCCCCCTGTGTCCAGACTGAACAATGTGACCATGATACCTGTGGAAGGGGCTCCTGTTTTCAAGGACCCCGCAGACAGGGGGGCTGAGGCAGTGGCCCGCTCCCTGTTCACGGTGGTGGGGTCAGCTGTGCGACCGGTCGTGGCCGGGCTCTAGTGTCTCAGACACTTACTGAATGGGCAAAAATGTTGCTCCAGGGGATAAAGGAGCATCAGGCTCCCCCGGACTGTGTGGCACTGGCCGACCAGTTGGTGCAGGGCCTTAAATTTGTCTGTGAGTAAGCCCTGGATACGATTCCCTTGCTCTCTAGGGCCTCGATCTATGCAGTGGTGTTACGCCGCCTGGTCTGGCTGAAGTGTTGGTCCACGGACCAGTCTTCTAAGAAGGCCTTGGTGGACTTACCCTTTAAGGGTGAAAGGCTTTTTGGGGCCTCTCTGGATGACATTATTAAAGATGCCACGGGAGGTAAGAGCACTCTGCTCCCACAATCCAGTAAGGGTAAGGAGCCTCGCCGTAGGCAAGGGCCCTCATTTACCGCCCGCAAGCGTTTTTTTCGTCCGCCCGGTGCTGCAGGTAAGCTCTCCCATGCCACTAAGGCGCCTGCTGAAGGGCAAAAGCGTCCCTGGTTCCGCAGGCCCAACAAGCCTGCGGACAAGTCTGCATCCACATGAAGGTCTGCCCCGCCATCTTTGCGAATTCGTGGCTCGGTGGACGTCCCTGCTCTCCGACCGATGGGTTTGCAAAGTAGTTTCCTCGGGGTACAAAATAGAGTTTCTCCCTTGCCCGCCGAACAGATTTCTTTATCGTACACCACGGGACACAGAGCTAGTCATTACATAATGGGTTAAGGGTCACCAGCGGTGATTGGACACTGGCACAACCAATGGAAGACAGTTCCCCTCCATATAACCCCTCCCATCAGGGAAGTACCTCAGTTTTTTCGCCAGTGTCGAAAGGTGTTGGACGCGTTAGGAGGTGCTAAAGGAAAGCTCTACCAAAGAGACCCTCTGGGGGTAAAAGAGCTATGCTTTCGGATCCATCCAAGACGCCTACAAATAAGCCGAATCTGGATGGGATCCGGGCCTCATCCATGAGGCGTCGCCTGTAATGTCTCTCTTCGGAGGACTGGGCTCTAAGATCCAGCACTTTCGCTATTTCGCTATAAAGTCCTGGTAAGAGTCTTGTACAAGGCCCAGGGGAGAGGTATCCTTTAAATAGGAACCCATATCCCTCAAGGTTGGCACACATAGCCCACCGTGAAGGGTGAAGTTTGGTATCTGTCTGAAAACTTTCAGCAGAAAAACCTGCGGCGTGGATAAGGTGAGATTAGAAGGTCCATAACTAGGTTGGGACCTTTTTTTCAAGAAGTGGATGTCTTCTTTTTTCCACCACTGGGGGGAGTAAAGAGCTGAATATACTCACCTCACTCTGTTCAGTGTCGGCTTCGGCGAAGTACACTGCTCGTCACCTCCGCTGCTGAGCTTGCTTGGGACCCCGCTCCTCCTTTCGGTGGCCGACACCTGCAGATGCAGGTAAGTGGGAACAGGGGCTGATGAGAGTCCTCTCTCACTATGGCCACCACCATAGCGCTAAAGGCCGCGCGCGTGCGAGAGCGCGCTTTATCGGAGGGGGGGGCGAAGGCGTGCGCGGGCACGTGGCGCGCGCAGGCACAGAAACGGCGCCAAATTTAAAAGACTGTCAGTGTGAGAAGCACTGCAGCAGCAAGCAAGCTCGTTAGTTCTCTTGTTCCTGGCAGAGAAACACAGCAGCTATACAGGGACGTAAGACTCCATGTGGTTGGACTGGGTACTTCCTAGAAGACATCCATGTTATGCATAGTTATGTGTTAAAAGTTGCATACTTAATGTATTTGCTAAACTGAACACGGTAGTATATGCATTTAGGTACCTTGTATTTTGTCTAAACAGTAAGCCTTCCAGGGGAAGTAATGCGGACAAAAAGAGATAAGAAAGCACCGCCGCCTGAGACAGGAGGCTCTAGCTGTGCTGACTCGGTACCTTCCTCTCCTGTGTTGCCAAATGCACCTGTACAGGATGAGCCATTACCTCTGTCAGGTATGGCGGCTTCCCCAGTGAAGCCTGGGCCTGTATATGTCACTGAGGACACTTTATCAGCTGCCCTAAATAATCTGGAGGAAAAAATTGCTACCTTAATCGCTCTCTAAAAAGGACAATAAGCGAAGCAGATCTCTTCCAGTATTGGACCTCCCTTCAGAAGTACCTGAGGGAGGAGGATGAGGAGGAGGAGGCTACATCAGCAGAGGATGAGGAGCCAGATTTTAAGGTCACAGGTACAATGCTATGCAGGAGCAGTGCATTTAAGTTAACCTCTGCGGAGGTAACGGAATTACCTGTCTCCTCCCTAGGGTCATTAAGATCCCTGCAAGGTGCATGCTCCTTCCCGGTTCATCCGTTACTAGAGGATCTATTGTACGCAAACTGGCAACATCCAGATAAGCGTTTCTCACCTCCAAAAAGGTTTAACATTCTTTATCCTATGGGGGAAATTTTTTTAAAGAAATGAAGCCTGCGGTAGATGCGGCTATTTCTTGTGTAAATAAAAACCTGACATGTCCAGTGGATAATGTACAAGTGTTTAAAGATCCTTCTGAGAAGAAGTTGGAATCCCTACTGAAATCCTCCTTCCTTTTGGCCGGCTCAATTATCCAACCTGCAGTAGCAGCAGTCGGTATGTGTCAGGTCATCAGCCAACAGGTAAAGCAGGGGCTGAAGGAGCTTCCTTCAGAGCAGGCTGAAAATTGGGATAATTTGCCTAAAGCCTTATGCTTCACAGTGGATGCCATGAGAGATTCTATCATACAGGCATCACGCCTTACACTCCAGCTGGTACAGATGCGTAGAGTACTTTGGCTTAAGCATTGGTCAGCGGAAGCCCCATGCAAAAAGTAGTTGGCAAGTTTCCCATTCCATGGCGAACGCCTATTTGGGGAAGATTTAGAAAGATATATCCAAAGGATATCAAGTGGTAAAACGACACTTTTACCTGAGAGAAGAAAAACAAGAGACCTTGTTTTAAACGCACTCTCTCCCCAGCTTCCGGGAAATCAGACTCCAGCCAGTGGCGACGGCCTTGTCAGCCGCCCACAAAAGCCAAAGAACAGGCTCAGAAGAACAAGAAGCCGTGGGGTGCAAGAGCTAATAAGCAAGCCCCAAAAACCTCTCATTGAAGGGGCGCCCCCGCTCGGCCGAGTGGGGGGGAAGGCTTCGTCAGTTCTCAGCGACCTGGCGGACAGAAACCCAGGACAAATGGGTGGTGTGACAGTGGGGTCACTTTGGACACAGGTTGAATAAAAGAAACCCCCGATATGGTCTGTGATAGCCATATTCAAGGCTGTATATACATTGTATATAGATTGGATGTATACTGTATGTGGGGGTTAAGTATCATTGCTGTGAGGAATTAAGTTGTTTTGCATTTCTTTTGTTCATTTAAGTCTGTCCTTGTGTGTATTGTAAAGTGCCAGACAGACTGGCTGCCAACCCTTTGTGAAAAGATGTGTATTGGAGATCGTATATTCTATTGTGTTGGGATCTTTTGAAGCCTAGCAGACGTCAGGATGAGGTGTTGAGTCTTGGGATGTGTGGGTGGAGCTGGGCCCTTGTTCATGTTAAATCATGTGCCTTGAACTGTGTATAAAGTTACAATGTTTGTCAATAATAAATTCATTCCTACTACAGAAGAGACAGAGTGCGTCTCGTCTTCTTCCAGAGGGGTCGGCTCCTATAGGAAAGGGTCGTTTAGCTGTGGATATTGGTAGCGAGTGGATGTGTGTCTAGGAGAGGGAACATCGTAAACAGCGTTAATACCCCTTGAGATTGGGGTGCCGTTACATTGGTTGGCAGCAGCGGGATTTTCCCTCCAGTTCCTGGGACACTCCAAGCCACCACAGTGAATGACCAAGCTATGCAGCCTGCAGGAAAGTCACGCTGAAAGACTTACTTGAGAGCCGAGATGAACCAGAGGAATGGTGATGCAGGACCCCGGTCAGTTGAAGATTTGTTTCAGCAACGAGTTTGAGAGCGCTTGGCATTATATGGTGCTAACCCATCAGAGACCGCCATACAGGAAGCCATTAGAGAAATCGAGCGGCAGGATGAGCGACAACATGAGAAGAGAATGGCGGAAATACGGCAATCAGAGACAACACCTAAAAAAGCAGCACCAACTGAAAGGAGAGGAGAGATACAGATACCAGCCGACATGGAAAAGGAATTCAGAAGGAGGTTGCGAGAGATGCAGATACAGCATAGAGGACCAGTATCAGAGGAAGTCCTGCTGGGATGGTCGGATTCGATCCGCTGCGAACTCTGGAAGAAAGTGCTAGCCCTCGAGCAGCAACACCAGGGAAAAGTTCTCCCCTCCATCCATGTAAGGTACTGGTCGCAGTATGAAGTACGAATGCTGTTATTGGGGGAACAACCAAAGCAGGAGTGGACAGCTGAGTTAAGCAGGCTGATCCGGGCAGAGATGCGGTTGGACGAGAGCTACAGAGCCCTCCGGTGGTATGTAGCCCAAGAGTGCCCATGGTCAGCGGATGACAGCCCCACGGAAGGCTTTGACTATAATGGCCTGGGATTGTTGTATTGGAGGCTGTCCGAGGACCCTGACTTTGGGAGTGATCAGGAGTGGCGTTTGGAGGAAATAATGGAGCACAGAGAACAAAGACTGAATGTCTCGGAAGGGCACTGGGCACAGGAAGATTTGGAGTTTCTGGCCGTTCAGGAATGGGAGCTGGAGATTGCCTACAAACAGCTGCTAGACTCTGCTCAGCAGCAGGGTGGGGCTCCCTTTGCCTGGGACTATCAGGAATTACCAGTTGACAACTATGAAATCCTGGCTGAAGAATCAGCAGTGGAAAATCTGAAGATTGCCCTCCCTAAAGCCGAAGTGACTGATACAGAGTTCCAGGGAGCTAGCCTGGCTGAAGAATCGGCAGTGGAAAAGATGAAGAGTGCCCTCCCTAAAGCCGAAGTGGATGATATAGAGTTCCAGGGAGCTAGCCTGGCTGAAGAATCAGCAGTGGAAAATCTGAAGATTGCCACCCTTAAAGCCAAAGTGGATGATATGGAGTTCCAGGGAGCTAGTTGGCTCATCTCCCCAGCCACAGATTACAGAAGGTATGGACTTAATGGACTGTGCAGAGGATGTTATGAATTATGCATCGCCCGCTCAAGTACTGGCAGCAGGACAAAGTACTGCAGACCCCTGCTCTACACCCGTGGCAGTGTTGGAGGCCCGAGTTGAGAAGGTGATGGTTCCTCTTTCTGAGTGGATTTCAGAGATGCAGGGAGGAGAAGCAGCCATTTTCCCTCCCCAACAGGTAGCCAGAGCAGATGGTGTGGAGTCCCCAGCAGGAGTACTGGCAACAGGGCAGAGTGATAGCAACCTGTGCTGCCCAGCACCGGAAACAACTGTGGAGTTTCAGGGAGCCGGGGCAGTTGGCCCCTCTCTCCAGCAACAAGCTGCGGTGGTAAAGCTTTTACCCCCAGCTGAATCACTGGCAGCAGGGCAGAATGCTACTGGCCGCTGCACACAACTGCCACTTGAGCGGATATCGGTGGATGGGACTGCGGTCTCCACTCACAGCAACCCAGCAGAAGAGCTGGCAACAGAGCCGAGTGCCACGGGCCTCGGCTCTCAACTAACAGAAGAGGGAGTTCCTGTGGTATTGGATGGGACTTCAGTCCTCACTGACACAACCCCAGAAAATGGTGTGACACTGAGACAGGAGGATGTCAGCCTTGCTTTGCAAGTACTGGGGGACTTCCACCTACCACAAGTGGATGGGACTTCAGTCTCCACTTGTATACCCCAGGGATGCCGGGCAGTCGACCCAGATCCCCAACAGCATGACGGACTGAGCCCAGTCACCCTGTCTTCTCCCCAGCGGCGGGTATGTTCTCTGAGAGAGGCAGAGGTTGGCTGGGTAAGTAATGCTCTGCTTGGAGCAATTCATTTGTGGTACTGGGTGGATACCAGCATTGGAAGAATGGACCCATGGACTAACTTCGGAGTAGACCCGTCTGGGGTCCCCTCCTCTGTTAGTCCCCTGCCGAAAGGGGAGATGTGTGACCGTGGGGTCACTTTGGACACAGGGTGAATAAAAGAAACCCCCGATATGGTCTGTGATAGCCATATTCAAGGCTGTATATACATTGTATATAGATTGGATATATACTGTATGTGGGGGTTAAGTATCATTGCTGTGAGGAATTAAGTTGTTTTGCATTTCTATTGTTCATTTAAGTCTGTCCTTGTGTGTATTGTAAAGTGCCAGACAGACTGGCTGCCAACCCTTTGTGAAAAGATGTGTATTGGAGATCGTATATTCTATTGTGTTGGGATCTTTTGAAGCCTAGCAGACGTCAGGATGAGGTGTTGAGTCTTGGGATGTGTGGGTGGAGCTGGGCCCTTGTTCATGTTAAATCATGTGCCTTGAACTGTGTATAAAGTTACAATGTTTGTCAATAATAAATTCATTCCTACTACAGAAGAGACAGAGTGCGTCTCGTCTTCTTCCAGAGGGGTCGGCTCCTATAGGAAAGGGTCGTTTAGCTGTGGATATTGGTAGCAAGTGGATGTGTGTCTAGGAGAGGGAACATCGTAAACGGCGTTAATACCCCTTGAGATTGGGGTGCCGTTACAGGTGGTATCCACAATATCCTCTGGGTACAAACTGGAATTTCGAGAGATCCCATCTTCTCAATTCCGAGGTTCAAGACTCTCCAAGGATCCACAAAAAAGGGGATCCTTCTTCAAAGGTTTGAATCACTTAATAGCTCAAGGGTGGTTACAGAGGTACCCCAAAAGGAGCGAGGTTCAGGTTTTTACTCAAACCTCTTTTGTGATTCCAAAGCCAAACGGAGAAGTCAGACCCATCCTGGATCTAAAATCTCTAAACCGGTTTCTGAACGTTCGCCATTTTCGAATGGAAACGATTCGATCCGTGGTCGCTACTTTAAAAGGCGGAGATTCATGGCGTCCATAGATATCAAAGACGCATATCTACACATACCAATCCTCCCCGCTCACCAAAGATTCCTAAGGTTTGCGGTAGAAGATCGCCACTTTCAATTTGTGGCCCTGCCATTTGGTGTAGCCACCACGCCCAGAGTATTCACAAAGGTGCTAGCTCCTCTGTTAGCAAACCTGAGAACACGGGGCATTGCGGTAACAGCCTATCTAGACGATCTACTATTAATAGATCAGTCAAAGGAGGGATTGGATCACGCTGTAGACACTACAGTAGGATACCTGGAGCATTTAGGATGGATTATAAACTTACAAAAATCCTCTCTCCAGGCCCAAAGAAGGATAGTGTACCTGGGCATGATCATAGATACAGCCCAAAACAGGGTATACCTGCCAGAGCCAAAGATACAGTCTCTGAAAGACCTGATTCACAAGGTCAAAGCAAACAAAAGGCCGTCTATTCGCCTTTGCATGAGACTATTGGGAAAGATGGTAGCCTCCTTCGAGGCGGTCCCTTACGCCCAGTTTCATTCGAGACTACTTCAAGGCAATATTTTAGCCTCCTGGAACAGGAAGAGCCAGGCTCTGGATATACCCATGCGCCTGTCCTCACAAGTACGCCACAGCTTCAATTGGTGGCTAGAAGCCAAGAATTTACGGAAGGGAAAGTGCTTCCTCCCAGCAGCCTGGAAGGTGGTGTCTACGGATGCCAGCCTATCGGGCTGGGGTGCAGTATTCGAGCAGGCTTCTACCCAGGGAACCTGGGCCAAGACTCAGGGGATCCTGCCCATCAACGTGCTAGAGATCCGGGCAGTATATCTAGCCCTCAAAACCTGGACATACAGGTTACAGGGCTACCCAGTTCGGGTTCAATCCGACAATGCTACTGCAGTAGCTTACATCAATCACCAAGGAGGCACCCGCAGTCGGGCAGCCCAAAGAGAGGTGAACCGGATCTTGGCATGGGCAGAAGAGCATGTACCTTGCATCTCTGCAATCTTCATTCCAGGGATAGAAAACTGGCAAGCAGACTACCTGAGTCGTCAGCAGCTGCTACCAGGAGAGTGGTCTCTTCACCCCGAGATCTTTCAGGCCATATGTCTGAGATGGGGAAACCCAGATGTAGACCTGCTAGCTTCCAGGTTCAACAAGAAATTGGACAACTTTGTGTCCAGAACAAGAGATCCTCTAGCCTACGGGACAGATGCTCTAATAACTCCATGGAATCAGTTCTCACTGATCTATGCATTCCCTCCGATCCCTCTTCTACAAAGACTGCTTCGCAGGATCAAGGAGGAGGGAATACCAGTAATCCTAGTAGCCCCAAACTGGCCCAGGAGGCCTTGGTACGCCGAGATCGTAAAGATGGCGATAGGAAGGCCCTGGAAGCTTCCACTTCGACACGACCTGCTGTCACAGGGTCCAGTATTCCACCCTTCCTTACAAAGGCTAAATTTGACGGCCTGGCTGCTGAGACCCACATGTTGAAAAAGAGAGGGGTCTCTGGTCTGGCTCTTTCTACGCTCATTAATGCTAGAAAGCCAGCCTCCAGACTCATCTATCATAGAGTCTGGAAAGCATACGTTTCCTGGTATGAATCCAGGAGTTGGAATTCTCAGAAATATGAAATAAGCAGGATTCTTGCTTTTTGCCAGTTAGGAGTGGATATGAAATTAGCCCTTAGCACCATCAAGGGGCAAATATCGGCTCTATCAGTCTTCTTTCAGAGACCATTGGCATCTCACTCCCTAGTTCGGACATTCATTCAGGGGGTACTGAGGATAAATCCTCCAGTTAGGTCTCCCTTGTGTCCATGGGATTTGAATTTGGTATTGTCAGTGTTGCAAAAGCAACCTTTTGAACCTATTCGCCATATTCCGTTAATTATATTAAGTAGGAAATTGGCCTTTTTGATTGCTATAGCTTCTGCTAGGAGAGTATCAGAGCTAGCAGCTCTTTCTTGTAAAGAGCCTTATCTAATTTGTCACAAGGACAAAATCGTACTACGACCCCATCCGGCTTTTCTACCTAAGGTGGTGTCGGCTTTTTACTTGAATCAAGACATTGTTCTGCCTTCCTTTTTTCCAAACCCGCGGACGGCGGGGGAAAATTTATTACACTCTCTAGATCTAGTGAGAGCGGTAAAGGTGTATCTGCAAGCAACCGCTCAGATACGTAAAACAGATGTTTTGTTTATTTTACCAGATGGTCCCAAGAAGGGCCAAGCGGTATCAAAATCCACCATTTCCAGGGGGATTAGACAAGTAATTGTTCAAGCTTATGGTTTAAAGAACAGGACTCCTCCTTTTCCTGTTAAGGCGCACTCTACTAGGGCGATAAGTGCTTCATGGGCAGTGCACCACCAGGCTTCGATGGCTCAGATCTGTAAAGCTGCAACTTGGTCTTCAGTCCATACATTTTCCAAATTCTATCAAATAGATGTGAAAGGACATGAGGATTCCGCCTTCGGGCGAAGTGTGCTGCAGGCAGCAGTATAGGGCTTCTGGTCCGCAAGCGGCCTGTTTGATCTGTGTCTCCCCCCCTTCATATGAGCATTGCTCTGGGACGTCCCATTATGTAATGACTAGCTCTGTGTCCCGTGGTGTACGATAAAGAAAGTAGGATTTTTATAACAGCTTACCTGTAAAATCCTTTTCTTGGAGTACACCACGGGACACAGAGGTCCCCCCCCTTCTTATGGGAACCTTACTGCTTTTCTACAAAACTGAGGTACTTCCCTGATGGGAGGGGTTATATGGAGGGGAACTGTCTTCCATTGGTTGTGCCAGTGTCCAATCACCGCTGGTGACCCTTAACCCATTATGTAATGACTAGCTCTGTGTCCCGTGGTGTACTCCAAGAAAAGGATTTTACAGGTAAGCTGTTATAAAAATCCTACTTTTTTCCCCTCCAATTTCCAGCTTCCTCCGAGTCGTCGGGAGGCCCTGTTTGGGGCAGTTCAGGATTTGCTGGTGTGGGAGGTGATCATACCTGTCCCATTGCAGAAACATTTTCAGGGGTTTTACTCCAATCTGTTTGTGGTCCCCAAGAAGAAAGGGGTCCGTTCAATCCTGGATCTCATGGCCCTCAATTGCTTTGTGAAAGTGTAAAGATTCCGGATGGAATCCGTTCGCTCTGTCATCGCTGCTCTCCATCCGGCAGATTTTCTGGCGTCCTTGGACATCAAGGACACATACTTGCATGTCCCCATATGCTCCAGGCATCAGAGATTTCTGCGCTTTGCGGTCGGGGAAGACCACTCTCAATTTGTGGCTCTCCCCTTCGGCGCCGAGGGTATTCACCAAGGTGCTCGACCCGATTCTGGCCTTGCTGAGGCAGCGTGGAATCGCTATTGTAGGCTACCTGGACGACCTTCTTCTGAGAGCCTTTTCAAGCTCAGAATTAGAGGAAGATGTGTCTATCACCTGCCAAACCCTTCGAGAATTTGGTTGGGTGCTGAACATTCAGAAGTCGGTGTTGGTACCGTCTCAATGCCTAGAATACCTGGTGCTGGTCCTGGATTCCTCAGAGGCGAGAATTTTTCTTCCCATGTAGAAGCTGCAAACTCTGTGGGCTGCGATGCAGCGGTTGACATCCCAAAAATGGTCGTGTCTCCGCTTTTGCATGCAAGTTTTGGGTCTCATGGTAGCCTCATTCGAGGCGGTGCCGTATGCTTAATTTCACACTCGAGTGTTACAGAGAGAAATTCTGTCGCGTTGGGACAAATGCCCATCGTCTCTGAATTGTCAAATCCGAATGAGCCACCTGGTCAGGACCTCCCTGGTTTGGTGGTTGACGTCTCCAACTTTTCGGACCTGGAAATCGTTCCTTCCATTTTACTGGACGGTGATCACAACGGATGCCAGTCTCACCGGCTGGGGGGGAGTTTGGGGAGTTCAGTCGGCTCAGGGGCGATGGACTGCCAATCAATGTCCTGGAACTTCGGGCGATCAGGCTGTGCCTCTCCAAGTGGTCTCAAAGACTACGAGGACGTCCAGTCAGGATCCAGTCAGACAACGCCACGGCAGTGGCGTATGTCAATCATCAAGGAGGAACAAGAAGCTCGGCTGCAGCGGCGGAGGTTGCTCACATCCTGTGGTGGGCAGAACGGAGCGTGCTGGCTCTATCGGCCGTGTATATTCCGGGCGTACAGAACTGGCAAGCGGACTACCTAAGTCGCCAGACGCTGGACCAAGGAGAATGGTCGCTACACCCGAACGTGTTTCAGCTTCTGTGTCTAAAATGTGGCACGCCAGACGTGGATCTCCTGGCGTCGTGACTCAAACGGAAGGTGTTGAGGTTTGTGGCCAGGTCAAAAGACCTATGGGCGGATGCATCAGACGCTTTGGTGGCGCCGTGGGGTCAGTATCGGCTACTTTATGCCTTCCCTCCTCTGAAGCTTCTTCCCCGTCTGCTTCGCAGAGTGGAGGCCGAAGGGATTCTGATGATCCTAATTGCTCCAGATTGGCCTCGACATCCCTGGTACGCCGACCTAGTGCGTCTGGTAGCAGATGTTCCTTGGCGCCTGCCACTGCGAGAGGACCTTCTGTCGCAAGGTCCCATATTTCATCCTGCTTTACAGTCATTGGCTTTAACGGCATGGCTATTGAAATTCAGGTGCTGAGGGACCGAGGTCTGTTGGATTCGGTGATCTCTACCATGCTGCGGGCACGGAAGTCAACCTCCCGGAAGATTTACCATTGTACGTGGAAGGCTTACATCTCTATGTGTGAGGAAATGAGGTGGCATCCGCGGGCATATTTGGTTTCCAGGATCCTGCTGTTTTTACAGCGTGGAGTGGACCAGAAACTCGCCTTAAGTACTATTACGGGGCAGATTTCGGCCTTGGCTGTCTTCTTTCAGCGACCCTTGGCGGCGCACTCTGTAGTGCGTACGTTTGTGCAGGGGTTTCGACATGTGGCCCCTCCGGTACATCCTCCACTACCTCCGTGGGACTTGAATCTGGTCCTCTCGGTGCTTCAGAAATCACTGTTTGACAACATTAGGGAGATTCCCTTATTGACTCTCTCCCAGAAGGTGGCTCTTTTGGTGGCAATTACATCAGTCAGACGGGTTTCTGAATTAGCGGCCTTGTCATGCAAGGCTCCCTATTTTGATCTTCCACAAGGATAAGGTGGTGCTGCGTCCGCAGCGGTCGTTCCTTCCTAAGGTTGTTTCGGCCTTTCACCTTAATGAGGACATTGTTCTTCCATCTGTGTCCTCGGCCCGCGCATCCCACAGAGGCTGCGTTGCATTCCTTGGACGTCGTCCGAGCTCTGCGGGTGTACCTGTCTGCGACTGCTCCGTTCCGGAGATCGGATTCACTGTTTGTGTCGGTGGCTGGTCCTAAGAAGGGTCTGGCGGTCTTGTCAGCCACCATCTCTAGGTGGATCAGACAGATCGTGATTCGGGCCTATGCTCTAAAAGGGCGAGCGCCTCCCTTCCCTGTTACGGCGCATTCGACCAGGGCAATAGGTGCCTCTTGGGCTTTCTGACATCAAGCGTCTGTTTCCCAGGTGTGTAAGGCGGCGACCTGGTCGTCCGTTCACACTTTCCCAAAATTTTACAAGGTTGATGTGAGAGTGCATCTTCGGATGCTTCCTTCGGCCGGAAGGCTTTACAGGCGGCTGTTCACGGTTGCAACTTCTCCGTTGAGGAGCTCTGGTTTGTTTGGGGTATAGTTTGTTTGATGCTGTTTTCCCACCCCTCGTTTTTTTGACACTGCTTGAGGTAGTCCCATATGTTGTGATTATGGTATGGGGTCTTTATTAGGACCTCAATGTTGATTTTCAGTGCCTCCAACCTTACGGTAATTTTATGTATTTAATGCAAGCTATCAATGCATACCATAGTTCTTTCCTGAGTTCATTAATTTAAGGGGTTTTCTTACCAAAGCATAAATTATCTCCCACCAAGCAAGTGAATAATTTGACTTTATTAACGAGTATATCCATGCAATTTCATACAGAACAAGATTTACTGGTGATTGACACATGATAAGAATATCAGATCTGTATTGAAACAAATTTCTACCTAGTAACCCGGGGAAAAGCCTACCTTGGTCTGTTGGAAAAATACGTGCAGTAATTTACGCATAAGAATCAAAACCCAATTATCTCCTATTGCTCAGGCAAACAGTCCTTCGAACTTCTTCCGGCCGGAAAGAAATTTGAAATATGTCTCCATAAATCAACAGAACAATGCTACTAATTTGAAGTACTTATTAAACCAACAGACTTGCGAGCATATTATGGAGCGATAAAACCTTCCCTGGGATCACCTAACTTTGAGAGAATTTTTTATATATCTTGGCCTTAATTCCCTTAAACATAGTGTGAGGGGGTTTGCTCGGTAGCGGGTGTGTGTGACCCCCTGGATGGGCTCCCCACACAAAAACAGGCCCAGCAGACGGAGGTTGTGGTTTTCAAGATCAAAAGGTGCGGTTTATTTCTCTATTTACAGTGACAAAAACACAGCAAAGCAAAAAGAAACATAAACAAAATAAATCCTGGTCAGCTTGACCTCTGACTAAACATGCAGGTTTCCCTAACTAACAACTGGGATCAGCCTGGTGCTGTCCTAGTCCCTAAGTCCCTGGTTTAGTAAATGTCCAAACAAATAGCCACACAGGCTTTGTCTCACCGCACAGGGGTTCACTCTCCCTAGACAGTCCACACAGGTCTGGGTCCAGGCATGAGCAAACACCTAATGAAGCTGGGAGTTTTTATAGAGGCCTTAAACGAGCTGACAAGCTTCAGCTGGTCTCATCAACTCCCTGCCTGCACGACGCCCAGCACTCTCCCTAGAGGGATGAATCATCCATGAGCCCACTAGCCTCAGCTGGGCTTCATCAACTCTCTCCCTAGTTGTATAAGTCGGCATAAAGCCTGAATCTGGGAGAAATATACCTACCCCCCTGGATGCAACCAGGTGACTTTACCTTCCTGCTGTCACAATAGATATGAAGATGCACCCCTAGACAGTCAAATAAACATTAATGCATAACCCCTATAATATAATCTCTACAATTCTGAGAGAGAAGATGAGATATGATCTGTATGATCTGTATCTTACCAGGCTTAAAAGGGCTAGGTTCAAGTCACGCGGTCCAGCCAGACGGGGAAGGTATAAGATCAGCAGACTTCTTGACATCTAGGAGTGCATCTGGTGTATCTCTTTCCACCCTTTTTCTCTAATTTTCCTTTCCTTAAATCTTGTCTCTCCACAATAAGATTATAAAATCTATCTTAAGTTCTTCCCAAAGGAGGTGGGTCTTCAACTCATTGGTGGCTGCAGATAGGGGAGTTACTGTCCAAATATGTCTGGTTTCTATAGGTTTGTGACTTAATAATTAACTGTTCTCTGGATTTTGGGATCCTCAAGTAATACCACTTTCAACCACCGGGGCATTAACTCTTTAAGTTAATATATTCTATTTTCAGAATGTGCATAATTTATATATTGTTGGGAAGACTAGATATGGATATTTATCTTCTGGTAATCCGGTATATATAACATACTTCTAATATACTTTTTGATTCATTCACATAACACAATTTGTTTTATATTTCTGTCTAAAATATATCTATAAGCTGGTTTTTCTAAACAGGGTACAGATTATATATCGATCAATATAACATTCAATATTTATCTATTGAATACGTGTTAATCGCTAAACGTAGGTTCCTTTATATTCTTATAATCACAATTTGACGTTTGTCATACTGATAATTAACACTTTAAAACACTTCTATTTTTAAAATCACACTGGTATCTATATTTCTTTTTCTAACAAATTTCCTGGGTCAACAGATACTAAGATCACACTCTTCCCTATGACCTAAGATGTCATTTGATAATATAAACATAATTTTTTAATTAATTCCATACCTATATCTAAATGTGCAGATATGTAAAAAAAACTATACCTGGTTTGATTTGTTTATGGTTTGTAAGAAGGCATTCCGATTGACCTAACTTCCTCTATTACTACTATGTGTTAGGATGTACTATTAAGCAGTTTACAAAATGTATGGCATATTGTGATATAACATTTTATATATGTATATTTATATGAACCGTGATGTCATTTTTAGTTTCAGTTTTAGTTGCTTGTTAATAATGGACCGGATTTTCCTTCAGGCAAGGTCCCAGTCCAGCTGTATAAACAAATTCTTCTCATCCATTGTCCCTATACGGCTAGTATCAACCTTTCTTGTGTACTAAAAAGCATTTCTCACAATGGGTGAGTTAGAG
Organism: Rana muscosa; assembly: GCA_029206835.1. NCBI lineage: Eukaryota > Metazoa > Chordata > Amphibia > Anura > Ranidae > Rana > Rana muscosa. The sequence goes on along the minus strand of CM055120.1, from coordinate 274,521,408 downwards.
AGAGAGCTTACCTCCCGGTGATAAATGTTTAGTTAGTTATCTGTGGAAATTGTCCTCCATGGAAAGGGTTCCTAACCAACCCAGATATTAAGCATTTCCTGTTTGTCTATTAAAACTGGGACAACATCACTTTGTTTTGTGACAAAAGTCACCATTGTTCTAACTCTCACCCAGACTTGTAAATGTTAGAAATAGTTAATCCAAGTGTTAATGTCTTGAACATTTGGCAAACATGTGTTTTGCTCTGAAAGGTCTCTTTACAAGCTATAGTCCAATAATGGTGAATCCTGGTTCATCAGCTTTTGAGGCCTACAGTAGGTGCCGCCGATATTGACACCCTATGAGCTCCGTCGCGAGAGCCAGCGCCGAGCTGTCTTGTCATCGGGAAAGGAAAAAATGTTCCTTTCACGATGAGCGACACGCATTGCCGATAGGCGGGGATCCGACGCGGATTCCCGCCAATACCAGGCACTGCGTTTGGTATGAATCCTGAGCGGGAACTCCACGCCAATTTTTAAATAAAAAACCGGCGTGGGTTCACCCTCCAGGGGCATACCAGGCCCTTGGGTCTGCCCCGGAGCATGTGACTGTGACGTCATGTGAAGAATAGATTAATCTCTGCGGACCGAAGATTTACCATTACTGCGAGAGGAAGCGACGAGTCAACATCGAGGAGGAGAAGAGGGAAGAAGACGCCGACGGCGACGACGGAGAAGACCGGGCCTCTGCTAGCAAAAGAGCTAAAAAGAAGTTAGCGGAGGCCCGGCGGAAGAAAGAACCGGAGAACGCGGCGACGACACCGGAGAGCGGGAGAAGAACCGGAGAGCGGGAGAAGAAGACGACGGAGAAGACCGGGCCTCCGTTAGCAAAAGAGCTAAAAAGAAATTAGCGGAGGCCCGGCAGAAGAAAGAACCGGAGAACGCGGCGACGACACCGGAGACCCCCGAAGTCGGAAGAAGACCTCCGGAGCTGTGCAATAAAATACTTTTAAAAACTGTTGTGTTTTTATTTCCATTTATTTTCCACCAGGTGAATGGGTAGGGGTACGATGTACCCCATACTCATTCACATAGGGTGGGGGGCCGGTATCTGGGGGCCCCCTTATTAAAGGGGGCTCCCGGATTCCGATAAGCCCCCCACCCGCAGACCCCGACAACCAACGGCCAGGGTTGTCAGGAAGAGGCCCTGTCCTCATCAACATGGGGGCAGGGTGCTCTGGGGTGGGGGGGCCGCAGGTCGCCCCCCTGCCCCAGAGCACCAAACCCCCCATGTTGAGGGCATGTGGCCTGGTACGGTTCAGGAGGGAGGGGGGGCGCTATCGTCCCCCCCTCTTCCCCTGCGGCCTGCCAGGTTGCGTGCTCGGATAAGGGTCTGGTTTGGATCTTGAGGGGGACCCCCACGCCGTTTTTTCGGCGTAGGGTTCCCCTTCAAATCCAGACCAGACCCAAGGGCCTGGTATGCCCCTGGAGGGGGAACCCACGCCGTTTTTTTCTTAAAAAATTGGCGTGGAGCTCAGGATTCATACCAAACGCAGTGCCTGGTATTGGCGGGAATTCGCGTCGGATCCCCGCTCAATACAGTGTCGCGTCTCCTCGCCATTGCAGCGAGCGCGACACATGTCGCCACCCTGCTGCCGACATCTCGGCACTCCTGTCGCCGAGAATCTCGGCGATGGGAGCGCGATAGAAACACAATATCGGCGGCACCTACTGTAAGTGAACTTTCAAATCTCTGCCAGTAACTTTTTGAAAGTGTTATTGTTATTATTATTATGATTAATGATCTCACAACAATGTCAAGATGCTGCTGTGTCCGTCCATGAATGGAAGAGATAATAGGATTTTTGTACTCACCGTAAAATCCATTTCTCTGAGTTCATGGATGGACGCAGCACCCGCCCCTCCTATTTTATGTTTGTACTGCTTTTTTACTGAGCTGCAAGATGCAGGGAGAGGGGATGTACCCAGGGTACACTTAACATGCTGTTTTTCTGCCTAGTCAATCTCCTAACAGGAGGTAAATACCCATATGTCAAGATGCGGCCGTGTCCGTCCATGAACTCAGAGAAATGGATTTTACGGTGAGTACAAAAATCCTATTTTTTCTTGTTCTGGCTCCACAAATGTTTAAAACGGTTCTCACAGCAGTTCAGGGTCTTCATCCCAGAGGCATTTATGTCCTTGGTTTCCTGAGCGATCAGTTGCTGCAAGAACAGACCTAACTGACATTGGACTCCAGTGTGTCAGTTGTACCTTGAAAGACTTTGGATGGATCCTGAGTTTTGTAAAGTCATCTGATTCCATAACATTGCTTGAAGTATTTGGGGCTTCTCCAGGATACCTTTCAAGCCAGGGGCTTCCTGCTTCAGGACAAGTTGATGAACTGTAAATTTAGGTTTGGCAACTCTAATCATGTCATTGGTCTGCCCTGCAGAGCTGAATGTAAAATCTGGGATTTATGTTATCCAGCTTTAAAGCAATCCCATTTGCTCAATTCCACTCTCAATCCTTGCCATGGAAAATTCCCATGCCATGGAACAAATCCTCCAATTATCAGAGGGCAGGGTTTTTTTTTTGTTTCCTTCCTTCCTTGTTCCCAAAGCTACTTCTGTTTTCGTCTTGCAAAGTAAGTGAAGATTCCAGTCTTTCCTGGCAGAGATCGTACTTAAGCTATACCAGCTGAATGTACAAAGTGTCTAAAATGCCTAGCTTCAAGCTGCTTCCTAGTTATAATCCTCCAGGAGACTGTTTGTGTTTCTATCAGCCAAGTTCGGAGGAGGAAGTACAGCAAAGCCTTGTCATCTTGGAGTGTCAAGGTTATCCAGAAAACGTAGTGCGGTCAGACGAGAGCTTCCAGAAGTGGTAGAGGCTCATTCAGCTAGGTCCCTCTCTAAATCCTATTTTTTCTTGTTCTGGCTCCACAAATGTTTAAAACGGTTCTCACAGCAGTTCAGGGTCTTCATCCCAGAGGCATTTATGTCCTTGGTTTCCTGAGCGATCTGTTGCTGCAAGAACAGACCTAACTGACATTGGACTCCAGTGTGTCAGTTGTACCTTGAAAGACTTTGGATGGATCCTGAGTTTTGTAAAGTCATCTGATTCCATAACATTGCTTGAAGTATTTGGGGCTTCTCCAGGATACCTTTCAAGCCAGGGGCTTCCTGCTACAGGACAAGTTGATGAACTGTAAATTTAGGTTTGGCAACTCTAATCATGTCATTGGTCTGCCCTGCAGAGCTGAATGTAAAATCTGGGATTTATGTTATCCAGCTTTAAAGCAATCCCATTTGCTCAATTCCACTCTCAATCCTTGCCATGGAAAATTCCCATGCCATGGAACAAATCCTCCAATTATCAGAGGGCAGGGTTTTTTTGTTTCCTTCCTTCCTTGTTCCCAAAGCTACTTCTGTTTTCGTCTTGCAAAGTAAGTGAAGATTCCAGTCTTTCCTGGCAGAGATCGTACTTAAGCTATACCAGCTGAATGTACAAAGTGTCTAAAATGCCTAGCTTCAAGCTGCTTCCTAGTTATAATCCTCCAGGAGACTGTTTGTGTTTCTATCAGCCAAGTTCGGAGGAGGAAGTACAGCAAAGCCTTGTCATCTTGGAGTGTCAAGGTTATCCAGAAAACGTAGTGCGGTCAGACGAGAGCTTCCAGAAGTGGTAGAGGCTCATTCAGCTAGGTCCCTCTCTACAGCTTTAAGTTCGGGGCATCTCATGAAAATATCTATGAAGACCTCTTCAGAGCAGCAAGCTGGTTGCTGCAGTGCACCTGCCTCAGGTACTACAGTGCACCTGCCTCAGGCACTACAGGGAAGATCCAGGGGCTTGTACGTCAATGGACTTCGACAGAATGACGATCCAGACTTCAATGTCCATTATCATAAAGTTTGATTATCCCTTTTAGCGCTCCCTGTTTAGCTTGTTATTTATCACATGTATGCTGCCATGTTGGCGTCAGGAAAACGGAAACTTGTATCAAATACTTACTGTAATTTTTCTTTTCCTGACACCATTCCATGGCAGCATACCAACCCTTCCTTTTTTTAATCATCTTATTGCCACGGGAAGGTGGGAGGTTGCTCTAGCTTTCCTTTTTATACATTTAAACATGTCGTGTGGGTGGATATAGGGGCAGAGCTATATCTATATTAAAGATTTTCTTGAAGAATCATCTTGACTAGTCTGAGTTTACTCCTTCGTAGCTTGATACGTGATTGGGGAAAAGTAGCTTTTTTTTCATACATCATGGGACACAGAGTCAGGCTAATATTCATTACCTGCTGAGTTATACTGCATCATCAGGTGAATGGACACTGGTAGACCAAGGTCTTTAGATAGGAAGTGATCCCCTATGTAACCCCTCCCATACAGGAAGTTCCTTCAGTTTTTTACCAGTGTCTACAAGGTGGATGGCACGTTTGTTTGAGCTCGCTGAGCTCCAGGTCTCCAAACGGTACATAAAATGAATCAAGGGCTGCCTCCGGGTGCTGGACCCTGCGAAGTGGAATACTGGACACTACCTGCAGGGTGCTGTACAGGTCCAAGGGCTTGGACCCTAAACATGAAAAGGGTACCCAGTCCTTAAAGGGCCTCAAGTGACAGGAACCCGCCGTGATGGGTGAAGATTGGGCTCCTAGTTTCTAAGTGCCCTGCGCCTGGACGGGCAAGTGAAACCCCCTTTATATATATATTTAGTGGGGTGTCCCAGTGATTGTAACAATCAGTCAAGCTAGCTAGAGGTGTGACACCTGTGTGCGGTGACAATACGGGCAGTTTTTGTGCTAGCTGTGGGTGTTTGCAAAGTGTACCTTTTTGCTTGTGTCTGGCTGTTTGTTACCTGTATGATGGCGCACAACGCTGCACCATTTCGCCTTGGTTTTACCAGGGCGCACATGAATTTGCAAAGGCGCCGCTAAAAATGTAACTGTTTATTTTGTTTGACAACTAAGGGCTCATGTGCATTCGTAAGAGTGCTGCTATACTCAGTTGTTGTCTGGCAGCCATGGCGCACGAACATTCGCAGCAGTGCCGTTATTCTCACTTGTGTTTAAACAATCAGGGCGCACGTGCGTTCGCAAAGATGCCATATGGCTCACCAGTTGTTTTCTGGCAGCCATGGCACACGTGGCTTTGTTGCACTGGCAGCAGTAGCTTTATTTGGTGCATGAAGATTTGCGTCATACGCAAATGCGGCTACGCCCGTTCGCATACGCACGAACATTCCGGCGCACAGCCAGCTTATTTAAGCTGTGTATGCCAAGCATGCAGTGCTTCCAAGAGACAGCTGTGAGACACAGAGCAGGCTCTAAACCAGACCCTTGCAGCAGTTAATTTCTCATTACCCGGGTCACGTGAGTCACCAAGTGTTGCTTGGCAGGCTAAGGTGCTTAGCGGGATTGTTACATAGGGGCTTGGTGAGCCCTATAAAAGGGTCTGGTCTCCCTTCTGAGGTGTGTTAAATCTACACCCTTTCTGTGGCTAGTTAATGTCTTCAAAAAAGAGGAGCGGGACTAACCCTACAGGGAAGGACACACCTATGTTGTCAGTAGTTCCTGATGAACCTAGTTGTATCCCCTGAAAGACCAGAGGCTTCCGGGCAATCTGAGCCGCTGTGCCTATCTGGTATTGTGCCTACAGTCAATGCTGCTGCCTCACCCTTTATCACTAAGGATGAACTGTCCTCAGCCCTAGCCGGCTTAGAGCACAGGATGGCTGCTATGATTGCCTCCGTCCCACAGGGTGGCAAGAAGTGTGACAGATCACCCTCCCCGGAGCCTCCATGTCTGGAGAAGGAATGGGTTGAGGATGGGGAAGAGCTTAAAACTCAGGATTCAGTGGAGTGCCCAGCAGATGAGTCTGCTTCCGAGCAATCTGGAAAAGAAGATATCCAGTTGGTATCTATCTCAATCACAGAGGCTCTTGATCCTGACTCTTACCGAAATGGTTCGCTCTTAAGTTGCCTCTTACTGTGGTCACTGAGCCTCCCTGGTCTTATTTGGGATCCCTGAGGCCTCTTCAGGCCACACAGGCTTTACCCCTACACCCCCCGTTGGAAGAGACGGTGTATGCCGATTGGGAACATCCTAACAGGATTTTTGTTTTTCCCAAGAGGTTTTCCCTTTTGTATCCTATGGATGAAAAGTTCACTAAGAAGTGGAGCATGCCAGCCATAAATGCAGCAATCTCTTCCTTAAACAAGAACTTAACATTTCCGGTGGATAATGCACAGGGCTTGAAACACCCTGTTGATAAATTGGAGTCATTATTAAAAGCTTCTTTTTCTTTGGCCAGTTGAGCTATTCAGCCAGCTGTTACCGCAATTGGTATCTGCCAGTCCGTAAAGCATCAGATCAGACAGCCTGACAGGCCTAACCAGGAGGATGATTAGCCTGAAAATAAGGCAGATATTCCTAGAGCATTGTGTTTTGCTGTTGATGCCTTAAAGGGTTCAATACAGCAGGTTTCTCGTTTTGCTCCCATGTCTGTACATATGCGCAGACTTTTGTGGCTTAAGAACTGGTCAGCCGAGCTTCCTTGTAAGAAGTTACTGGCAGGTTTCCCCTTTCGTGGGGAACGTTTATTTGGCGGTCATTTGGACAAATATATCCAAAAGATTTCTAGAGGGAAGAGCTCTCTACTTCCTGTGAAGAAAAGCACCAAACATCCCTCGTTTAAAATCTCAGGGACTGCTTCCTCAAATGTCTGAGCACCAGGGCGGTTCCGCCGTCAACGGAGCGCTAGAGCCAGAGGCAAGCCTCAGGGCCAGAAAAAGCCCTGGGTCCAAAACTCTTCTAAGCCCAGCACCAAGCCTTCCTTTTGAGGAGACGCCCCCACTCTATCGGGTGGGGGAATGGCTGCTGCACTTTGAGGACATTTGGTGAACAATAGTTCAGGACAAGTGGATCAGCTCAACTATATTCCGCGGTTACAAGCTGGAGTTGCGGGGGGTTCCCCCTTAGAGGTTTTTAAGATCCAACATTCCTTCGGATTCTCCAAAAAGAGACGTACTACTTCAAGCACTATATCATTTAGTGCATCAAGGAGTGATTGTAAAAGCACTGGGTTTTACTTAAACCTTTTTACGGTTCAAAATCCAAACAGGGACACAAGGCCCATCTTAGACCTAAGATCCCTGAACCAATATCTACTAAGTCCTTTCGGAAGGAGTCTGTCCGCTCAGTAGTAGCTTCACTCCAGATGGGAGGCTTTCTAGTCTTCATCGATATAAAGGAAGTGTATCTACACGTACCTACTCTTTCAACCTCATCAGAGGTTCCTGCGGTTTGCCGTAGAGGAACGTCTCTTTCAGTTCGTGGCTTTACCTTTCAGGCTTGCTACAGCCCCCCTGGGTGTTTACAAAGGTCCTAGCACCAGTACTGGGTCTATTAAGGACCCAAGGGATTCTGGTGCTCGGGTATCTGGACGACCTCCTGCTCCAGAGATCACTCACTACAAGCTCTAGAACAGAGCATGACATGTACAGTGCGGTATTTGGAAAACTTAGGCTGGATCATAACTACAGAAAAGTCAAACTTGAGACCAGCTCAAAGTCTAAAGTATCCTACGTCTGATCCTAGATACAGTCCAGGCAAGCGTATTCTTGCCACCCGCAAAGATCTGCGCCCTGAAGATTCAGGTGCTTCAGATAAGAGACACCAGACTACCCTCCATTCAACTCTAAATCTTCTAGGGAGGATGGTATCCTCATTCAAGGCGGTGTCCTATGCCCAGTTCCATTCCAGGTCGCTACAACAAGACATCTTGTTGGCTTGGAACAGGAGAGGAAAAGCCCTGGATTATCCGATGTTCTTCTCTCCTCCGGCATGCGTAAGCCTACGCTGGTGGTTACAGGATCAGAACCTGCAAAAGTGAAGATGCTTCCTCCCGGTAACTTGGAGAGTACTGACTAGAGATGCCAGTCAATCAGGTTGGGGAGCGGCCCTAGAGGGGCTCACAGCTCAAGGGAAATGGTCAAGGACAGAACAGATCCTGCCTATCAACATCCTGGAATTACGGGCAGTACGTCTGGCTCTACGGTCTTGGATGATGGAGCTTCAGGACTACCCTATCAGGGTTCAGTCCAACAATGCCACTGCAGTGGCCTATATAAACGGGAGCAGGAGTCGCAGTGGCCTATATAAACCACCAAGGCGGTACCAGGAGTTGTTCAGCTCTGAAGGAGGTGAACTACATACTAGCCTGGGCAGAGGGACATGTGCCAATTATATCGGCAGTCCATATCCCGGGAATAGAGAACTGGAAGGCAGATTATCTCAGCCGCCAGCAGATCTGCCCGGGGGAATGGTTCCTACATCCAGAGGTGTTCCAGGAAATTTGCCAACGTTGGGGATGGCCAGAGGTCGACCTACTGGCATCCAGGTTCAACAACAAGCTACAGCAGTTTGTGTCCCGAAAAAGGGATCCTTTGGCAATCAAAGCAGATGCTCTGATAGTTCCATGGAGCTAATACTCCCTGGTTTATGCTTTCCCTCCGATCCCTCTCCTTTCACATTTGTTGCGCAGGATTCGGAAAGAGGGAGTTTCAGTCATTCTGGTGGCACCAGCCTGGCTCAGAAGGCCTTGGTTCCCGGAGATTGTGAGACTAACAATGGACGGGTCATGGACACTTCCACAGCGCTCCGATCTACTGTCTCAAGGTCCTATATTCCACCCCAATTTACAGTCTCCAAATTTGACGGCATGGCTATTGAAGCCAGGGTGTTAAGGGACTGCGGGATCTCGGGACCAGTAGTGTCTACCGTAGTAGATGCTAGATAAGCTGTCTCTATAAAGATCTATCATAAGGTCTGGAAGACTTTTATATTGCTTGGTGTGAAGCCAAAAAATGGCATCCTCGGAAATACGTGATTGGGAGAATTCTCTTTTCTACAGTCAGCTATAGAAATCAAATTGGCTTTGAGTACAATCATAGGTCAAGTTTCGACCCTATCAGTATTCTTCCAAAGGCCTTTGACCTCCCATTCACTGATCTGAACCTTTATGCAAGGGGCAACTCGCTTGCTTCCCCCCATTAGGTCACCTATGTCTCCTTGAGACTTGAACTTGGTGTTGTCTGTGTTACAGAAACAACCGTTTAAACATATTAAGGCAATTCTATTAGACTTGCTGTCACGCAAGCTAGCCTTCCTGATGGCTATCACCTCGGCTAGGGGGGTGTCAGAGTTGGCGGCCCTGTCATGCAGGGCACCGTATGTAATCCTTCACCACGACAGGGTCGTGTTATGACCTGTTCCATCCTTTTTGCCAAAAGTGGTGTCAGCCTTTATTTTGCCTTCTTTTTTTCCCTCTTAGCCTCGTTCAGCAGAAGACAGACGGCTGCACTCTCTGGACGTTGTCCAGGCAGTCAAGGTTTATTTGTCTAGATCTGCGGAGATCCGAGGATCAGAGACACTTTGTTTTACCAAAAGGATCCAAGAAAAGGCAGGCAGCTTCCAAATCTTCAATTGCCAATTGGGTCCGTCAATTGGTCATTCAGGCCTACGGTCTGAAACATAAAGCTCCTCTCTTTAGGGTGAGAGCTCATTCTACCAGGGGTGTAGGAACCTCCTGGGCTTTTCGCCATCAGATATCTGTGGCTCAGATTTGTAAGGCTGCTACCTTCAGTGCATACGTTCCCAAAATTTTATCAAGTGGATGTTTGAGCAGCCGAGTATTCGGCTTTCGTACGCAGTGTTCTGTGGGCTGCAGTATAAAAACTGATGGCTACTGTTTGGCAGGGTGTCTCCCTCCCCTCAAGGCTTTTGCTCTGGGACATCCCAGCAGGTAATGAATATTAGCCTGACTCTGTGTCCCATGATGTATGAAAAAGAAAATATGATTTTTTTTCATCATACTTATCTGTGAAATCCTTTTCTTTAAGTACATCAAGGGACACAGAGGTCGCTCCCCTCTTTTTGAGGATTCAGTGCTTGCTACAAAACTGAAGTAACTTCCTGTATGGGAGGGGATCACTTCCCGTCTAAAGACCTTGGTCTACCAATGTCCATTCACCTGATGATGGAGTATAACCCAAGCAGGTAATGAATATTAGCCTGACTCTGTGTCCCATGATGTACTTAAATTAAAGGATTTTACAGGTAAGTATGACAAAAAAATCCTATTTCCAAAACGTCTTTCAGGACAGCACGCGAGAGATCATGGCTCCTTCTCCCACAGGAAACACCTCATCAATTAAGTCTTTAATTGGAGGCCTCCACGTTGCTTCCATCAGTTTTTTGTGTTTCCTCCAGCCGGAGGAACACCTCTGGTGAGAGCCATGATCTCTCAGGGCTTTCCTGGGAGACAAAGGTAGTCAGTCTTTTTTTCTTAGGAGAGTGATCCTCCCACTTACCTCCTAGCATGGATGGTCCCGTGGGCTCCCTCTCCCTCTTCCGTGCTCAGGGAGAGCCTGTACAGCCCGGGAGGGCTGCCTCCTTTTTTCTACAGAGCGGCAGTTTGCTGTATTCTCGCCGGCCGCCTGCGGTACACGGGATAGCGGCGTGGAGCTTTACAGCGGCCGCCATTGTTCTGGTGGCCGAGGAGAGCCTCGGCCGCGTCCTGTATAAGAAGAGGCAGCACTTCCGGGTCGGCGCGCGTGTCATTTCCGGCCGCAAAGTGCGGAGGGAGAGGGCAGGGTCACCTGGTGCCTTAAAGTTCCGGTTCCAGGTCAGCACGGCAGCGTTTTTGAATCTGGAACCGGCGTTTCTTCACCACGCGTCCGCAGACAGCTATGGATAGCGATGCAGCGGATAAGGGGGCGAGCCAAGGCACCAGCAAGGCTAAGGTAAGGGACTGTGTCCTATTTACACTGGGCCGTTCTCTCCTGTGGGGTGGGGGGTTATTCACCCTTCCCCCCCCCTTTTTTTGTTTCCCCCACCCCACATCTCCCTGGTGGTGCAGTGGCTGGTGATTTAGCATGTCTGCATAATATCTAGGGGTTTTGTAAAAGGTGGTGGTGGTGCATGGCTTGCGGGGCACAAGGAAGTGAAGGTGTTTTTTTCCTATGTGCGCCTGGGTGTATTGATTTGTACTGTGTAACAGTTTTTTCTTAGCGTGGTCCCTGGTTTTTTCTTTTCTGTTTGTGCAGGCCAAAATTCTGCTAAATCAGTGAAGAGAAGGTGCCCTGTTTGCAAGGAAAAGTTAAGCGAGGCTTGGACCAAGTCTCTTTGTGCAGATTGCACTGCAAATGTAGTCAGGGAAGAGTCTCCATCCTTTTGTGGCGATCTAGTATCTACAATTAAGGATGAACTCCGTGCCACCTTTCAAGCTTTTAGGTCAAACCTAAGAGAAGAACCAGGTCCCTCAAGGGAACCTAGGGCTCCGCAGCCTTCTTCAGAACCCCAAGACGGCTTCCCAAGAATCTGCTTCCCTTGCTCCAGATGGAACAGACTCTGAGGAGGAAGAAAATGAAGCAGAGAGCGCTTCTAAGTACAAAATGTCGCTTGAAGTCGCAGGACTTTTAAAAGTAATCCATGCGACTTTGGGGATTGAAGAGGAAAATAAGGAGCTCTCCCTACATGACCGCATGTATGCAGGTTTGGGTGATCCAAAAAGCCGTGTTTTTCCAGTCCATTCAATAATCTCGGACATGATTAAAAAAGAGTGGTTGGAACCTGAGAGACATTTTTTTCCCGGTCTCATAAGAGAAGATTTCCATTTGAGGACAACCCGGATTCCATCTGGAACAAGGTTCCAAAACTGGACTCTGCTTTTTCACAGGTCTCAAAATCAACTGACCTTGCCTTTGAGGACATGGGCATGTTAAAGGAGCCCATGGACAAAAGAATGGATTTGCTTCTTAAAAGGGCCTGGCAGTCCGTGATGAACAATCTAAAACCAGCAATGGCAACAACCTGTGTCGCTAGGAATTTAGAACACTGGATTAACCAGATGAAGGCCCATGTTACGGCGGATTCCCCAAAACAGGAGATTCTGGACTCATTTACAATGCTTTCTGCAGCAGTATCGTATATTGCGGATGCTTCAGCAGAATCCATTCGTATGTCAGCCAGGTCAGCGGCTTTGACCAATTCTGCTAGGAGAGCCTTGTGGCTTAAAACTTGGCCAGGAGATGCTGCATCTAAAAACAGACTGTGTAGCATTCCCTTTGCAGGGGATTTTCTATTTGGTTCTGAGCTGGAGTCCATTCTTGACCGTACGGCTAACAAAAAGAAGGCGTTTCCGGTCAAAAAACAACAGGTACAGACCCGTAAGCGTTTTTTTCGTCCGCAAAAAGGACAACAGGAAGGAAAAACGCAAACTAAAAGGAAGCAGTGGTCTTCCCAGAAACCAAAAGGTAGGAGTGGAGTGCTCTTCAATCCTCCTGTGACCTCCAGAAAGCCGCAGTGACAATCCACCCCAAGTAGGGGGAAGACTCCAGGAGTTAATTCCCCAGTGAAGAGACATCACTACAAATCAGTATATTGTAAACATGCTCTCCCAAGGATACGTGGTGGAATTCACGGAAGAACCCCCAAAGAGATTCCTGGTGACAAACATCCCGAGGGATCCGGTCAAGGCACTCGCCATGAAGTCCCTAATTCAGGAACTGATATCCCAGAGAGTCATTGTTCCGGTTCCAACAAAGGAGTTCTTCCAGGGGTTCTATTCTCACGTTTTCCTTGTACAGAAACCTTCAGGAAAGTACCGCCTCATCCTAAATCTAAAAATGCTGAATTTGTCAGTAGAATACAAAAGATTTCGGATGGATTCCATTTTCTCAGTAAGAAGCCTCCTGAGTCAAGGATGCTTCATGGTGTCAATAGATTTGCAGGACTCATACCTCCACATTCCTATTGCCGCCAGATCTCCGAGATATGAGGTTAGCACTGAGAGAAGGGAAGAAGGTGGTGCACCTGCAATTCAGAGCTCTTCCGTTCGGCCTGTCATCTTCTCCAAGGGTGTTCACGAAGGTAATGGCCGAAGCTCTAGCACCCTTGCGTCTAGAAGGAATTTCAGTGATTCCTTATCTAGACGACCTGCTACTGTTTGCCCAAACCAGAGATGGACTTCAGAGAAACTTGGACAGAGCCCGTGCTCACCTAGAATCCATCGGATGGATACTAAACCTCCAAAAGTCCAATCTGATTCCCTCTCAGGAGGTGTTATTCCTGGGTTTCCATATCAACTCTTTGGAGCAAAAGATTTTTCTCCCAGAAGAAAAACAGAAAAAGCTGATAGAGGTGGTGTCACTCTTACAATCCAGTCAGCTTCTGTCCATCAGGAGGGTCATGTCAGCACTAGGAACCCTGACCTCTTCCATACCGGCAGTACAGTGGGCAAAGCTCCATTTCAGACCGCTGCAAAAGTTTCTGTTAATCTGGGATCGCCAGCAAAATTCACTGGTGAAGATCCCCACCAAAGTAAAGAGGAGTCTCTGGTGGTGGAAGAACCAGGCAAGACTCTCAGCAGGCCTGTTATGGTCCTTTCCAACCCAGGTAAGGCTAACAACCGATGCCAGCTCCTGGAGTTGGGGGGCTCACATGAGCGGTCGTTGGACTCAGGGATCTTGGTCCACAAGGGAAGCACTGAGATCCTCAAACTGGAGGGAACTAAAGGCGATAGAAATGGCCTTATTGTCCTTTGCAGAAGAAGTCCAAGGGCAACATACACAAATCCTGTCGGACAACGCCACGGCGGTGGCTTACATAAACCGACAAGGGGGCACCAGAAGCAGAGTACTTCAAGGCCTAGCGGGGAGCATTCTAAACTGGGCAGAGCTCCATACTCAATCCTTGTCCGCGGTCCACCTAAAATGGACCCTAAACAGGATAGCGGATTTCCTCAGCAGGAACCAGGTGTACGAAGCAGAGTGGCAATTGAATCCAGATGTCTTCAATCTAATAGTGAAGAAAATGGGGACAGCCAAGAGTAGATCTCTTTGCGACTCAGGAAAATACACAAATATCCCTCTTTTTTTTTTCCCTGAACAGGAACGAGTCATCTCTGGGGGTAGATGCTCTGGCGCACAGTTGGAATTTTCACCTCTGCTACGCCTTCCCTCCATTTCAGCTGATTCCGCAGGTCATAACAAAAATCCGGAAAGAAGATACGACAGTAATCCTCATCACTCCCTTCTGGCCCAAAAGGCCTTGGTTTTCGGCTCTTCTACAGATGCAGATCAAACCATACTGGCACCTTCCATTGAGACAAGACCTTCTGTTACAAGGTCCTCTGTTTCACCAAGAAGTAAAAAAGCTAAAACTCACAGCTTGGCTTCTGAGGAGCAACTCTTAAGGAGAAAAGGATTCTCGGATAGGTTGGTGGCTACCCTCCTATCTAGCAGAAAGAATGTTACCAGAGCAATATATCACAAAGTCTGGAAAGTCTTTCTTTAACTCCTGGTGCACTACATCCGGCAGACCATTAAAGCAGATTTCTTCTATCCTGGAATTCCTGCAAGAAGGAGCAGACAAGGGCCTATCGGTCAGTACCCTAAAAGTTCAGGTTGCCGCACTGGGGGTATATTTTGAGAAATCTATTTCATCAGAACCCCTAGTTATCAGATTCTTTAAAGCCCTCACTCGGGCTAGACCGATGGTGATCAAAAACTGTCGGTCATGGGACTTGTCAGTTGATCTACAGGCCCTGACCAGGGAATCTTTCGAACCTCTTAATTTAACCTCTCTGAAACTAATTACTTTGAAAACTATTTTTCTAGTAGCTATTACAACAGCTCGAAGAATCAGTGAGCTGCAAGCTTTATCTATCAGGGAGCCATTATTTTTCAATTTTTTCAGACAGAATTGTGCTGAAGACGGATCCTAATTTTTTACCAAAGGTTGCTTCAGTTCAAAATAGAACCCAGGAGATACAGTAATACTTCCTACGTTTTGTTCTAATCCGTCGGGTAAGAAGGAAGAAGAATTCCATACCCTGGATGTTAAAAGAGCAGTCTTAAGTTACCTGGAAGCTACTAAAGACTTTAGGCGTTCAGACGCACTATTCATTCTATTTTCCGGAAATAAAAAAGGAAGACAAGCTTCTAGAGGAACCATTGCCAGATGGTTGAGAATGGCTATCTCGGACGCCTATTCCCTTACAGGGCAGGAGAGTCCAGTATGTATCCGGGCTCATTCTACTAGAGCTTCGGCGGTGAGTTGGGCAGAAAAAGCTGGTGCCACCCCCGAACAAATCTGTAAGGCAGCTACATGGACAAGTCTGACGACCTTTGCCCGTCATTATAGATTAGATCTCATGACGGCTGGGGACCAGGCTTTCGGAAGGAAGGTCTTACAGGCTGTTGTCCCACCCTAAATGGGGTAAGTCTCGATTATCCTCTCGGGTGCTGTCCTGAAAGACATTTTGGAAAAATGCAAGTTAGACTTACCGGTAACTTGTTTTCCAATAGGCTTTCAGGACAGCAGGATCCTGCCCTTTTTTTATGCTGTTGCTGTAATACTATATAATAACTGTCGCTTATGTGTTGCAGCTGGGGCTGGAGGTTCTCTACAAACAACTGATGGAAGCAACGTGGAGGCGTCCAATTAAAGACTTAATTGATGAGGTGTTTCCTGTGGGAGTAGGAGCCATGATCTCTCGGGTGCTGTCCTGAAAGCCTATTGGAAAACATGTTACCGGTAAGTCTAACTTGCATTTTTTCAAGATATGCACACGTGTGACAAGTGTATGATTTGTGCTATGTTGACAAAAAAAAGATTTTCTCCTGTAGATGCAGAACTGAAGAGTTTGAAATCTGGTCTTTCATCTACTGTAGAACTATCAGTCATCTATGAAATATGCTGCCCTTGTGTCAAGCAATATATTGGCAAGACTAAGTGTTCACTACGTACAGTGCCTTAAAAAAGAATTCATACCCCCTGAAAAACCAACACAATGTGGCACAGAATTGTGAAGTGGAAGGAAAATGATAAATAGTTTTCCAAATTTATTACAAATATCTGAACTTCGCCCCTCCCCCCCCTCCCCTGCAATGACAGCTGCAGGTCTTTTTGGGTATGTCACTACAAGCTTTGCACATCTAGAGTGAAATATTTGCCCATTATTTTTTGCAAAATAGCTCAAGTTCTGTCAGATTGGATGAAGAGCGTCTGTGAACAGCAATTTTCAAGTCTTGCCACAGATTCTCAATTGGATTTAGGGCTGGACTTTGGGCTAATCTAACACACGAATATGCTTTGATCTAACCCATTCCATTGTAGCTCTGGCTGTATGTTTATGGTCGTTGTCCTGCTGGAAGGTGAACCTCTGTCCCAGTCTCAAGTTTTTTGCAGGTTTTCATCTAAGATTGCAGTTTTTTTCGCTTTGTCCATCTTCCCATCAACTCTGACCAGTTTCCCTGTCCCTACTGAAGAAAAGCACCCACACAACATGATGCTGCCACCATGTTTCACGATGGGGATGGTGTGTTTAGGGTGATGTGCAGTGTTTGTTTTGCGCCACACATAGCGTTTTGCTTTTAGGCCAAAAAGTTACATTTTGGTCTAATGACCAGAGCTTTTTCCACATGTTTGCTGTGTCCCCCACATGTCTTCTCGCAAACTGGACTTGTTATGGCTTTTTTTCAACAATGGCTTTCTTCTTGCCACTCTTACATAAAGGCCATATTTGTGCAGTGCACGACTAATAGTTGTCCTGGGGACAGATTCTCCCCCTGAGCTGTGGATCCTGAAGAAATGCATCCCAAGCAAACGTCTTATTTCCAGAACAGATCGTTCTTTCCCTAAAAGCCTATTAACAACTGGAAAACGAGAAAAATCTCAGTTTCACTATGAGAGTTCTGGGTCTAATGATCACTTCCTTTGAGGCAGTGCCTTTCACCCCGTTCCACTTAAGAAGTCTCCCAAAAAAACATTCTTCAAGCATTGAAAAAGCAGGCGCTTTCCCTGGAACTTGCATATGCGCCTATCCATCCAAGCAATAATTTACTTGTCCTGTTGGATCACCGCTCCAGTTCTGTGGGAAAATCTTTCTTTCCTGCATTTGGAAAGTTCTTACAACAGACACAGGTCTGTCAGGCTGTGAAGGAGTCTTCCTTTACTTGACAGTTGAATGACCAAATCCTTGACAGAGAGAAAACCAAACTTCCCATTGATATCTTGGAGCTCAGATCAGTCAGGTTGTCCCTCCAGCACTGGAACCCCCTTCTAGAGGGATACCAAATTCAGGTGTAGTCAGACATTGCCACCACAGTGGCCTATATCGATCATCAAGGTGGCACGAAGAGCCTGGCTGCATCGAAGGAAGCAAACCAGACTCTTATGGAAAGAAATTACTATCCAATGATTTCTGTGGTCCACCTCCAGAGGAATAGACAACTAGCTGTCAGATTATCTCAGCTGTCACTTATTGGACCAACGAGAACAGTCTCTTCATCCAGATGTGTTCAATCTGATATGCCAAAGATGGGGGACTCTGGGTGTGGACATCCTAGCCTCCAGATATAACCAGCTACCTCTTGTTTGCTTTTACCTGCAACCAGGGATCCTCTAGCTCTGGCCTTGGATGCTCTAATTATCCCATGGTCTAATTTCAGGCTGTTTTGAGCTCCCTCTATTGTCAATTCTGCCTCGCCTGCTCCATAAAATAGAGCAAGAAAGGGAAAAAGGTGATTCTACTTGCACCAAACTTGCTCAGAGGAACCTGGTACACAAACGTACTTAGACTTCTAGCAGATTTTCCCAGGTCTCTTCCCAATGGGCCAGATCTTCTCACTCAAGGCCTCCATCCCACGTGCTTCCCTGTCCCTGACTTTAAAGTGTTTGTAAAGTCTAAATATTTTTTACCTGAATGCATTCTCTGCATTCAGGTAAAAAAAACTCCCTATTACTTGTCCCCCCCCTTCAATCCCTAAACACTTACCTGGCTCCTCTTACCAATCCAGTGCTCTGCTGGCGGCAGAACCACTCTACTCTCTTCCTGGTCTCACAGGAGAAATTAAGCACAATGGGAGCCATAGGTTCCTGCAGCTGTTAGTCAAAAAGCTGTAATGAGGGACCGAGGGCATGGCTTATTGGCGCTTTGTGTCTCTTTGGATGCACACAGCCTTGCTCTGGCGAGCGTACTCAAACAGTTTCTTCTTCTGCTCCTTATTCTTGCAGGGTGCCCCCTCAGCAAGCCGAGTGCTAACAGCGCTGGCTGGGGACTGCCAAAGAGCACGTATAATGTGTTTAATAAAATAAAAAAATCCTTTAATATCACTTTAATGGCTTGGCTGTTGAAACCCAGGTTTTAAAAAATGGAGAGGGATTTCTGAGCCTGCGATTCCTGTCTTGCTGAAAGCAAAACAGGCCACTTCCAAGACGATCTATTATCATTCCTGGAAACCCTACTTTCTCTGGTGTGAGTCAGTCCATTCAGCCCCAGAGTCTTGATCTCAGTCTAGCTTTTGGCACCCTAAAGGGAAAGCTATTGACTTATCTATACTTTTTCAAAGTTTTGCACTCCCACGTGAAAACCTACATTCAAGGTGTTTTTCATGTTGGGCCCCCCTTTGCAGCTTCCCTAGGTCTTTAATCTGGTTCTCTCTGACCTACAGAAACCATCAAGGATATTCCCATGGAGATTCTTACCAGCAAGGTATCCTTTTTGGTTGCCATCACAAACTCCATATCTTTAAGTACAGGACACAGGCCATATTCCCTAAAATGTTTGTTGTTACTCTGCAATGCTCGCTACAAAATTGAAGACTTCGGGTGTGGGGTAGCTTTATAGGGGAGACTTCACAGGGGGGCTTGCCCTCAAAATCGCTTGAAAGTACGAGCCTGAACTCATGGTGTATAAATGAGTTGCCTGTGTCCTGTACCATACTCCAAGATATGGAATTTGTAGGCAAATCAAAATTCTTCTTATTCCTTTTACAGTCTTTATGGTTATCTTTTGTACTAATGGCTCTGAGCATGTAAAAAATAGCAAAGCTAAACAGTACCGCCCAGGGGGCGGTCCTACTGGCTATAACCCCTCACACTGCATCCAGCAGCTCAGTTTTTTTCTGCCTAGCATAGGAGAAGGACCTGGTTCCCGGTTGGGACCATTGGTCCTGTCGATTTTTTTTATTTTTTCTACTTTTTTGATCCTGAGATCTACTATCAACAGCCGTGTGGGTGACAGGCTGGATAATATAGATCCTGGTAGTCTCCCCAGCCTGGCCATCAAGCGAGAGCAGACCTTTAGCTACGCACTGGGTCGGCCACGACATGCCCTGTTTGCTCCAGGGATGGCCGGTGAGCTATATGCTCCCGGGCACACATGACCAGGCTACTGCTGTCCGAGGCACAGTGTGCCATGGCCGACAGCCCCCCCGTACCGCTCGGGTAATGGGTCTGTCCGGAATGCGTCCAGCAGTCCCTGCAGGACGGGTAAGTAGGGTTTTACCTGTCTCGGCAGGATGGAATAGCAGGGCCTTCCTGGGGAGGTTGACTAGGGGGTCTATCACACTCACTTTCTTCTCTCTCTGTCCCTTCCCTCCTCCCCATGCATCTGGGTGGCTGGGTCTGCTGTGTACCTGACCGGGGGTCCTCCAGGGGGGGCTCTGAGTCCTGGCTGGGGGCTGCACTGGGTGTTCAGTGTCCGCTCTCCATAGTGGGGTGTTCTTGGTCTGTCTTTTGGGATGCCTCCGTGCGGAGAATCAGCGTGTTCGCAGCCATTTTCATTTACCTCAGGGGCGGCTGGTGGCCATTTTGGCGGAGCCCGGTGGCCATTTTCTTGTAGCCCACGCTCTTTGTTTGCTGAAGTGGACAGCGTCCATTTTCTTGTAGCCCGCGCTCGTTTGCTGAGGCGGCCAGCGGCCATTTTCTTGTAGCCCCAGCTTAGTTTTTGCCTCTAGCGCTGGGAATATTCTTTCTGAACTGTGCGAACAGCACAGAACACCTCGGACACAGGTAGTGCAAGAGAGAGAGCAGACGGCAGCGCTGTGCGGGTACCTGGGCCAGGGTGGAGAGTCCTCTGGGGGGCCCCTCAGTCTGTAGCAGCTAGGAGGGTGGACCTTTTGTGTACCTTGGCTTTAGTCCCTAATGGGTGTCAGGCGAGTGTGGGTCAGCATGGCGTCAGAAGCTGGCGCATCTTCCCCAGACATCACTGTGGTAGCAACTGGTGCCCCTGCACCTGCGGTGCCTATGGACGCTTTGTCTGCGGTCCTGGAGTCCTTTGTTGCCAGGGTGGAAGCGGTGTGCGGGTGCAAGGGGGGTAAAAAAATGCCCCTTCCCCCACCATCTTCTGGGAAAAGCTCTGATTCAGACTCGGGCCTTGCTGTGGCACACGGCCCCTGTTCTGATGTGTCAGAGGATGCGGACCAAACCATTCAGACAGTGAGGATGACTCCGTGTCCGGGTCAGCACAGGAAAGGGCACTTGTTGGAGCACTTATCACCGCAGTGCGGGGTACCCTAAAATTGGAAGACACGGCGGGGGCATCTACTGAGTTGTTCTTCTTTTTTGGGTCCCACAAGACGGCCCACACTGCTAAGGTGTTTCCCTACCTAACTTATTTTGATAAGTTTATATACAAAGAATGGGAACGGCCGCATCGGGCCTTTTCGGTCCCAAAACGCATGGCGGTCCGTTGCCCATTTTTTCAGGAAACTCTCCTCAAAGGGGTATCTCCCCCGATTGTGGACCCCCCCGGTATCCAGGTTAAACAAGGTAACCACCAATTTGGGTGGAGGGGACTCCTGCTTTTAAGGACCCTGCAGACAGGAGGGCCGAAGGCAGTGGCCCGGTCCATGTTCACGGTAGTCAGGCATCAGAGGTTTCTGCGGTTTGCAGTCGGGGACGAGCACTACCAATTTGTAGCTCTCCCTTTTGGCCTGGCGTCAGCACCAAGAGTTTTCACCAAGGTGCTTGCCCCGATTCTGGCTTTGCTGAGGCAGCGAGGGAACGCTATCGTGGGCTACCTGGACGACCTCCTTCTGAGAGCAGCTTCCACCTCAGAATTAAGGGAGGATGTGGTGATCACCAGTCAGACTCTTCGGGAGTTTGGTTGGGTACTGAACCTCCAGAAGTCGGTGTTGGTGCAGACTCAGCGCCTGGAATACCTGGGCTTGATTCTGGACTCCTCAGAGGCGAGAGTTTTTCTCCCTTCGGACAAGTTGCAGACTCTTCAGGCTGCAGTGAAGCTGTTGGCTTCCCGCAGGTGGTTGTCACTGCGCTTTTGCATGCGAGTCCTGGGTCTCATGGTAGCCACCTTCGTGGCGGTACCGTATGCTCAATTCCACACTCGAGTCTTGCTAAAGGAGATCCTGTCAAAATGGGACAAATCTCCGTTGTCCCTGGATTGTCAAATCCGGGATAGCCGGCTAGTCTGGGATTCCCTGATCTGGTGGCTGAGGTCTCCGACCCTTCAGTCCGGGAAGTCGTTCCTTCCTTTTCACTGGACGGTGATCACGACGGACGCCAGCCTGACCGGTTGGGGGGGAGTTTGGGGTGTACAGTCGACACAGGGTTGCTGGACGCAGGAAGAATCCCGCCTGCCGATCAATGTGCTGGAACTTCGGGCGATCTAGCGGTGCCTCTCCACATGGTCACAGAGGCTGCAGGGGACGCCCAGTCAGGATCCAGTCGGACAACGCCACGGCGGTGGCGTATGTCAACCATCAAGGAGGAACAAGTATCTCGGCTGCAGCATTGGAAGTCGCTCACATCCTGCGGTGGGCGGAGCGTGCCGGCTCTATCGGCCATATACATTCCGGGCGTGGAAAACTGGCAAGCGGACTACCTAAGTTGTCAGATGCTGGACCAAGGAGAATGGTCGCTATACCTGGAAGTGTTTTGACTCCTTTGCCTAAGATGGGGCACGCCACACGTGGATCTCCTGGCTTCTCGACTCAATCGGAAGGTATTGAGGTTTGTGGCCATGTCCAAAGATCCCTGGGCGGACGCGGCAAATGCGTTGGTGGTTCCGTGGGGACAGTATCGGCTAATTTATGCCTCCCGTGCTGAAACTTCTTCCTCGTCTGCTTCGCAGATTAGAGACCGAGGGGATTCCGATGATTCTAATTGCCCCAGATTGGCCTCGGTGTCCCTGGTACGCTGACTTGGTACGACTGGTGAGGAAAAAATTAATGAGGACAGCCGCACTCCAATCCAACGTGTGTTTATTCAACAGGCACTACAAAGACCAGCTAGAACAGGATAGCGGACGCGTTTCGCACAAAGTTAGTGCTTACTCATAGCTTGGTACGACTGGTGGCGGATGTTCCTTGGTGACTGCTGATGCGAGAGGACCTTCTGTCGCAAGGTCCTATACTTCATCCTGCTTTAAAGTCGCTGGCTTTAATGGCATGGCTGTTGAAAGTCAGGTGCTAAGGGACCGAGGCCTGTCGGATTTGGTTATTTCCACCATGCTAAGGGCACGGAAGTCATCTTCTCTGAAGATTTATCATTGCACGTGGAAGGCTTACATCTCTGTGTGAGGAGATGGGGTGGCGTCCACGTAAATATTTGGTTTCCAGGATCCTGCTGTTTTTTGCAGCGTGGAGTGGATCAAAAAATTGCCTTAAGCACCATTAAGGGGCAAATATCAGTCTTGGCTGTCTTTTTTCAACGACCCTTGGCGGCTCATTCACTGGTGAGTACGTTTGTGCAAGGGGTTTGTGTGATGGTTGTGCTGGAACACTGTGACCCTTCACCCTTTTCCCCTTATGCATGCTGGGGGAGGGGCTGTACCAGGAAGTAAGAGTGTGTGAGAGACTGGAAGCAGCAGCAGCATGGATGCATAGATCTGGTAATGACAGAACCCTGTTGTATTAAGACTCCTCCATGTAACAAGTTATCATGTTCTGAGTGAGTAATAAACCCTCTCCATGGTTAAGAAGTTCATCTGGCATGTGTGTAACTTGCTGAGCAGATACTGGCAGCATTGCTAGCAACACCCTGAGAGACCCCGTGTCTAAGGGACATAACAGTGGCGACGAGGATTGTGGATTTTAGTACACATGGCCTTCATAGGGTTTATTCAACCATTTGATCCTGCTGCTGAATCATGGAGCTCCTGGGTGGAGAGGCTGGAGCAGTATATGGAAGCAAATAGTGTGGCTGCAGAAAAGAAAGTTGCAGTTTTCCTCACAACATTGGGTCAAGCTGCATAATGGCACTCAGAGACCTCATTTCTCCAGACAAGCCAGCCTCTAAGCCCCTGCCTGAGTCAAATCAGAAGCTACATGAGCACTACAACCCAAAGCCATTAGAGATTGCAGAGCGGTTTAAATTCTACAGTAGAAGGCAGCATGCCGGGGAGGACATAAAGACTTGTTTCTTTTTCGTACATCACGGGACACAGAGCGACTTAGTCATTACTAATGGGTTATATAGATACCTTCAGGTGCTGGCACTGGCAACTTCCAAAACCGGAAGTACCCTCCCCTATATAAGCCCCTCCCATCCGGGAGCACCTCAGTTTTTTGCCAGTGTCTAAGGTGTTGGCCAAAGAGTAACATGTGTTTTCACTGGGCTTGCGTACAGGTTCTTTTACGGGCCTTAGTAAGCTGTTCCGGATCCGACCAAAAAAGCTTCATAGCTAAACGGTCGGTACCCGGGCCTTGCAAGAGAAGAGCAAGGTTTTGCCTGTAATGCCTCTCTTAGGAGGGCTGGACCCTGGGATCCAGAGCTCTGGTCATACCCACGACCAAGATGTTGTCTGTGCAGGGTGCTATACAGGTCCAGGGGAGTGGAATCCTTGGGAACCCGGTCCCTGAAGGTTTAATTACAATGCCTGCCGTGATAGGTGAAGTTTGGGCTTCTGTGGACCAAACAAAGTCCTGCGGCGGGGAACAGGTAAGTGGGGGCCCCCAGGAACTTGGTTCTATTGGGGGACCCCCAAGCCTAATTTGTCTTTCTGTCTGTTACCTAACGGTATTCCCGCTAATATCTGTGTATGCCTGTAACTACTGGAAAATGTAAAATTTTAATAGTAGTCAAGAAAAAAAAAAAAAGATTACCGCGGTACCTGTGTTAAACCACTAGAGGCCGCTGTGGTCCATTTTTCTTGTCATGTGGATCTTTGGTTTTCTCAAGTCAAAAGATCCAGGCAGTTGGTAAGTTTCTCTGGGGAATCCACTTCCTCTGCCCTGTTGCTGCGCTCATCCACCGCACAGGCCCTCCTGCAAAAAGGGCCCTGGCTCCTAGTCCCTGCTTGGTTTCAAAAAAGGCGCCAATGGCGCGCGGGCGCGTGCACGCGCCTCCTATGAAAGAAAAGGGGCGGGGCGGGTGGATGACGCTCGATGCGCGCCACGGCGCTTCTGCGCATGTGCAGGCGTCCCAGCATGTATAAAAGACACAGTACAAGTGTCAGCTGGATGCAAACAGAGCTAGCAACAAAACGGTGGCACACAGAGGCGGTTGATGCAGGCATCCCCATAGAAAGGCACTTTAGTGGACACCAGCTGGTATATAGCAGCAACTGTGTTAGACTATTACCAGCAAAATTGGTGTATGACGACGGGAATACCTCAGCTTTGTGCTTAAAGGATATGTCGTCCAGACGCTCCGGAAATAAGTCTTCCAGGAAGCCAAAGGGGTCTCCATCGGGCTCTGAGGATATTGGGCATGCTTGTACTGCACCAATCTCCCCTGAAAATTCAGAGGTCAGTAGCCGTAGGAACCCCGCAGAAGTGCCTGACGCTGCGGCTGTCCCCAGTCCACCTGCTCCTGTATATATAACAGAGGAGGTTTTATCCTTAACTCTGGGAGGATTGGAAGAGAGATTAACAGCATTGATCGCTGCTTCCCTGTCACAGGGAAAGCGCGTCCGATCTCCGTCTCCTCCTTCAGAGTGCCTGTTAGTGGAGGAACAGCCCCACACAGAGATCGACCTACCTGAAGGGGATCAGGATGAGGTTGATTCAGTTATAGAGGAATCAACAGTGGAAGAACCTTTCTCAGCATCTCAGGCTGAAAGATTATGGGTTCAGTCTCTGACTAACATGGTCCGATCAGCATTTAAAATGCCTCTGGCGGAACCATCAACCACTACGGTTTCCTTGCTGGGGTCGCTGAAAGCTCCCCAGGCTGTCTGTTCCTTCCCAATCCACCCTTTATTGGAAGGGCTTATTTACCAGGATTGGGAGCATCCTGATAAAATATTTACTCCCCCCAAGAGATTTCCAGTGATCTATCCCATGGAGGATAAGTTCATAAAAAAAATGGAGGGTCCCTACAGTGGACGCAGCCATCTCTTGTGTGAATAAATCACTGACATGTCCAGTAGATAATGTTCCAATGTTCAAAGACCCAATAGATAAAAAATTGGAGTCTTTACTAAAATCTGCTTTCTCTACAGCAAGCATGGTGACACAACCTGCAGTAGCAGCGATTGGAGTCTGCCAAGCGGTGAAAGATCAGTTGAAACAAGTCTTAAGGGACTTACCAGATCAGCAGGCTCTTGCCCTAGCTGACCTACCTAGAGCCTTGTGTTTTGCGGTGGACGCCATAAAGGATACAATCCAACAGGCCTCCCGCTTTACGCTGTCTGTAGTACATATGCGTAGGCTTCTATGGCTCAAAAACTGGTCTCCTGAAGCTCCCTGTAAGAAATTGCTGATTAGCTTCCCATTTCATTGAGAACGCTTATTTGGAGAAGATCTGGACAAGTATATCCAGAAAATTTCTGCCGGTAAAAGTTCACTCTTGCCGGTTAAGAACAAGAGTAGAAGTCCTTCTTTTAAGAGGCCTACTTCTCCAGTCCCTGGCACATCGGCTCTGAAACAGTTCCGACGGCCTCCGCGGTCAAATTCAGGGGGCAGAAATCAGGGACAATCACAGGGTAACAAGAAACCCTGGGTCAAGAGAGGTACAAAACCTCCCCCCAAGTCATGAAGGGTTGCCCCCACTCAATCGGGTGGGGGGAAGACTTCAGTTGGTCACAGAGACCTGGCGGGACACCATCAGAGACAGATGGGTGATCTCCGCAGTAAGTCTGGGATACAAGCTGGAGTTAAAAGACACTCCTCCTGCCCATTTTATGAGGTCAAACGTGCCAAGCGATCCCCAGAAGAGAGGATCCCTCCTTCTGGCACTAGAACAACTATTGCTCCAAGGTGTAATCATGAAGGTTCCCTTGGAAGAAAGCGGGTTCGGGTTTTACTCGAACCTTTTCACAGTCCCCAAACCAAATGGGGACGTGAGGCCCATATTAAATCTAAAAGGGCTAAACAAGTTCCTACATATCAGGACTTTTCGGATGGAGTCGATCCGATCGGTGGCCACCGCCCTACAAGGGCAGGAATGGTTAGCCTCGATCGACATAAGGGATGCTTATCTGCATATTCCCATCTTTCCGGCCCACCAGAAATTTCTACGCTTTGCAGTTCAGAGCCTTACCTTTCGGTCTGGCCACAGCACCACGAGTGTTCACAAAAATTCTGGCCCCACTATTGGCCAATCTAAGAACACAAGGTGTAACGATAATGGCATATCTAGACGACCTGCTACTAATAGACCACTCAGTGGAAAAGCTGGAAGTAGCTATTCACAAGACAATCAAGTATCTGGAATATCACGGTTGGATTATCAACCGGGACAAGTCAGCTCTAAGACCAGTCAAAAGTCTGGAATACTTAGGGCTAAGGCTGGATTCAAATCAGAGAAAGATTTTCTTACCTCCAGAGAAGGTGTCGTCTTTAAAAGATTTGACCCACTTAGTGGGTACAAAAAGAAAACCATCCATACGCCTGTGCATGAGGCTGCTGGGAAAAATGGTGGCTTCATTCGAAGCAGTACCCTACGGTCAATTCCATTCAAGGAACTTGCAGAGGGCCATACTGTCAGCCTGGAACAAAAAAGTTCAGGCTTTAGACTTACCAATGTCCCTGTCCCCTTCCGTTCGCAAGAGCCTCCATTGGTGGTTGGTGCCCCAGAACCTGGAAAAAGGGAAACCCTTCAGTCCGGTTTCTTGGAAGGTGGTCACTACAGATGCCAGCCTCATAGGCTGGGGGGCAGTACTGGAGCAATGGTCTCTCCAGGGCAAGTGGTCAGAAGCAGAGAAGGCCCTGCCCATCAATCTCTTAGAGATACGAGCAGCCCGGTATGCCCTAGTAGCATGGACATCCAAACTCCAAGGGTCCCCTGTCAGAATTCAATCAGACAATGCCACAGCAGTGGCATATATCAATCACCAGGGTGGCACCAGGAGTCGTGCAGCCCAGAGGGAAGCAAATTGCATCCTGGAATGGGCAGAAAGATATGTCCCAGCCATATCCGCGGTTTTCATCCCAGGAGTGGAAAATTGGAGAGCGGACTTTTCAAGTCGCCAGCAATTATGCCCGGGGGAATGGTCTCTTCACCCGAGGTTTTCCAGGCAATATGCCAGCGGTGGGGAACACCAGATGTAGATCTGCTAGCATCCAGATTCAACGCAAAGGTGGACAGATTTGTGTCTCGCACAAGGGATCCCCTAGCTTGTGGCTCAGATGCCCTAGTGTTCCCTTGGGATCAGTTCAAGCTGATATATGCATTCCCACCGCCACAATTGTTACCGCGATTATTCCGCAGAATCAGGGTAGAAAAGAAACCAGTGATTCTGGTGGCTCCAGCGTGGCCCCGAAGGGCATGGTACGCGGAGATTGTAAAAATGTCAGTGGGGAGTCCTTGGACCCTCCCACATCGTCCGGACCTGCTTTCGCAAGGACCGATATACCACCCTTCCTTACCAGCCCTAGGTTTGACGGCCTGGCTATTGAAGCCCACATTCTAAAAAAGAGAGGGCTCTCTAATCCTGTGGTATCTACCATGATCAATGCCAGGAAGCCGGTATCCAGGCAGATCTACTATAGAATCTGGAAGGCGTACATCGCGTGGTGTGAGGCCAAGAAATGGCATCCACGTAAGTACGTAATAGGTAGGATTCTGGACTTCCTACAGTGGGCTGTAGATAGGAAGCTTGCCTTGAGTACTATCAAGGGTCAGATTTCGGCCTTGTCAATATTTTTTCAAAGGCCCTTGGCTTTGCATTCATTAGTCAAAGCTTTCATACAAGGAGTGATGCGTATTAGCCCTCCGGTTAGTATTCCCATATGTCCATGGGACTTAAACCTGGTTCTGTCGGTTCTACAGAAACAACCGTTTGAACCATTGCAACACATTTCCTTGGTTCTTCTCACCAGGAAATTGATTTTCTTAGTAGCCATTTGTTCGGCTAAAAGAGTATCGGAATTAGCCGCCTTGTCCTGTAAGGAGCCATATCTGGTTGTCCATAAGGACAGAGTAGTATTATGTCCTCATCCAGCCTTTCTTCCTAAGGTGGTATTGAGGTTTCATTTGAACCAAGATGTGGTTCTTCCTTCTTTTTTTCCCAAACCTACCTCGGTAGAGGAAAAGTTATTGCATTCTTTGGATGTAGTAAGAAGCAGTTAAAGCTTATCTAAAAGCCACTGCTCAGATTCGTAGAACGGATACTTTGTTTGTTCTGCCGGAAGGCCCCAGAAAGGGTCAGGCAGCATCAAAATCTACTTTAGCCAAGTGGATTCGACAGGTCATAATACAAGCCTATGGCTTGAGAAGGAGACCGCCTCCGTTCAAAGTTAGGGCGCACTCCACAAGAGCAGTTGGAACTTCATGGGCAGTGCATCACCAGGCCTCCCTGGCTCAAGTCTGTAAGGCCGCAACATGGTCTTCAGTACACACGTTTACTAGATTCTACCAGGTAGACGTTAGAAGTCAGGAGGATGTCGCCTTTGGGCGCAGTGTGTTGCAGGCCGCAAAAGATCCTCATGCCTGATGGCGCCCAGCTTATGTATAGTGTATCCCTCCCCTCATTTGGCATTGCTTTGGGACGTCCCATTAGTAATGACTAAGTCGCTCTGTGTCCCATGATGTACGAAAAAGAAAAAGGGATTTTTATAACAGCTTACCTGTAAAATCCTTTTCTTGGAGTACATCACGGGACACAGAGCTCCCACCCCTCTTTTTGGGACACTTATTGCTTTGCTACAAAACTGAGGTGCTCCCGGATGGGAGGGGCTTATATAGGGGAGGGTACTTCCGGTTTTGGAAGTTGCCAGTGCCAGCACCTGAAGGTATCTATATAACCCATTAGTAATGACTAAGTCGCTCTGTGTCCCGTGATGTACTCCAAGAAAAGGATTTTACAGGTAAGCTGTTATAAAATCCCTTTATCATTGTTTTACGTAAACTAGCTGCCACTTGTCAGTTTGGAGACTACCTGCAGACGGCTCTCCGTGACATGTTTGTTATGGGACTCTGCGACCCAGCCATACAGAAACGTTTACTTACAGAACCCGACTTGACTCTGACGAAAGCCACTGACCTTGCTACGGTCATGGCGTTGGCTACACGGGACGCCACGCTGCTGAAGGCACCACCTGAAATTCCTGCAAGCCAGGGAGAGTAAATATTCCACTCTGCTATCACCCGACACCCAAGACTATTCACAATGCACCTGCTTGCACGTTCAATGATGTCGTTTGTTTTCTTTGTGGAAAGACTGGCCATATCGGCGTGTTTGCTGCAGCTCACGCTCTCCGAACACTACCACAAAAGTTAGACGTAAACAGACATTTCATATGGATACTGACAATAACGGCTCCAGCTCTGATGAGGAAACCTGTGTCCAGCATGTTGGACTGTTTCGGGTAGCTGAGAGTACTCCTGCGATAAAAGTGGATGTCACGCTCAATGGCTGTCCTGTCCCCATGGATGTTGATACAGGGGCGGCTGTTTCTGTCATTTCATGGACTGATTTAAAGGCATCGGGTCTGTCCCTACCGCTCCAACCTACAAATCTCACACTACAAACCTACAGCAAGGAACTACTACAGCCCTTGGGTTATGTGAAACCCCTTGTTACATTAGGCAACGCAGTCAAACTCTACACCTTTGTGTTGTCAAAGGATTCCTCCGCTGTACGGTAGGGACTGGATCAAAGCCCTGGGCATGCCTCCTCTTGCCACTGCCCAATGTACATTGCTTTCTGAGGTAGACCATTGGGTGGAATCCCTGATGTCACGCTTTAAAGGGGTTTTTGAGGACTCTCTGGGCACAGTAAAAGGAAAAATGGCCCACCTCCTTTTGAAGCCTGGTGCTACAGCTCGTTTTTGTAAGGCAAGATCAGTACCTTTTGCCTTGAGAAAGAAAGTGGAAGCAGAGCTGGACCACCTATTGGCTGAAAAGTGAATGGGCATCGCCAATTGTGCCTGTCAAGAAAAAGAATGGAGACATTAGAATTTGTGGAGATTTCAGGGTTGCCCTGAACAACCAACTTCTTGTGGATCAATACCCATTGCCTTGACTTGAAGATTTATTTAGCTCATTGGCTGGGGGGCAAATGTTTACAAAAATAGACTTAAAGCAAGTTTACCTGCAACTGCAAGGACACCCAGATTCACGCCATCTGTTGACCATTAACACCCATAAAGGATTATTCCAATATAACGCATGGTTTTTGGCATGGCCCCAGCTCCAGCCATCTGGCAGCGAATCATGGATGAGGTCCTGGCAGGCATACCTTTCACTCAATATCTACTAGATGACGCGCTCATCACTGGTCCCACTGATCAAGAACACAGAATGTTGAAACTGTGCTAGAGAGACTCCAAAGGTATGGTTTACGTGTCAATCTTTCAAAATGCGAATTTCTAAAGTCCCGACTGGAATTTTGTCCCCACACTGTGGACCAACATGGGTTACACACTACTGAAGAAAACGTTAAAGCCCTTATCCATGCCCCTACTGCCCAGAATTTCACACAGCTCAGGTCCTACCTTGGCCTCCTAAATTACTACCACCGTTTCTTGCCGAACCTAGCACACCAGCTTTACCCATTACATCGCTTACTGGATGCAAGAGCTAAATGGATATGGACAGCCAAATGTGAAGAAGCTTTTCGGCTTTCTAAAGAACTCATTCTGTCTTCTCGAGTTCTGGTCCACTATGATTTAAAGAAACACGTCTCCTTGGCTTGTGACGCCTCGCCTTATGGACTGGGTGCTGTGCTTTCCCATGTCATGCCAGATGGCACAGAGCGCCCCATTTCTTTTGCTTCCAGGTCTTTGACCTCAGCAGAACAAAACTACTCCCAGATAGACAAGGAAGCTTTGGCCATTGTATGGGCCACAAAAAAAATTCATACGTATATCTATGGTCGGGAGTTCACACTTATCACAAACCTCTGTTGTCAATACTGAACCCTCAGAAAGGAATTTCTACAACAACCGCATCTCGCTTACAAAGGTACGCTTTATTCTTGGGGGCTTATACTTATTCTATCAGATACCGCTCCCTTGATGCCCATGGCAATGCAGATGCATTTTCCAGATTGCCAATTAGAGACCACTCACCAAGAGACGTACGCATAGTGGAAATACACAAGCCGAAATCCTGCATGTCCACCTCCTTAATTGCCAGATATACAGTCACAGATCCCTTCCTGTCTCAGATTTTCTCATATGTTCAGGCTGGATGGCCAGAGAAAGTCCCAGGTGAATTTCGTCCGTACTTTGCCATAAAATGTGAGCTTGTGACTAACGCTGGTTGCCTACAGTGGGTCAACAGAGTGATTATACCTCAGTATTTGCAACCAAGCATGCTAAGGATACTGCATGAGCGCCATCGTGGCGTGGTACACATGAAACAACGAGCCCGGAGCTATGTTTGGTGGCCACAAATGGACACAGCAATTGAAGATTATGTGGCTCAATGTCCTGGGTGCTGTCAAGCTCAGCGACCCTAAAAGAAAGGAACACTGCTACCTTGGCCATGGCCGACAGAACCGTGGTCAAGACTCCATCTCGATTTTGCTGGCCCAATTAAGGGTAAAATGTATTTGATCGTGGTAGATGCACATTCAAAATGGCCGTAGGTTTTTCAAATGCCTTCTGTTACCTCAGCTGCTACCATTCTAGTCTTAAGGAAGCTCTTTGCTCAATATGGCTTGCCAACATCCATAGTCTTGGACAATGGGAATCAATTTACATTGCAAGAGTTTCAATCCTTCCTCAGTGACTTGGGCATCCAACACTACAAAACAGCTCCTTATCATCCAGCCTCGAATGGACTGGCAGAACGGATTGTGCAGAGGTTTAAGAAGCACTTACTGTCCACTCTGGACCAGGTCGGTCTGTCAGAGGAGAAGCTGCTGGAGTTCTTGACCATGTACTGAAACACAAAACACGCTACTACTGGGCTGTCCCCAGCTTTTCTTATGTTTGGCAGGCATCTCCGCAACAAACTGGATTTCGTTTATCCACAGGAACGGTCACCAACACCTCCTCTGCCAGGCCGTCCTGGATTCCGTGCTGGTGATCTTGTATGGTTTCGGAATTAGAGTTTTGCCTCATTGGCTTCCTGGCATTATTGATGGACCTCTTGGACAACGAATGTACCTTGTTCGCCTGGAGAATGGCGTTTGTGTTCAAAGACACCTTTCGCAATTGAGAAAGCGCATTTGCCTGCCAGTAGAAACACACCCGATCTCTCTTTCTACCCAACCACCAGAGTCTACTCAGGGCTCTACTGGTGACATATGGCATGGTGTCTGGCATGATCCCACAAGTTTACAACCAATCCCTGAAGTGGTTGGTGACCATATTCCTGAGGAGCCCGGACATGTGCCTGGAGTTGCAGAGACTGATTTGTCTGTTGGACGCCCACTGACACCTCCAGAACCTTTAACAGCCTCTACCCCTCCTAGTGCTGTGCCACTTTGTAAGTCTGCCTGCCAAAGACCTCAAACTCCTCTTTGGCAAAGCACTGAAATCTTACGGGACACTTTGGAGGTCAGGAAATAGAGACAAAGGGCTCATAACGTGATGCAGGAGCCACAACTGAGTTGGAGATACTATTTGCTGAACTGACCATGCTTGCCTTGTTATTTTATGTGTTGAGTATTTTGTTCTTTTGTTATGTTTATTTTTTTTCTTTTTGTTTTTTTTTAATGGGAAAAAGAGGAGATGTGATGTTTGTGCTGGGACACTGTGACCCTTCAACCTTTTCCCCTTATGCATGCTGGGGGAGGGGCTGTACCAGGAAGAAAGAGAGAGAGTGTGTGTGTGTGTGTGTGTGTGTGTGTGTGTGTGAGACTGGAAGCAGCAGCAGCATGGATGCATAGATCTGGTAATGACAGAAGCCTGTTGTATTAAGACTCCTCCATGTAACATGTCATGTTCTGAGTGAATAATAAACCCTCTCCATGGTTAAGAAGTTCATCCGGCCTGTGTGTAACTTGCTGAGCAGATACTGGCAGCATTGCTAGCAACACCCTGAGAGACCCGGTGTCTTAGGGACATAACAGTTCGACATGTGGCCCCTCCGGTTTGACCACCGCTGCCTCCGTGGGATTTGAATCTGGTGCTCTCGGTACTTCAGAAACCACCGTTTGAGAACATCAGAGAGATTCCCCTATTAAAACTCTCTCTGAAAGTAGCCTTTTTGGTGGCTATTACGTCTGCCTGGAGGGTTTCTGAGTTGGCGGCCTTGTCTTGCAAGTCTCCCTACTTGATCCTCCACAAGGATAAGGTGGTGCTACGCCCGCAGCCTTAGTTTCTTCCTAAGGTTGTTTCGGCCTTTCATCTAAAGTGTCCTCGGCCGTCGCACCCCGAAGAGGTTGCTTTGCCTTCCTTGGACGTGGTCCGAGCTCTGCGGGTATATCTGTCTGCTACGGCTCCGTTTCGGAGGTCAGACTCACTGTTTGTGTCGGTGGTTGGTCCAAAGAAGGGCCTGGCGGTCTCGTCGGCCACCATTTCTCGGTGGATCAGACAGATCGTGATTCAGGCTTATGCCTTAAAATGGCGGGCGCCTCCCTTTCCTGTCACGGCACATTCGACCAGGGCAATTGGTACCTCCTGGGTTTTCCGACATCAAGCGTCCGTTTCCCAGGTGTGTAAGGCGGCAACATGGTCGTCCGTTCACACTTTCACTAAATTTTACAAGGTTGATGTGAGTGCATCTGCGGATGCTTCCTTCGGCCGCAAGGTTTTGCAGGTGGCTGTTTAAGGTTGCAACTCCACCGTTGAGGAGCTCTGGTTGTTTTGGGTGGAGTTTGTTTGCTTGCTGTTTCCACCCCTCGTTTTTTGACACTGCTTGGGGACGTCCCTAAGGTTAAGATTAAGGAGCTGTGTCCATCAATGAACGAAAGAGAAAATAGAATTTTTGTACTCACCGTAAAATCCCTTTCTCTGAAGTTCATTGACGGACACAGCACCCACCCCTCCTGTTTATGTTTGTACTGCTTTTTGATGAACTGAGCTGCTGGATGCAGTGGGAGGGGTTATAGCCACTAGGACCGCCCCCTGGGCGGTACTGTTCAGCTTTGCTGTTTTTTTACATGTTTTGCCTAGTCCTCTCCTGATAGAAGGTATATAACCCTAAGGTCAAGATTAAGGAGCTGTGTCCGTCAACGAACTTCAGAGAAAAGGATTTTACGGTGAGTACAAAAATCCTATTTATTGGAGCTTTATCATCCTTTGATGTGGTGTTATTTTACCTGGATATCCAGTGAATAAAACACTTCTGTCCTAGAGCAGCTACACTCACTCGATCAACTGTATTTATGGAGGGGACCATGTTCTTCGCTAGGTTGTTTAGACTACTTACTCTTTCTCTATTCCTCATCACCATCACCCAAGAAGGCATTTTTTTTGTATTTCACATACAACAGCTGGGAGAACTGATTAAGTTTTTCTTTTTTGCTTTTTTGTTTTTACTATCATTCCAGTGCACAGAAATGACAAGACTTTATAATTCTTCCATGATAATGTTTTTCTGTACTTGTGAAATGGAAGGAAACATGCAGCAAGTGCATAGGGGGTCGCCCCTTGGGACTTTTTAGGCAGAAAAGTAAGGTATATATAAAAAAGGCACATAATTGACGACTTTATTGGTTGTAGAAAAATAATAGATATATATGAATACAAAATTCAATTTAAAATATGAAAAGTACATCAATGAACCAATTGTATACAAGGTAAATATATCAACCCAAAGCTCACAATCCAAATTACTGCCCAAGTCAAGCTGAGGTCAGTCGGATAGATTTACAGCATACATCCCGACATGTTTCGGAAATTCACATTGAAGTTTTCATTCATCAGGGGAAGTTTACAATTGGGTGATTTGATCCTTATCTGTAATATAAATATATTTATGTAGTAATATTTATACAGTAATGTAAGAAAGTGCCAACAATTGCACTTTTACACCATATATTGCATCAAGGCTAATAATACTTGCATAAATGGAGTTCACTAGAAATCATAACCGGATAAAAACAATAGTGGGGGAATACAGGCTGGCTGAGGAGGTCCACAATAATACAGGGTGGGCAATCGTGAGTCCAAAGCCGATCACTGCAGCGCATCCACACGAGACACACATGCAGACCTCGGGGCGGCACTTTCTTACATTACTGTATAAATATTCTCAGGCACCCACAGCAGTCCTCAACAACCAGTAAATAGCTGGTTAAGGAGCCTTACCAGCCAATGCATAGCTTGTTAATAACGAGCCAGTACCCACCACGTCCTTAACCACTTCCCGCCCGTTCAATAGGAGATTGACGTCCAGGAAGTGGTTGTGTTATCCTGACTGAACGTCTATTGACGTCCTGCAGGATAACAGCCGTCGCGGCGATCGGTGGAGCGTTGTCAGTCTGACACACCGCTACACTGATCTCGGTAAAGAGCCTCCGGCGGAGCCGTGTCCAATCACGGCTGATCAAGATGTAAACAGGAAGAGCCATTGATCGGCTCTTCCTCACTCGCATCTGACAGACGCGAGTAGAGGAGAGCCGATCGACGGCTCTCCTGATGGGGGGTTCGCGCTGATTGTTTATCAGCGCAGCCCCCCCTCGGATGCCCACACTGGACCACCAGGATGCCGCCCAGGACCACCAGGGAAGCACCTAACGTGGATGGCCAGATAAGTCCCCCATGGCCATCCACATGTATAAATATATGCCTAACTTGTGCCAATCAGTGCCCACAAATGGGCACTGACTGGCACCATCTTGGCACAATTTTTTTTGTGATGCCCAGCAATGCCACCCACCAGTATCATCAGTGCCATCTGTGCCCACCTATCAGTGCCCTTCCGTGCCACCTATTATTGCCACCCATAAGTTCCCATCAGTGCCACCCATAAGTACCCATCAGTGCCGTATATGAGTGCCCATCAGTGCTGCCTATGAGTGCTCATCAGTGCCGCATACCAGTGCCCATCAGTGCTGCCTATCAGTGCCCATCATTGGTGCCACCTCATCGGTGCCCATCAGTGCAGCCATATCAGTGCCCGTCATTGAAGAAGAAAACATACTTATTTACCCAAAGAAAAACAATATTTTTTTTCAAAATTTTCGCTCTTTTTTTATTTGTTGTGCAAAAAATTAAAATCGCAGAGGCCATCAAATACC
This sequence comes from Rana muscosa, assembly GCA_029206835.1. Classification (NCBI taxonomy): domain Eukaryota; kingdom Metazoa; phylum Chordata; class Amphibia; order Anura; family Ranidae; genus Rana; species Rana muscosa. The sequence continues at coordinate 274,485,100 of CM055120.1, read as the reverse complement.
ACCAAAAGAAATCTCTATTTGTGGGAACAAAATGATAAAAAAATGTGACAGCGCTGAAATTTGGCTTGGACAGGAAGGTGTATAAGTGCCTGGTATTGAAGTGGTTAAAAACCATGACTCATCTGCAGTCAGCAGAAGAATAATAATAAAAAAAAACCAGCATGGAGTTCCTACTACTTCCCCCCCCCCCCATTTCCATACCAGGCCCTTCAGGGAAAGGTTGGGGTCAATGACGGGGTCACCTCGCCCCTTAGTTTATCATGCGACGGGTGTGGGTCAGGGGTCAGTGTTTATCATGCTTGACACTGGATTAACTTTAGGCACTTTTTTTTTTTTTTTTTTAAATAAAGGACTGGCTCTGGGTTTTTATTTACTTTGGCCATTTTTTTTAGTGAAAGAGTAGGGGTACTATGTACCCCAAACTCATTCACATAGGCAGGGAGCAGGCTTTGGGGGCCTCCAGATTTTGATAATTCACCCCCCGAAACCCCTACAACAGTGATGGCAAACCTTGGCACCCCAGGTGTTTTGGAACTTCATTTCTAATGATGCTCAGCTACACTGCAGAGTGCATGAGCATCATGGGATATGTAGTTCCAAAACATCTGGGGTGCCAAGGTTCGCCTTCACTGCCCTACAACTTCTGGGCCAGGGTTGTGGGAAAGGCCCTTGTCCTCATCAACATGGGGAAAGGTGCTTTGGGAGAGGGTAATCCTGTAGTATTGCATGCCTCCGGGTCAGAGATGCTCTGAGCTCCACAGTCAGCTGTTCTCTATACAGCGGATTAGGCGGAGCACATCATGTACAGCATTTAAAGTGCAAATACTCAGCTGGCGTTTGTCAGTCTGCTTCTTGCATCCTTTTAAACAGTACATCTTGGCTGCTAACTTTAATCAGGTGTCTCGTGTGGATGCGCTGCAATGATCGGCTTTGGACTCGCGATTGCCCACCCTGTATTATTGTGGACCTCCTCAGCCAGCCTGTATTCCCCCACTATTGTTTTTATCCTGTTATAATTTCTAGTGAACTCCATTTATGTAAGCACTATTAGACTTGATACAATATATTGTGTAATTGTTGGCACTTTCTTACATTACTGTATAAATATTACTACATGAATATATTTATATTACAGATAAGGATCAAATCACCCAATTGTAAACTTCCCCTGATGAAGGAAAACTATATATCAATGTGAATTTCCGAAACATGTTGGGATGTATGCTGTAAATCTATCCGACTGACCTCAGCTTGACTTGGGCAGTGATTTGGATTGTGAGCTTTGGGTTGATATATTTACCTTGTATACGATTGGTTCATATTATTTTTCTACAGCCAATAAAGTCGGCACTTATGTTCCTTTTTTATACATATCTTACTTTTCTTACTTTTCTGCCTAAAAAGTCCCAAGGGGCGACCCCCTATGCACTTACTGCATGTTTTCTTTCATTTAATTTGTTTAAGGATGTTGGCAGTACTTTAATCAGGTGTCTCGTGTGGATGCGCTGCAGTGATCGACTTTGGACTCACGATTGCCCACCCTGTATTATTGTGGACCTCCTCAGCCACCCTGTATTCCAATTCTCATACAATCATTTTCAGTACTTGCAGAAAATGTATTGGTCCTACAAAAATAGAACTAATGCAGCATCCACATCTAAGAACTGGTAAGCTGCAATATATTACATTTTTGTTTTAGGGCTAAATATTCTATAAAGTGACCCTGTCATGAGAGAAGCGTTGTGGGTGCCATTGCTGGTCTACTTTTTGTAAATGCTAGTTGCCTGGCTTTGTCTGACTTAAAGTGGTTGTAAACCCTTAAAATACTAGCTCATTATGTATTACCTCAGATCGAAGCCCCCTGCAGCCGTCCTCGACACCCCCCCCCCCCGCCCTCTGGCTGCGGACATCTCTCCTGGAGCTTACTTCCGGGTATCGCGGCTCCGGCTGTGATTGGCCGGAGTCGCAATGACGTCACTCCTGGCACATCTAACTGAAGCAACGGCACGACGTGCCATTGCTTCAGTGCGCATGTGCCGATCACTTCGGCACATGCAGACACAGGGATATTTCCTAAAGGTTTAGGAGATATCCAGGGTAGCTACAGGTAAGCCTTAATATAGGCTTACCTGTAGCAAAAAGTTGTTATAATGGGTTTACAACCACTTTAAATTGAGTCAGAGACCCAGAACCAGCATGCTGTAAATGAGTGGCAGAAAGTGTCCATTCCTTTTCTCTATACCTTCACTTTTTAAAGCCAATGCATCAGCAAAGGAAGATATACAGTATATAAATAAGAGTTCAGCAGTGGCAGCCTACATAATATCTCATTACAGAATCAATTTATGGGGACAGTCTTTCCTCAAACTACAGATGTAGACCAGTACTACTTGTGAGTATGAGACACTTTCTGCATTGCATTCATGTTCTATTCTGCTTACACATTGTACTTTAACCTTTTCTTTTACTCCTGCAGTACACAACCAGATATAAGCACCATTAGTTTTTTCTTTGTGAAAGATGATGAACGGTTAAAAAGTAAGTGTACTCCTGTTTTATTCACTTAAGCAGATTAATGTTAAATTTCTGTTTATAATAAAACACTGTGGGCAGAGTTCATGAAATGCTGCCTACCGATTTAGGATCAACGAGAGAATAGCTCATAGCACTTTTCAAATTTTTTTTTTTTGTGAATTGCAAAAAAAAAAGTTAACGACTAAAATACAGCATGTGCTTTTTCTTGAAGTCATGCAGTATTTTAGTAGTGAAAACTTGCAGTATATTAACTCAGGAACCCACAGCAGTCCTTAACAACCAATGAATAGCTGGTTAAGGAGCCAGCAGCCACTGGCGTCCGTACCAGCCAATGCATAGCTTGTTAATAAGGAGCCGGCACCCACCACATCCTTAAAAACCATGACTCATCTGCAGTCAGCAGAAAAAAAAAGAGAAAAATTAAAAAAAAAAAAACAGCATGGAGTTCCTACTACTTCCCCGCCCCCCCTTTTCCATATTAGGCCCTTTAGGGAAAGGTTGGGGTCAATGACGGGGTCACCCCGCCCCTTAGTTTATCAAGCGACGGGTGTGGGTCAGCGGTCAGTGTTTATCATGCTTGACGCTGGATTTACTTTAGGCACATTTTGTTTGTTTTTTAATAAAGGACTTGGCAAAAACTGGCTCTGGGGTTTTATTTACTTTGGCCATTTTTTTTGTGAAAGAGTAGGGGTACTATGTACCCCAAACTCATTCACATAGACGGGGAGCAGGCTCTGGGGGCCTCCAGATTTTGATAATTCACCCCCCGAAACCCCTACAACCTCTGGGCCAGGGTTGTGGGAAAGGCCCTTGTCCTCATCAACATGGGGAAAGGTGCTTTGGAGGAGGGTAATCTTGTAGTATTGCATGTTTGGACCACTACTTTAATGCATTTGTTTATTTCATGTAGTGAATTGACTTTAAAGGATAAGTTCACCTTTTGGAAATTGTTAAATGTTCCACCTGTATTTAGGGTGGAACATGTAACATGTTCCAGCAGCTGCAGCCTCTTCCCTCTACTCCTTCCCAGTGACAGTGAGCAGGCATCTTCTCCGGGCTACCGCTGTCACTGGTTTGACAGCTTGTAGTTAACCATTAGGCCTCATGCCCACGGACGTTTTTACAGCGGCGTTTTTGAGCGTTTTTTACAGCTTAAAAACGCCTGTCCATGTTAGTCAATAGCTTCATGCCCACCTAGACGTTTTTGAGCTGCAAATAGCATAGACGTTTTTAAGCTGTAAAAAAAACCCAGGACCAGTGCGTTCCTCAGCGTCAGAGTTAGGCAGAAAAAAACGCGCACTAACGCGCGGTCGCGTTTTTTAGCTCCGACGTTTTTTTTTAATAAAAAAATTGACAATAACAAGGACAGGCGTTTTTAAGCTGTAAAAAACGCAGCTGTTAAATACGTCTGTGGGCATGAAGCCTTAACAGAGCACTCGCTCAGCCATGTCATTCATTCACAGTGCGCACTGTAAAAGAAAGAGATCGACAGTATGTGCCTAAAGATAAGTCAGCCAGTTTCTGGAGATGTCAAGCATAGTCCATAGTAAATCCAGTGAGATAAAAATGATAATCCACTAATGGCAGCTGATCCTGACAGTAGAAGTAGGCTCTGTATGTAGATATGAGACCGGAAGAAGGAAAAGCGCCTCTTTGTAGTATCTAAAAGCAATTTATTTTGAATCTAAGACAATTGGTCACTCGCATGATAAAGGACTCATGGGTATAGTGGAAAACCTCCATAGCACTGGGGGGAGTGGTGCTGCTGTGACAGATCACTTAACTTGCATTCACCCAAGTGAGATTTGACTCCAACCACTCCATGTTCACATTCACCCTATATAAAGTAGGATAAATTTGAACCGGGCAAATGTGGCAACCAGTGAACAGCCATCAAGTTTCACTTTAGCTGTAATTATTTTACCCTGTAGGCGAGTCTGCTGGCAGTGTTCCGTTTTAGTACTAGGAAGCTTTACTGTCAATTGTCAATATAGGTTAAGCACTTCCATGATGGTTGTTGATTGTTTTAATCCAAACACGTTTTTATTACTATTGAAATGTGCATATAGTAACAACATCATTGCTGACAAAGACCTGCACCTATGTTGTACAAATTTAGTCAAAGAAATAGATAAGACGAATATCTCTGCAATATAGCATGCACAGAAGGAATGTATTAACATAGTTTATCTTCCCGTCCATGGACTGACACAGCATCTTCAATCTTGACAAGTGGGTTATGTTCCTGCTCATAGGAGAAGACTAGGCAGAATGTTAGATGTTTTAACATACATTCCCTTACCAGAGCTGAACAGCCCCGCCCAGGGGGCGGTCCCTCCGGACATAACCCTCCTACCTGCAGCCTCAGTTTTTTTCTGCCTAGCAGAGGAGAGGACGTGGCTCTCTTCGGAGCCAGTCTCTTGAAGAAATATTTTATTCTTTTTTGAACTTTTATTATTTTATTTTTGTGATTATTCTATCAACTGTCGGCTGGGCAACAGGTTGGGTAGTTGCTAACCTCGTAGTCTTCCCAGTCCGACCATCGAGCGTGCTGATCCTCACTCTGCGTGAGATTAGTCCACGACATACCCCATGGCTCCAGGGGTGGCCGGTGAGCTTTTTTGCTCCAGGGTCCACATGCGACTGAACAGTTTTGCTGTATCTTTCACGGTGGACCGGGCTGACAGATACTCAGTACAGCACTGTGATAGTCCTGTCAGGAACAAACCAGTGGGTACTAGCTGGACGGGTAAGTACTGTTCCCCTGCCTCAGCAGGTGAGTACATGCTGTGTGTTCCTATGGTAGGGGGGTTTTTCCTGTCTCCCCCTTGTTTTTGGCTACTTCTCTGTCACCTGCTGGCGATGCGCTGACTGGGGGTCACTCTGTCCTGGTGGGGGGTCCATAATGGTCTGCATTGAGGTGTGGGGGCTTTCTGTGTCAGCCTGGGTCTTGCGCGCTATTCGGCGCCATGTTTTTACTTTGTTTTACTTTGCATTGAAAACCGCATTGGTGGCCATCTTGCCGTAGCCACCCTGTGGCGCACTTGTAATTGCGGTGGCCATTTTCTTGAAGCCGCGAGATTTTTTATGTGGGTTTGGCCTCTATCGCTGACTGGACGGCGCAATTCTCCTCACAGTCGCCTCAGTCTCCTCACTGTTCACTCGCGCTGAGCGCTGACACAGGCAGCGGAACCGAACGATCCTAGCCGGGTTGGTGAGTCCCCTGGGTAACTCCCCACAGTCAGTGCAGCCGGAGGGTGGGCTTTTCTCTCCTTATGGACAAAGTCTCAGAGGCTGGTGGTATCATGGAGTCAGTGTCACCTGCTTCCCCATTCATGTCAGAAGCAACTGGCAGTGCTTCTGCACCTGCAGTCCCTATGGACCAGTCGTCTACAGTCCTGGAATCATTTGTTGCCAGGATGGAAGCGGCGTGCGAGCGCAAGGGGCCTGTAAAGCGCCTTCTCCCCCACCATCTCCAGGGGAGTGCTCTGATTCAGATCTGGGCATTGCTGCGGCACAGGACCCTAGCTCTGAATTTTTGGATATTTTTGACCAGGACATTTCTTGTGAGGAAGACTCCTTATCTGGGTCAATACATGACAGGACACTTGTTGGTGAACTCATTGATGCTGTGAGGGACACTCTCAAGCAGGATGCTACGGTTGAGGAGCCTGTGGTGGAGTCAGTCTCCTTTTGGTTCTTTTTCAGCTAAGCATTCTAAAAAGGTTTTTCCCTATACACCTTTTTTTGACAGATTCATAGACCAGGTTTGGGGAAAAAACGCAGAAGACCTTTGCGGTCTCGCAGCGTCTGGCGGTTAGGTACCCCTTTGAGGACAGCCTGATTAAAAAATGGGCCTCTCCTCCTGTAGTCGACCCCCCGGTCGTCTGGTTGAATGAAGCCACTACTCTACCGGTTGAGGGGACCCCTGCTTTTAAGCACCCTACTGATAAGAAGTCGGAAATGGTGAGCAGGGCCATGTTCATCATGCTGAGATCCGCGCTGCGTCCTCTTGTAGCGGCGACCCTTGTGACTCAGACGCTCACGGAATGGGCAAAGATTATGCACCAGACTGTGCAGGCGCATAATCTTCCTCCGGAATGCATTACACTGGCAGACCAAATGGCCTGGTGTATGTGTGCGATGCCACTATGGACGTTGCCCCCCTAATTTCTAGGGCCTCAGTGTCTGCGGTGGTTTTGCGTCGCCTAATCTGGTTAAAATGCTGGTCTGCTGACCTGGCCTCTAAGAAGCTCCTGACGGATTTGCCTTTCAAGGGGCGAAAGGCTATTTGGTGCTTCCCTGGATGACATTATTAAAAATTAGAAAAAAGTAAAAAGAAACTGCGCTATAGTGTAAAACCTGGTAAATGATTAAAGTTTACCTAGAAAAAAAGAAATAAAGGAAAGCAGCAACTATTCTGAAAACAATCATCAGTGCATGTAAATAAGAAAAAAATATATATAGTCGCGCTAACTTATGACTGTGAACATAAGCCCACCACTGAATATTTGAAAAAATCCAAATACCAACAGTGATAAATCATATAGATACTCAATGAAGAACCATGAAAGATCAGTAAATTATAAATAATGATAAGGTGAGTGAACTATGATTAAACAGTTAATAAGATGATAGTCCACAACTGCTATATGGGACTCTCAAAGTTCATGTCTGAAAGTCCATGATAAACAAAACACCCGTGAATAAGTGTCCAAAAAAGCCAACGACAGAAAATCTTCTTATAATCCGTGACTTTCACCACCACCAGTAAGAATTCCTGCTTACCAAAAAGCGATGGTCCCCTATGACAGAGGACCTAAAACAGCCTCAAATGATACTCAGTGGAACCTCCGGATTTCAGCAAATGAAGAACTTCAATGGTTTAGTAGCCCGACAGCTCATACAGCATCATGCGAATGTTCAACATCTGGAGATTTCTGTGTGCACTGCTTGCTTGATGCCGAGTCTGTGTCACAGGGAGATAAATGGCAGCTGCCTCTGCAAGGACCTATCACTCCCTGTCTGCCCTGAGCAGTTATTAAAAATGTCACGCGGGGTAAGAGCACCCTTCTTCCTCAGCCTACTAGGGCGAAGGAGCCGCGCCGTAAGCCGGGTCCTTCCTTTCCCACTCAGAAGAGGTTTTTTCGTCAGTCGAATCCTGCGGAAAAATTCTCCTGGACTGACAAGGGTGCGGCCAGGGGACAGAAGCGTCCCTGGGTGCGTAAGCCAACCAAGCCGGCAAACAAGCCCGCCACCGCATGAAGTCTTGCCCCCGCCCGACTCTGGGGTGGGGGGACGACTTCGCAGGTTCGCGGATCGGTGGACCTCCCGGATCTCCGACCGGTGGGTATGCGAGGTGGTCACCTCGGGGTACAGGATGGAGTTCCTTTCCTGGCCACCAGACACATTATTTTCCTCAAATATCTCTCTCCTTCCGGCGCGTGGGGCTACCCTATTAGGGGCAGTGCAGGACTTGCTGAGGTGCGGAGTAATTGTGCCGGTATTGTCAAAGGAGAGGTTTCAGGGATTTTTTTTTTAATCTGTTTGTGGTCCCAAAGGAGGACGGAGTCCGTCCGATTCTGGACCTCAAGGCCCTAAATGCCTTTGTGAAGGTTCGGAAATTCCGCATGGAATCCATTCGCTCGGTGATTGCTGCGCTCCACCAGGGGGTTTTTCTGGCATCCTTGGACATCAAGGACGCCTACTTGCACGTCCCCATCTGCGCGGGTCACCAGAATTTTCTGTGCTTCCCGATAGGCGAAGACCACTATCAGTTTGTGGCTCTTTCCTTCGGTTTAGCGTCAGCACCGCAGGTTTTCACCAAGGTGCTTGCCCCGATTCTAGCTTTGCTGAGACAGCGAGGCATTGCTATCGTGGGCTATCTAGATGATCTTCTTCTGAGAGCAGACTCTGGCTCAGAATTAGAGGAAAATGTGGCGATAGCCAGTCAGGCCCTTCGAGAATTCGGCTGGCTGCTGAACACTCCGAAGTCGGTCCTAGTTCCGACTCAGTGTCTCGAGTTACCTAGGATTGATCTTGGACTCCTCGGAGGCGAGGGTGTTTCTACCCTTGGACAAGTTACAGACTCTTCAATCTGCAGTGCGGTTGCTGACGGTCCCGCAAATGGTCGTCACTCCGTTTTTGCCTGAGGGTCCTGGGACTCATGGTGGCTTCCTTTGAGGCGGTGCCATATGCCCAATTCCACACTCGAGTCTTACAAAAGGAGATCCTATCTTGTTGGAACAAGTCTCCGTTGTCACTGGGCTGGGGCGGAGTCTGGGGAGTTCTGTCAGCCCAAGGGCTCTGGACTCCGGACGAGTCGCATCTGCCGATCAATGTCATGGAACTCCAGGCAATCAGACTGTGCCTCTCCTCGTGGTCGAGGAGACTGCAGGGATGCTAGGTCAGGATTCAGTCGGACAACGCAACAGCGGTGGCTTATGTCAACCATCAGAGGGGGACTCGGAGCTCAGCTGTGGCGTCCGAGGTCGCTCACATCCTAAGGTGGGCGGAAAGAAGACTATCTGAGCCGCCAGAAGTTGGACCAGGGGGAATGGTCCTTGCATCCGGAGGTGTTTCACCTCCTTTTCCGGAGGTGGGGCACGCCGGATGTGGACCTATTGGCCTCTCGACTCAATCGCAAAGTCTCGAGATTTGTGGCCAGGTCCAGGGATCCCTGGTCAGACGCGTTGGTGGCCCTGTGGGGTCAGTATCGGTTGATTTATGCCTATCCTCCACTGAAGTTGCTTCCTCGCCTTCTTCACAGGGTGGAGGCCGAGGGGATTCCGGTGATCCTCATCGCTCCAGATTGGCCTCGGCGTCCTTGGTACGCTGATCTTGTGTGCCTAGTGGCGGACGTTCCATGGCGACTGCCTGTGCGGAGGACCTTCTGTCTCAAGGTCCCATACTTCATCCTGCTTTACAGTCGCTGGCTTTAACGGCATGGCTATTGAAAGCCAGGTGCTGAAGGACCATGGTCTCTCAGATTCGGTCATCTCGACCATGCTGAGGGCACGGAAATCTTCTTCCAGGAAAATGTACCACCGTACTTGGAGGGCCTACATCGCTATGTGCGAGGAGCTGGATTGGTGTCCATGGACGTATTCCGTTCCCAGGATCTTGCTGTTTTTACAGCGTGCTGTGACCCAAAAGCTTGCTTTAAGCACCATTAAGGGTCAGATTTCGGCCTTGGCTATTTTCTTTCAGCGGCCGCTAGCGGGCCATTCTTTGATCAGTACCTTCGTACAGGGGGTCCGCCATGTGCTCCCTCCTTTTAAACCACCTCTTCCTCCTTGGGATGTGAATTTGGTGCTCTCGGTTCTTCAGGAACCTCCTTTTGAGGACATCAGAGAGATTCCTCTCTTAACTTTATCTCAGAAGGTGGCCTTTCTAGTAACCATTGGTTCTGTCAGAAGGGTTTCTGAATTGGCGGCCTTGTCTTGCAAACCGCCATACTTGGTCCTCTATAAAGATAAGGCGGTGCTACGCCCGCAGCCTTATTTTCTCCCGAAGGTGGTCTCGGCCTTCCACCTTAATGAGGACATTGTGCTTCCGTCTTTATGTCCTCGTCCATCGCATCCCAGAGAGTTTGCGCTTCACACGTTAGAAGTGGTACGTGCTTTACAGGTGTACCTGTCTGCTACGGCTTCATTTAGGAAGTCTGACTCGCTGTTTGTGTCTGTCTGGTCCAAAACCAGGCCAAGCGGTTTCGTCTGCCATTTCTAGGTGGATCAGACAGACTGTCATACAGGCCTATGCCCTTAAGGGGCGGGCGCCTCCCTTTCTGGTTACGGCGCATTCAACCAGGGCAATTGGTGCTTCCTGGGCTTTCCGACATCAAGCGTCTGTTGCACAAGTGTGCAAGGCGGCGACCTGGTCGTCCGCACATACCTTTTCAAAGTTCTATAAGGTTGATGTGGCTGCATCTTCTGATGCTTCCTTCGGCCGCAAGGTTTTGCAGGCAGTTGTTTAATGTTGCACCTCCTCCGTTGAGGAGCTCTGCTTGTTTGTGGGGAAGTTTGTTTTTTTCCCATGATACTGTTCTCACCCCTCGTTCTTTGACACTGCTTTGGGACGTCCCACTTGTCAAGATTGAAGATGCTGTGTCAGTCCATGGACGGTAAGAGAAAATAGGATTTTACGGTGAGTACAAAAAAAATCCCTTTCTCTGACGTCCATGGACTGACACAGCACCCACCCCTCCTTTGTTGAGTTTGTACTGCTTTAATATGAACTGAGGCTGCTGGCTGCAGGTAGGAGGGTTATGTCCAGGGGGACCGCCCCCTGGGCGGGGCTGTTCAGCTCTGGTAATGGAATGTATGTTAAAACATCTAACATTCTGCCTAGTCTTCTCCTATGAGCAGGAACATAACCCACTTATCAAGATTGAAGATGCTGTGTCAGTCAATGGACATCAGAGAAAAGGATTTTACGGTGAGTACAAAAAAATCCTATTTTTACAGATATGTACAGTATATGGTTGTGGGAAGTGCCACAGGTGGCTTGGCATTTTCTCAGTTGTTGCATTTGTTGGAGAAGAACCCCTGTGTGGGAAATCTTGTTTAAACTTTTATTTTGCTCCTTTTAATAAAAATGGGCTGCCACGCCCTCAAACCTGATAACTAAATGCCGTGGACTCCCTGGTAAAACGCATCTACTCCTAGAGCTAATGGTCCCCCATGTTACAATATGTTATATTGGACCCTAGTGAATTCTGCGCTAATGTAATCCACAAAAAACCAAAGCAATATCAAAAAATTATATAAACAAAAAAAGTGAAACCAATATCGTGGTCAAGATAGCTGCTTCCACTAGTATCCACAAACAGATACTACAAACATACCGTATTTCTCTTTTCGTCCATGGACGGACACGGCTCCCTAAATCTTGACAAAGTGGGTTATGTTCCGTCTATTAGGAGAGGACTAGGCAGAACATGTTAGTTATCTTAAAACCTGTAACTTTAACAGAGTTGAACAGCCCCGCCCAGGGGGCGGTCCCTCCGGTCATAACTTCTCACCCTGCAGTTTTTTTCTGCCTAGTAGAGAAGGACCTGGCTCCCCCTTGGGCCCAGAGTCCTACAGAATTTTTTTTATTTTTTATTTTATTAAATTTTTTGATCCTGTGATCTTCTATCAAGTGCCGGCAGGGTGACAAGCTGGATTTTATAGATCCTGATAGTCTCCCCAGTCCGGCCATGTCCGGCAGTGAGTCTGTCTGGAATGCACCAGCGTGGACGGGTAAGTACAGTTCCTCCTGTTTTGTGTCAGTTTGGAACAGCTGGGCTCCCCAGTGTGGGGCCTACTGCATCGGCGGGGTGTACCTGTAGGGGTCTCCATATCCCGGTTGGGGGCTGTAGAGCTGTAAGGGTCCGCTTCTGTGAGGGTGCCATACTTTCTGGGGGGCCTCCGTTAGGTGTCCCTGCGGCCTTCTCGTCCACCTCATGCTCGGACGCCATTTTCTGTTGGTTTTCATTTAATATTGAAAAATTCCATTTGCGGCCATTTTGTTGAGGCTGCACTGTGGCGCAGGTCTTCATTGCGGGCGGCCATTTTCTTGTAGCCCGCGACTTTTCCCTGAGGTGGCCGGCGGCCATTTTGGATGTGGTTTTCACTGTACGGCTTAGCCTCTAGTGCTGGAGGCTCCCTGAACGGCGCGAATAGCGCTATTTACCTCACAGAACACCTCAGTCACACTCAGTGTGTGAGGCAGGCGGACAGCGGTGCTGAACGGTCTCTGGCTGGGTAGTGAGTCCCTGGGTAACCCCCCCGGTCAGCACAGCTAGGAGGGTGGACTTTTTTCGTCACATGTGTCTTGACGCCTAAGGACTGTCAGTGGGTCAGAATGGAGTCTGAAGCTGGCGTTTTTTCCCCACATTCCAGAGGCAGCAACCGGTGCCCCTGCACCTGCGGTTCCCATGGACAATTTGTCGGCAGTCCTGGAGTCATTTGTTGCCAGGGTGGAAGTGGCATGCGGGCGTATGGGGGGTAAAAAGCACCCCCTCCCCCCGCCATCTCCTGGGGAATACTCTGACTTGGGCCTGGCTGCAGCACAGGACCCCTGTTCTGAGGCGTCAGCGGACGTGGACCAGGACCGTCCGGGCACTGAGGAGGACTCCTCATCCGGGCACTGAGAAGGACTCCTCGTCCGGGTCAGTGCAGGACAGAGCACTTGTGGGAGCACTTATCAATGCAGTAAGGGACACCCTTAAGCTTGAAGATGTTGCTGGATCATCCACTGGGGTGTCAGTCCCTTTTGGGTCACACAAAATGACCCGCTCTATAAAGGTTTTTCCTTGTGTTGATTTATTTGACAGATTCATAGATGAGGAATGGGACCGGCCGCAGAGGTCCTTTTGTGGTCCCTCATCGCATGGCGGTCCGTTACCCATTTGAAGAGAGCCTTTTGAAAAAATGGTTTTCTCCCCCTGTTGACCCCCCGGTATCGAGGTTGAACAAAGTAACCACTATCCCGGTGGAGGGGACCCCTGCCTTTAAGGACCCTACTGATAGGAGATCCAAAGCGGTGACTCAGACGATGTTCGCCATGCTGGGGTCAGCATTGCGGCCGTTAGTGGCTGCAACTTTGGTTTCTGAGACACTCACTGAATGGGCTAAACTTTTGCATCAGGCAGTAGAGGAGCATCAGCTCCCACAAGAAATTGTTACACTGGCCGACCAGCAGGTGCAGGGTCTGGCGTATGTATGTAATGCAAACCCTGGATGCGACTCCCTTAATCTCCAGGGCCTCTGTATCCGTGGTGGTCTTGTGCCGCCTGATATGGCTGAAGTGCTGGTCCGTTGACCAAGCTTCTAAGAAAGCTCTAACAGATTTGCCTTTCAAAGGTGAGAGGCTCTTTGGTGCCTCACTGGACAACATTATTAAGGATGTCACTGGAGGTAAGAGCACTCTTCTACCTCAGTCCACCAAGGGTTAAGAGCCACCCCGTAAACAGGGGCCTTCCTTCCCTGCGCAAAAGCGATATTTTCGGCAGTCGGTGGCCCACTAGCAGACCCTCCCAAGCTGATAAGGGTTCAGCTGGGGGGCAAAAGCGTCCCTGGGTGCGCAAGCCCACAAACAAGTCCGCTTCCGCATGATGTCTTGCCCCCACCCGATATTTGGGTGGGGGGACGTCTTCGCAAGTTCATAGCTCACTGGACCTCCCTGCTTTCCGACCAGTGGGTTTGCGAAGTGATCTCTTCAGGGTAAAAGATTGAGTTTCTTTCTTGTGCACCAATCTTCCCCTCCTACCATCTCGGCGGGCTTCCCTGACTGGTGCAGTTCTAGACTTGTTAAGGCGCGGGGTAATCATACCTGTACTGCGGCAGGACCGGATTCTGGGATTCTACTTGAATCTCTTTGTGGTCCCAAAGAAGGACGGAGTTCGTCCAATCCTAGACCTCAAGGCCCTCAATGCCTTTGTGAAGGTTTGGAAATTCAGGATGGAATCAATTCGCTCGATGGTAGCTGCACTCCATCCTGGGGACTTTCTGGCGTCCCTGGACATCAAGGACGCGTACTTGCATGTCCCCATTTGCGACAGACACCAGAGGTTTCTGCGTTCCGTGGTCGGGGAGGACCACTATCAGTTCGTGGCTCTCCCCTTTGGCCTGGCGTCAGCACCAAGAGTTTTCACCAAGGTGCTCGCCCCGATTCTAGCTTTGCTCAGACAGCGAGGCATTGCCGTCATAGGTTACTTAGACGATCTTCTTCCGAGAGCTGCTTCCAGCTCAGAATTAAAGGAGGGCGTGTCTATAGCCAGTCAGACTCTCCAAGACTTTGGATGGATACTGAACCTCCAGAAGTCGGTGTTAGCTCAGACTCAGCGCCTAGAATACTTGGGGCTGATTCTGGACTCCTCAGAGGCGAGAGTTTTTCTACCTCCAGAGAAGTTGCAGACTCTCCGGACTGCAGTGAGGTTGTTAACATCCCGCAAATGGTTGTCCCTCCGTTTCTGCATGAGGGTCCTGGGCCTCATGGTAGCCTCCTTTGAGGCAGTACCGTATGCCCAATCCCATACTCGGGTGCTGCAGAAGGAGATTCTGTCCAAATGGAACAAATTCCCATTGTCCCTGGATCATCAGATTCAGGTGAGTCACCTAGTCAGGGCCTCTCTGACTTGGTGGCTGACATCCCCGGCACTTCAGTCCGGGAAGTCTTTTCCTTCCCTTCCACTGGACGATGATCACGATGGACGCCAGCCTGACCTGTTGGGGGGGGGGGGAGTCTGGGGGGTTCAGTCGGCCCAGGGCCGCTGGATTCCGGAAGAATCTCTCCTACCGATCAATGTCCTCGAACTTCGAGCGATCAGGCTATGCCTCTCCAAGTGGTCACAGAGACTTCAAGGGCGTCCGGTCAGGATCCAGTCAGACAACGTCACGGCGGTGGCTTATGTCAGCCATCAGGGAGGAACAAGGAGCTCGGCCTGCAGCGTCAGAGGTCGCTCACATCCTAAGTTGGGCCGAAAGGAGCAGTTTACATTCCGGGCGTGGAAAACTGGCAGGCGGACTGAGTCGCCAGATGCTGGACCAAGGGGAATGGTTGCTACACTCGGAGGTGTTTCAAATCCTTTGTCAGAAATGGGGCACACCAGATGTGGATCTCCTGGCCTCTCGACTCAATCGCAAGGTGTCGAGGTTTGTGGCCAGGTCCAGGGATCCCTGGGCAGATGCGTTGGTGGCTCCATGGGCTCAGTATCGGCTAATTTATGCCTTTCCCCCAATGAAATTGCTTCCTCGTCTGCTCCGCAGAGTAGAGGCCGAGGGGATTCCGGTGATTCTAATCGCCCCAGACTGGCCTCGGCATCCCTGGTACGCCAACCTTGTGAGACTGGTAGCAGACGCTCCCTGGCGTCTGCCATTGCGGGAGGACCTTCTGTCTCAAGGTCCCATACTTCATCCTGCTTTACAGTCGTTGGTTTAACGGCATGACTATTGAAAGCCAGGTACTAAGGGACCGTGGTCTGTCAGATTCGGTAATCTCCACCATGTTGAGGGCCCGGAAATCATTTTCCCGGAAGATCTACTATCGCACTTGGAAGGCATATATCTCTATGTGTGAAGAGATGGATTGGGGCCCGCAGGCATATTCGGTTTCTCAGATCATGCTGTTTTTACAGCGTGAAGTGGATCAGAAACTTGCCTTAAGCACTATTAAGGGGCAGATTTCAGCCTTGGCTGTCTTCTTCCAACGACCCCTGGCGGCTAACTCACTAGTAAGTACATTTGTGCAGGGGGTCCGACACGTGGTTCCCCCGATTAGACCATTGCTTCCTCCGTGAAACTTGAATCTAGTGCTCCTCGATACTTCAGAAACCTCCCTTTGAGAACATCAGGGAGATTCCTCTCGACGCTTTCTCAGAAAGTTGCCTTTCTAGTTGCCATTACATCGGTCAGAAGGGTTTGTGAATTGGCGGCCTTGTCTTGCATGTCACCTTACTTGGTCCTCTATAAGGATAAAGCGGTGCTGTGCCTGCAGCCTTCCTTCCTTCCAAAGGTGGCTTCGGCCTTTCACCTAAACGAGGACATTGTACTTCCATCCTTGTGTCCTCGGCCGTCGCATCCTAAGGAGGTTGTTCTACATACTTTAGACGTGGTACGTGCCCTACGGGTGTACCTGTCTGCTATGGCTCCGTTCCGGAAGTCTGACTCACTGTTCGTGTCGGTGTCTGGTCCACAGAAGGGCCTGGCGGTCTCGTCGGCCACCATTTCTAGGTGGATCAGGCAGACCGTCATCCAGGCCTATGCCCTTAAGGGGTGGGCATAGCGCAGTCGACCAGGGCAATTGGTGCCTCCTGGGCTTTCCGACATCAGGTGTGTAAGGCGGCGACCTGGTCGTCTGTTCACACTTTCTCAAAGTTTTACAAGGTTGATGTGAGTGCATCTTCGGATGCTTCCTTTGGCCACAAGGTTTTGCAGGCGGCTGTTGGAGGTTGCAACTCCTCCGTTGAGGAGCTCTGTTTGGGGTGAAGTTAAGTCTTCTTCTGATTGTTGTTCCCACCCCTCGTCTTTTCTGACACTGGTTAGGGACGTCCCACTTTGTCAAGATTTAAGGAGCTGTGTCCGTCCATGGACGAAAAGAGAAGATAGGATTTTTTTGTACTCGCTGTAAAATTATTCTGTTTAACTACCGTATTTATCGGGGTATAACACGCACCCCAAGTTTAGGAGGGAAGTTTAAGGAAAAAAACGTACATTTTCAATGCCCATCAATGCAGCCTTATCAGTGTCCATCTGCAGCCTTGCCCATCATTGCAGAATGATCAGTGTCCATCTGCAGCCTGGCCCAACAGGCACACATTGACCCTCCAAGGGAAAAAAGCAGTGCCTTCTAAGCATAGCAATCAAGTAAATTTTATTAAAAATGAAACACATGCAAGTATTGCACTCACAAGTGGACAAGTATAAAAGGCTTATCTGTGTAGGTGTACAGTTCATCCGCTCTGCCCGGGGGGGGGGGAGGAGGCTTTATGTCCTGGTGTAGAGGGGGGATGATGTCTCGGGATGTCCTCTCAGATGTCCAAAGCGATGGTGGAACCAAACACTCGCGGCAGCGAGGACGGGAGACAGTTTCCCTGGAACACAGCAGCAGATGTCACTTCCGGGTCGTAAGGTCAGCAGGGAGGTGCAGGCGTTTGAAGCATGCGTGCTTCTTCATCAGGCTCTATGGGGGCCATCTTGGAATGGGGCAATTTGTACCAGACAGGAAGCTACCTGATAGGCTAACCCTGTCACCATAGTAACCGAATGCAAACTGCGGCCGCTAACTAGATAATATATCCTAGCACTGACAATCAACTTTATAAGTGAGAGGAACGGAATTTACAAAATAGTAAACAGAAGTTATAAGCAATAACACTGTATAACAGATCATAGTGAGAAAGGGATGTGTATATATATATATATATATATATATAGTAAAGTAAAATGGGGGAAATGATCCCTTATGAGGGGATGATCAGTCCACATATGTGGGACCCAAAATTATCTAAAAAGGATCAAAAGATAATAATTCCCAAATGTATTGGGAATATTAAAAGATATATATTAAAAAAATATATATTGTAAAGTGGCTAATTAAAAGGGACGTATATCCTAAATGTTTGTGTATAAAAAGGGGGGTGTGTGTACACACGTGTTGAATGACATATCGTTAAGGGGTAAAACGTCTAGTACCAAACGTGTAAATGTACATATAGACTGTATCGAGTATGATAAGCATAAAGGCATGCGCACAGTAAAACACACCTGCATACATGCATAGGTGTGTAGAATGATATATTGATTACACCTATATTAAAAGTATATGTGTAAAACAATTGCACGTATATAAGAGAATTTGTCTTAAAGGAAACCATACATTGGACTTGGGCTCATGACATACTAGAGGGATCTCTTGTAGCGCTCTGCTTTGGGGAGATGTTTGGAAATGGCTTCTATAACCCAAACACGCAGCCCCACAGACGACTGCTGATGGAACTCTTTGAAATGCCTGGCGACACTTTATTTGTCGAGGCCTTTCTCTACGAAATTACGGTGTTCTCCAAACCTTTTTCAGAGGGTACGGATGGTGCGGCCTACATAAAGTAGGCCGCAAGGGCACGTCAAGCAATACACCACATACTCAGAGGAGCATGTATAAAAGTCAGTCTTTCTGTCTGTGAGTGACATGTTTACACGTGAGGCATAAAGCCTTCTTACATTGATACATACCCTTCAAGTTGAAGAATGTCAAAGAAGCACTGGCATTAGTCCCGAATGATTTAATTTTACTAGGGGCTATTTGGGCCTTGATGTTTTTGGCTTTTCTATAACTCACTATAGGACGGTCTGAGAGTGTGGGTTTAAGATGGGGATCCTCACTCAGTATGGACCAATGTTTAACCAGGATCCGTTCCATTTTCCTGAATTGACTGTGGAATTGGGTAATGAAGAGAACTGGTTGTGTGCTATCATCTGCTCTCATGGTTATGTCACTCCTGACGTCAGCATTGAGATAGTGTAGGTAGGCTCCCTCTACTAGCTCGTCGGGGTAACCTTTTTCCAAAAATTTGGTTTCAAGTGTCGAGTCATGAAAGATATAGTCCTGTAGCCGAGTACAGTTGTGTCTCAGTCTACAGAACTGGCTCTTGGGTATATTGTTCACCCAACGTGAGTGATGACAACTCCCATAGTGTAAAAAAGAATTGCCCGCGGTAGGCTTGGTATAATTCTGAGCACAAATCGTGTGATCGTCATGGAACAGCTCCAAATCCAAGAAGGCAAGTGTATTCTCATCTGTGACTGCAGTGAAAGACAGGCCCATAGTGTTGGAGTTACAGTATTGTAGGAACCCTGAGATTAGCGTGTCTGGCCCATCCCAAATAATAACCACGTCATCAATGTAACGGCCATAAAATACTAAGTGTGACGCGTAGGGGTTATTTTGCCAGATATATTGATGTTCCCAATACCCCATTGTAAGGTTAGCATAACTGGGGGCAAAATTAGACCCCATGGCTGTACCCTAAATTGAATGTAAAATTGACCATTGTATTCAAAATAGTTATGGGTAAGACAGTATTCTAACATATCTAACAAAAAATTGATTTGCCGAATATTGAGTACTGGGTCCTCATTAAGGTAATGCTGTGTGGGTGGTAGGCCTACTCCTATAAGGAATAGACGTATAAAGGGAGACTACGTCTAGCGAGAGCCAATGGTATGAGGGTTCCCATCGGTATTGTTGTAACATTTTAAGTAATGTTATATTGTCTTTTATGTGCGAGGGGAGGTTATTGACTAGGGGCTGTAAAAAATGGTCAATGCAGATGGAAAAGTAACTGGTAACACTTTCCATGGCCTCCACAATGGGTCTCCCCAGTGGATTAACTAGATCCTTATGGACTTTTGGGAGGTGATAGAAATATGGTCTCCTATAGAAGTCATGGAGGAGGAATGTGACCTCCGTTTTGGTGACTAGTCCCAACGTTTTGGCTTTGACAAGATTGTGTGCTTCCTTAGAGAACATGGGTAATGGGTCACAGTTGAGTTTTTGATATGCGATTCCATCGGAAAGCAACCGGGCACTTTCCGATTTGGTAATCTACAAGATTTTGGACTACTATCCCTCCCCCTTTATCAGCTGATCTAATAATACATTTTCTATTATCTGTAAGATGTTTTAAGGCAATGGTTTCAGCTGTCGAAAGATTGGATGAGGATTTGTGTATAGAATTTTGTTGGCACATATGTAGGATTTCTGCGTAGACTACCTGGTGAAAACTTTGAATGTAGGGTCCTTTAGCAAACGTAGGGTAAAAAATGGACTTGGGTCTGAAGTTAGTCTGCTGGATAGGTGGAGAAGTAGACAGATGTTGAGTGAGTAACTCAATGAAATCATCAGAATGTTCTGGAACACTGCAATCCTGGAAATGGTCTATAGGAGGACAAGTATCAGCAAGACTGTCAACTGAGTCATCCTCAGCAAGGGAATCTTTATTGGCTTTTTTATATTAAAGTACCGTTTGACGGTAATATTTCTAATAAATCTATTCAGATCCAAAAATAGAGTAAATGGGTTGGGGGGTGCTGTTGGAGCGAAGGTGAGGCCTCGGGCAAGAAGCGACTCTTCAGGTTTGGACAATGTATGATTGGATAGATTGAAAATCTTTACAGTCTGCGTAGTTTCCCCCTCCTTTCTGTGTCTACGTCTTCCCCCTCTCCTGCCTCTGTGATGAGCTTTCTTTTTGGGCAGGAGAGGGGGGCGACCACTAAAAAAGAAGAGGGAGAGGGGGAACTAGGGATGGATGATCCATCAGTGTGCGTTCTAATGGTCGCATTAACAGATGGTAGGTGTGGATCCAATATGGTAGCTGACGTACTAGGGGTGACTTTTACCACCTCCAAGGGATGGTGAGATGTCTCAGTTGGAGTGATTTTGGATAGACCTGTGTTCGATGACAAAGAACAAGACATAACAGTGGCAATGTTTGGTATAGTATGGGGGAAAGGGCAGGTTTAGGGGGTCTAGTATCGATCTTAGTATTAGTAGATGAGACTAAAGGTTCAATGGTAGATTAGTCATTAGTGGATGCATGAGCAACTGGGTTATTGATATAATTTCTCACAGTTGGATGTAATGTGGACCTGAGGGGTGGGGGGTGATGACCATACTTATTCATAAGGGGACGGGGTGAATTGAAGAGTGGTCTAATGGTAGGCCTGGGCACACACTCCATGAGTGATGTGAGGCCGTCAGGCCTAACCTGGCCAGGATCTTCATCATTAGGCCCAGGGGGATATATGTTGGAAGTTCTAGATTTTTTCCAACTGAATACTCTATTGGTGTTGTAGTCATCAAAATCTCTTCGAATTTTATGTAATTTAGTTCCAATAAGAGAATCCTCTTGGAACTTGGTATTTTAATTTGAATTTTTCTCAGCCATGAGGTGGGTAGTGAGGTGGTATATGACTGAAAGGATTGAATTAGGTCTGTTATCTTAGAAAGGCAGGAAGTGTATTGGATATCCCTTTGGCGACAATATCCATCCATTTCTGGGTGCAAAACTCAGATGTTAGCCCATTCCAGGGCTAGGTCTGTACCCAAAAAGGAGCATGTTTTGGTGTTTCTGAGCCCTCTAGGGGAAATTTTATATTTTAGATATTGGTCCAGAAAAAACGTATCCCACCACTGTTGATTGGCTGCAACAATGGTATCTTCAATTTTACGAAATTTGGCACATATTAGTTTGTAGCTAGATCTGGGAACTGATGTGGAGGCCAGAAAGAAATTGTCAGGAAACATAGCATATATTTCATCAAGGATGACATATTTAGCTGATTCGGTTTGCAATATTACCGTATTTATCGGCGTATAACACGCACTTTTTTCCCCTGAAAATCAGGGGAAAATCGTGGGTGCGTGTTATATGCCGATACCCACATCCCTGAGCTGTCTCCGCTGACTGTGAGCGTAGCGGAGCGAGATACACATAGCCGAATGTACTCGGCTATACTCGGCTTTTCTCGGCTCCGCTCACAGTCACGCCCAGTCCCGCCATTGGACCTGTTATGTCCATCATAGGGCAGGACTCGGCGTGACTGTGAGTGGAGCCGAGAAAAGCCGAGTATAGCCGAGTACACTCGGCTATGTGTATCTCGGCGGCGGCTCCGCCCAGTCCCTGCGTCCCCGGCGTTCTCGGCGGCGTCCGCACAGTCTCTGCGCCAATTTTAAAATGCTGCACGGCGACACTGGGGCAAGGCTGCACGGCGACACTGGGGCAAGGCTGCACGGCGACACTGGGGCAAGGCTGCAATGGACACTGACAAGGCTGCACTGTGACAAGGCTGCAATGGACACTGACAAGGCTGCACTGTGACAAGGCTGCAATGGACACTGACAAGGCTGCACTGTGACAAGGCTGCAATGGACACTGACAAGGCTGCATTTAAATGTAAGTTATTTTTCCTTAAACTTCCCTCCTAAAAGTTTTTTTCCCTAAAATTTCCTCCTAAACTTGGGGTGCGTGTTATACGCCGGCGCATGTTATACGCCGATAAATACGGTATCTCCATGGTTGTCACGGATATACTGGAGCAAAATGAAATTCACGAGTGTACAATATTATAACAATGATGGTAAATAGGTACACATGTTGGATAATGAACAGGGTATATATGCAAGTCAAAAACATCAATATCCAGTGGCTGCTCGATTGAGTACTTCAAAGGCAAAATATACAATACAAGGGGTTAATCAAGCGCACTTTAGATAGAAGTATATGAACCAACTAGGCAGAGGATTGGGAGGGATGTTTAGGGGATAATGTTTAATAGTCCATGACAAATTAGTCCATAGGTACTAGAGAATAACTAATCCGCAGAGAAGGCTGCCAGTTTGCAGATAGGAGGAATCTGGAAATGGCACAAGGGAAAAAAGCAGTGCCTTCTAAGCGTAGCAATCAAGTAAATTTTATTAAAAATTAAGAAAATGAAAGTAGCAGCAGGAGATGTCACTTCCGGGTCGTAAGGTCAGCGGTGAGGTGCGCGCGTTCGAAGCATGCGTGCTTCTTCATCAGGCTCTATGGGGGCCATCTTGGAATGGGGCAATTTGTACCAGACAGGAAGCTACCTGATAGGCTAACCCTGTCGCCATAGAAACCAAATGCAAACTGCGGCTGCTAACTAGATAATATATCCTAGCACTGACAATCAACTTTATAAGTGAGAGGAACGGAATTTACAAAATAGTAAACAGACACAAGTTATAAGCAATAACACTGTATAACAGATCATAGTGAGAAAGGGATATATATATAGTAAAGTAAAATGGGGGAAATGATCCCATATGAGGGGACGATCAGTCCACATATGTGGGACCCCAAATTATCTAAAAAGGATCAAAAGATAATAATTCCCAAATGTATTGGGAATATTAAAAGATTTATATTAAAAAATATATATTGTAAAGTAGCTAATTAAAAGGGACGTATATCCTAAATGTATATGTGTATAAAAAGGGTGGTGTGTGTGTACACACCCGTTGAATGACATATCGTTAAGGGGTAAAACATCTAGTACCAAACGTGTAAATGTACATATAGACTGTATGGAGTATGGTAAGCATAAAGGCACGTGCACAGTAAAACATACATGCATAGGTGTGTAGAATGAACTTTGAACCGTCATCTTAAAGCGCACAGTAGTGCACTAAATGGCTCTTTTGGATTAGTGACAGTCATTTTTAGTTTGATAAATGCCAGGAAATGGGCATTTGCACATTAGCATCATGGCTCAGTTTAGGTTGAGCAGCGATATCCCAGTAAACCAGACCCAGGAGGTGCCATGTGCCACAGAGTTCCTTAATGTAGTGTTGTAATGTAGATACAAATACGGAGGGGAAGGAGGAAACAAGCGGAGCCAAAATAGACAGAGTGTACTGTGTACTCTGCTCCTCTCCTTGGCCCGTCTCCTATGATGGGCATAACACCGGTCCAATGGCGGGACGTAAATGCTAGGAGGCGGGGCTGGGCGTGACTGCGAGCGGAGCTGAGTACACAGTACTCTCGGCTCTGTCTATTTCGGCGGCGCTCGTTCCCTCCTTCCCCTCCGAGGGGGCGGTCCTACTGGCTATAACCCCTCACACTGCATCCAGCAGCTCAGTTCTTTTCTGCCTAGTGTAGGAGAAGGACCGGTGGGGACCATTGGTCCTGGAGATTTTTTTAAAAATTTCTGCTTTTTGATCCTGTGATCTTCTATCAACAGTCGGGCTGGGTGACAGGCTGGATAATATAGATCCTGGTAGTCTCCCCAGCCCGTCCATCGAGAGTGAGCAGGCCTTGGCTACGCGCTGGTTCGGCCACGACATGCCCCGTCTGATCCAGGGGTGGGCGTGAGCTATATGCTCCGGGACACACATATGACCGTGCTATTGCTGTCCGTGCCACAGTGTGCCCTGGCCGACAGCCACCCCGTACCGCTCGGGTGATGGGTCTGTCCGCGGAATGCGTCCAGTAGTCCCCACAGGACGGGTAAGTATGTTCCACCTGTCTCGGCAGGATGGAGCAGCTGGGCATTCCCTGGGAGGTCGAATTGGGGGTCTCTCATTCTCCTCTTCTCTCCCCCCCATGCTTGGGCCGATGCGCGACTGAACGGGGGTCTACCGGGGGGCGCCGTGTCCGGCGAGGGGGCTGCGCTGGGTGTTGGGGGTCCGCTGTTTCTCTTCCCTATTTTTGACATAGTGGGGTGTTCTGGTGTGCACATAGTAGAAGGCCTCCGCACGGAGGGTCAGCGTGGCCACGCCATTTTCCTGTAGTTTTAGTCAGGAAGTCCGGCGGCCATTTTCCTGTAGCCTTAGTCAGGAAGTCCGGCGGCCATCTTTCCGGAGCCCTCAGGCGTTTTCTCCCTGAGGCGGCTGGCGGCCATTTTCTTGTAGTCTCAGCTTGGTTTTTGCCTCTAGCGCTGGCTATCCTTCTGGAACGGCGCAAATTGCACAGAACACCTCGTGAGGGAGAGCGGACGGCAGCACAGGGCGCAGTACCTGGGCCGGGGTGTTGAGTCCTGCGGGGGCCCCTTCAGTCTGTGGCAGCTAGGAGGGTGGACTTTTGATGCAACTGGCCTGCGGTCCCTAACGGGTGTCAGGCGAGTGTGGGTCAGCATGGTGTCAGAAGCTGGCGCTTCTTCTACAGACATCTCTGTGGTGGCAACCGGTTCCCCTGCACCTGCGGGGCCTATGGACGCTTTGTTGGCAGTCCTGGAGTCCTTTGTTGCTAGGGTGGAAGCGGCGTGCGGGCGCAAGGGGGGGTAAAAAACGAGTCTTGCAAAAGGAGATTCAGTCCAAATGGGACAAGTCTCCGTTGTCTCTGGATTGTGGGATTCGGGTGAGCCACCTAGTCAGGGAATACCTGGTCTGGTGGCTGAGGTCTCCGACCCTTCAGTCCGGAAGGTTGTTCCTTCCTTTTCATTGGAGGCTATCATGACGGACGCCAGCCTGACCGGTTGGGGGGCGTACAGTCGACACAGGGTCGCTGGACACAGGAAGAATCCCGCCTGCCGATCAATGTGCTGGAACTTCGGGCGATCAGGCAGTGCCTCTCCACATGGTCACAGAGGCTGCAGGGACGCCCAGTCAGGATCTAGTGGGACAATGCCACGGCGGTGGAGTATGTCAACCATCAAGGAGGAACACGGAGTTCGGCTGCAGCGTTGGAGGTCGCTCACATCCTGCGGTGGGCAGAGCGGTGTGTGCCTGCTCTATCGGCCGTGTACATTCTGGGCGTAGAAAACTGGCAAGCAGACTACCTGAGTCGCCAGATGCTGGACCAAGGGGAATGGACACTACATTCGGAGGTCATTCGACTCCTTTGCCTAAGATGGGGCACGCAAGATATGGATCTCCTGGCCCCTCGACTCAATCGGAAGGTACTGAGATTTGTGGCCAGGTCCAAGGACCCATGGGCGGACGCAGCAGACGTGTTGGTGGCTCCATGCCTTCCCCCGATAAAACTTCTCCCTCGTCTGCTTCGCAGGGTGGAGACCGAGGGGATTCCGGTGGTTCTAATTGCCCCAGATTGGCCTCGGCGTCCCTGGTACGCTGACATAGTATGAATGGTGGCGGATGTTCCTTGGCGACTGCCGATGCAAGAGGACCTTCTGTCGCAGGGTCCTATACTTCATCCTGCTTTACAGTCGCTGGCTTTAACGGCGTGGCTGTTGAAAGTCAGGTGCTAAGGGACCGAGGTCTGTCAGTCTCGGTTATCTACACTATGATGAGGGCGCGGAAGTCGTCTTCTCTGAAGATTTATGATCGCACATGGAATGCCTACATCTCTGTGTGAGGAGATGGGGTGGCGTCTGCGTACGTATTCGGTTTCCAGGATTCTGCTGTTTTTGCAGCGGGGCGTGGATGAAAAACTTACCTTAAGCACCATTAAGGGGCAGATATCAGCCTTTGCTGTCTTTTTTCAGTGACTCATTCATTGGTGAGTACATTTGTGCAAAGGGTTCGACATGTGGCCTCTCCGGTTCGGCCACCGCTGCCTCCCTGGGATTTGAATCTGGTGCTCTCGGTTCTTCAGAAACCGCCATTTGAGAACATTCGGGAGATCCCCTTATTGACGCTCTCTCAGAAGGTAGGTTTTTTGGTGGCTATCACATCTGCCAGGAGGGTTTCTGAGTTGGCAGCCTTGTCTTGCAAGTCTCCCTTCTTGATCCTCCACAAGGATAAGGTGGTGCTACGCCCGCAGCCTTCGTTTCTTCCGGCATTTCATCTAAATGAGGACATTGTCCTTCCATCCTTGTGTCCTCGGCCATCGCATCCTAAGGAGGTTGCTTTGCATTCCTTGGACGTGGTCCCGGCTCTGCGGGTGTACCTGGCTGCTACGGCTCCAGTTCGGAGGTCAGACTCACTCTTTTAGTGTCGGTAACTGGTCCGAAGAAGGGCCTGGCGGTCTCGTCAACCACCATTTCTCGATGGATTAGACAGATTATGATCCAGGCTTATGCCTTAAAAGGACGGGCGCCTCCCTTTCCTGTCACGGCACATTCGACCAGGGCAATTGGTGCCTCCTGTGTTTTCCGACATCAAGCGTCCGTTTCCCAGGTGTGTAAGGCGGCGACCTGGTCGTCCGTTCACACTTTCACAAAATTTTACAAGGTTGATGTGAGTGCATCTGCGGATGCTTCCTTCGGCCGCAAGGTTTTGCAGGCGGTTGTTTAAGGTTGCAACTCCTCCGTTGAGGAGCTCTGGTTGTTATGGGTGGAGGTTGTTTGCTTGTTGTTTCCACCCCTGTTTTTTCCCTAAGGTCAAGATTAAGTTGCTGTGTCCGTCAATGAACGAAAGAGAAAATAGGATTTTTGTACTCACCGTAAAATCCCTTTCTCTGAAGTTCATTGACGGACACAGCACCCACCCCTCCTTTTTCTGTTTAGACTGCTTTTTGACAAACTGAGCTGCTGGATGCAGTGTGAGGGGTTATAGCCAGTAGGACCACCCCCCGGGGCGGTAACTGTGCAGTTTTGCTGTTTTTAACATGTTCTGCCTAGTCCTCTCCTGAAGGTGGCGATATAACCCTAAGGTCAAGATTAAGTTGCTGTGTCCGTCAATGAACTTCAGAGAAAAGGATTTTACGGTGAGTACAAAAATCCTATTTCTCTTTCGTCCATGGACGGACACAGCTCCTTATAATTCTTGACTTGTGGGTTATGTTCCATCTATTAGAAGAGGACAAGGTAGACATGTTAGACATTTAAAACATGTAACTTTAGCAAAGCTGAACAGCCCCGCCCAGGGGGCGGTCCCTCTGGTCATAACCCCTCACACTGCCTCAGCAGCTCAGTTTCTTTTTTCTGCCTAGTAGAGAAGGACCTGGCTCCCTTTTGGGCCAAGGGTCATGAAGACATTTTTATTTTTTTATTATTTTATTTTAAGAAATCTTCTATCAACTGCCAGCTGGGTGACAGGCTGGATAATATAGTCTGGCCATCGAGCGTGAGCAGGCCTTGGCTACGTGCAGGGTCGGCCACGACATACCCCATGGCTTGCTGTCTCAGTCACAGTGAACCGGGCCGACAGCTACTCCGTACTTCTCGGATGTAGGTCTGTCAGGAACGCGCCAGCAAGTCCTCGCATGGACGGGTAAGTATGGTTCCTCCTGCCTCAACAGGCTGGAACAGCTGGGCATGCCTGGGGGGTTCGATTAGGGGGTCTCCTGTCCTCCCTTTCCTCTCCCCCATTCCCCTTTTTTTCCCTCCTCCCCATGCATGCGGGGACTGCTTTGTGCGACCGGGGTGTACCTGTAGGGGGACTCATTTTTGGAAGCGCTGGCGCCATTTTCTTGTGGATTGCTGCTGTGTTGTATTTCCCATTGGCGGACATTTTCTTGTGGCCGCGCTGTAGCATAGGTGTCTATTGCGATCGGCCATTTTCTTGTGGCCCGCGGCTTTTTTATATCTGAGGCGCACGGCGACTATTTTGGTGTGTGTTTCCAGTACAGGTTTGGCCTCTAGCGCTGGATGGCTTCCTGGACGGCGCGGTCAGCGCTGTTCATCTCAGAGAACACCAGAGAGACACACTCTGTGTGCAGAGAGGGAGTGGACCACGGCGCTGAGCAGTTCTTTCGCCTAGGTGGTGAGTTCCCTGGGTAAACCCTTAGTCACGAGCAGCAAGGAGGGGGGGGGGCTCTTTTTACACAAGTGCCCTGACTTAGTCCTTATGGACTGTCAGGGGGTCAGCATGGCGTCAGAAGCTGGCGTTTTTTCTTCCCCAGATAATCCAGTGGTAGCTGTAATGATGTGTATGCTTTATGCTGCACCTGCGGTGCCTGTGGACGCCTTGTCGGCAGCCCTGGAGTCCTTGGTGGCCAGGGTGGTAGCGGTGTGTGGGCGTAAAGGGGGGTAAAAACGCCCCCTCCCCCACCATCTTCTGGGGATTCCTCTGATTCAGACTCGGGCCTGGCTGTAGCACAGAACCCCTGTTCTGACGGGTCAGTGACTGCTGACCAGGACCATTCGGACAGTGAGAAGGACTCCATGTCTGGGTCAGCGCAGAACTAAGCACTTGTTGGAGCACTTCTCACGGGTAACTCTTAAGCTGGAGGATACGGCTGGAGGTGTTGGTCCCTTTTTGGGTTCCACAAGCCGACCCGCACTGCTCAGGTTTTTTTCCTTATGGGACTTATTCTGATAAGTTCATATACAAGGAATGGCAACGGCCGCAGAGGGTTTTTTAAGTTCCAAAAAATGCATGGCAGTCCGTTACCCTTTGAAGAGAGCCTGCTGAAAAGATGGGCATCTCCCCTGGTATCATGGTTAAACAAAGTAACCACTATTCCGGTTGAGGGGACCCCTGCATTTAAGGATGCATTACGGCCAGGTTTGGCTCCGGCTCTGGTGTCACAGGCACTTCCAGACGGGGCAATAAATTTGCACCGGGAGTTGGAAACATAACAGGTTTCCACGGTCTGCGTAGATCCAGTTGATGCATGGCCTCACATAGGTCTGCGATGCAGACCTGGACACTGCTCCCCTGAAAGAGCCTCAGTATCTGTTGTGGTACTGCATCGCCTGATTTGGCAAAAATGCTGGTCCACGGACCAGACTTCCAAGAAGGCTCTGGCTGATTTGCCTTTCAGAGGTGAGAGGCTATTTGGAGCCTCGCTGGATGACATTATTAAGGATGTCACGGGGGGTAAGAGCACACTACTCCCACAATCCAGAGAAGGTAAGGAGCCACACCGCAGGCCCTCCTTTTCCGCTCAGGAGCGGTGTTTTTTTTCGTCAGTCCGGGCTCGCAGGTAAGCGTTCCCTGGCTAACAAGGGGCCAGCTGAGGGACCTCCCTGCTTTCCGACCGGTGGGTTTGCGAAGTGGTTTCATTAGGGTACAAGATATTATTTCTTTCTTGTCCACCGCAACATTTTTTTTCCCTCAAACCTTCATCTTCCTCCAGCTTGTCGAAATGCCCTGTTTGGGGCAGTGCAGGACCTGCTGATGCACAGGGTCAAAGTACCTGTACCGCAGCCGGACAGGTTTTCAGGGTTTTTACTCCATTCTGTTCATAGTCCCAAAGTTCGTCCATTTCTGGGTCTATATGCCCTCAGCACCTTTGTACCACTGCGAAGGTTCAGGATGGAATCAGTTCGCTCTGTGGTCACTGCACTCCATCCGGGGGATTTTTTAGCGTCCTTAAACCTCAAAGACACACACTTGCATGTCCCCATTTGCATCGGACATCAGAGTTTTTCTGCGTTTGGCAGTCAGGGATGATCGCTACCAATTGTGGCTCTCCCTTTTGACTCGGCATCGGCACCAAGGGGTTTTACCGAGGTGTTTCGCTCCGATTCTGTCCTTGCTGAGACGACAAGGAATTGCTATCGTGGGCGACCTGGTCGACCTCCTTCTGAGAGCTGCTTCAGTCTCAAAATTAGAGGAGAATGTGGCAAATGCCAGTTAGACCCTTCAAGGATCTAGTTGGGTACTGAACCTCCTGGAGTTGGTATTGGTTCTGACTCAGAGCCTGGAATCCTGGGCTTGATCTGGACTACTTGGAGGCATGTTTTTTTTTTCCTCCCTGTAAAGAAATTGCAGACTCTTCAGGTGGCAGTGAAGCTGTTAGCATCCCGCAGGTAATCGTCGCATGCGAATCCTGGGTCTCAGGGTGGCCTCCTTCGTCAGGTACTATATGCTCAATCCACACTCGAGTCTTGCAGTAGGAGATCCTGTCCAAATGGGACAAGTCTCCGTTGTCCCTGGATTGTCAAATCTGGGTGAGCCAACAAGTCAGGGCCTCCCTGGTCTGGTGGTTGAGGTCTCCGGCCCTTCAGTCCAGAAAGTCGTTCCTTCTCTTTCACAGGACAGTGATCACTATGGACACCTGCCTGAGGGGGATTCAGTCGACACAAGGTCGCTGGACACAGAAAGAATCCCGCCTGCCGATCTATGTACTGGAACTTCGGGCGATCAGGCAGTGCCTCTCCACATGGTCACAGAGGCTACAGGGGCATCCAGTTAGGATACAGTCAGACAACGCCACAGCGGTGGCGTATGTCAACCATCAAGAAGGAACAAGTAGCTTGGCTGCAGCATCTGAGGTCGCTCGCATCCAAAGGTGGGCAGGAAGGAGCGTGCCGGCTCTATCGGCCGTATGCATGCCGGGCGTAGAAAACTGGCAAGCTGTTGTCTAAGTCGCCAGACGCTGGACCAAGGTGAATGGTCGCTACACCCGGATGTGTTCCAAATCTTTTGCCCAAGTTGGGCCACACTAGACGTGGAACTCCTGGTTTCTCGACTCAATCACAAGGTATTGAGATTTTGGCCAGGTCCAGAGATCCCTGGGCAGACGCGACAGACGCGTTAGTGGCTCCGTAAAGTCCGTATCGGCGAATTTTACGCCTTTCCCCCAATAAATCTTCTTCCTCGTCTGCTCCGCAGAGTAGAAGCCGAGGGGATTCCAGGGATTTTGTTTGCCCCAGACTGGCCTCTGCGTCTCTGGTACGCTGACCTAGTGCGCCTGGTGGTGGATGTCCCTTGGCGACTGCTGATGCGGGGGGACCTTCTGTCACAAGGTCCCATACTTCATCCTGCCTTACAGGAGCTGGCTTTAACGGCATGGCTATTAAAAGCCAGGTACTGAGGGACCGAGGCCTGTCGGTTTCGGTATTTTCCACCATGCGAAGAGCACGGATGTCATCTTCTTGGAGGATTTGCCATCGCACGTGGAAGGCCTGCATCTCTATGTGAGGAGATGGAGTGGTGTCCACGGGCATATTCAGTTTCCAGGATCCTGCTGTGTTTTACAGCATGGAGTGGATAAAGATCTTGCCTTAAGTAGCATTAAGGGGCAGATTTCAGCCTTAGCTGTTTTCTTTCAACGACCCTTGGCGGCTCTTTTCACTGGTGTGTACGTTTGTGCAGGGGGTCCGACGTGTGGTCCCCCCGGTTGGACCACCACTTTTTCTGTGGGATTTGAACCTGGTGCTTCGGAATCCTCCCTTTGGGAACATCAGAGAGATTTCTCTTTTGACATTCTCTTAGAAAGTTGCCTTCTGGTGGCCATCACATCTGTCAGAAGGGTTTCTAGGTGGCGGCCTAGTCTTGTAAGTCCCCATGCTTGATCCTTTGTAAGGATACTGCGGTGCTACGCCCACAACCTTCGTTTCTTCCGAAGGTGGTTTCGGCCTTTCATCTGAATGAGGACGTTGTGCTTCCATCCTTGTGTCCTCGGCCGTCGTATCTCACAGAGGTTGCGTTACATCCCTTAGACGTGGTACGTGCTCTGCGGGTGTATCTGTCTGCTACGGCTCCGTTTCGGAGGTCAGACTCACTGTTTCTGCTGGTGACTGAACCAAAGAAGGGTCTGGCGGTCTCGCCGGCCACCATTTTTCGGTGGACCTGCCAGACGGTAATTCAGGCCTATGCCCTTAGAGGGCGGGCGCCTCCCTTTCCTGTTTCGGCGCATTCGACCAGGGCACTTGGTGTCTCCTGGGCTTTCCGACATCATGTGTCTGTTTCACAGATGTGTAAGGCAGCGACCTGGTCGCCCGTTCATCCCTTCACTACGTTTTACAGGGTTGATGTGTATGCATCTTCAGATGCTTGCTTCGGCCGCAAGGTTTTGCAGGCGATTGTTTGAGGCTACATCTCCTCCGTTAAGAAGCTCTGGTTGTTTGGGGGGAAGTTGTTTAATTGCTGTTCCCACCCCTCGTTTTTGACACTGCTTGGGGACGTCCCAGAAGTCAAGAATTATAAGGAGCTGTGTCCGTCCATGGACGAAAGAGAAAATAGGATTTTTGTACTCACCGTAAAATCCTTTTCTCTGAAGTCCATGGACGGACACAGCACCCTCCCCTCCTTTTTAAGTTTGTACTGCTTTTTGATGAACTGAGCTGCTGAGGCAGTGTGACGGGTTATGACCAGAGGGACCGCCCCCTGGGCGGGGCTGTTCAGCTTTGCTAAAGTTGCATGTTTTAACATGTCTTAACATGTCTGCCTAGTCCTCTTCTATTAGACGGAACATAACCCACAAGTCAAGAATTATAAGGAGCTGTGTCCGTCCATGGACTTCAGAGAAAAGGATTTTACGGTGAGTACAAAAATCCTATTTTTTCCCCTGATGTTAAGGGGAAAAAAGTGTGTGTTATACCGATAAATACGGTAGTTCCAGTCCAGACCAATTCTGACTTTCCTCTCCTGCATGTCAAAATCAGATTTTTTTTTGCTAGAAAACTATGTAGAACACCCAAACATTGTATATATTTTTTAAGCAAAGGCCCTCACAAATAAAATGGTGGATGTTGCATATTTTTATTTCACGGGATATTTGAGCAGCGTTTTTTTTTAACGCAAATTTTTGGGAAATAAAATATACTGTAATGAATCTTAATGCACAAAAACACAATATAATAATAAATTGTTTGGTAAAATATAAAAGATGATACGCCAAGTAAAAAGAGACTTAAACGTGGTAGGCTTTAAAAATTGCGTATCCCTGTTGAACGTTGCCACGCTATGGTACCTAAAAATCTCCATAGGCGAAACTTTAAGAGCCTTTACAGGTTACCAGTTTAGAGGTCTGGTGGGTGGTAGAATTATTGCTATTGCGGCCAAATCCCCTCTTTGGTACGATGACCGTACGGGACCTACATCAGGCTTGTGAGCGCGGGGGAGTTGTATTTAACTTTTTTTTTTTTTTATCTCATCAGCTTTATTGCCATCACAAGGGATGAACATTATGTGATATATGGGCTGTGACAGGTCCTCTTTTTTGGTGATATCTGGGGTTTATTAGACCCCAGATTTCTCCTCTGGCCTCCAAAGCATCTGATTAAATCGAGATCAGTTTAATCAGATACATTTACAAACCGGTAAAGGCTTGTATACATGGAACCGGAACCAGATGAGACCGAAACCTGAAGTGACAAAATCCTTGTTGCTTCTGGTTTCTGACATCACACATTTGGAGGAACAACATCAGTTTCTCTTTGTCCCAGGAAGCGGATGCCGATGGTCAGATCCTTAACGGGCTCCCTGATTGGACGGTGGAGCCCAGTAAAGGCGGGGGGAAGGAGCCCCCCTTTCACTGCATGTAAAGGTGATCCAGGAGCTCAATGGTCGCTTGGATCACTTTTATTTTGCAGGGAATCACCAGCTGGACAGAACCATTTCTTGAGGGAGTCTATTCCACATTTTCACAGCTCTTCTTGTGAAGAAGCCTTTCTGTATTTGGAGATTAAATCTTTTCTTCCAGGCGTAGAGAGTGCCCCTTTGTTCTCTGTGATGACCATTAAAGTGTTACTAAACTCAGGACCCTTCATCCTGTCTTGGAAATATAGGTTGTGTACAGAGCACACAGCCTATAATTCCTGTGCTAGCTAAGCACACTTCAGATTCATCTTTTTGCAATAATGCTATCTTTAAGTTTGCTAAATTCCACTCACCGTTCATCCGTCCCATCATTCATTCCAAGAAGCAAGCCTCACACATAGGTCTTATCAGGCCATCCCAGAGCAGAATGTTTCCTGGGATAGCCAGCTCTCTTTATTTATAGTCAACATGAGTAACAAAAGAAGGTGTTGGCTTCACAAAACAGCCATTCAGACATTTTGTATATTTTCAAAAGAACCAATCACAGACATGTTTAAATTCAAATAAATTGCTAGTAGTGATGTGTGCAAACAGCTGTGTACAGGGGTCATGCTTTCTGTGAGACAAAGGAACAGTAGAAAGCATGGCTTTGTACAAAGCCGTGTGCAAACCAAACTCACTGCTACCAATGACGGGAACTATACGACACTTATGCCTCAATGGACCACAACTGTCGTATAGCTATGCTACTGTTCTTGTGGACACAGATCTGTGCGCTCTGAGTCATTTAACGCCCCCGTCAGGAGGTGGCCAGTCCCCCAACGAGGCGCAAAACAACATCTCTAAATGGAGCAAACATCGCTGTTTCCATAGGAAGATTTTCCCACCACCGATCTTCCACCAACGTCCCTCCCATAACCAATAAACCTTCCCAAATCTTCCCCAGAATATCCAAAGTTTTAGATAGCAATTTAACGGTATTGCTATTGGGGGCATATATAGTAGCTAGGGTATAACACTAGGGTTTGACCATGTACCTTTCTTTTTCGTACATCACGGGACACAGAGCGACTTAGTCATTACTAATGGGTTATATAGTTTACCTTCAGGTGTTGGCACTGGCCAATTCCAAACCGGAAGTACCCTCCCCTATATAAGCCCCTCCCACCCGGGAGCACCTCAGTTTTTTGCCAGTGTCTAAGGTGTTGGCCAAAGAGTAACATGTGTTTTCACTGGGCTTGCGTACAGGTTCTTTTGGGCCTTAGTAAGCTGTTCCGGATCCCACCAAAAAAAGCTTCATAGCTAAACGGTCGGTACCCGGGCCTTGCAGCAGAAGAGCAAGGTTTTGCCTGTAATGCTTCTCTTAGGAGGGCTGGACCCTGGGATCCAGAGCTCTGGTCATACCCACGACCAAGACGCTGTCTGTGCAGGGTGCTATACAGGTCCAGGGGAGTGGAATCCTTGGGAACCCGGTCCCTGAAGGTTTAATTACAATGCCTGCCGTGATAGGTGAAGTTTGGACTTTTGTGGACCAAACAAAGTCCTGCGGCGGGGATCAGGTAAGTGGGGGCCCTCAGGAACTTGGTTCTATTGGGGGACCCCCAAGCCTAATTTGTCTTTCTGTCTGTTACCTAACGGTATTCCCGCTAAATATCTGTGTTTGCCTATAACTACTGAAAATGTAAAATTTTAATAGTAGTCAAGAAAAAAAAAAAACAGGGACCGCGGTACCTGTGTTAAACCACTAGAGGCCGCTGTAGTCCATTTTTCTTGTAAATGTGGATCTTTGGTTTTCTCAACTCAAAAGATCCAGGCAGCTGGTAAGTTTCTCTGAGGGAATCCACTTCCTCTGCCCTGTTGCTGCGTTCATCCACCGCACAGGCCCTCCGGCAAAAAGGGCCCTGGCTCCTAGTCCTCTGTTGGTTTTCGAAAAGGGCGCCATTGGCGCACGGGCGCGCGCGCGGGCGCGTGCACGCGCCTCCTATGAAAAAAAAGGGGCGGGGCGGGTGGATGACGCTCGATGCGCGCCGCGGCGCTTCTGCGCATGTGCGGGCGTCCCAGCATGCTTAAAAGACACAGTACAAGTGTCAGCTGCATGCAAACAGAGCTAGCAACAAACAGTGGCACACAGAGGCGGTTGATGCAGGCATCCCCATAGAAAGGCACTTTAGTGGACACCAGCTGGTATATAGCAGCACCTGTGTTAGACTATTACCAGCAAAAATTGGTGTATGACGACGGGAATACCTCAGCTTTGTGCTTAAAGGATATGTCGTCCAGACGCTCCGGAAATAAATCTTCCAGGAAGCCAAAGGGGTCTCCATCGGGCTCTGAGGATATTGGGCATGCTTGCACTGCACCAATCTCCCCTGAGAATGCAGAGGTCAGTAGCCGTAGAAACCCCGCAGGAATGTCTGGTGCTGCGGCTGTCCCCAGTCCACCTGCTCCTGTATATATAACAGAGGAGGTTTTATCCTCAACTCTGGGAGGATTGGAAGAGAGATTAACAGCATTGATCGCTGCTTCCCTGTCACAGGAAAAGCGCGTCCGATCTCCGTCTCCTCCTTCAGAGTGCCTGTTAGTGGAGGAACAGCCCCACACAGAGATCGACCTACCTGAAGGGGATCAGGATGAGGTTGATTCACTTATAGAGGAATCAACAGTGGAAGAACCTTTCTCAGCTTCTCAGGCTGAAAGATTATGGGTTCAGTCTCTGACTAACATGGTCCGATCAGCATTTAAAATGCCTCTGGCGGAACCACCATCCACTACGGTTTCCTCGCTGGGGTCGCTAAAAGCTCCCCAGGCGGTCTGTTCCTTCCCAATCCACCCTTTATTAGAAGGGCTTATTTACCAGGATTGGGAGCATCCTGATAAAATATTTGCTCCCCCCAAGAGATTTCCGGTGATCTATCCCATGGAGGATAAGTTCATAAGAAAATGGAGGGTCCCTATAGTGGACGCAGCCATCTCTTCTGTTAACAAATCACTGACATGTCCAGTAGATAATGTTCCAATGTTCAAAGACCCAATAGATAAAAAATTGGAGTCTTTACTAAAATCTGCTTTTTCTACAGCAAGTATGGTGACACAACCTGCGGTAGCAGCGATTGGAGTCTGCCAAGCAGTGAAAGATCAGTTGAAACAAGTCTTAAGGGACTTACCAGATCAGCAGGCTCATGCCCTAGCTGACCTGCCTAGAGCCTTGTGTTTTGCGGTGGACGCCATAAAGGATACAATCCAACAGGCCTCCCGCTTTACGCTGTCTATAGTACATATGCGTAGGCTTTTGTGGCTCAAAAACTGGTCTGCTGAAGCTCCCTGTAAAAGACTGCTGGTTAGCTTCCCATTTCATGGAGAACGCTTATTTGGAGAAGATCTGGACAAATATATCCAGAAAATTTCTGCCGGTAAAAGTTCACTCTTACCGGTTAAGAACAAGGGTAGAAGTCCTTCTTTTAAGAGGCCTACCTCTCCAGTCCCGGGCACATCGGCTGTGAAGCAGTTCCGACGGCCTCCGCGGTCAAATTCAGGGGGCAGAAATCAGGCACAATCACAGGGTAACAAGAAGCCCTGGATCAAGAGAGGTACAAAACCTCCCCCTAAGGCATGAAGTATTGCCCCCGCTCAATCGGGTGGGGGGAAGACTTCAGTTGTTCACAGAGACCTGGCGGGACACCATCAGAGACAGATGGGTGCTCTCCGCAGTAAGTCTGGGATACAAGCTGGAGTTAAAAGGCACTCCTCCTGCCCAATTTATGAGGTCAAACGTGCCAAGAGATCCCCAAAAGAGAGGATCCCTCCTTCTGGCACTAGAACAACTATTGCTCCAAGGGGTAATCATGAAGGTTCCCCTGGAAGAAAGCGGATTCGGGTTTTACTCGAACCTTTTCACAGTCCCCAAACCAAATGGGGACGTGAGGCCCATATTAAATCTAAAAGGGCTAAACAAGTTCCTAAATATCAGGACCTTTCGGATGGAGTCGATCCGATCAGTGGCCACCGCCCTACAAGGGCAGGAATGGCTAGCCTCGATCGACATAAGGGATGCTTATCTGCATATTCCCATCTTTCCGGCCCATCAGAAATTTCTACGCTTTGCAGTAGAAGGGCGCCATTTTCAGTTCAGAGCCTTACCTTTCGGTCTGGCCACAGCACCACGAGTGTTCACAAAAATTCTGGCCCCATTGTTGGCCAATCTAAGAACACAGGGTGTAACGATAATGGCATATCTAGACGACCTGCTACTAATAGACCACTCAGTGGAAAAGCTGGAAGTAGCTATTCACAAGACAATCGAGTATCTGGAATATCACGGTTGGATTATCAACCGGGACAAGTCAGCTCTAAGACCAGTCAAAAGTCTGGAATACTTAGGGCTAAGGCTGGATTCAAATCAGAGAAAGATTTTCTTACCTCCAGAGAAGGTGTCGTCTTTAAGAAATTTGACCCACTTAGTGGGTACAAAAAGAAAACCATCCATACGTCTCTGCATGAGGCTGCTGGGAAAGATGGTGGCTTCATTCGAAGCGGTACCCTACGGTCAATTCCATTCAAGGAATTTGCAAAGGGCCATACTGTCAGCCTGGAACAAAAAAGTTCAGGCTTTAGACTTACCAATGTCCCTGTCCCCTTCCGTTCGCAAGAGCCTCCATTGGTGGTTGGTGCCCCAGAATCTGGAAAGAGGGAAACCCTTCAGTCCGGTTTCTTGGAAGGTGGTCACTACAGATGCCAGCCTCATCGGCTGGGGGGCAGTGCTGGAGCAATGGTCTCTCCAGGGCAGGTGGTCAGAAGCAGAAAAGGCCCTGCCCATCAATCTCTTAGAGATACGAGCAGCCCGGTATGCCCTAGTAGCATGGACATCCAAACTCCAGGGGTCCCCTGTCAGAATTCAATCAGACAATGCCACGGCAGTGGCATATATCAATCATCAGGGTGGCACCAAAAGTCGTGCAGCCCAGAAGGAAGCAAATTGCATCCTGGAGTGGGCAGAAAGATATGTCCCAGCCATATCTGCGGTTTTCATCCCAGGAGTGGAAAATTGGAGAGCGGACTTTCTAAGTCGCCAACAATTATGCCCGGGGGAATGGTCTCTTCACCCCGAGGTTTTCCAGGCAATATGCCAGCGGTGGGGAACACCGGATGTAGATCTGCTAGCATCCAGATTCAACGCAAAGGTGGACAGGTTTGTGTCTCGCACAAGGGATCCCCTAGCTTGCGGCTCGGATGCCCTAGTGTTCCCTTGGGATCGGTTCAAGCTGATATATGCATTCCCACCGCCACAATTGTTACCGCGATTACTCCGCAGAATCAGGGTAGAAAAGAAACCAGTGATTCTGGTGGCTCCAGCGTGGCCCCGAAGGGCATGGTACGCGGAGATGGTAAAAATGTCAGTGAGGAGTCCTTGGACCCTCCCACTTCGTCCGGACCTGCTTTCGCAGGGACCGATATACCACCCTTCCTTACCAGCCCTAGGTTTGACGGCCTGGCTATTGAAGCCCACATTCTGAAAAAGAGAGGGCTCTCTAATTCTGTGGTATCTACCATGATCAATGCCAGGAAACCGGTATCCAGGCAGATCTATTATAGGATCTGGAAAGCGTACATTACGTGGTGTGAGACCAAGAAATGGCATCCACGTAAGTACATGATAGGGAGGATTCTGGACTTCCTACAGTGGGCTGTAGATAGGAAACTGGCCTTGAGTACTATCAAGGGTCAGATTTCGGCCTTGTCAATATTTTTTCAAAGGCCCTTGGCTTCGCATTCACTAGTCAAAGCCTTTATACAAGGAGTGATGCGTATTAGCCCTCCGGTTAGTATTCCCATATGTCCTTGGGACTTAAACCTGGTTCTGTCGGTTCTACAGAAACAACCGTTTGAACCATTACAACACATTTCCTTGGTTCTTCTCACCAGGAAATTGGTTTTCTTAGTAGCCATTTGTTCGGCTAAAAGAGTGTCGGAATTAGCAGCTATGTCCTGTAAGGAGCCATATCTGGTTGTCCATAAGGACAGAGTAGTATTACGTCCTCATCCAGCCTTTCTTCCTAAGGTGGTATCGAGGTTTCATTTGAACCAAGATGTGGTTCTTCCTTCTTTTTTCCCCAAACCTAGCTCAGTAGAGGAAAAATTATTACATTCTTTGGATGTGGTAAGAGCAGTTAAAGCTTATCTAAAAGCCACTGCTCAGATTCGCAGAACGGATTCTTTGTTTGTTCTGCCGGAAGGCCCCAGAAGGGGTCAGGCAGCATCAAAATCTACTTTAGCCAAGTGGATTCGACAGGTCATAATACAAGCCTATGGCTTGAGAAAGAGACCGCCTCCGTTCAAAGTTAGGGCGCACTCCACAAGAGCGGTTGGAACTTCATGGGCAGTGCATCACCAGGCCTCCCTGGCTCAAGTATGTAAGGCCGCAACATGGTCTTCGGTACACACGTTTACTAGATTCTATCAGGTAGACGTTAGAAGTCAGGAGGATGTCGCCTTTGGGCGCAGTGTGTTGCAGGCCGCAAAAGATCCTCATGCCTGATGGCGCCCAGCTTATGTACCCCCCCCTCATTTGGCATTGCTTTGGGACGTCCCATTAGTAATGACTAAGTCGCTCTGTGTCCCGTGATGTACGAAAAAGAAAAAGGGATTTTTATAACAGCTTACCTGTAAAATCCTTTTCTTGGAGTACATCACGGGACACAGAGCTCCCACCCCTCTTTTTGGGACACTTATTGCTTGGCTACAAAACTGAGGTGCTCCCGGGTGGGAGGGGCTTATATAGGGGAGGGTACTTCCGGTTTGGAATTGGCCAGTGCCAACACCTGAAGGTAAACTATATAACCCATTAGTAATGACTAAGTCGCTCTGTGTCCCGTGATGTACTCCAAGAAAAGGATTTTACAGGTAAGCTGTTATAAAAATCCCTTTTTCCTTTAACAAAAAGAAAGTGGCCCTCAGGATCTACTCGTATTTCTGTAATTACTAGGAGACATTTTTTGTGTATAGCTATTGTAACTCCTCTAGCCCTAGGAATGGGTGAAGGTGCATGAAACCATTGATTATATCGAAAAAGAGGCATACGAGGGGTTAACCCTGCCACTACTGTAAGTGCGTCTCTTGCAAAAAACTATCTCTGCCTTCATGTGACGCAGTTTATGCCAGAGACGGCCCCTCTTACCAATCAAACAGAGTCCTCTCACATTATACAATACAATCTTCATTCTACCTGCCATTCTCTCATTACTTCCATGAGTCTCTTACTGTGCTGCTGCGCCTGATCAGTGTCTGCGCCCAGCCTTCTGAGGTCTCTCGCCTTGGATGCATCTGATGAGGAGGAGGAGGAGGGAAGAGAACGAAAAAACACACAAAACCATCTAAAATCCTTAACCTAAACCTACTGTGGCACATCCCCCTAAAGGGAGGGTGAATCTGGGCAGAGGTGCACCACCTGTGCCCGGAGTGCCCCCCCTCTGCCTTTTGGCAGAAAACAAAGTCTCTTGCCTCGGGACCGACCTATTGGGGGAAAAGATGAATAAAAACATGAACAGGGTACCTCGTGAGCCCCAGGCTTCCATTTATATTGTTATATCATTCTTTTTTAGCGGGATTTCAGCGTATTGCCTCCAAAATTCCTACCAAAAGGGAGAAAACAAAAAAGTATTTTTGGAGGGGGGGGGGAAGGGAACGGGTAATAAAAAAAAAGGGGGTAATAAAGAGAGAAAAAAGTCAGGCGTAATAAACGGAGAAAAAAAGGGGGGTAATTAATTTAAAAAAGGGGATAATAAAGAGGAAAAAAAAGGGCGGGAATCAGAGGACAGAGGGAAAAACTGCATTTTGGGGGGTTGGGGCAAGGGCGCGATGGACTATCTATTTCAATTTAATCCGGTGCAGATGGCCCCAGAATTAACTGGAACAGACTGGTCACCTTTGGAAGCAATTCAAGATGTTGTTTTATTTCATGCAGGCCTCTTATACGTATATTTTGCCTACGATCTCTATTTTCTTTATTATGTATCTGATCCAACAGAGAATTCAGCACTTCCTCGTGCTTTTTTGTCTTCTTGGATATCAGCCACTCCTTCGTCTAATATCATCCTGGTCCATTTCCTCCACTCTGTACCCCAGTGCCCCTATATCCTCCCTTAACCCCTTCACAGCCTGTTTACAGGATGATTCAACGGCAATTATAGGTAATTGAATGTC
Organism: Rana muscosa; assembly: GCA_029206835.1. Lineage (NCBI taxonomy): Eukaryota > Metazoa > Chordata > Amphibia > Anura > Ranidae > Rana > Rana muscosa. The sequence goes on along the minus strand of CM055120.1, from coordinate 274,443,310 downwards.
TTAATTTGCATGAAGTGCTCTCAAATGTTCCCTTAAGTCCCAATCCACTATTAACGCTGATTGAGATGCACTTAGTTATGGTAATTATTAAGATTACATTACAAAGGGGTGGGTTTTTGGTGAGATATCAGAGGTTTAAACAGACCCTGTATCTCTTTTTTTGAGACAGAGAAAGGGACTGAAGATTTTCTCTGTATCATTTTATTTACTTGAATGAATGAGAAAGAATCTGTATAGAGATTCCATTCATTCAGGAAATGACAGTCTGATACATTTATAACACTCGCAGTTACAATATATCTGCTGTCAGTGGACACATAGCAGTGATCGCTGCATGCAGGGCCGTCGGAACAGGACAGGCAAAACAAGCAATTGCTTGGGGCCCCGAGCTGGCCTAGGGCCCCAGCCTGCTGCCTGTCACTGTCCTCGATTTTCGCCCGGAGCCGATCCGCGGATTGCAGCCTTAGGAAAGGCCGCGGCTTCGGCCTAGCTCCGGAGCGGCGGCCATCTTGGTACACCCGGCGGTGACAGGCCACCGCTATTGCTTATGGGAGTTGTAGTCCACAACGGCGGCTACGTGCTGATGCTCCCTGCTCCTGGGGGGAGGAGTCAGTGTCAGTCACAGTCACTCAGGAGGGCAGCGCAGGCGTGCTACAACTCCCATTGCGGTCGGATCATATTTTGCCCGCCAGACAGTGCCTCTGAAAAAGGTAAGTCAGTGAATGACTTTTTAATGGAGTGATAAAGTCTCTAATAGTTCCACAAATAAAAAAGTAAATATGTTTTCTTGAAAAGTAGTAAAGAATGTGTCTTTCTTTGGCTCCACAAGCATGTACTTGTACATGATTTCTGTTCTTCTGTCCAGTAATTCAGCCAGATCAGGATCCCTGAATATTAGTGCGCGGCTGCAAACAACTTCCTGGTCACAGCAGCCTGCTTCTCCATCCCAATCCCCACTATTGGAGAAATGTCCAGTATCAGGGTTTTTTTTAATTTTTTTATTTACTAAATAAAAAAAAATAAAAAAACCCTGATACTGGACATTTCTCCAATAGTGGGGATTGGGATGGAGAAGCAGGCTGCTGTGACCAGGAAGTTGTTTACAGGAGAAAAGCGCACAAATATTCAGGGATCCTAATCCTGGCCTGGATTACTGGACAGAACAGAAATCATGTACAAGTACATGCTTGGCTTGTGGAGCCATAGAAAGACTAACAGATTCTTTACTACTTTTCAAGAAAACGTATTTACTATTTTATTTGTGGAACTATTAGAGACTTTATCGCTCCATAATTATTTTTGAATATTTTTATTATTTTAACAGAGGACATTACAGGGGGAGATGTGGACAGTACAGGGGGGAGATCTGGATATTACAGTGGGGGAGATGATGTGGATATTACAGTGGGGAGTCCCCCTGTCCATCCCACGGTCCCCCTGTCCATCCCACTGTCCATAAACAGTCCTAAGCAGCATCTTAATGTTAATGTGAGTGTGTATGTGTTTTAAGTATGTTGGATTATATGCAACAGCAGTATTTGCACTGTAAACCTTTTTTATTTATATAAAGTGTGGGTGAGCTTAAACTGTATCGCTATGCTGTGGTTCCTGTAGGCTTTGCGTGAGTGCGCGGGGGGGGGTTGGGGGGGGTATCTCCATGTCCATTTTGCTTGGGGCCCCCAAATTCCTTCAAACGGCCCTGGCTGCATGTGCCCTCTTTTCTACTGGGGGGGATGTTAGTAAACACATGTTTACTAAGCCCCCCAAGCCCCAACTTTAACCCCCACCCGCACCCCTCCTCCCCCCCCGCGATCCCCAGCCTGACAGATCACGGAGATCTGTGCAGGGAGGGAGGGAAGGAGAGGTGCCGCTCGAAGAGCGGCCATTGATCGGGGGTTACGGGGTCAGTTGGGGGGGGCAATCTGATTTGGCAGGGGGACACATCTGGACCCCCCCAAGCCCCATGCAGCACCTGAAGCCGGCGGGAGTGGAAGAGGAGGAGAATTCTAAAGGAACAGCCTGGGTGGCGGTTCCTTTAGCGCGCATGTACCGATAACATCAACGGCTGCACATATAGTAAATATCTCCTAAACAGTGCATGTTTAGGAGATGAGTATACAAAAATAGTGTAGCGCTGGAAAGAACTGTATATATCTATACAGTTAAAATTAAATACGTGAAAAAAGTATCAAAAACACTAATAAAACAATGCAAATAAACCAATCAAGTTCATAAGTGCCCGTGAAGAAAGAAGATTATCAAATAAATGTGTAGAGGATTTCCTCTATATTGATGATAAGAGTTCCACAGAGAAGATATCCGATGAAGCTGGTAAGTGCTATTCCAACAATAAGTGAAGATCCCGCCACCAAAGTGAGAAATGAAGGCTTACCAAACAGCCTGCGACCGCCCTTCTCAGGGGGGTCAAAACAAGCTTAGTAGAGAGATGTTCACTCCATGGAAGGCAGAGAAATTCCAGTGAAGAGAAAGAGAAGAAAGAAAAACTTTCCATAGTGTAGCATTCATCAGGGAAGTTTTATTAGAAATGAACAGGAGAGAAAACAGCTCTCACATAGGTATAAAAATAATGATAAAACGAGAAAATCCTTGCAAGGAAATAAAAAAGCTCTGAGTTTCTGTCAAAGGCTGATTCGCGCGTGCGCAATGCATGTGCGTGTCACCCTACGCCGTTTCGTCAAATGTGACATCATCAGGGGCACCTGAGAAGGGCGGTCGCAGGCTGTTTGGTAAGCCTTCATTTCTCACTTTGGTGGCGGGATCTTCACTTATTGTTGGAATAGCACTTACCAGCTTCATCGGATATCTTCTCTGTGGAACTCTTATCATCAATATAGAGGAAATCCTCTACACATTTATTTGATAATCTTCTTTCTTCACGGGCACTTATGAACTTGATTGGTTTATTTGCATTGTTTTATTAGTGTTTTTGATACTTTTTTCACGTATTTAATTTTAACTGTATAGATATATACAGTTCTTTCCAGCGCTACACTATTTTTGTATACTCACTTTGTTTGTACCTTATATCAAAGGTTTTTTTGGTGTTTAGCAGCAGGTTTCCTTAAGGGACATATTCATTTATTTATTTTTTTAAATCACTTTGCACCTAGCGCGAATTTTTACTTTTTATAACCATGTTTAGGAGATATTTACGGTACCTATAGGTAAGCCGCCTTATAGGCTTACCTATAGGTACAAGTGCAGGACTGAGGTTTACTTCCACTTTATTTCACTACTTAGTCAAATTTCCAACAATTTATTGTATGTTTACTATATTTACTATTCTCAAAGGGATAGCGCTACATCTTATTCATGTAATAAACATATTATGCCTACCTTCTCTGTGCACAGAGTGGCCCTAATCCTCCCCTTCTAGGTTCCCCCGCCGGTGCCCATCACTCCTCCTTTTCTCGGTTTAGCTTTGCAGCAAAGAGCACATGGAAGGGCAACACATGTCTAAAAACAGCAAACAAATCCCAGCCCACTTGCCAGCCAGCCTGCAACAAATCGAATTACCCTAACAGTTTATGTTAAAACCAAGGGGTTTAGTTTGCACACATTTGCAAATACATGCGTAAGCTGTAGAGGCCACGTCACGACACCCCAGTGTACTGGAGTTCTAACTCTATAAATTTTGTGAGTCTTCAAAGTTGGAGCCCATATATATAATAATGGATAGATTAACCTCTTTAGCTCCAGAAGATTTTACCCCCTTCCTGACGAGAACTTTTTACAATTTGGCACTGCGTCGCTTTAACTGACAATTGCACGGCCGTGGGATACTGTACCCAGACAAAATTTGCATCCTTTTTTTCCCCACAAAAGAGCTTTATTTTTGTGATATTTGATCACCTCTGCGGTTTTTATTTTTTGCGTTATAAACAAAAAGAGCGACAGTTTTGGAAAAAAAAAAAGTGTATTCATAAGTTTAGGCCAATATGTATTCTTCATATTTTTGTTAAAAAAAAAAATCGCAACAAGAGTATATTGGTTTGTGCAAAAGTCATATCTACAAAATAGGGGATTTAGGGCATTTTTAGTAATGGTGGCGATCTGCGATTTTTTTTTTTTTTTTTTTATTGGGACTGTGACATTGCGGCAGACAGATCGGACGCTTTCAACACATTTCTGGGACCATTGACATATATACAGCGATCAGAAATATAAAAATGCACTCATTACTGTGTAAATGTGACTGGCAGGGAAGGGGGTTAAAGGTGATCTCTCGTTAGTGTTTCTAACTGTGCGGGGATGGGACTGGGACTGACTGGGGGAGGAGACATATCGCTGTTCCTACTTGGGAACAAATGATATGTCTCCTCTCCCCTGACAGAACAGGGATTTGTGTGTTTACACACACAAATCCCCAAGCTTGCGCTCGTGCACGTGATCGCGGGTAGCCCGCCAGCCACGCGCATCGGGACCCCCTAGCGGCTCCATGCAGGGTTTCGCCCAGCGGTGCCATTCTGCCGCAGTTTATAGACATGAGCCGGTCGGGAACTTGGTTAAAAGCTGGCATGCCTGGAGGGAGCCCAACCCTGAATAGAGGTATATGAATGCACTGGACACCCAACAATAGCACAATAGCAGCAAAGGTAACCAGTGCATCCCCTCACCAATTCACCAACAGTACAAACAAATGGCAACTACCCCAACCTATAACTGGCCTCTGCAGCAAGGAGCACATGTAAGGGGTGACACATGTAAAAAAAAATACTACTTGTGGTGCTGTCACATGGCCTCTGCAGCTTACGCATGTATTTGCAAATGCGTGCAAACTAAACCCCTTGTTTTAATGTGAATGGTTAAACAGGGTAATTCGGGTTGTTGCTGGCTGGTAAGTGAGCTGGGATTTTTGTTTTTTGACATGCGTCACCCTTTCATGTGCTCCTTGTTGCAAAGGCCAGTTATAGATTATGGTAGTTGCCATTTGTTTGTACTGTTCGTGAATTGGTGAGGCGGTGCACTGGATACCTTCACTGCTATTGTGCTATTGTTGGGTGTCCAGTGTGTACTTATTGTCTACCTTTCAGGAGGGGTGGGCTTCCTCCAGGCATACCTGCCCTTAATCTATCCATTATTATATATGTGCTCCAACTTTGGAGACTTTCACAATGTATAAAGGGCAGGCATGCCTGGAGAAAGCCCACCCCTCCTGAAAGGTATGCACTGCAGTGTACACAAGAACTGTACAATACAATAATAATATGAGGATGTATATGTTAGATATGTGATTATTTTTAGTTGCGCTGCACTTTTGTTAGCACACTGTACTTGCCAGAGAATGGCTGTACAGTGAGGTCATGTCAGGACAAGTCTGATTATTGCAGGAGTGTACACTGTGTTCCCAGCATAGCTAGAGAACTGACCACAGTGTGCTCTCCTGCTTACTGTGGTCAGTTTTTAAATGAAAGCAAGGGGACTAGCAGGAACTCCAGAGATTTCACATAAAGAAAGCAATACAAACGGAACAGGATACTTTCTCATACATGTACATGGTACAGCAGGCACATATTGGGAATATGAAGTGTTGGGGTAACAAGTGTTTGAGTGACTGGCAACATGCCATGATTTCAGGACAGGTCCCTAATTCTTTGGAAGCTCCTGTACCTGCCACAGAGAGAAAGGAGTAATGGGTGACCGCACCATTGGTGCTGGGTTTGGTCATCAAACAGCTTATATTTACACTTGAGCATACGGTAAGTCATATTAATGTTATGAGTGTAGTAACTGCTTGTCTGATGACACACAAGAATTGACAGTTGTGTTTTATAATCTACGATAGATTTCTTCTCCATTGAAACTTCTGATGAAGCAGCACTAGCAAGCTGTGGAATGAGTTGAGTCAAACCTGCTCTGTGTCTGTGGAACTAGCACCTGAACAAACTCTTAACATACTGTATTTATGTACCGTTTATACTTGAGTATAAGCCGAGTTTTTCAGCACATTTTTTTGTGCTGAAAATGCCCCCCTCGGCTTATACTCAAGTTTGTGTCCATCTTCAACTTTGTGCGCCTGATTCCGGCCAGCCGTAGGTCCCAAACGTGGCACACATGTAGCCCCACTCTTCCTCTACAAGTGTGCAAAGTTTGTTGTCCGGGGAACCTACGGCCGGGGAGCACCGATTTTTCAAAGCCGGGCACCCCTTCCATAGACTCCAATGTTAAACGGTAATTTCTCTGGTGATTTTGGGGACTCGGCACCGGCCGGCCCTAGGTCCCCTGGACCCCAAACGTGAAACACACGTAGCCCCACTCTTCATCTACAAGTGTGCAAAGTTTGTTGTCCGGGGAACCTACGGCCGGGGAGCACCGATTTTTCAAAGCCGGGCACCCCTTCCATAGACTCCAATGTTAAACGGTAATTTCTCCGGTGATTTTGGGGACTCGGCACCGGCCGGCCCTAGGTCCCCTGGACCCCAAACGTGAAACACACGTAGCCCCACTCTTCATCTACAAGTGTGCAAAGTTTGTTGACTGGGGAGCACCGATTTTTTCAAAGCCGGGCACCCCTTCCATAGACTCCCATGTTAAACGTCAGTCTAGTCACACAGCGCCGGAGATCAGGTAGGGAGATTGGGCGCAGTGAGTGAGGTATAGGCATGGACATAGCGAGGCATGTACATGGACACAGTGAGGCATGCAGATGGACACCCTAGGCTTATACTCGAGTCAATACGTTTTCCCAGTTTTTTGTGGTAAAATTAGGTGCCTCTGCTTATATTCGGGTCGGCTTATACTCGAGTATATACGATAATAATAATTGTAACCATTTCGTGTTGTGGTAGCTAGACAGTGGGTGGGGGCTTAAAATATAGTTTTATGCTGATGTAGAACCATGAAGTTAATGAGACCCCATCTTTTTATGGGTTTTTATATTACACTGTTAGTGATTATTAAAATTATCTTTTTTTTTTTTTTTTACCAAAGACTGAAAATTGTCTGTTGCGCCTTAAAAAATCACATGTATTTTTAGTTCATGTATTACATAGATAACTGCCACATTTTCAAATTGCTGAAAACCAATGAAATGAGAGGCGTAATCTAATTTTCAACACATCTCTATTATAGCTGGTCCAACAATATTCTTCCGGTCATCCAATACAGAGCAAGAGGCAGAAGTCTGGGAACAGAAAAAAGACATCCTCCTAGAGGTAACATCTTACTACAATAAGAAACATTTTTTTTTTTTTTTTTTTTTTTAGGTGTGTACTGTAGGCTATGATTTATGGCCTAACACAGCTGGCAGACAAGTTTTATCTCTACACAAACTTTTCAGTCCTTGGTGCTAAAATTCAACCCTCGGAGCTTAGTCTTAGAAAGATAACCAGGTGTTGCATCGCACCACAGAATGCACATTTTACTGCCACCACATAACGTACTCAGGCCCTTCCGCCTCCCCTTTTCCCATGAGGACTTTGTTGCAGGGTGGTCTGCACCCGGCTTGCTTCATACCCCTTCTTGGATATACTTAACCCATTTGTGCATCCTACTCCATGAGTACCCCACAGAGGAATACCCTCAACCATAGAAAATGGGTAAACCAAGTGAAAGGGATGCATAACAAAAGCTCAGGCGAGCGTTTCTTTTTCCTGAAGACCTACACAACACCTAGTCTCTTAGAAACGAGTCTTCCCTTCCACTGGAGCAGGACTTGATTTTAACACCTGTCTCTAGTCAGGTAGGCCGCTTTTTGTGTGCCTTACAAAGGCAGACTTTTCTGCAGTTATGTCACAATTTCTCAGACAACTAATGGCTTTAATACAATCATCATTGTCAAGGGCTCAAAAGCAACAGGCTCCTTCTCCAGCTCCACCGTCTCTACCTGAGTCGGATCCCCATATGCCTACCCTAGAAGAGGCAGACATAGAAGAGAATAAAGTGCATCCCAGAGGTGGTGTTAGAAGAGGCCACAGAAGATTTCTCACTGCCAAGTAGGGATGAGCCGAACACCCCCCGGTTTAGTTCACAGCAGAACATGCAAACAGGCAAAAAGTTTGTTTGAATATGCAAACATCTTTAAAGTCTATGGGACACGAACGTGAAAAATCAAAAGTGCTAATTTTAAAGGCTAATATGCAAGTTATTGCCCAAAAAATTGTTTGGGGACCCGGGTTCTGCCCCATGGGGCATGTATCAATGCAAAAAAAAGATTTAAAAACTGCATTTTTTTGGGGAGCAGTGATTTTAACAATGCTAAAAGTGAAACCATAAAAATGAAATATTCCTTTAAATTTCGTGCCTGAAGAGTGTCTATAATATGCCTGTAAAGTGGCGCATTTTTCCTGTGTTTAGAACAGTCCCACAGGAAATTGCTAGCGGCTGTAATGTACTGTCTGGTCCCGGCAATAAGGATGAAAAAAAATTGAGAAAAACTACATGAGCCCCCCCCCCCCCCCAGTCCATTACCAGGCCCTTTGGGTCTGGTACGGATATTAAGGGGAACCCTGCACCCAAATAAAGAATTTAAAAAAGGTGTGGGGGTCCCCCAGGTTCTATATACTCTGTACAGCCGTATATATACTACACGGTCTGCCCTATATACTCTGCAGAAAATTGGGCCTTAGGTGTTGGTGGTACCAGAACACTGTAACCCCTCACAGGTACTCTTGTTGAGCGCAGGAAAGGGCCCTGGTGTGAAATTTATTTTATTTTTTTAACCAAGGAAACAAGTTTATTGAGATGCAAACATGTTGTACACTTATACTAGCCTATGTCACATCCTAGCTTATGGGGATATTTTCTGATTTTTTTGATCTTTTTCTTACCATGTCTTTTATAAATAAAAACAACAACAAATATTAGATAAAATATTGAAAAGCATTATCATCCCCACACAATAAACAGAATATTAACACAAGATAAGAGATTTATCTCTTTCTGGTTTTTCATCAATCTCCATGATCATATACATTGCAACGAAACAAATATGGATATATCTTTAGATTTTATGTAATACAACCATACATGTGCGACCTCATTCCATCTTTAGATATAGTCTTGTGCATTCTCACAGACATGGCATTGACACTGCATTTACTCATTCATTCATTTATTTATTTACTCACTTATTTTCTCACATATATTACATTATTTCACTACATAAAGAAATTTTACCTTACACATTTTTATATTATTAGTTCATACTATATCAAACCAACACACATGTTTTTTGCACATTACTTATGATTAGTTTTTACAAATATTATAATATTATTATACATATTCACTAACATCAGTTTTCACACGCATTCTACACCATATAATCATATGTTTTTCACCACTATTATCCATTTTTTATGGATGAATACACTAATTTCAACATCATTTTGTTCAACATTTACTTTCACTCTTTAATTTAACTTTTTTCTTATCATTCAGCAGTCTTTTTTCACTTCACATTTGTTTTCACTTAGCACAGATTGACACTTGTGCACCACCACCATTAGCGCCAGCTGATTTAATCTGACTGGCGCTTTATGTTCATTGGTTATAGTGGATCATGTGACACCTGCATGAATTATATTTATTTGAAGTGTATTTTCATTTTGTGTTAGCCATGACTAAGCACTAGACCGTAGTGTGAAACGCGTCGGCTGTACCCCACCATTTGCTGTGACCTGTAGTGCTCCATGTTTTTTACTAAATAAAGGCAACCTCTACGTTTTTTTTTGGAGTGTGGCTGTCCATATATTCTATTTTTCTCTTTGTACACTTATACATGCAATTCAATCTTAAGAGTCATAGGAATTACAGTACAGAAGGAAACATTCCATCAGTTGGGTACATAAAAAAATCCATCAGCAGTAGGATAGAAGGAAATCTGCAAGTTACATAGTGCAAGTCTCACCATCCTCCAACCACCTATCCCAAACATTAGAGAACTTCTGAGGGCGCCCTCTATGGGTGTATATAATTTTCCTATACGGAAGGGTGTCAATTTCTTTTTTCCAGCTCTGCAGTGTCGGGGGTAATGCCTGCATCCAAACTTTTGCAACTACCTTCCTTGCCAAAAATAGCATTTCACATATGAATATAGTTTGGTATTTGACTATATCAATGTCTGGCAGGAAACCCAAGAGGCACACTTTCGGGTCAAGACCCACTGGGGAGCCCATATTATCATGGAGGAACTGAGTCACCTGTAGCCAGTAAATCTGTATGTTCGGTCAGCTCCACATCAAATGACAAAACGTGCCGGGAGCTGATAAACACCTGGGACATAGGGGGCTTCTCGTGGGTTGAAACTTCACCAATTTCAGTGGTGTAAGGTATGCACGGTTTACTATATATAATTGCGTCAACCTATCCGAGAGTTTAGGGGAAGCTGTCTTAACCCCCTCTAGAATTTCATCCCAGTCCGAGTTCTCAATAGGTCCCACATCCTGTTCCCACACTATCTTGGCAATCTGGGAAACCCCCCGAGTTCTATGAAGCCGGAGAGTGTAGTATAGATTAGATATTAGCTTAGTCGTTTCCGCTCCAAAGAGGATGTCAAGAACCGGCGGAGTATCAAGAGTTAACAGTAAGGGGAAGCTGCCTGTGCTCTAACCGCATACCTGAGTTGCAGATACCGAAATATTAGGTTATTTGGAAGTGAAAATTCTTCCTTGAGTGATTTAAAGGTTTTAGGTCCTGTCTCTGTCAAAATTTGAGACAGGTAAAGTATACCATACTTCGCCCAGATCTGTGGGTCAGGTACCGTATTCAACTCAGGCAGGTGGCCATTAAGCCAAAGCGGGGAGTGGAAGTGTACATGCGACCGGTTCTCTTTTTTGAGAGCTATGTCCCATATTTTCTGGTGATGTGACAGCATTCCTGTATTAAAGTGTGACGATCTGCGGCTACATTGTCCCTTTCGGAAAACTGTCTGTATGGGGGTATGTAGCGGGCTTCCAGGCTTATTACACACTAGAGACCTATAACTCTGAGATTCAGATGTATTGAAATGATATAGATGGGAGAGTTGTGAAGCTACATAGTAGTCCTGTATATCAGGGAGGGAACAACCACCTTCTAGAGTGGGGTTTTTAAGCATATGCCATGCCAATTTATGCCTACTTGAGCCTCAAACGAAGGAGTCCAAAATGGCCTCCATCTGTTTGAACACCTTCAGCTGGATATACAAAGGGGCATGCCATATCATATATAAGATTTTGGTCAGCAAGATAATTTTTACCAAATTGATTCTACCCATCACCCCCAGGGGCAGTCTCGACCAGGTTTGGGTTTTGGATTTGAGGGTTGCAAACAAGGGTTCCACGTTTAGAGAAACATAGTTCCCAAGGTTTCTGGTGACCTTCACACCCAGGTATTTAATCTCTGCCACTCTCCGTAAGAGTAGTTCTGGGACCATTGCCGGTGGGGGAAAATGGTCCAGTGGGAGAATTTGAGACTTATCCCAGTTAATCTGCAGGCCCGAGTACCTACCCATTGTTTCTATGATATTTAGTGCAGCTTGCAACGAGGGGCCCTGATCAGCCAAATAGAGTACTGTGTCATCCGCATAGAGGCTTATCTTTTCCCATGAATCCCCCCGTCTAAGGTCTTCCACATCCGGGCTCGTTCTAATTGCAATCGCCAAGGGTTCTGCTGCCAAGGCATAGAGCAATGGCGACAGAGGGCAACCCTGCTTCGTGCCCCTCTCCAGGGAGATCTGGTCAGATAGCCACCCGTTAACATACACCCGTGCCTTAGGGATCTGGTAAATAAGCTGTACCCATTTGATATAGTGTGGGCCAATCCCATAGCAGCACAGGCATTCCCACAGGTATACCCACTCAACTGAGTCAAAGGCCTTGGCCGTGTCTAGGGCCACCACCACTCTAGTTCCTGCATTGTCATGTTGGGCTTGGATGTTAATAAACAACCTTCTAATATTCATTGCTGTATTCTTTCCTGGAATAAACCCGGTTTGGTCAGGGTGGATTAGTGACAGTATGACCGTATTTAACCTGGAGGATAGAATCTTGGCTAAAATTTTAATATCCACTGGCAGCAGGGAAATGGGTCTGTACGGTTCTGGATATTGCGGGTCTTTACCTGGTTTGGGAAGGACTATGATCTGGGCTTCCTGCATGGAAGGGGGAAGCGTGCCCAGCTCAAATATGGATTGAAATGGGGTTTTCAACTTAGGAACTAGTGTTTCGGAGTAGGTGGGGTAGATTTCCAAGGGCAGGCCATCCAACCCCCGGGCCTTAGATTTGGCAGGTTGGGAGATTGCTGTGGCAATATCCTGTGTGGTAATGGGAGTCTCCAGCATTTGGACTTGCTCCGCATTCAGCCGCGGGAATTGCAGTGTATGTAGGTATTCCTGTACCTCTTGGGGCGGGTAGTGGCATTGGGAGCTATATAATTCTGCTATGAAATATTAGATCAAAAATTGTAATTACATGGCTCTGTTAAACAGGGGCAGAAAAATTGGGCCTTTGGTTTTGGTGGCGCCAAAACACTGTAAGTCCTCAGTTACTCCTGGTGGGCGCAGGAATGGGCCCTGCTGTGTGAAATATTGGATCAAAAATTGTAATTACGTGCCCCTGTTAAACATTGGCTAAAAAATTGGGCCTTTGGTGGTGCCGCCACAACACTGTAAACCCTCACAGTTACTCTTGGTGGGCGCAGGAATGGACCACGCTGTGAAATATTATATCAGGAATTGTAATTGCATGCCCCTGTTAAACATTGGCTAAAAAATTGAGCCTTTGGTGGTGCCGCCACAACACTGTAAGCCCTCAGTTACTCTTGGTGGGCGCAGGAACGGGCCCTGCTGTGACATATTAGATCAAACATTTTAATTACATGTCCCTGTTAAACAGGAGCAGAAAAATTGGGCCTTAGGCAGTGGTGGGTGGTGCCCTAAACAAAAATATTCCTAGAAGCTAGCATAATCAAGATTGAGGAGGAATAGGATAGTCACTCAGCATAATAGGATAGGCAGTCTTCAAGGGATCCCACATCCATAGAAAATCCAATTAGTTACATCTGCATCAGGTGCTTGATAGCTGCTGATCCGAGACTGAATAATTTTTATGAATGTGAGCGTATCAACGGCGTCTGTGGACAGGAGCACTCTATGATCCATTACAAAGCCTCCAGCAGCACTGAATGTGCGTTCAGAAAGAACGCTGGATGCAGGATAGGCCAGTAGCTCAATTGCATATTGAGCAAGCTCTGGCCAGTGGTCCATCTTCAAGACCCAGTAACCCAGTGGATGCTCTGTTGGAAAGGTCTCCAGGTCTGCACTTGCCATTAGATATTCCTGCACCATGTAATGCAGACGCTGGCGATGGTTACTTGAACCGATCAGACCTTGGCGCTAAAGACTGAAAAATTGTCTGAAGGCATCGGTCAGCCCGCCACCTTCTCGACGGCTCTTTCTCTGACCGAACGAAGCCTCAGCAACACGTTGTCCTGCACCAGGAAATTGTAACCTCCCATGGTCTGGAAATGCATTGCAAAAAACTTGCAGCAAGGCCTCCTGAAGATGTGTCATCCTCTGCTCTCTCTGCGAAGGCTGGATGAGTTCTACAAGCTTACCCTTTTAACGTGGATCAAGAAGGGTTGCCAGCCAGTAATGATCCCTCTACTTGATACCACAAATTCTAGGGTCCTTTCGCAGGCTTTGCAGAATCAGGGAGGCCATGCAGCGTAAGTTTGCAGAGGCATTCGGTTCGGAGTCCTCTGGGTCACTAAGGATCACATGATCCGCAACTACCTCCTCTCAGCACGTACAACGCCTTGGGTTTCAGGGGACTGAAAATGATCCCTTGAAGACTGTTGCTGAGTGTTATCCTCCATGTCCATGCTGACACAATCATCCTCCTCCTCTTCTTTCTGTGTGTTTGGCGGGCTCGCAGGAATACTATCTGGATAAAGGGGGCCTTGAGAGGTAAGGAAGTCTTCCTCCCGCTGTTTTGCCTCAACTGCCCTGTCCATTATTCCACGAAACGTGTGCTTCAACAGGAAGACCAGAGGGACCGTATCACTGATGCATGCATTGTCACTGCTCACCATCCTCGTGGCCTCCTCAAATGGTGACAGGACAGTGCATGCATCCTTGATCAGTAGCCACTGGCATGGCGAAAAAAAGCCAAGCTCCCCTGACCTTGTCCTGGTGCCATACTCACACAGGTACTCATTGATGGCCCTCTGCTGCTTGTGTAGCCGCTGCAGCATTGCCAACGTTGAGTTCCACCTGGTGGGCATGTTGCAAATGAGGCGGTTGGTGGGCAGGTTGCATTCCCTTTGAATGCCAGCCAGCTGAGCACTGGCATTATATGACCGGCGGAAATGACCACAGACTTTTCTGGCCTGCCTCAGGAGATCCTGTAAGCCTGGGTACCTGCTCAAGAATCACTGCACCACCAAATTCAGGGTGTGAGCCAAACATGGAACATGGGTCAAGTGTTCCTATCGAAGGGCGGAGAGGAGGTTGGTGCCATTGTCGCATACAACCATTCCTGGCTGAAGCTGACGTGGCGTCAACCACCTCTGAGCCTGCCCCTGCAGAGCTGACAGAATCTCTGCCCCAGTGTGGCTCCTGTCCCCTAAGCGGACCAACTCTTTTTGCCTGAGTGCTTGCGTAGCCTCTTGAACGCCTATGGAGCACTGCTGGTTCAGAGGACAATTAAAGAAAAACCCACCAGGGAGAAACCTAGAGAGTTGGACTCCCCCTGGATAAAGAAGCCACAGGTGGACCACGCCGCTTATGAAAACAGATAACTTTTAATGGTACAAAAAAATTAATTAAATAATAATAGAAAAATCAATACACAAATTACTGATGCTCAAAAAAAACCACACCAGCACCCACAGACAATTAAAATTAATATGATGACGTCATCAATATTAAAACCACAAACTACTTAAATGCGGACGCATGCATGCATTAGAGCAGGGTAATCAACTGGAAAATTGGTCCAGGTAATGGCCCTGTGTATAATAGGGCCAGTCAATAGGGCTAGACCAGTTCCAAAGGAACATGAAAAATGCAGATATAGCTGTGCAATGAAAAGCTGAAACTGGGATAAAAAAGTGACACTATGCAAAAAATACAGTTCTAATTGAGTATTTTGGTATGAAATAGCACAGAGACCGCACCTGACTTGGTGAGTCCGCCATCTAAACGTCACGCTGTGCGTCTGTTATTTTTCAGGCATAGTGTGAGTGTACAGTATATACATAGTGAGCACTGGGACCTCTCCCCTTCTTTTCCTGGTTCAGAGGACAAATCTGCAGAGGAAGAGGCCATAGAGGAAGAAGGAGGGGGTGAAGGGGAAATACTGAACCCTATCCTGCATCCTTCCCAGTGCGCCGTGAAAGAAAGGTAACAACCCTGCGCATGCCTGCTGGACCATGAGTCAGCGGTAATATGCACCTTACTGCTGACCGCCCTGTCCAACGAGGCCAAAACATTGCCTTCCACATGCCGGTAGAGAGCCGGAATGGCCTTCCGTAAAAAGAAATAGCGTTTTGGAACCTGCCACTGAGGTGCAGCACATTCCACAAATTCATGAAAGGGGGCAGAGTCTACCAGCTGAAAAGGCAGTAGTTGCAGTGCCAGCAATTTGGCAACGCTAGCATTCAGACGCTGAGCATGTGGATGGCTGGGACCGAATTTCTTTCTACGGTTTAGCAACTGGGGTAGGGAAATGAATTTGCGTGCTAAAATCAGATGGTGGTGTACTGCTAGCAGATTGCCAGCAAGTACTTGGGACACCTATTGCTATACCATCATTCCTCTCAGTGCAGATTTTTGAGAGGACTGGAGGTTTAGTGGGGTTGGAGATCCCAGATGAGGAGCAAGGAGAAGTCCGCCTTTTTCTTTGATGTGGGTCTTTCAAGTGCTGTGGCCAACGGACTGCATGGGAGGTCGTCATATGTCTGGTCAAGCATGTGGTGTCCAAGCGGCTGCTGTTTTGGCCACGCTTGATCCGCTTCAGACAAAGGTTGCAAACAGCAATGGTGCGATCGCTGCACACATGTCAAAAAAGGCCCACACCAAAGAGAATCCCCGATTTTCTAAATCAGCGGGGAGTCAGCAGCGCCCTGCACCTGCGGAGCTCTGTGGTGTGATACAATAGAATGGCTGCCCTTAAGCTGCCCCCTGGGGGGGCATCCTGCCTTGTTGGAGATGTGCCTTCTCCTCCGCTCTTCTATCAGGCACCCAAGTAGAGTCAGTGACGTCATCATCCCCTCCCTGCTTGTCACTGGAGCAAACTTGGCAGTATGTTGCAGCTGGGGGAACATGACTGCCAGTTTCTTGTCCTTTTTGGGCACCCCCTCTCTCTAGGCTCACGTTACTCCCTTCCTCAACCTGGGTACCAACATCGGAGCCTAAATGAGGAGGGTGCAGATCAGCTGGGAATAAGGATGGTCAAAAAGTTAGAGGGGTTTTTAAACTAGGCAACGGGGGGGGGGGTCCAGAGATGGTGAGAGTCATCGTGGAATATATTCCAGAGGGTAGTATTAGGGGCATTAGTGGTAGGGTAACCAAAGCACATAAACCCAAAGTAAGTATAGTAGCAAGTCCTAGTTGCAATCTCGGAACACCCAAGAGGATAGTATGTGACCGGTCAAAATATATTAATGCATTAAAGTGTTTGTTCACCAGTGCCAGAAGTCTTCCAAGCAAAATAGGCGAGTTTGAAGCTCTGGTGCATGAGGAGAGCTATGATGTAATCGGTATTGCTGAAACTTGGCTTCATTCCTCACATGACTGGGCTAATAATATTCCTGGCTATGCACTCTTTCGGAGAGACAGGGTAAAAAGGAAAGGTGGAGGGGTCTGTCTATGTGAGAAGTGATCGCAAAGCGAGTGTGAAAGAGGACCTGGTGGATGGAGAGTGTGATGCGTCTGAAGCATTATGGGTGGAACTGCATACAGATGTGCGTAGTTCAAAGTTAATCATTGGAGTTTGTTATAGACCACCCAATGTTAATGAGGAGGTGGAGACTCAGCTCCTTGCACAGATGAAAAGGGCTGGGACGGTGATAACAATGGGGGATTTTAGCTACCCAGAAATTGACTGGAGTAATGGCACTGCTGGGACAGTTAAAGGGCAAAAATTTAGTTTATTGAGGCCCCAACTAGGAATGATGCTCTGTTGGACCTGGTAATATCAAACCATTCAGAGCGTATTACTAATGTTCAGATAAAGGAACACATGGGTAGCAGTGACCATAACATGATTTAATTTGATGTTAGCTGTAAGCAAAAATCACATACGGTAAAGATAAAAACACTTAATTTCAAGAGAGCAAATTTTGCAAGGATGAGGGCTGCTCTCCAGGACTTAGACTGGGAGGGAATATTGGCATCAATGGGCACAGAACAGAAATGGGAATTCTTCAAAAAGACTGTTTGTGAACTCACTGCAAAGTATATTCCCATGGGCAATAAGTTTAAAAGGCTAAAAATAAAACCTATGTGGCTCACGGCCAAAGTTAAAAAAGCTATAAACTACAAGAAAAGAGCTTATAAAAATGAGGGAACACTAGTGTCATTTAACCACTTGCCGCCCGCCCTATAGCGGATTGACGGCGGCAAAGTGGTTTTAAAATCCTGACTGGACGTCATATGACGTCCTCAGGATTTTAAGCCGCTGCGCGCCCCCGGGGGCGCGCATCGCGGCGATCGTTGTTGCAGGGTGTCAGTCTGACACCCCGCAACTCCGATCTAGGTAAAGAGTCTCCGACGGAGACTCTTTACCACGTGATCAGCCGTGTCCAATCACGGCTGATCACATGTAAACAGGAAAAGCCGGTAATCGGCTTTTCCTCACTCGCGTCTGTCAGACGCGAGTAGAGGAGAGCCAATCGGCTGCTCCTCTGACAGGGGGGGTTTGTGCTGATCAATTATCAGCACAGCCCCCCGAGGATGCCCACACTGGACCACCAGGGATGCCACTGGACCACCAGGGATGTCCATTACAAGGTATGCCTCCCTAAACCACCAGGGATTGAAATCAGTGCCCCCTAATGGATGCCAATTAGTGCCCCTAATGGATGCCAATCAGTGCCCACAATGGGCATCACTGATTGGCAGGCATTATTGTTTGGCACTGATTGGCATCCATTAACACATTACAGTGCCACCTATCAGTGCCCATCCATGCCACCTATCGGTGCCCATTCGCGCTGCCTATCGGTGCCCATTCGCGCTGCCTATCGGTGCACATCCGCGCTGCCTATCGGTACCCATCCGCGCTGCCTATCGGTGCCCATCCGCACTGCCTATCGGTGCCCATCCGCGCTGCCTTATCAGTGCCCGTCAGTGCAGCCCCATCAGTGCCCATCAGTGAAGGAGAAAACGTACTAATTTACAAAGTTTTGTAACTGAAACAAAGTTTTTCTTTCAAAATTTTCGGTCTTTTTTAAAAAAAATTGCAGAAAATAAAAATCGCAGAGGTGATCAAATACCACCAAAAGAAAGCTCTATGTGTGGGAACAAATGGATAAAAATTTAGTTTGGGTACAGTGTAGCATGACCGCGCAATTGTCATTCAAAGTGCAACAGTGCCGAAAGCTGAAAATTGGTCTGGGCAGGAAGCTGTATAAGTGCCCTGTATGGAAGTGGTTAAATATTACAAAGAATATAACAGGATAAGTAAAAAGGAAATCAAGGATGCAAAAATTC
Organism: Rana muscosa; assembly: GCA_029206835.1. NCBI lineage: Eukaryota > Metazoa > Chordata > Amphibia > Anura > Ranidae > Rana > Rana muscosa. The sequence continues at coordinate 274,424,652 of CM055120.1, read as the reverse complement.
AAAACGAACGACAGATTGCAAAAGATAATAGGACAAACCCCAAAAAATTCTTAAAATCTATTATTAGTAAAAAGATCAAGTCTGAGCATGTAGGCCCTTTACAAAATAATCTAGAGTGGGTGACTGGGGACAAAGAGAAGGCTAATTTATTAAATACTTTCTTCAGCTCTGTGTATTCAAAAGAGCATGGGGGAGCTCATGTCCAAAATGAGGGTGGTAGTGACACAGCCCAAAATCCACAATGGCTCAAAAGTGATATGGTCCAGAAATATTTAGACAGAATAAAGGTGGATAAAGCACCTGGACCAGATGGCATCCACCCACGGATCCTAAAAGAATTGAGCTCTGTAATTTCAAAGCCATTGTATCTCATTTTTAGGGACTCATTAATGACTGGAATAGTACCACTGGATTGGCGCAGGGCCAATGTGGTGCCTATATTTAAAAAGGGAACAAAGTCTTTACCAAGTAACTATAGACCTGTTAGTTTAACTTCTATAGTTGGGAAGATACTGGAGAGATTAATAAAAGACCACATGGATGAGTTCTTGCTGGAAAAAAAATATTTTAAACAACAGACCGCATGGATTCATGAAAGACAGAAGTTGTCAGACAAACCTGATTTCTTTTTATGAAGAGGTAAGTAAAACCTTGGACAGAGGGGTGGCGGTGGACGTGGTATACTTGGATTTTGCAAAAGCGTTCGATACAGTTCCCCACACATGGCTCATGTGCAGGGTAAAGTCTACAGGCTTGGAAATATCAATTTGTAAATGGATAGAAAACTGGTTAATGTTCTGGTTAATGATTCTTACTCTGAATGGTCTAAGGGTATCTATCAGTGGTGTACCCCAAGGTTCAGTGTTGGGACCCTTACTTTTTAATAGCTTTATAAATGATGTTGGGTCTGAGATCAAAAGTAAAAGTATATTTCTGTCTTTGCAGATGACACTAAGCTATGCAGTGGAATAACGTCCTTACAGGATGTAGCTAATTTACAAGCCGACCTCAATGCTCTGTCTAATTGGGCGACTATTTGGCAGATGAGGTTTAATGTTGATAAATGTAAAGTTATGCACTTGAGGGCTAAGAATATGAATGCATCATACATAATAGGGGGAGTACAACTGGGGAGATCCGTAGTGGAGAAGGATCTGGGTTTTTTTGTAGATCATAGGCTCAATAATGGCATGCAATGCCAAGCTGCGGTTTCCAAAGCAAGCAAAGTCCTTTCTTGTATTAAGAGAGGTATGGACTCCAGAGAGAGAGAGAGAGAGATATCATTTTGCCCCTGTACAAATCATTAGTAAGACCTCATCTGGAATATGCAGTTCAGTTTTGGGCCCCAGTTCTCAAAAAGGATATTGGGGAACTGGAGAAAGTGCAGAGAAGGGCAACCAAACTGATAAGAGGCATGGTGGAGCTCAGCTATGAGGAAAGATTAGAGGAACTGAAGTTATTCACTCTTGAGAAGAGGAGATTAAGAGGGGTTATGATCAACATGTACAAATATATAAGGGGTCCATTTAGTGAACTTGGTGTTGAGTTATTCACTTTACGGTCAACACAAAGGACAAGGAACACTCTTTACGTCTAAATGAAAAGAGATTCCACCTGTAAATACGGAAAGGTTTCTTCACAGTAAGAGCTGTGAAAATGTGGAATAGACTCCCTGCAGAGGTGGTTCTGGCCAGCTCAGTAGATTGCTTCAAGAAAGGCCTGGATTCTTTATTAAATGTACATAATATAACTGGGTACTAACATTTTATCGGTAAAGTTGATCCGGGGAATATCCAATTGCCTCTCGGGGGATCAGGAAGGAATTTTTTCCCCTGCTGTAGCAAATTGGATCATGCTCTGCTGGGGTTTTTCGCCTTCCTCTGGATTAACTATGGGTATAGAATTAGGTATATGGGATTGTATGATATTATTATTGAATTTTTTTATGGTTGAACTGGATGGACTTGTCTTTTTTCAACCTGACTAACTATGTAACTATTAACCACTTAAGCCCCGGACCATTTGGTAGCTAAAGGACCAGAGGTGAATTCAGAATTTTGCACTGCGCTGCTTTAACTGTAAATTGTGCGGACATGCAATGTTGTACCCAAACGAAATTTGCGTCCTTTTCTTCCCACAAATAGAGCTTTCTTTTAATGGTATTTGATTGCCTCTGCGATTTTTATTTTTTGCGATATAAACGGAAAAAGACCGAAAATTTTGAAAAAAAATTATATTTTCTACTTTTTGTTATAAGAAAAATTGAATAAACTCAATTTTAGTCATACATTTAGGCCAAAATGTATTCAGCCACATGTCTTTAGTAAAAAAAATGTCAATAAGCGTATATTTATCGGTTTGCGCAAAAGTTATAGCGTTTACAAACTAGGGTACATTTTCTGGAATTTACACAGCTTTTAATTTATGACTGCCTATCTCATTTCTTGAGGTGCTAAAATGACAGGGCAGTACAAAACCCCCCCAAATGACCCCATTTTAGAAAGTAGACACCCCAAGGAAATTGCTGAGAGGCATGTTGAGCCCATTGAATATTTTTTTTTTGTCCCAAGTGATTGAATAATGACAAAAAAAAAAAAATTACAAAAAGTTGTCACTAAATGATATATTGCTCGCACATGCCATGGTTATATGTGGAATTGCACCCCAAAATACATTCTGCTGCTTCTCCTGAGTACGGGGATACCACATGTGTGGGACTTTTTAGGAGCCTAGCCACGTACGGGACCCCGGAAACCAAGCACCGCCTTCAGGATTTCTAAGGGCGCAAATTTTTGATTTCACTCCTCACTACCTATCACAGTTTTGAAGGCCATAAAATGCCAAAACAGCACAAAACCCCCCCAAATGACCCCATTTTAGAAAGTAGACACCCCAAGGAAATTGCTGAGAGGCCTGTTGAGCCCATTGAATATTTTTTTTTTTGTCCCAAGTGATTAAATAATGACAAAAAAAAAAAAATTACAAAAAGTTGTCACTAAATAATATATTGCTCACACATGCCATGGTTATATGTGGAATTGCACCCCAAAATACATTCTGATGCTTCTCCTGAGTACGGGGATACCACATGTGTGGGACTTTTTAGGAGCCTAGCCACGTACGGGACCCCGGAAACCAAGCACCGCCTCCAGGATTTCTAAGGGCGCAAATTTTTGATTTCACTCCTCACTACCTATCACAGTTTTGAAGGCCATAAAATGCCAAAATAGCACAAACCCCCCCCAAATGACCCCATTTTGGAAAGTAGACACCCCAAGCTGTTTGCTGAGAGGCATGGTGAGTATTTTACAGCTCTCATTTGTTTTTGAAAATGAAGAAAGAACATTTTTTTTTTTTTATTTTTTTTTTCAATTTTCAAAACTTTGTGACAAAAAGCGAGATCTGAAAAATACTCACAATACCTCTCAGCAAATAGCTTGGGGTGTCTACTTTCCAAAATGGGGTCATTTGGGGGGGTTTTGTGCCATCTGGGCATTCCATGGCCTCCGAAACTGTGATAGGCAGTGAGAAGTGAAATCAAAAATTGACACCCTTAGAAAGCCTGAAGGCGGTGCTTGGTTTTTGGGGTCCCGTACGCGGCTAGGCTCCCAAAAAGTCTCACACATGTGGTATCCCCATACTCAGGAGAAGCAACAGAATGTATTTTGGGGTGTAATTCCACATATGCCCATGGCATGTTTGAGTAATATATCATTTAGTGACAACTTTGTGCAAAAAAAAAAAAAAAAAAAATATTTTTCCGCAACTTGTGTCAACATATAAAATATTCCATGGACTCGACATGCCTCTCAGTATATAGCTTGGGGTGTCTACTTTCCAAAATGGGGTCATTTGGGGGGGTTTTGAACTGTTCTGGCATTTTATACACAACATTAGGAAGCTTACATCCACTCTTCTAACCACTTGAAGACAAAGCCCTTTTTGACACTTTTTGTTTACATGAAAACATATTTTTTTTTTGCAAGAAAATTATGTTGAACCCCCAAACATTATATGTATTTTTAAAGCAAAGGCCCTACAGAATAAAATGGTGGGTGTTGCATTTTTTTTTCTACACAGAATTTGCGCAGCGATTTTTCAAACGCATTTTTTTGGGAAAAAATACACTTTTTTTAATTTTAATGCACTAAAACACACTATATTGCCCAAATGTTTGATGAAATAAAAAAGATGATCTTAGGCCGAGTACATAGATACCAAACACGACATGCTTTAAAATTTCGCACAAACGCGCATTGGCGACAAACTACATACATTTTTAAAAGCCTTTAAAAGCATTTACAGGTTACCCTGTTAGATTTACAGAGGAGGTCTACTGCTAAAATTACTGCCCTCGATCTGACCTTCGCGGTGATACCTCACATGCATGGTGCAATTGCTGTTTACATATGACGCCAGACCAACGCTTGCGTTCGCCATTGGGCAAGAGCAGGGCAGGATAGGGGTGTTTTTTTGTTTTTTTTTATTATTAATTTTGCTTTTTTATTTTATTTTTAAACTGTTGCTTCCATATTTATTTATTTTTAGCACTTTTATTGTTATCTCAGGGAATGTAAATATCCCCTATGATAGCAATAGGTAATGACAGGTACTCTTTTTTGAAAAAACTGGGGTCTATTGGACCCTAGATCTTTCCTCTGCCCTCAAAGCATCTGACCACACCAAGATCGGTGTGATAAAATGCTTTCCCAATTTCCCAATGGCGCTTTTTATATCCGGGGGGGGGACATTCCCTCCCACTGCTTGTAAAAGCAGTCCAGAGGCTAATTAGCCACTAGGATTGCTTTTACATGAAAGCCGGCCGCTGGCTGAAAAGAATGATACCAAGATGATACCTAAACCCGCAGGCATCATTCTGGTATAAACATTCAAAGTCCAGCAACATACCAGTACGTTGCTGGTCCTTGTTGGACATGTATTGTAATCTTTTTTTTCATGCAGCCTGTTGGCTGAACGAAAAAAAAAGATTGATCGGTGGGTATGCCCACCATTAGAATACCGCCCTTCATCCACTCACTTCTAATGATGGGCACCATTTATATATGCCGAAGCATGGGGGCATCTTCTCGCAAAAGTTATGCCGCGTACACATGGTCAGACTTTTCCACGGGCAAGCCTCCGTCGGAATTTCGACCGTATATACGCGGCATTAGGAGCAAAATCGCTCCTCCGCTCCTGCTGCCCCAATGCTTCGGCATATATGCTTTTTTTTTTTAACTGTGGTGGTGAAATCACCTCCTACAGCACTGGAGTCGCAGGGATCAGGCCTGTCTCTGCGAACGCTGCAGTTATGTGTGTTGTGTTTTGCAAGTGACAGTGATCGATCGATACTGCACTTCGGTGGCCTGGGCTGGACGGAGGGGCAAAACGCAGGTGCTAGCAGGTATCTGGGCTGATCCCACTAACAGTGCGTTTTTGGCAACCCTAAACTGCTGGGGACGCTAGTATAGATATGATCAGATATTGAGCTGATCAGATACTATACCACTAAGGGGGGTGTATGCTTCACGTGTGGGTGTTAGCGCTACTGGCACTAACCTGACGCTGCCTGGGGTGTGACGCAGACCCTCTCTGACGCTAAAACCTAACTGATATCACCCGCCGGGCGATCAGGGGGTTAAACCTTTATTGGGTTATATACGGCGGGTGCCCTGACACTATAAAAAGCAAACTAACTAACCAGCGTCACCCGTAACACTTATATGATGATCACTGGTGAAAGGGTTAACTAGGGGCAATTAGGGGGTTAAAACCTTTATTAGGTAATATATGGGGGTACCTGACGCTATATAAAAACCTGACGGCGAACCTAAAAAAAAATTACTGGCTACCTATCGGCATCACCGACACTAAGACAACGATCATAAAAACGATTGCTTAGCGACAGTGGTGATAGGGGGTGAAAGGGTTACCTGGGGGGCGATCAGGGGGTTAAACCTTTATTAGATAATATATGGGGGTACCTGACGCTATAAAAACCTGCGGCGAACCTAAAAAAAATTACTGGCTACCGATCAGCATCACCGACGCTAAGACATCGATCAGAAAAATGATCGCATAGTGACGGCGGTGCTAGGGGGTGAAAGGGTTACCTGGGGGGTGATCAAGGGGGTTAAACCTTTATTAGATAATATATGGGGGTACCTGACGCTATAAAAACCTGCGGCGAACCTAAAAAAAATTACTGGCTACCGATCAGCATCGCCGACGCTAAGACATCGATCAGAAAAATTATCGCTTAGTGACAGTGGTGATAGGGGGTGAAAGGGTTACCTGGGGGGGCGATCAAGGGGGTTAAACCTTTATTAGGTAATATATGGGGGTACCCAACGCTATAAAAACCTGCGGCGAACCTAAAAAAAATTACTGGCTACCGATCAGCATCGCCGACGCTAAGACATCGATCAGAAAAATTATAACTTAGTGACAGTGGTGATAGGGGGTGAAAGGGTTACCTGGGGGGCGATCAAGGGGGTTAAACCTTCATTAGGTAATATATGGGGGTACCCGACGCTATAAAAACCTGCGGCGAACCTAAAAAAAATTACTGGCTACCGATCAGCATCACCGACGCTAAGACATCGATCAGAAAAATGATTGCTTAGTGACGGCGGTGCTAGGGGGTGAAAGGGTTATCTGGGGGGTGATCAGGGGGTTAAACCTTTATCAGGGGGGGTTAGGGGGCTACACTGGACCTAAAACTAAATGTAGTGACACTTTTACAGTCACAAATGTCACTGATTGCAGTGATCACTAAATAAATGGTCACTGCAATCAGTGACACTGTGACTGGGGGCTGGGGGGGGGCTGGGGGTGATCTGGGGGGGCCTGGGGGGGGCGATTTATGTGCCTATGTGTCCTGGTGTCAGTGTGCTGTTTTGTGTACTAACCTGGCATCTTCTCCTGTACGGCGCTCGGTATATGTGAGCGCCCCAGGAGAGATGACATCACTTCCTCCTTCCTGGCAGGCAGGGGAAGCTCTCTCATTTGCCGGGAGCGATCGAGAGGGGGTGGCTGGAATCGAACGGCCGTCCCCTCATGCCGGATCGCTCCCGAAGGTAAAACGACCACCCACTGTAAAGAAGGGGGGTCCGATCGGACCCCCCAACTATACAAAGGCAATCACGTATATGTACGTGATTCTGCCTGTCGGTGCCATTCTGCTGACGTATATTTACAGTGGGCGGTCATTAAGTGGTTAAATCGCTGCACATTCTTCAGCAGCATGTACCCGACACTGTGGTTGAATAGTTCGGGGGACTCCTCCGTGCATGACGGTGGGGCTAGAAGTTAAACTAGAAGTTAAACTAACAGGTCTATAGTTACTTGGTAAAGACTTTGTTCCCTTTTTAAATGGAAGGCGTGACTATGGATAAGGAGCCGGTGGAATAGGCTGCTTTGGCAGTTGCATTGGAAGGCAAACTACTCTGAGCCTAGGTGACAGAGGATGAGGACGGCTTTGTTATCCACTCCACCAACTCTTCTGCATGTTGTGGATCAATAACACGGCCAGCAGCAGAAAAATAGGACAAGCGTGCCCCACGGCCACGTGCAGAGGATGCACCATGTCCACGATCAGCACTGTTGACTATACGCAGAGCATGCTTGCCCTCTTTTAGTTGCCTGTAAGCGTCTGCCTCTCCTTGGTGGCCTTCCGGACATGATGTATATTTTGTTTTTCTACACTGTATTAGATACTGTGTACATCACCAGACAAGTTGTAGCAAGTGCACTATGGCTGCATTGTATTGTGTACTGTGCACACAAACCAGAAAAGTAGTAGTAGCAACTGCACTACGTGTGCACTGTATTGTGTACTGTGTACACCACCAGAAGTGTAGTAGCAACTAGTGTTGAGCGGACCCGAACTGTAAAGTTCGGGTCCGTACCGAATTTTGGCGTTTTCCCGACCCCGGACCCGGACCCGGATTTTGCGCTAAAGTCCGGGTTCGGGTCCGGATTCGGGAATTTAATGGCGCAGTTAGAAATGCTTCAGGGGCCAGCCAATCACCATTTGATTAGCTGGTGTGCCCTTAGAAGCCATCATAGCCATGCCTACTAATGGCATGGCTGTGATTGGTCAGTGCAACATGTGACCCAGCATGTGACCAGCTTCTATATAAGCAAGAGGCACACAGCACAGATCGTCACTCTGCTTTTAGACAGTGTAGGGAAAGGATCCTGGCTGCTGTTGCTGTGAGGGAGAGAATTATATGATAGGAGTTAGTCCTGATTCTGCAATCTACTGATAGAAAAGATAGAGAGACAGTGTAGTGTAGTGTAGGGGCAGGATCCTGTTTGTGCTTTCAGGGAGAGAGATTTAGATAGGAGTCCAGATTGAGAGATATAATAGCTCAGCGATCTGCATAGGTTTATCTGTTTGTGTTGCAAGCTCAGTGCACCAGCACTGCATTACGTTGAGTGATACACCTATTCCATACTGTGGCTGTATTGTGCTCTTGCTAAAAGACCCATTTCGGGCAGAAAAAAAAAAAAAAAAAAAGGCACTTTATTGTGCTTTTGCTAAAAAGACCCATTTTTGGGCCCCCCCAAAAAAAAAGGCACTTTATTGTGCTGTTGCAAAAAAAAAAAAAGGCACTTTGTTGTGCGCAAAAAAGACCTATTTTTGGGCAAAAAAAATATTTTGCAGTGTATATCTCTAGTTGTGTGAAATAACCAATTTCTATATATTTTTCTTGTACTATGCTATACTAAAAAAAAAAAACAACCTTTTTTTTGAATAGCATTCTCTGCAGCTGTGCGATTCAGCGGTTATATACTGTTGGGGTTGTTGTGCTCTTGCAAAAAACGCCATTTAGGGCCACAGACAATATTTTGCAGTGTGAAATACACATCTGGAGGTGTGTGAAAAAACAACATTATTTTTAAAAAGCATTCTCTGGCCTCTGCAGCTGTGCGATTCAGCGGTTATATACTGTTGGGGTTGTTGTGCTCTTCCAAAAAACGCCATTTAGGGCCACAGAAAATAAATTGCAGTGTGAAATACACATGTGGAGGTGTGTAAAATAAACAATTTCTATATATTGTACAGTGCTATACTAAAAAAAAAAACATTTTTTTTGAATAGCATTCTCTGCACTTCTATAGCTGTGCGATTCAGTGGTTAAATACTGTGGTTGTGTTGTGCTCTTCCAAAAAACGCCATTTAGGGCCACAGAAAATATTTTGCAGTGTGAAATACACATCTGGAGGTGTGTGAAAAAACAACATTATTTTTAAAAAGCATTCTCTGGCCTCTGCAGCTGTGCGATTCAGCGGTTATATACTGTTGGGGTTGTTGTGCTCTTGCAAAAAACGCCATTTAGGGCCACAGAAAATATTTTGCAGTGTGAAATACACATCTGGAGGTGTGTGAAAAAACAACATTATTTTTGAATAGCATTCTCTGGCCTCTGCAGCTGTGCGATTCAGCGGTTATATACTGTTGGGGTTGTTGTGCTCTTCCAAAAAACGCCATTTAGGGCCACAGAAAATAAATTGCAGTGTGAAATACACATGTGGAGGTGTGTAAAATAAACAATTTCTATATATTGTACAGTGCTATACTAAAAAAAACAACATTTTTTTTGAATAGCATTCTCTGCACTTCTATAGCTGTGCGATTCAGTGGTTAAATACTGTGGTTGTGTTGTGCTCTTCCAAAAAACGCCATTTAGGGCCACAGAAAATATTTTGCAGTGTGAAATACACATCTGGAGGTGTGTGAAAAAACAACATTATTTTTAAAAAGCATTCTCTGGCCTCTGCAGCTGTGCGATTCAGCGGTTATATACTGTTGGGGTTGTTGTGCTCTTGCAAAAAACGCCATTTAGGGCCACAGAAAATATTTTGCAGTGTGAAATACACATCTGGAGGTGTGTGAAAAAACAACATTATTTTTGAATAGCATTCTCTGGCCTCTGCAGCTGTGCGATTCAGCGGTTATATACTGTTGGGGTTGTTGTGCTCTTCCAAAAAACGCCATTTAGGGCCACAGAAAATAAATTGCAGTGTGAAATACACATGTGGAGGTGTGTAAAATAAACAATTTCTATATATTGTACAGTGCTATACTAAAAAAAACAACATTTTTTTTGAATAGCATTCTCTGCACTTCTATAGCTGTGCGATTCAGTGGTTAAATACTGTGGTTGTGTTGTGCTCTTCCAAAAAACGCCATTTAGGGCCACAGAAAATATTTTGCAGTGTGAAATACACATCTGGAGGTGTGTGAAAAAACAACATTATTTTTAAAAAGCATTCTCTGGCCTCTGCAGCTGTGCGATTCAGCGGTTATATACTGTTGGGGTTGTTGTGCTCTTGCAAAAAATGCCATTTAGGGCCACAGAAAATATTTTGCAGTGTGAAATACACATCTGGAGGTGTGTGAAAAAACAACATTATTTTTGAATAGCATTCTCTGGCCTCTGCAGCTGTGCGATTCAGCGGTTATATACTGTTGGGGTTGTTGTGCTCTTCCAAAAAACGCCATTTAGGGCCACAGAAAATAAATTGCAGTGTGAAATACACATCTGGAGGTGTGTAAAATAAACAATTTCTATATATTGTACAGTGCTATACTAAAAAAAACAACATTTTTTTTGAATAGCATTCTCTGCACTTCTATAGCTGTGCGATTCAGTGGTTAAATACTGTGGTTGTGTTGTGCTCTTCCAAAAAACGCCATTTAGGGCCACAGAAAATATTTTGCAGTGTGAAATACACATCTGGAGGTGTGTGAAAAAACAACATTATTTTTAAAAAGCATTCTCTGGCCTCTGCAGCTGTGCGATTCAGCGGTTATATACTGTTGGGGTTGTTGTGCTCTTGCAAAAAACGCCATTTAGGGCCACAGAAAATATTTTGCAGTGTGAAATACACATCTGGAGGTGTGTGAAAAAACAACATTATTTTTGAATAGCATTCTCTGGCCTCTGCAGCTGTGCGATTCAGCGGTTATATACTGTTGGGGTTGTTGTGCTCTTCCAAAAAACGCCATTTAGGGCCACAGAAATTAAATTGCAGTGTGAAATACACATGTGGAGGTGTGTAAAATAAACAATTTCTATATATTGTACAGTGCTATACTAAAAAAAACAACATTTTTTTTGAATAGCATTCTCTGCACTTCTATAGCTGTGCGATTCAGTGGTTAAATACTGTGGTTGTGTTGTGCTCTTCCAAAAAACGCCATTTAGGGCCACAGAAAATATTTTGCAGTGTGAAATACACATCTGGAGGTGTGTGAAAAAACAACATTATTTTTAAAAAGCATTCTCTGGCCTCTGCAGCTGTGCGATTCAGCGGTTATATACTGTTGGGGTTGTTGTGCTCTTCCAAAAAACGCCATTTAGGGCCACAGAAAATAAATTGCAGTGTGAAATACACATGTGGAGGTGTGTAAAATAAACAATTTCTATATATTGTACAGTGCTATACTAAAAAAAACAACATTTTTTTTGAATAGCATTCTCTGCACTTCTATAGCTGTGCGATTCAGTGGTTAAATACTGTGGTTGTGTTGTGCTCTTGCAAAAAACGCCATTTAGGGCCACAGAAAATAAATTGCAGTGTGAAATACACCTGTGGAGGTGTGTAAAATAAACAATTTCTATATATTGTACAGTGCTATAGTAAAAAAAACAAAATTTTTTTTGAATAGCATTCTCTGCACTTCTATAGCTGTGCGATTCAGTGGTTAAATACTGTGGTTGTGTTGTGCTCTTGCAAAAAACGCCATTTAGGGCCACAGAAAATATTTTGCAGTGTGAAATACACATGTGGAGGTGTGTAAAATAAACAATTTCTATATATTGTACAGTGCTATAGTAAAAAAAACAACATTTTTTTTGAATAGCATTCTCTGCACTTCTATAGCTGTGCGATTCAGTGGTTAAATACTGTGGTTGTGTTGTGCTCTTGCAAAAAACGCCATTTAGGGCCACAGAAAATATTTTGCAGTGTGAAATACACATGTGGAGGTGTGTAAAATAAACAATTTCTATATATTGTACAGTGCTATAGTAAAAAAAACAACATTTTTTTTGAATAGCATTCTCTGCACTTCTATAGCTGTGCGATTCAGTGGTTAAATACTGTGGTTGTGTTGTGCTCTTGCAAAAAACGCCATTTAGGGCCACAGAAAATATTTTGCAGTGTGAAATACACATGTGGAGGTGTGTAAAATAAACAATTTCTATATATTGTACAGTGCTATAGTAAAAAAAAAAACATTTTTTTTGAATAACATTCTCTGCACTTCTATAGCTGTGCGATTCAGTGGTTAAATACTGTGGTTGTGTTGTGCTCTTGCAAAAAACGCCATTTAGGGCCACAGAAAATATTTTGCAGTGTGAAATACACATGTGGAGATGTGTAAAATAAACAATTTCTATATATTGTACAGTGCTATACTAAAAAAAACAACATTTTTTTTGAATAGCATTCTCTGCACTTCTATAGCTGTGCGATTCAGTGGTTAAATACTGTGGTTGTGTTGTGCTCTTGCAAAAAACGCCATTTAGGGCCACAGAAAATATTTTGCAGTGTGAAATACACATGTGGAGGTGTGTAAAATAAACAATTTCTATATATTGTACAGTGCTATAGTAAAAAAAACAACATTTTTTTTGAATAGCATTCTCTGCACTTCTATAGCTGTGCGATTCAGTGGTTAAATACTGTGGTTGTGTTGTGCTCTTGCAAAAAACGCCATTTAGGGCCACAGAAAATATTTTGCAGTGTGAAATACACATGTGGAGGTGTGTAAAATAAACAATTTCTATATATTGTACAGTGCTATAGTAAAAAAAACAACATTTTTTTTGAATAGCATTCTCTGCACTTCTATAGCTGTGCGATTCAGTGGTTAAATACTGTGGTTGTGTTGTGCTCTTCCAAAAAACGCCATTTAGGGCCACAGAAAATATTTTGCAGTGTGAAATACACATGTGGAGGTGTGTAAAATAAACAATTTCTATATATTGTACAGTGCTATAGTAAAAAAAACAACATTTTTTTTGAATAACATTCTCTGCACTTCTATAGCTGTGCGATTCAGTGGTTAAATACTGTGGTTGTGTTGTGCTCTTGCAAAAAACGCCATTTAGGGCCACAGAAAATATTTTGCAGTGTGAAATACACATGTGGAGGTGTGTAAAATAAACAATTTCTATATATTGTACAGTGCTATACTAAAAAAAAAAACATTTTTTTTGAATAGCATTCTCTGCACTTCTATAGCTGTGCGATTCAGTGGTTAAATACTGTGGTTGTGTTGTGCTCTTGCAAAAAACGCCATTTAGGGCCACAGAAAATATTTTGCAGTGTGAAATACACATGTGGAGGTGTGTAAAATAAACAATTTCTATATATTGTACAGTGCTATAGTAAAAAAAACAACATTTTTTTTGAATAGCATTCTCTGCACTTCTATAGCTGTGCGATTCAGTGGTTAAATACTGTGGTTGTGTTGTGCTCTTGCAAAAAACGCTATTTAGGGCCACAGAAAATATTTTGCAGTGTGAAATACACATGTGGAGGTGTGTAAAATAAACAATTTCTATATATTGTACAGTGCTATACTAAAAAAAACAACATTTTTTTTGAATAGCATTCTCTGCACTTCTATAGCTGTGCGATTCAGTGGTTAAATACTGTGGTTGTGTTGTGCTCTTCCAAAAAACGCCATTTAGGGCCACAGAAAATATTTTGCAGTGTGAAATACACATGTGGAGGTGTGTAAAATAAACAATTTCTATATATTGTACAGTGCTATAGTAAAAAAAACAACATTTTTTTTGAATAACATTCTCTGCACTTCTATAGCTGTGCGATTCAGTGGTTAAATACTGTGGTTGTGTTGTGCTCTTGCAAAAAACGCCATTTAGGGCCACAGAAAATATTTTGCAGTGTGAAATACACATGTGGAGGTGTGTAAAATAAACAATTTCTATATATTTTCCTTGTACTGTGCTATACTAAAAAAAACAACCTTTTTTTTTGAATAGCATTTTCTGTAGCTGTGCGATTCAGCGGTTACGTGCTGTGGGTGTGTTGTGGTCTGGCAAAAAACGCCATTTAGGGCCACAGAAAATATTTTGCAGTGTGAAATACACATCTGGAGGTGTGTGTAAAAAAACAATTTCTATATATTTTCCTTGTACTGTGCTATACTAAAAAAAAAACCTTTTTTTTTGAATAGCATTTTCTGTAGCTGTGCGATTCAGCGGTTACGTGCTGTGGGTGTGTTGTGGTCTGGCAAAAAACGCCATTTAGGGCCACAGAAAATATTTTGCAGTGTGAAATACACATCTGGAGGTGTGTGTAAAAAAACAATTTCTATATATTTTCCTTGTACTGTGCTATACTAAAAAAAACAACCTTTTTTTTTTTTGAATAGCATTTTCTGCAGTTCTGTAGCTGTGCGTTTCAGCCATTACGTACTGTGGGTGTGTTGTGGTCTTCCAAAAAACGCCATTTAGGGCAAGATCCTAAATTTGGAAAATATGAGGGGAAGGTCAAAGGGACGTGGTGGCCCCGGTCGTGGTGCTGCTGGTGGAGCTCCTGTTGCAGGGAGAGGACGTGGTGGATCTGTGCCAGCTACACGCACAAGTGAAACACCTTCCTCAGGTGCGAGTAGGCGACCGAGCCTGCGGCGGTATTTTGTCGCGCCTAATGAGGCTGTACCAATGTTTAGGCCAGGACAAGTACAGGCGATAGTAGATTGGGTTGCTGACAGTGCCTCGGGTTCCTTCACATTGTCTCCCATCCACTCTTCTGCTGAAAGATCAGAGTTGGCACCTGAAGCCCATGTCCATCAGTCTTTCACCTCACCCCCTTGCAAATCAGCCAAGCAGTCTGAGCCCCAAATCATGTAGCAGTCTCTTCTGCTTTTCGATGACTCTGTTAGCAGGGTTTCCCAGGGCCATCCACCTAGCCCTGCCCCAGAAGTGGAAGAGATTGAGTGCACCGATGCCCAACCACTTATGTTTCATGATGGGTACATGGGAGGACCATCGCAGCACGTCTCGGATGATGACGAAACACAGGTGCCAACTGCTGCTGCTTTCGCAATTGTGCAGACAGACATGGAGGGCAGGGGTGAAGACTGGGTGGAAGATGATGTGGAGGACGATGAGGTCCTCGACCCCACATGGAATCAACGTTATGCAGGTGACCAGTGTAGTTCGGAGGAAGAGGCGGTGGTCGCACAGAGCCACCAGCACAGCAGAAGAGGGAGCAGGGTGCAAAAACGGAGCATTCGTCCCCTAGACAGTACATCTGCTACTGCCCAACGCAGCAAGGGACCGAGCACACCAAAGCCAGGTCCAAGGACTTCCCTAGCGTGGCAGTTCTTCACACAGTGTGTTGATGACAAGACACGAGTGGTTTGCACGCTGTGCAATCAGAGCCTGAAGCGAGGCATAAACGTTCTCAACCTGAGCACAAGCTGCATGACCAGGCATCTAAGTGCAAAGCACGAGCTGCAGTGGAGTAGACACCTCAGAAACCAAGAAAGGTCTCTGGCTCCTCCTGCTTCCTCTTCTGCTGCAGTCTCGGCCTCTTCATCCACCTCTGTAGTGACAGTGGCACCTGTCACCCCGCAAACAGAGGATCTGCCAGCAACACTACCACCTGGGTCACCGACCATCTCCACAATGTCCCATGGAAGCGTTCAGCTCTCTATCTCCCAAACATTGGAGCGGAAGAGGAAGTACCCCCCTAGCCACCCGCGATCCCTGGCCCTGAATGCCAACATTTCAAAATTCCTGGCCTTTGAAATGCTGTCATTCCGTCTGGTGGAGACGCAGAGTTTTAAAAGCCTGATGGCATTGGCTGTCCCGCAGTACGTCGTGCCCAGCCGCCACTACTTTTCCAGGCGAGCCATCCCTTCCCTGCACAACCAGGTGGGGGACAAAATCAGGTGTGCACTGCGCAACGCCATCTGTGGCAAGGTCCACCTAACTACGGATGCGTGGACCAGTAAGCACGGTCAGGGACGTTATATCTCCCTAACAGCACACTGGGTAAATGCAGTGGCTGCTGGGCCTGAGGCAGATAGCGGTTTGGCGCATGTCCTTCCACCACCGAGGATTGCAGGGCGCTTCAGTTTGCCTCCTGTTGCTAACTCCTCCTTCTCCGCTTCCTCATCCTCTACCGCCTCCTCATCCATTCAGCGTAACACCTTCACCACCAACTTCAGCACAGCCAGGGGTAAACGACAGCAGGCAGTTTTAAAACTTTCCTGTTTGGGGGAAAATCCCCACACCGCGCAGGAGTTGTGGAGGGACATGGAACAACAGACCGATGAGTGGTTGCTGTCAGTGAGCCTCAAGCCCGGCCTGGTGGTGTGCGATAATGGGCGAAATCTCGTAGCAGCTCTGGGTCTAGCCGGTTTGACGCACATCCCTTGCCTGGCGCATGTGCTGAACTTGGTGGTCCAGAGGTTCCTTAAAAATTACCCCAATATGCCAGAGCTGCTGCAGAAAGTGCGGGCTGTCTGTGCGCACTTTCGGCGTTCTCACCCTGCTGCTGCTCGCCTGTCAGCGCTGCAGCGTAACTTCGGCCTTCCAGCTCACCGCCTCATATGTGACGTGCCCACAAGGTGGAACTCCACCTTGCACATGCTGGCCAGACTGTGCGAGCAGCAGCAGGCAATAGTGGAGTTTCAGCTGCAGCAATCACGCGTGAGTCGCTCTGCGGAACAGCACCACTTCACCACCAATAACTGGGCCTCCATGCGAGACCTGTGTGCCTTGTTGCGCTGTTTCGAGTACTCCACCAACATGGCCAGTGCCAATGACGCCGTTCTCAGCGTTACTATCCCAGTTCTATGCCTCCTTGAAAAAACGCTTCGTGCGATGATGGAAGAGGATGTGGCACAGGAGGATGAGGAGGAGGAGGAGGAAGCGGGATCATTTCAAAGGCTTTCAGGCCAGTCTTTCACAAGTGGCTACGAGGGTGGGTTCCTGCACCAACAAACGCCAGGTACACAATTGTCCGGCAGAAAGGGCACAGTTCTGGAGGATGACGAGGTGGAGGAGGAGGAGGAGGAGGAGGAGCCATGTTCACAGCAGGGTGGCACTCAGACCAGCTCGTGGCCATTACTGGTGCGTGGCTGGGGGGATACAGAGGACACAGACGATACACCTCCCACAGAGGACAGCTTTTCTTTGCCTCTGGGCAGCCTGGCACACATGAGCGATTACATGCTGCAGTGTTTCCGCAATGACAGCCGAGTTGCCCACATTTTAACTGGTGCTGATTACTGGGTGGCCACCCTGCTGGATCCCCGTTACAAGGACAACGTACCGTCCTTAATTCCCTCACTGGAGCGGGATCGTAAGATGCGCGAGTACAAGCGCACGCTGGTAGACGCGCTGCTGGTGGCATTCCCACCTGACAGCGGGCGTACGGTGGAAGCACAAGGCGAAGGCAGAGGAGGAGGAAGAGGTCGCCAACGCAGCCGGGGCACCGGCAGCACCTCAGAAGGCAGGGTTAGCATGGCCGAAATGTGGAAAAGCTTTGTCAGCACGCCACAACAACCAGCACCACCAGCTGAGATGGAACGTCTTAGCAGGAGGCAGCATTTCACCAACATGGTTGAGCAGTATGTGTCCACAGGCCTACACGTACTGGATGACGGGTCTGCCCCCTTTAACTTCTGGGTCTCCAAATTGGGCACATGGCCTGAGCTTGCCGTTTATGCCTTGGAGGTGCTGGCCTGCCCTGCAGCCAGTGTATTATCTGAACGTGTATTTAGCACGGCAGGGGGCGTTATCACAGACAAGCGCAGCCGCCTGTCCAGAGCCAATGTGGACAAGCTCACGTTCATTAAAATGAACCAGGCATGGATCCCACAGGACTTGTCCGTACCTTGTGCAGAATAGACATGTATACCGGTGTTGTGACAAAAACTGTCCGGCCATCGGATTGTGCCCGGCCCGTACTGCGCAGGCGCAGCGCTTGCGCAGTACAGAGGACAAGGAGATTCACAAAATCTCCGAAGATGAACGGCGCCTGCGCTGTGAGTGCAGGTTCAAGCCCCACCATCCAAGAGGACATACGGTAGCACATAGTAACAGGGCCCCTCACGGGCTCGCTTCGATCGCGGCCTTGCTTGGCTCGGCTTGAACCACGGATGGTGTGGCCTTCACCTGAACTCAACACGCAGGCGCCGTTAGTCTTGGGAGATTTTTGAAATCCCCTTGTCCTACATACTCAGCAAGCGCAGTACAGGGCGGACACTATTCGACAGGGGACAGAATTCGACACATCACCGGCCTTACCCAGCCATTGTTGTATTTTTGAACCAGTGTTGGCTACCTCGTCCTCCTCCACCGCCGCTTCCACCTACACAGCCACATCCACCGCCACCTCAACCTCCTACTCCATATGGACCTCGTCCTGCTAGGCCAAGATTAAAATTTTTATTTTATTTTTTTGTAGCGCACAGATCCTTTCCCCCTTACCTGCCTTTATGTTGTTGGCTCTTCGCAGGAGGGAGAAAGGCACACCGCACTACCAGCCCGTATCCTCCTATATAAAGAGGTTGAGCGGTGTACTTGACGGGCCGTGTCCACAGCCGGAGTCAAAACTCCTCCAGAGGATGATTCTCACCTCTACTGTAGGTAGAGGCAAGTCCTTTAATTGCCAGTAAAGTCAATGTCCACACCAGCTGAAACTCCAACTCTTATTCTCTCATGGCAAAATAAACTGTACTCAGATAGAAAAGGTTAGAGCAAAGAAACAGGACAGCTTAAGGTGTGGAGGAGGTCCAGGCACAAACGTAGCACATTCACTTCACTGCTTAGGTTTCTCAAACAGTTTTTGGCGCACGGTCTCTGCCACAGACATTGAGGTTGGTCTCTGCCACAGACCGGGTGTACAAGGCCCCTGCCACGGGCCTGGAGAACTTTGGTCTCAGCCACAGACCAGGGTGTATAAGGCCCCTGCCACGGGCCGGTTGAATAAGGCCTCTGATACAGTCAAGGTGACCTTGAGCTTCTCCTTCTACGAACCTAGCCCATATCAAGGGGAAGACATCTCTCCAGGGAGTCAACAGACCATTCCTTCACCGTGACTCCCGCATCGGTCCATCAGAATGATCCTCCCTTCCCTGGAACAGGGTCCCCTACACGAGGCGGCTCTGGACTCCAGGCTTTACTCCCGCCCCTAGGCCTCCATACCCAGGGCAGCAAGAACTCCAGGATAGTACCTCACCCCGGGCTAAAGGTGCCCGAGATGGAACAGGAACACATGCACCCAGGCCGAAGGCACCTGGGCGCGGACCCCACTGGACATCAGCCCCCAGGCCAAAGGTCTGCCCCTTTTATATGCTCTCCCGGCATGCACAGCAGGTTCCCCGCCCCGCTGTACTACTGCCAAGAGGGGACACAAAAGGCACCACCTGTAGGCCGCAGGGAACTGCACACCAATACTGTCCCCCGAGGACAAAATGGTCCATGAATCCTACAGAATTAGGGTATTTGAGCCTATTTACCACTCAAACACTTTCCTTAAATTTAGCACCCCGCTACATTTTTATTTCAAAGTATTTTATTTTCCCACTAGCTTATCCATTAAATTAAATAATTTATTCCAGAAAGGGCGTATTCTGGGGCATTCCCACCATATGTGTGGCATCGTGCCGTTGAGTTTCTGAGGTTCTTAATGACTTCCTGTACCTCTTCTGCTGAAAAGGGGGCCTCCAGCATATTTTTTTATTTTTTTATTTTTTTTATGTTCTTTTAAGTTATTTCCTATCCACATTTGTTTGCAGAGCACTTGCCATGTTCTTAACAACATTTTGCTGCCATTTGCAGCCCTCTAGCCCTTTCCATTACTTTTTTAGAGCCTTTTTAGTCGTCAGAAGTCCGGGTCCCCATTGACTTCAATGGGGTCCGGGTCCGGGTCCGGGTTCGGGTTAAAGTTCGGTCCCGAATCCGAACTTTTTTCCGAAGTTCGGCCGAACCCGCCGGACCCGAATATCCAGCTACCCGCTCAACTCTAGTAGCAACTGCACTATGGCTGCACTGTATTGTGTACACCACCAGAAAAGTAGTAGTGGGTGCACTGTATTGTGTACTGTGTACTGTGTACACCACCAGAAGTGTAGTAGCAACTGCACTACGGCTGCACTGTATTGTGTACTGTGTACACCACCAGAAGTGTAGTAGCAACTGCACTATGGGTGCACTGTATTGTGTACTGTGGAAATTTAGAAGGAAAGACCCTGGGATAGTACAGACAGAGACTAGAGGTAGGTCAGGATATACCAAGAGAGACGTAGTATAAAAGTATGAACAGTTTTTATTAAGTAGAAAATTACATGAATCACAATTACATTCAAAAAACGCCTAAAAACAACAATTTAGAATAAGTGGCAACAATTACACATCTGCCAATATTATTGGGACACACCCAGGTTCCAGATATTAAGTCGAATCAGTGGGGTGTGTTGACCAAAGTTCTCAACATGTTTTGTGGGGAAGAACGTGTTTTTTAACCACTTAAGCCCCGGACCAATACAGACCATAATGACCAGAGGTGATTTCACAATTTGGCACTGCGCTGCTTTAACTGGAAATTGTGCGGACATGCAATGTTGTACCCAAACAAAATTTGCGTCCTTTTCTTCCCACAAATAGAGCTTTCTTTTAATGGTATTTGATTGCCTCTGCGATTTTTTATTTTTTTTTGCGATATAAACGGAAAAAGACTGAAAATTTTTAAAAAAAATATTTTATACATTTTGTTATAAGAAAAATCGAATAAACTCAATTTTAGTCATACATTTAGGCCAAACTGTATTCAGCCACATGTCTTTAGTAAAAAAAAATTCAATAAGCGTATATTTATTGGTTTGTGCAAAAGTTATAGCGTCTACAAACTAGGGTAAATTTTCTGGAATTTACACAGCTTTTATTTATGACTGCCTATCTCATTTCTTGAGGTGCTAAAATGGCAGGGCAGTACAAAACCCCCCCAAATGACCCTATTTTGGAAAGTAGACACCCCAAGGAAATTGCTGAGAGGCATGTTGAGCCCATTGAATATTTTTTTTTTGTCCCAAGTGATTGAATAATGACTAAAAAAAAAAAAAATTACAAAAAGTTGTCACTAAATGATATATTGCTCACATATGCCATGGTTATATGTGGAATTGCACCCCAAAATGCATTTTGCTACTTCTCCTGAGTACGTGGATACCACATGTGTGGGACTTTTTGGGAGCCTAGCCGCGTACGGGCCCCCGAAATCCAAGCACCGCCTTCAGGATTTCTAAGGGCGCAAATTTTTTATTTCACTCCTCACTACCTATCACAGTTTCGAAGGCCATAAAATGCCAAAAAAGCCCCAAACCCCCCCCAAATGACCCCATTTTGGAAAGTAGACACCCCAAGCTATTTGCTGAGAGGCATGGTAAGTATTTTACAGCTCTCATTTGTTTTTGAAAATGAAGAAAGAATGTATTTTTTTTTTTTTAATTTTCAAAACTTTGTGACAAAAAGCGAGATCTGCAAAATTCTCACCATACCTCTCAGCAAATAGCTTGGAGTGTCTACTTTCCAAAATGGGGTCATTTGGGGGGGTTTTGTGCCATATGGGCATTCCATGGCCTCCGAAACTGTGATAGGCAGTGAGGAGTGAAATCAAAAATTTATACCCTTAGAAAGCCTGAAGGCGGTGCTTGGTTTTTGGGGTCCCGTACGTGGCTAGGCTCCCAAAAAGTCTCACACATGTGGTATCCCCATACTCAGGAGAAGCAACAGAATGTATTTTGGGGTGTAATTCCACATATGCCCATGGCATGTTTGAGCAATATATCATTTAGTGACAACTTTGTGCAAAAAATAAATAAAAAACTGTCTTTTTTCCGCAACTTGTGTCAACATATAAAATATTCCATGGACTCGACATGCCTCTCAGTATATAGCTTGGGATGTCTACTTTCCAAAATGGGTTCATTTGGGGGGGTTTTGAACTGTCCTGGCATTTTATACACAACATTAGGAAGCTTACATCCACTCTTCTAACCACTTGAAGACAAAGCCCTTTCTGACACTTTTTGTTTACATGAAAACATTTATTTTTTTTGCAAGAAAATTATGTTGAACCCCCAAACATTATATATATATTTTTTAAAGCAAAGGCCCTACAGATTAAAATGGTGGGTGTTGCATTTTTTTTTTTCCACACAGTATTTGCGCAGCGATTTTTCAAACGCATTTTTTGGGGAAAAAATACACTTTTTTTTATTTTAATGCACTAAAACACACTATATTGCCCAAATGTTTGATGAAATAAAAAAGATGATCTTAGGCCGAGTACATAGATACCAAACACAACATGCTTTAAAATTTCGCACAAACGCGCAGTGGCGACAAACTACATACATTTTTAAAAGCCTTTACAGGTTACCACATTAGATTTACAGAGGAGGTCTACTGCTAAAATGACTGCCCTCGATCTGACCTTCGCGGTGATACCTCACATGCAAGATGCAATTGCTGTTTACATATGACGCCAGACCGACGCTTGCGTTCGCCATTGCGCAAGAGCAGGACGGGACAGGGGTGCTTTTTTTTTTATTATTATTAATTTTGCTTTTTTATTTTTAAACTGTTCTTTCCATTTTTTTTTTTTTTATCAGTTTTATTGTTATCTCAGGGAATGTAAATCCCCTATGATAGCAATAGGTAGTGACAGGTACTCTTTTTATGAAAAAACTGGGGTCTATTGGACCCTAGATTTTTCCTCTGCCCTCAAAGCATCTGACCACACCAAGATCGGTGTGATAAAATGCTTTCCCAATTTCCCAACAGAGCTTTTTATATCCGGGGGGGGACATTCCCTCCCACTGCTTGTAAAAGCAGTCCAGAGGCTAATTAGCCGCTAGGAATGCTTTTACGTGAAAGTTGGCCGCTGGCTGAAAAGAATGATACCAAGATGATACCTAAACCCGCAGGCATCAATCTGGTATAACCAAAGTCCAGCAACATACCAGTACGTTGCTGGTCCTTGTTGGACATGTATTGTAATCTTTTTTTTTCATGCAGCCTGTTGGCTGAACGAAAAAAAGAGATTGATCGGTGGGTATGCCCACCATTAGAATACCTCCCTTCAATTACCCACTTCTAATGATGGGCATACATGCACCATTTATATATGCCGAAGCATGGGGGCATCCTCCCGCAAAAGTTATGCCGCACACACATGGTCGCACTTTTCCACGGGCATGCCTCCGTCTGAATTTTGACCGTATGTAGGCGGCATTAGGAGCAAAATCGCTCCTCCGTCCCTGCTGCCCCCATGCTTCGGCATAATATGCTCTTTTTTTTTTTAACTGTGGTGGTGAAATCACCTCCTACAGCACTGGAGTCGCAGGGATCAGGCCTGTCTCTGCGAACGCTGCAGTTATGTGTGTTGTGTTTTGTAAGTGACAGTGATCGATCGATAATGCACTTGGGTGGCCTGGGCTGGACGGAGGGTCAAAACGCAGGTGCTAGCAGGTATCTGGGCTGATCCCGCTAACACTGCGTTTTTGGGAACCCTAAACTGCTGGGGACGCTAGTATAGATCTGATCAGATCAGATATTGATCTGTTCAGATACTATACCACTAAGGGGGAGGTGTATGCTTCACGCGTGGGTGTTAGCGTTACTGGCACTAACCTGACGCTGCCTGGGGCAACGCAGACCCTCTCTGACGCTAAAACCTAATTGATATCACTTGCCGGGCGATCAGGGGGTTAAAACTTTATTGGGTTATATACGACACGTGCCCTTACACTATAAAAAGCAAACTAACTAACCAGCGTCACACGTAACACTTATATGGTGATCACTGGTGAAAGGGTTAACTAGGGGCAATCAGGGGGTTAAACCTTCATTAGGTAATATATGGGGGTACCTGACGCTATATAAAAACCTGACGGGGAACCTAAATAACAAAATAACTAACTGGCTAACCAGTGTTACCAGTAACACTTATATGGTGATCACTGGTGAAAGGGTTAACTAGGGGCAATTGGGGGGTTAAAACCTTTATTAGATAATATATGGGGGTACCTGACGCTATAAAAACCTGCGGCGAACCTAAAAAAAATGAACTGGCTACCTATCGGCATTACCGACACTAAGACAGCGATCAGAAAAACGATCGCTTTGTGACACTGGCAAAAGGGGGTGAAAGGGTTACCTGGGGGGGCGATCAAGGGGTTAAACCTTTATTAGGTAATATATGGGGGTACCTGACGCTATAAAAACCTGTGGCGAACCTAAAAAAATTATCTGGCTACCTATCGGCATCACCGACACTAAGACAGCGATCAGAAAAACGATCGCTTAGTGACAGCGGTGCTAGGGGGTGAAAGGGTTACCTGGGGGGTGATCAAGGGGTTAAACCTTTATTGGGGGGGTTAGGGGGCTACACTGGACCTAAAACACTCTGCCTGACACTTTTACAGTCACAAATGTCACAAATGTCACTAATTGCAGTGATCAGTAAATAAATGGTCACTGCAATCAGTGACACTGTGACTGGGGGGTGATCTGGGGGGGCGATCGTGTGCCTATGTGTGTGGTGTCAGTGTGCTGTTTAGTGCACTAACCTCTGTGTCTTCTCTCATGCGGCGCTCGGTATATGTGAGCGCCGCATGAGAGATGACATCACTTCCTCCTGCCTGTGTAAACATTACACAGGCAAAGGAAGCTTTTCATTCACCGGGAGCGATCGCGAGGGGGTGGCCAGAATCGAATGGCGGCCCCCTCATCACGGATCGCTCCCGAAGCGATCCCGGCCGCTCACTGTACCGGAGGGGGGTCCGATTGGACCCCCCACCAATACGAAGGCAGGCACGTACAGGTACGTGATTGTGCCTGTCCGTGCCATTCTGCCGACGTATATATACAGTGAGCGGTCGTTAAGTGGTTAAGATAACAGTAAACGTGTAAACTTCCTTCTTCAGGGGTTTTATATAAGCACGCTGTTATATTTCTATCAAAGAAAAGAAAATAATACATCAACATTGTAACAGTTTGAATGATTTTGAAACATTTACATATAGATGGTTTGGCATAGCATCTGAACAGCATGTATAGCATAATGTAATATAGAATCTAATACTCACGGCTCGGTGTTATTTTTCTACAACAAATGCATGTCAGAGTAGACGGAACATCAGATCTCGAGGTCCGCTGGACTGCAATTTCATCCCCATGAAGTATAATGTAGGTATGACTACAATTATTGGGTACCGTATATACTCGAGTATAAGCCGAGATTTTCAGCCCTTTTTTTTGGGCTGAAAGTCCCCCCCTCGGCTTATACTCGAGTCAGCGAAATTGATTATTGTAAAATGTACCTGAAGGCTGCGGCGTCCATCGTTTAAAACCCGCGGGCTCTTCCTGGTTCCTTCCGTGATAGGCGGAACTGTGTCTGCCGAGAATCGCCTATCACAAACGTTCTCTCATCCTCAGTTTCCCAGCAGACGTCCATGATTGGCGGAAACTGAATACTGCTGGGATGGGTGAAGATGAGAGAACGTTCGTGATAGGCGATTCTCAGCAGGCAGTTCCGCCTATCACGGAAGAGACCAGGAAGACAGCGCGAGTTTTAAACGATGGACGCCGCAGCCTTCAGGTACAATTTTACAATGTTCAATTACAATTCTAGGGAAACAGTGAGGGTGGGCACAGGTGAGGGTGGGCACAGTAAGGTGGCAATGGGCTTAGTGAAGTTGCAATGGGTGGGCATTGTTGACCCTCGGCTTATACTCGAGTCAGTAAGTTTTCCCAGGTTTTTGTGGTAACATTAGGTACCTCGGCTTATACTCGGGTCGGCTTATACTCGAGTATATACGGTAATTGGATCATCTTAATATATTAGCATACATGCCACAATTGCTGTGGCTATGTAGAGAAAGGAAGCGCAGATCATATAGCCGAGACCGAGCGATGCATCAATGCTCACAGGGATCACCAGATGATGGAGGCATGGGTGTCTAATATGAAACAGAAAAGTGGGACAATATGTATATATTTATGAGTATGATAAAGGGCTTAGTTTGTCACAAAGTTAAAATGCTGACTGAAAGGCAGCATGTTTAGCGCAAGATTACAGGAAAGGAGAAAGAAGTATCTCAAAACTTCTATTGAGGAGTAGATTCCATTACCTGTGGTTGTTTTGATCCTGGATGTTTCCTGGACATGCAGCAATGTTTGCTCGCGTGCCCAGGTATAAATAAGTCCAGTGATCAAAAATAGGCCAATCAAGGCTCAGGGATATTTGGCACCGAAAAAGGAAGCACCAGGTGATCGCGGAGGGCCATTGATTCTGGCCTGCCCACTTCAACTGTGCCTCAGGTGCGCCAAGAATGTCTCCTCCAATGGTGAGCCCCCGGCCGATGCGGCGTCCGACGTCACCGCCAGCACAACAGTGGGCGGAATGACTGGACAAGATGTAGGTGTCCAGTGTGCATTTGTGGAGAACAACTGTCTCCACAGTAGCGCTCGCCAAAAAGCAACCCGGAGGGGAAGCTACCCCGAGGTGGCAGTAGCCACTAGGGGGCTCCTGTGTGCTGGGGAGCCTCGATGCCTCACAAGGGCCGGATAAAAAATGAATCTGCAAATATGTATGTGGTATCAGAAGAGCAGTGCAGCGGAACTCCTGAATATCCAAGGTTGTCGCCTGTACATTTTGGGACATGGTGTATTATTCAAATGGAACCATGTCTAAAAGAGGAAACAAAATGTGAAATATCATTATTTCAAACAGTTATAGAATTCACAGAGAAAGCATTAGTGTTTGCTTAAATCTGAGCAACAGATAGTACATATATACAGTATATCAAACATTTACTTATCATAGTCAGATGCAGGATATAAATAGGGAGGGGGAATTGGGTACAAAAAGAAGGAAAATATGATCTGCGCTTCCTTTCTTTACTTGGCAATTGTGGCATGTATGCTAATATATTAAGATCATCCAATTACCCAATAATTGTAGTCATACCTACATTATACTTTATGGGGATGAAATTGCAGTCCAGCGGACCTCGAGATCTGATGTTCCATCTACTCTGACATGCATTTGTTGTAGAAAAATAACACAGAGCCGTGAGTATTAGATTCTATATTACATTATGCTATACATGCTGTTCAGATGCTATGCCAAACCATCTATATGTAAATGTTTCAAAATCATTCAAACTGTTACAATGTTGATGTATTATTTTCTTTTCTTTGATAGAAATATAACAGCGTGCTTGTATAAAACCCCTGAAGAAGGAAGTTTACACGTTTACAGTTATCTTAAAAAACCCGTTCCTCCCCCCGAAACATGTTGGGAACTTTAGTCAACACACCCCACTGATTCGACTTAATGTCTGGAACCTGGGTGTGTCCCAATAATATTGGCAGCTGTGTAATTGTTGGCACTTATTCTAAATTTTAATTTTTTTTTTTTTATGTAATTGTGATTCATGTCATTTTCTCTTTAATAAAAACTGTTCATACTTTTATACCACGTCTCTTCTGACCTACCTCTGGTCTCTGTCCGTACTATCCCAGGGGCGTTCTTTCCAAATTTCTATATATTTCGGGATGTGACTTAGACTGTCGGGATTGCCATTTTCCCTGTTTAGTTTCTCTCTTCCTTTTATTGTATTATGTACACCACCAGAAGTGTAGTAGCAACTGCACTACGGCTGCACTGTATTGTGTACTGTGTACACCACCAGAAAAGTAGTAGCAACTCCACTACGGGTGCACTGTATTGTGTACTGTGTACACCACCAGAAGTATATTAGAAAAAGTACACCAGGAATGCAATGCAGTCAGATATAGGCTACACTGGATGCAGAGTGTGTGTGTGTGTGTGTGTGTGTGTGTATATGTATATATATATATATATATATATATATATATATACATACACAAACTAGACTGGCTGTGTATGTGTGTGTATATATACATATATATCAAATACACTGCAGCTAATAACCTGCCTGCTCAATCTAAATCACACTATATCTTCGTCCACACCAACAACACTACACAGGGCCCGCCTCGTAGGCAGCCTTATATAGTGTGGGGCGTGGACTTGGTTCCCCTGAGCCATGATTGGCCAAAGGCAACCCTGCCTTTGGCCAATTATGGCTCTCTTAGAAGAGAGCACTGGGATTGGCCAAAGCATGCAGGTCATGGAACATGCTTTGGCCAATCATACAGCAATGCACTGCGATCTCGCAGTGCATTATTGGGCATTCCGCGGCGCTCAAATTTGCCACAAACGCTCCATAATGTTTGTTTTTTGAACTTATGTTCATTGCTAAGCTGTATCTAGTGATAAAAAGTGGATGTTTCCTGTATTAGACTCTGCCATCTCCATCTTAAACAAACATCTCACTGTTCCTATTGAAGATGTTCCTTCATTTAAAGATTCTGCAGATAGGAAAATTGAGACGCTCTCAAAGGTTCTCTTTGCACTTGTAGCCCCAGCTCTGCAACCAGTAAATATTATAACTGGATACTAACATTTTTATAGGTAAAGTTGATCCAGGGTACATCCAATTGCATCTTAGTGGATATGTTTGTAAAAAAAAATGTTTGTGTGTGTTTTCTTCTTTGTTTTGTTTTTTCTTTTTATTGGTTGACATAGATGGACTTGTGTCTTTCAATCAGACTAACTATGTAACCATCTATTGCTGCAATTTCTGTCTGCCAAACCACAGCTAGCTGGACTAAGCCAATGAGCAACCAACTTGTTCCTGCATTCCAGGACTGTACTTTAAATGAGCAGTTAGAACAATTACCTTCTGCCCTGCTGTTTTGTGTGATGCCCTAGAACAAGTTACAAGACAAATATCCATAGTGGCTCTGATTTCCATTCACTTGTGCAGAGTTGTGTGGCTCAAAGCCTGTTCAGCTGAAGCTTACTCTAAAAGATGCCTCACACTCACACATGCCCTTTGAAGGATGTCACTTTGGTATGGCACTTGACAAATTCATCAAAGATGTCCCATTCTTCAGGGGCTTCCACCTCCTCAAAATGCAAAGCACCTCAACACTACCCAGGCTTCAACTTTTAAGCCAAATTTCAGACCTTCCTTTCGGCTCAAGACTTGGCCCAGAAAGCCCACCCCATCTTCCAATGAACGAACCTCCTCACTTCTAAAGATGGAAGGATATCTGTTACAGTTTGCAAATCCTGGGTCAGACATCCCAGACCTATGGGTTCAATCAGTGGTTTCAAAAGCGGTATGAAAAAACTCTACCACTTACTGCTTTCTTGTCAATTCTGCCCAAGGACAGTACGATTTGCAAAATGCCCTGAACCATCTCTTGTTCCAGGTTGTCGTGCTAGTACCTCTAGAGGACAGATTCCTTGCATTTCCTCCAGCCCTTCTAAAAACTTGGGGGCATTCAGGTCATGGGATATCTAGATGACCTTCTTCTGAAGGACTCTTCTCCCTTCCAGGTATCTGCAGTCGCCCTCCAGACAGTTCAAATTCTTTGGGCTTTTGGTCGGTTGATCAGCATAGCCCAACAAAAGTTTTCCTTTCAGAGAAAACTGTGCTTACTCTTTCGTTCATGGTCGGACACAGCTTCCTATTGACAAGTGGGTATTATCCTTCATTTAGGAGTGACTAGGCAGAAAACTTGTAGAAAGTGTTAACACATCACACCTTATACAGTACCGCACAGGGGGCGGACCCTCTGTGTATAACCCCTCTCTCTGCACCTCGCAGATCAGTTTTTTTCTGCCTAGCATAGGAGAAGGACATGGCTCCCTTCGGGCCCATTGGTCCGGGGGGGGGGGTTTTTTACTACATTTTCTACGTTTTTTTTGTTCCTGCGATTTCCGATCAACTGGGTGACAGGCTGGATCCCAGATCCTTGTAGTCTCCCCAGTTTCGGCAATCGAGTGTGTGCCGACCCTAGCTACGCGCTGGGTTTTCCATGACATGCCCGTGGCTCCATGGGTGGCCGGTGAGCTTTGCGCTCCGGGGCATGCATATGATCGGTCTCTATGGCACAATCATAGCATGCCGGGCCAACAGTCACCTCCGTGCGCGGAAGATGATCTGTCCAGAATGTCTTCCAGCATAATCCACGCAGGAAGGGTAAGTAGCTCCCCTGCTTCGGCAGGCAGACTTGACTGGACATTCCTGGAGAGATCAAATAAGTGGTTTCTGCCCTTTCTTTCCCCTCTCCCTGCCTTCCCTCCTCCTCCTGGTTGCTGGGGGTCACCTGGGGGGCTCCATCTGGAGCGGGGCTGTAGGCTGTCATTAGGAAGGTTAATGTGCTGCTTACCTGTGTGTGCTTCTCCCTCCATGTTGTCGGCGGCCATTTTCTTGTGGTCCACGCCTGTTTTGGCCTCTCTCGACTGTTCGGCGGCCATTTTCTTGTGGTTCGCGCCTGTATGGCTCTACCGCCGCTGAGCGGCCATTTTCTTGTGGTCCGCGCCTGCCTCTTGTCGACAACTCAGCGGCCATTTTCTTATGGTCAACACTGTTCTTCAGCCTCTAGGGTGCATTCCACAGGCACAAAAGCATACAGAGACACGCTGATGAGAATCAGATTGACACAGGCAGCGGTGGGAGAGCATCTCAGGCGGGAGCAGATGGCAGCAATAGCGGTACCGTTCTAAAGGTGGCGAGTCCTCTGGGAGACCCTGCATCTCCTAGCAGCTAGGAGGGTGGCCTATTGATACCTTTCCTGGAGTCCCTGTGGGTGTCAGGCGCGTGGGTCAGCATGACGTCAGAAGCAGACGTCTTTTCCCCTGAAACACCTGAATTGGCAGCTGGTGCCCCTGATGTACCTGTGGACGCTATGTCGGCAATCCTGGAGGCTTTTGTTGCCAAGGTAGGAGCGGCGCATGGGAACAGGGGGGGTAGGAAACACCCCCTTCCCCCGCCATCTTCTGGGATAATTCTGATGCAGAACCAGGCCCGGCTGTGGCTCATGGCCCTGATTCAGATGCATCAGAGACTGCTGACCGTGACCGGTCGGACAGTGAGAATGATTCCAGGTCCGGGTCAACATGCGAAAAGGCTTTGGTATCTGACCTTTATCACCGCAGTGCGGGATTCGCTGAAATTGGAAAATGCTGCAGAAGCAGCAGACACGGCGGTCCCCTTTGGGTTCCGTAAGCCAGACCGCACTGCTAAGGTATTTCCTTGTGTGGTCTTATCTCGATAAGCTTTTATACAAGGAGTGGGAAAACCCACTGAAGGTTTTTGCAGCCCCAAAAATTTTTGCGGTCCGGTACCCCTTTGAGGAGAGTTTCCGCCGATCGTGGACCCCCCTGTGTCCAGACTCAACAAAGTTACCACAATTCCAGTGGAAGGGGCTCCTGTCTTCAAGGACCCTGTGGACAAGAAGGCTGAGGCACTCGCTACCTATACACAGTGGTGAGCTCAGCGGTGCGTCCACCATTGGCTGGAGCTTTGGTGTCTCAGACACTTACTGAGTGGGCAAAGATGCTACTCCAGGGGTTAACGGCGTGGGAGGCTCCTCCGAATGAGGTAGCTTTGGCCGACCAGTTGGTACAGGGCCTTAAGTTTGTCTGCAAGTCAGACATGGATACTATCCCCTTGCTGTCTAGAGCCTCGGTTTATGCGGTGACATTACGCCGCCTGATCTGGCTAAAGTGCTGGTCTGTAGACCAATCTTCCAAGAAGGCCCTGTTGGATCTGCCCTTTAAAGGCGACAGACTTTTTGGGGCCTCTCTGGATGACATCATTAAAGATGCCACAGGAGGTAAGAGCACGTTGCTTCCGCAATCCAAAAAAGGTAAGTAGCCATGCCATAGGCAAGGACCCTCCTTTACTACACACAAGCGTTTTTTTCAGCAGGTAAAAGATCCCAGGCCGATAAAGCACCTGCTCAGGGACAAAAGCGTCCCTGGTTTCGCAAGCCCAACAAGCCTGCGGGCAAATCTACGTCCGCATGAAGGTCTGCCCCCACCCATCTGTCGGGTGGGGGGACGTCTTCGCGAATTCGTGACTCGGTGGACATCTCTGATCTCCGACCGGTGGGTTTGTGAAGTAATCTCCTCAGGCTACAAGATAGAGTTTCTCTCTTGTCTGCTGAACAGATTCTTTCCCTCCAACCTCCAGCTTCAGCCGACCCGTCGGGAGGCCCTGTATGGGGCGGTCCAGGATCTGCTGGAATGCAGGGTGATCCTTCCTGTCCCAGTGCAGGAACGGTTTCAGGCATTTTACTTAAATCTGTTCGTAGTGCCAAAGAAGGATGGGGTTCGTCCAATCCTGGATCTCAAGGCCCTCAATTGCTTTGTGAAAGTACAAAGATTTCGGATGGAGTCGGTTCGATCTGTAGTCACTGCTCTCCATCCAGGGGACTTTCTGGTGTCTTGGACATCAAGGACTCATACCTACATGTTCCCATATGCTCCAGGCATCGGAGGTTTCTGCGCTTTGCAGTCAGGGAGGACCACTATCAGTTTGTGGCCCTCCCTTTTGGCCTGGAATCGGCACCCAGGGTGTTCACCAAGGTGCTCGCCCCGATTCTGGCCCTTCTAAGACAGCGGGGCATCGCTATCGTGGGCTACTTGGACAACCTTCTTCTGAGGGCCGCTTCAAGCTCAGAATTAGAGGTGAGCGTGTCCTTAACCTGTCAGACTCTCTAAGACTGTGATTGGGTGCTAAACAGGCAAAAGTCAGTTTTGGTGCCGACTCGACGCCTAGTGTATCTGGGGTTGATTCTGGATGCCTCAGAGGCAAAGGTTTTCCTTCCTGTGGAAAAGTTGCAGACCCTTCGGGCTGCGGTGCGGCAGTTGACATCCAAGAGTTGGTCGTCACTCCGCTTTTGCATGCGAGTCTTGGGCCTCATGGTAGCCTCCTTCGAGGCAGTTCCATATGCTCAATATCACACTCGAGTGTTGCAAAGGGAAATTCTGTCCAGATGAGACAAATGCCCATCATCCCTGGATTATCAAATCCGGGTAAGCCACCTAGTCAGGACCTCCCTAGTATGGTGGCTGACATCACCGGCACTTCTGTCCGGGAAGTCGTTCCTTCCTGTTCACTGGATGATGATCACGATGGACGCCAGCCTTACCGGTGGGGGGGAGTCTGGGTGTTCAGTCGACGCAAGGTCGCTGGACCCCGGAGAAATCCCGCCTGCCGATTAATGTCCTGGAACTCCGGGCGATCAGGCTGTGCCTCTTCAAATGGTCTCAGAGGCTGCAAGGGCGTCCAGTCAGGATCCAGTCAGACAACGCCACGGCAGTGGCATATGTCAATCATCAAGGAGGAACAAGAAGCTCAGCTGCAGCATCAGAGGTCACTGGCATCCTGAGGTGGGCAGAAAGGAGCGAACCGGCACTGTCGGCCGTGTACATTACGGGTGTGGAGAACTGGCAGGCGGACTATTTGAGTCGCAAAATGCTGGACCTAGGAGAGTGGTCCTTACACCCGGATGTGTTCCAGCTCCTCTGCCAAATATAGGGCACGCCAGACGTAGATATCCTGGCGTCCCGACTCAATCGGAAGGTATTGAGGTGTGTGGCCCGGTCAAAGGACCCCCCATGGGCAGATGCAACGGACGCGTTGGTAGCATTGTGGGGTCTGTATCGGCTAATCTATGCCTTCCCTCCCATCAGGCTCCTTCCTCATCTGCTTCTCAGAGTGGAGGCAGAGGGAATTCCAATGATCCTGATCGCTCCAGATTGGCCTCAGCGTCCTTGGTAGCTCTAGTACGTCTGGTAGCAGACGTCCCCTGGCGCCTACCACTACGGGAGGACCTGCTGTCACAAGGTCCCATACTTAATCCTGCTTTACAGTCACTGGCTTTAACGGCATGGCTATTGAGAACCAGGTTCTGAGAGACCGGGGCCTGTCAGATTTAGTGAACTCTGCCATGAGTCCTCTAGGAAGGTTTACCATCGCACTTGGAAGGCCTACATTTCCATGTGTGAGGAAATGAAGTGGCATCCGCGTTCTTATTTGGTCTCCAGAATCCTGCTGTTCCTACAGTGTGGGGTGGACCAAAGGCTCACCTTAAGTACGATTAAGGGGCAGATATCTGCCCTGGCTGTCTTTTTTTCAGCGACACCTGGCGGCTCACTCTCTCGTGAGTACGTTTGTGCAGGCGGTTCGACATGTGGCCCCTCCGGTCCGTCCCCCACTACCTCCGTGGGACTTGAACCTGGTCCTCTCGGTGCTTCAGAAGTCACTGTTGGACAACATTTCTCAAAAAGTGGTCTTTTTGGTGGCTGTTACGTCAGTTAGATGAGTTTCTGAGCTGGCATCCTTGTCATGCAAGGCCCCTTATCTGATCTTCCACAAGGATAAGGTGGTGCCGCGTCCGCAGCCTTCCTTTCTTCCTAAAGTCGTTTCGGCTTTCATCTCAATGAGGACATTGTACTTCCATCCTTGTGTCCTCATCCATCGAATCCTAAGGAGTCAGCGTTGCATTCCTTGGATGTGGTTCGAGCTCTGAGAGTATACTTATCTGCTACTGCTCCGTTCCGGAGGTCAGACTCACTGTTTGTTTCGGTGGCTGGTCCCAAAAAGGGACTAGTGGTCTCGTCGGCCACCATCTCGAGGTGGATCCCACAGATAGTGATTCAGGCTTACGTTTTAAAGGGTCGGGTGACCCCCTTTCCTGTCACGGCGCATTCGACCAGGGCAATAGGTGCCTCTTGGGCTTTCCGACATCAAGCGTCTATTTCCCAATTGTGTAAGGCGGCGACTTGGTCGTCCGCTCACACTTTCTTTTTTAAATCAGAAAAAGTTTTATTGAATGTTACCAAACATATCATACACATTGTACATGAAAAAGGTCCAAAAATAAAACAGTACATTAGGATTAACACAGTCCGTACACAGCCCCAGATCCTTCCTCATAGTGCAAATAAAGAGGTTTAGTGTAGGTAACAACAAAATATCAGACAAACATCACAAAAAATAAATAAATACAGTAAGGCACATAACTTACAATTAACCACTCTCTCTTATCCCCCTCCCCCAAATGGAGTTGTACGGGAATAAACGAATAAAGCATGTAAGTGATTGTTCCACACGGGTACCCCCTGCCCACCAACCTATCATGTGATTCCATAATATTCAACACAATCCATGCAACCCTCCCCCCTATAGTTTGGCACAACTCTTAGCATTGCAGCAATCTATCTTTGACCAATTGGTGGGGTGCTAACCCCGGGACATTAAGCCATGCCTGCCACATTGAGTGAAACTTAGGCGGTGCCTTCCTGTGCTGATATGTCAATTTTTCTCTAATTAATAGTTTGTTCATCTGATCAATCCACTGTCCTCTGGTGGGTACCCTGGGGGTAATCCAAAGCTGAGCTATCAGCTTGCATGCCACATATAATAAACGGATAACCG
Organism: Rana muscosa; assembly: GCA_029206835.1. NCBI lineage: Eukaryota > Metazoa > Chordata > Amphibia > Anura > Ranidae > Rana > Rana muscosa. The sequence goes on along the minus strand of CM055120.1, from coordinate 274,389,251 downwards.
CCGTAAAAACCGGCGGAGATAGGAGTTCCTCATCCAGGGCACCCAGCAGACATACAATGGGAGTTCTTGGTACAGCAAAGGCGAACACCTGTGTAATCACGTCAAGTACCTCAGTCCAATATCGGAAGAGTTTGGGGCATTTCCAGAACATATGCATGAGGTCTCCATGATCCCTCATGCACTTGGGACACAATGGGGAGTCTCTAAGCCCCCACTTATGTAGCCTGGCCGGAGTTCTATACACCCTGTGCAGCAGGTATAGATGTGACAGCCTCTGGGACACCGAAACCACAGGAGCCACCGTCAGACAGGCAATCCACGTCTCCCCATCAATAGGCCCCACATCTTCCTCCCACTTATCCCTGCATGGTAGACTAGCTGGATCCTGGAGCGCGTTGAGCAAAATATGGTAGCCCCTTGAAATCATACCCTTTTTTTCTCCTTCCATGAAAGTTCCCTGGATTATGGCGTGGTCAGTTAGCCTAAGTGGTTTCTGCCTGGATTGTACCTGCAGTGCATGACGCAACTGCAGGTACTTAAAGAAGTTAGAGCGAGGTATATCAAACTCAGCCTGGAGTTCCAAAAAGGATTTGAGGATCCGGCCATTGTATAATTGTGCTAAGAATCTTAGTCCTGCAGCTTCCCATTGTCTAAATCCTGTAAGTTTGTATAATTCTTTATAATGAAGATTACGCCAGATGGGGGTGAGCGGTAGGAATCCCCTAATACCCAATAACCTTTTAACAGAAGTCCATAGAGTTTTTAGTAGAAGCAGTGAGGGGGTCCTACCCAATAGATGTGCATGGCCAGCCTCCAAGCCAGACAAAGCCGGGGCCTTGTCTGTCGGGGTGGCCAGAAGTCTGCGGATAGGGTCTGATGTATTCTCCAAGCCCCAACCCCCCAGCAGCTGCAATTGAGCAGCTAGAAAATAGGCCCTGGCATGTGGAACCGCTAATCCCCCCTCATCCTTGTTATATTGTAAGATAGAGAGTCTAATTCTCGCCGTCTTCTTGCGCCAGATCAGTTCTCTAAATTGGGAGTCAATCCTATCAAACCAATAGCGTGGAATCCACACCAGGGAATTATGACTTATGTATAATAACTGAGGAGCCCACACCATTTTTATGAGGTTCACCCTCCCAACCACCGATAAGGGTCATTTACACCAGGCGCTACACTTGTCTCGAAATTTAGCAAGTAATGGGGCAAGATTGAGAGGAATGTATTGAGAGACGTCCGGGGACACCTGCACCCCCAGATAGCGGAAGGAGGACACAATTTGTACCATCGATGCACAGTCTGGAAGGGGCACCACCAGGGGATCCAAAGGCATTAGCACTGACTTATTCCAATGGAAATAACATCCGTCCCCGTGCCACGCTGGAATCCCATGATCGCACCATCCCCCCTTATTCGCGCAGCTAGAGGTTCCAGTGCCAAGGCAAAGAGCAGGGGTGAAAGCGGGCACCCCTGCCTAGTGCCTCTGAACAATGGAAATGGGTCAGAAAGCTCCCCATTAATTCTGACTCTGGCCGATGGGTTAGCATACAGTAGTTTGACCAAATTAATAAAATTGACACCCAGCCCTGCACTCTCCAACACCTTCCACAGATAAGGCCACTCGACGCTGTCGAAGACCTTGGCTGCGTCCAGCGAAAAAATGGCTTCCGCTCACACTTTCACTAAATTCTACAAGGTTGATGTAGGTGCATCTTCGGATGCTTCTTTCGGCCACAAAGTTTTGCAGGCGGCTGTTTAAAGTTGCAACTCCTCAGTGAGGAGCTCTGTTTTGTTGGGGTGAAGTTTACTTTTATGCTGTTCCAACCCCTCGCTTTTTTACACTGCTTTGGGACGTCCCACTTGTCAATAGGAAGCTGTGTCCGTCCATGAACGAAAGAGTAAATAGGATTTTTGTACTCACCGTAAAATCCATTTCTCTGAGTTCATGGACGGACACAGCACCCACCCCTCCTTTTTAAGTTTGTACTGCTTTTTGACAAACTGATCTGCGAGGTGCAGAGAGAGGGGGGTTATACCCAGAGGGTTCGCCCCCTTGGCGGTACTGTATAAGGTGTGGTGTGTTAACACTTTCTACAAGTTTTCTGCCTAGTCACTCCTAAATGAAGGATAATACCCACTTGTCAATAGGAATATGTTTCCGTCCATGAACTCAGAGAAATGGATTTTACGGTGAGTACAAAAATCCTATTTTCTCAGAATTCATAGTTTGTACACAAGAGACACCACTCTATGATCCAATGCCAATCCAATGACGTCACATCGATCCCAGTTCATCAGGAGAGTGTCTCCACTATTGCAAAACCAGGTGTCTGACGTCAACATCCCGGATATATACCGTATATACTCGAGTATAAGCCGAGGCACCTATTTTTACCACAAAAAAATGGGAAAACTTATTGACTTGAGTATAAGCCTAGGGTCTCCATCTGCATGCCTCACTGTGTCCATGTGCATGCCTCACTGTGCCCGTGCCTCACTGTGCCCATGACTAGACTGACGTTTAACATGAGAGTCTATAGAAGGGTGCCCGGCTTTGAAAAATTGGTACTCCCTGGCTGTAGGTCCTCTAGACAACAAACTTTGCACACTTGTAGATGAGAAATGAGCCTACATGTGTGCCAAGTTCCAGGTCCAGGGGACCTACGACCAGCCGGTACCGGGTCCCCAAAATCTCCGGAGAAATGACCGTTTAACATTAGAGTCTATAGAAAGGGGTGTCCGGCTTTGAAAAATTGGTGCTTCCCGGCCCTAGGTCCAACAAACTTTGCACACCGGCCGGTCGCGGGTCCCCAAAGTCCAGGAGATCAGGCGCAAAAAAGGTGACTCGAGTATAAGCCGAGGGGGGCATTTTCAGAACAAAAACATGCGCTGAAAAACTTGGCTTATACTCAAGTATATACGGTATATATATATCTCCAAAATCCTCCACTGGTAAATGGGACTTTATAGGCAACTAGTACACCAGAATCGTATATTAAAAAACATAAGTTTATTGTTGCACATTAAAGTCCCAATAATAAAAAGGGACAAAAACGTATAAACAATAAAATTCACGGCTCATTTTACAAACCTCTTGTTGATTGATATACATATAGAGTTATGCTGTCTCCATTCTACCCAACACATTTCAGGTCAACAACCTTTCTTCCGGGTAATGTAAGGGAAGATGCATGTATTTAACATTTCTATCAATAGAAAAACAACTTTGTAATGATATAAGAAAGATACATGGAACACCTTCATTACTGCCCATTCTCACATGGTACCCACCACCTCAGATGGTCAAGATATTGTATGGCCGTGTTGGTATTAAAAGAAGGGTGAGAATATTGCCTTTGCCTGGGTGGAGGAATCAGTGAAGCATCACTGCCATAGGGTCCCACAAAGCCCCCAAAAGAGGTACCGCTGATGTCCAGACACCAAAGGATCAGTTAATACTACAAGAAATAGTGAGGTGCTGTTTAAAAATGGAATACATGATATGTGATACGTGATATGGATATATTTCTATTAATGGCGGGGTTATAACTGTTTTCAGCCCAATAGCATGTATAGTTTTACTCAAATATCAGCAACTCTGTAATATATTGTGGTTAGACCACGCACTAGTATTTTTGTCCCTCTTTACCCAACCTTCCGAAACAAGAATGGACGTGGCGGTTAAATAACGCCCTTCTTCAGGATGAATTGTGTTCAGACGAATTCAAATGAACTACAGCTTATTTTATTTCTGACCATCTGAACGATGAATTCTCTTTTTTCATTCAATCTGAGGCGATTTAGTGTGTAGTTCGAGGCATGCTTATTAAGCACGGTTCAAGGCTTAAACACCGTCTTGCCCAAATTTCTGACCTTTTGACTCGCATCTCCAATTTGGAAGCATCCCATGTATGGAGTCAGTCTCCCTCTACTTGGCACTTTCAGATCCCAGACTTCGACTTCTAGACCTACTGAACCAAAAAACTATGGCCATCAGGGACAAATTGCGTAGACTGTATTATGTGGAGGCTAACAATCCTGGTAAGCTGTTGGCCAGAGCATTGCATGCCAAAAATAGTATTACCTCTGTTCCAAAACTCAAGTGCCCGGATGGTCAACTTTTTTTTTTTTTTTTTTAAAGGTAAATTTTTTATTAAGTTTTTTTTTCAAAACAAGACATACAATAGACAACAGACAGACACATATGGAGCGAACATCGCCCAATCCAGTACAGTGCAAAAAATGATTTTTAGAAAGCTGGTAAACAATTGGCATATATCAGGAAGACAATATTCAGTTACATTTTTAAGGAGCAGGAGAGACAGTGCTCTCAGAATCAACCCAGTATCCCCAAACCTTCCTGAATTTTTCGGGCACCCTCTAGCCTCATATGTCAGTTTGTATAATGATACAGCATGGTTAATATTTCTGAGCCAGAAGGCAATAGTGGGCAAGGATGGAGACTTCCAATGGAAGGTTATTGCTTTCTTAACATAAAACAATACTATTCTCAGAAATGTTTGTTTATTCTCGGATATACTATCATCATCAATATAGCCCAGTAAACACCTTAGAGGATTACATAAATTAGGTAATTGTGTCAATGAACAAATGAAGGCCGTGATCTCCGACCAGAACTGCCTGATCGGAGCACACTCCCACACTAAATGAAAGAACGTGCCATCAGCCATGCCGCAACGAGAGCATAATGCAGAGGGCAATCTATTCAGTTTAAATAGTAAGCATGGAGTAAAGTAGGATCTGTATAACAATTTAGTTTACATTACCTTGTCACGAGAAGGGATGACAGAGGGAACCTGGAGGGGCAAAAGCTCCTGCCAGATTTCCTCTGTCAGCTCAGGGGTATCAGCTCTCCAGCTGGCAGCTGTCTTGCTCAGCCTTTGAGTCGTGGATCGCAGAAGGGACCTATAATATGTAGAAACTAGCTTGGTGTGAGAGGAGTCGTCAACATACGTTCCAGTGGGGAGAGCTGAATAGATATGTTGCAAAGACCAAACTGCGTTGCTGCAGTGTGGCGTATCTGTAGAGTAAGTAAGCTCTGCGTGGTAGATTGTAATCTCTACAAAATTCATCAAAAGAACGAAACACATTGAGAATAAATGCAAAATAGTTTTTACCCCCCTTTTCGACCAGAATCCCCCATCAGATCTGCGGAAGAACTAGAAGTATTACTGTCAGCGAACTACTGTAGTTTTGTTAGCTTAATAAGCCTTATAGTCATTGCCAGGATACTCGTACCCTCCCGCCCTCTAAGGGACATGCGATAAATCAGGTTCTGCAGGGATTCATAGGAGGTAAGGATAGCAGCCTCCAAAGCAGTGGCTGCGTTGTTGGCTTCAGGAAAAAACCACCAATGTGCATGAGCTAATTGTGAGGCAGTATAATAGGTGTGGAGGCAGGGTAAGGCCAATCTGCCCTCCAGTAACTGGAGGGTGGTCTTGGCAATCCTAACTACTCCCCTCCACAAAAAGGAAGTAAGGATGGAGTCTATTTCTTTAAATTTAAGCTTAGTGACATATACTTGCGAATTACCCAATACATACAGAAATCCTGGCAGGAATATCATTTTAAAAATATTAATCCTGCCCAATAAGGTAAGTTGGAGATTTGCCCAGGTTTTGAATGTGGTCTTCATTCTCCCTATAAGGGGGTTTATATTGAGTTTAGCATAAGAGGTAATAGGGAGCTGTACCAGAACTCCTAAATATCGGAAGGAGGTGACTATTTGTAGTGGGCAAGAGGAAGGTAGCCTGGGTGGGTCTGCCTGGCCAATCTAAAATAGGATGGACTTGTCCCAATTAACCCGAAACCCGGAGAAATGCCCAAACTTGCCAATAATCTCCAGCAGGACTTGGAGAGCCGACTGGGGGTCCGACAAATATATTAACATGTCGTCAGCATAAAGACCCCCTCCCCCCTCCTCCAGACCCCCAATCGTCAGTCCCGCAACCTCCCCACAAGATCTTATCAGTGCTGCCAAGGGCTCTATCGCCAGTGCAAAGAGCAACGGTGACAGAAGGCACCCCTGTCTGGTGCCTCTCTTTATCAGAAAGGGATCAGACACGGCCGCGTTCACCTTCAGTCGAGCAGTGGGCTTCGAATATAACAACTGGACCCATTTCATGAAGGTACTGCCAAAACCAAACTTTGCCAAGACCTCCAGCAGATAAGGCCACTCGACTGAATCAAATGCCTTGTGTGCGTCTAAGGCCAGAACAGCCCTGGAGCCCATCTCCGCATGAGTGGCCTGAAGATTGGTGAACAATCTCCGCAGGTTGATGGAGGTCGATCGCCCAGGGATGAACCCAGTTTGGTCCGCACCAATAATGGTAGTAATAACTGTTCAATCCCCGGGCGAGCACCTTGGCCAAAATATTAACATCCGAGTTGATGAGTGATATTGGTCTGTAAGATTTGCATAGGAGGTGATCCTTATGTGGTTTAGGAATGAGGACAATCAATGCCTCCGACATAGAGGGGGGTAGCTGTCCCGTTTTCATAGCAAAATCATATACCCTGCTTAGATGGGGTATAAGCAAATCTTTGTATTGCATATACCACTCGATGGGGAACCCATCCAGTCCCGGCGTTTTGTTTCTGGCAAAGGATTGGATAGCCTCCCTAATTTCCTCAGTCGTCAGAGGAGCGTTAAGGTCTGACGCCTGGTGGGTCTGAAGTCTGGGCAACGAAATATCAGCAAGATAGTCATCCAATTCCACAATCGTGTAGTGAGCTCTAGCAGCATATAGGGAGGAGTAAAAGGAGATAAAGGCTTCCATGATCTCATTGTTCTGTTCTACCACTATGCCCTCTGCGCTCTTAATTCTGGGTATGCTGCATGGCTGATAGTCAGGTTTAGAAAGATATGCCAACAAACGGCTGTTCTTGTCACCAAACTCAAAGATTTGCAGATTCTGGTATAACAGCTTCTTCTGGGTGCGTTCCAAAAGCACTAGGTCCAATTCTCTGGACCCATGCTTCCAGTCAGCACATGTCTCAGGAGAGGGAGTCGCGGAATAAACGGCTTCTGCCTCCCTGAGAGCCCCCTCTGCATCCATCAACTTGGACATAGAGGCCTTGCGTGTCTGATAAAACCGCTGCAGCAAAAGAGCCACGTGTAGCGGCCTAAAGGCATCCCATACCACTGGAACGGTTGCACTCTGTTTATTAAGTAGCCAGTATGATTTCATCTCGGTCATACATTGGTTCACCACAATCTCATCCGCCAACCACAGTGGGCTCAGTCGCCACACCCGATAGGAGGAGCCCAGGGCGAGGTCCACCATCAAAGGAGAATGGTCGGACACTGCCCAAGGGAGGTATTTAACCTATGACACCATGGAAAGCAGATCCGACGAGACCAGACACAAATCTATACGAGACAGAGTACCGTGTGACAGAGTGACACGAATACTCCCCCCTGTCCGCATGCTTCCACCTCCAGGCCTCCACTAAGTCAAATTGATTTAAGAAGGAACCCAGGGGAGTGGGGGGTAATGAAGAACAATGTAACCTGTCTATGGAATTATCCAGTACTGTATTATAGTCACCCGCTATTAGTAAAGGACCCTCTGCTATCGCCAGAATAGAGGTCATAACCCTTTCAAAGAACAATTTAGTGAAGAGGGGAGGGGCATACAGGCTAGTCACGGTATATGGTCTACCCATAAGTTCAAGTACAACAACTACAAAACACCCTTGCGGGTCTAGTTTAACATGCTTAATACTAACCGGGGCTGATTTGTCTATTAGGATGGAGGTCCCCCTAGCATATGTGGAGTATGTGGAATGGAGGGCGTAGGCAATTTTTGCCCGTTTGAGGGCCATGACTCTAGAGCCCTGGAGGTGGGTTTCCTGAAGTAGGATTACATGCGGATTGTGGCGTGCCAAGTAGTCAAACATCAGAGATCTTTTCACCTTGGAATTCAGCCCCCGTAAATTCCAAGACACTAAACGTAGCTTAGACATCGGGAGGGGTAAAGTACATGACTAACCGTACCCACTGCCCATGGCCCGCTGGAAACTAGCAAGGCCCGAAGAGCATAGGAAATAGTGATCAGATGCATATCATAAGGGTCAGTTATACCAGCCTGTAAATGGACATGCACAAATGGATACCAGCACTGCAAAACAAAACACATGAAAATAATAACTTCAACCAAAAATCCCCAAACATCCCCACCCACCCTAACCCTCCCGGCTCCCAAACATATGAGAGCTTTGTTACCAAAACTGTGAAGCAGGGGAGTCATGACACTGACCCCAAACTAACCAACCCTGAGGAGCGTTAAAGTCCCTTAAACGGGGGCCACCGTCCGTGTCCACACAGGACAAGTATGCTAGTTAACCCTGAGTCTGAAGGAAAAAATGCAGCAGTCATCCAGATCAAACAAGTAGGAAACAGTTAGTAGAATGTAGTTCGCCACTTTCATAAAACTGCAAAGAGGGGAGTGAGATTATCACAGGCGTAAGGATATTCAGGCCCACTCCTACCCCCCTTCAGCTGTCCTTTGCTGGAAAGGGGTAACGTAGGCCGCATAAGGCACAAGGTGTAGCTATCAAAAAGTGCAGGTTAGGTGCGATGTCAACGCGGATGGGGATCTTTGATTCTGATTCCGGCATTCAGGATGTCCCAAGCTATCCACCCAGTGAGATGCCTCCTTAGGATCCGTGAAGAAGTAGGCCTTGCCCTGGTAAACAATCCTCAATCAAGCAGGATATAGCATGCCATAGGGGAGATGAAGCTCACGGAGCCTGCGTTTAATAGCCAGGAAAGTGGCCCTCTGCTTTTGTGTAGCTACAGAGAAGTCAGGGAAAATAGTAATTCCACTCCCATTAAAGGACACCCTTCCCTTTTCTCTGGCAGCTCCAAGAATTGCCTCCCCGTCCCTGAAGTGAAGCAGTTTGATAATCATGGCACGTGGCCGGGCCCCAAGTGGGAGGGGGCGCATGGGGACCCTACGTGCCCGTTCAATTGCGAATAACGGTGAAAAGGTTGAGGCGCCGAATGTGGTGATTAGCCATCTTTCCATAAAGACCTCCGGGGTTCTACCCTCAGCCCCCTCTGGGAACCCCAGGAAACGTAAATTGCTCCTCCGTAAACGGTCCTCCATTTCAGTGAACTTATCTGCTGTGTAATCCTGGACGGGTCTCATCCTCCAGCGTGCTAATGTGCTGCTCAGCATTAGACACCCTGTGGCGGAGGTGATGGACATCCTGTTTTAGGAAGGTTAGGTCCGTTTTTATGGAGTCCATTTGGGTGGTCAGAGAAGCATGGCTGTGCTGGATGGCCTCCATGATCTGGGACAGGGATGGCCTGCATCAGCAATGTCCTCGCTGGGGGTATCAGGGGAAATGTCCTCAGCCGGAGAGAGTAGGAAAGGATCTTCCGGGCTTAAAACAGGGGGGGAACAGCGTGACTCACCCTTCCCTGCATGCTTCGATTTCAGCGCTGAGGAGTATGAGGATGGCTGGCTGCGTGTGTCTGCAGCATGGTGACCGGCGCCATCTTGCCTCTGTTTGCATGGCGGGGGTGGCGGGACGGATCCTGAGGCTTCCTCCATTGGTGGGCCGTATTTGACCATCTCCCGGTGGGCACAAGGTTCACTGGATGCTGTGGGGACAAACAGGACCCCTGATTGGCGAACAGGTCCGTAGGATTGAGTCAGGATGTGTGCGGCATGGATGGAGCTCAGGCTAAGCACGTCCTCGCATCCCGGTCGTTGGCCACGCCCCCCCAGATGGTCAACTTACCCATTTTCCCAAAGAATTTAACAGCTTACTCCGTTCTTTCTACAATAACCTGTACAATTTACCTTTTTGCCTGACTACCATATCCCCAGAGGTCCATATGTCTAGAACAGCCAACTATGTTGCTAAGACTGTCCTACCCACTATTCCTGTAGAGACGGTACAAGACCTTGAGCGGCCCTTTACAGAAGAATTCACCATAGTGCTCTCCTCCCTTAAGAACAATAAGAGTCCTGGCCCAGATGGGTATATTGCCCGCTTCTATAAAACATTTCCGCATTCATGACGAAAACATTTAATACAGTCTCTACTGACTCTCCTTTCCCGTCACAGGCATTCAAAGCTCATATTACTGTATTGCCCAAACCGGGTAAGTTATAGCACACAAACAGCCCGCAGGAACAAGCAAGGAAAGGTAAAAGAGCAGTAGCATAGCATGGCAGCATACAATATAGGTGAAAACAGGTAGCTCCCGTCTGTCCTGAGCCCTAGGGCTTTCAAGCCTTGCTTAGGCTTTTTCCTTACTGCCGCTAGTAATGCTGTAGATGAAGTGCATAGGTCCCCATACACAGTGGCGGCGTGAATGTACATACATTACCAGCACTTGCTGGCAAATTAGGACATCTCTGGTCCTCTGGATGATCTGCTCTTGCTGTACTGGCTGCTCTGATGGAAGATCCGATTCTTGTCCAGATGCGCTGCCGCACAAACGCTTAGTTAAACTCCATTTATCACTCCCACCCCAACCCATTGTAGAATGCGCAGCAGGTGGCCTCACATGACACTGATGACAACGCGTTTCACTAAGGAGTAGCGTAGCTTTGTCTGGACATTGGCTGGTTCCCCTGCTGTCCCTTTTTACTGTGTTTCCACCTCGGGTATTTCCTCCCCTAAAAATCATCTTAACCACTTACCCACTGGGCACTTTTACCCCCTTCCTGCCCAGGCCAATTTTAATCTCTCAGCGCTGTTGCACTTTGTAACCATATAAAAAAAAAATTAATTTTGTTTTCAAACAAATAGAGCGTTCTTTTGGTGGTATTTAATCACCACTGTTGATTTTTTTTTTTTTTTGCTAAATAAACGAAAAAGACTGCCAAAATTTGGGGGGGAAATAAGTTTTTCATTGTTTGTTATAAAATTTAGCAAACAGGTAATTGTTGTCCTTCACTAAAGTGCGCTGAGGAGGCACTTATAATAAGGACACTGATAATGAGTTTCCTGATTATCAGTATAGATGTCCCTTTCACACAAGCCGGTTACCGCGCTGTTAGTGTGAGGTAAGGAATGCTGATAATTGGCTTGTGTTTTCATTGTGATCAGCTGTGTTTGGACACAGCTGATTATGTAGTAAAGGGCCGCTGTGATTGGACCTTTACCCTGATCTGTGATCAGCTATGTCCCAAGGATGCAGCGATCACAGAGCGCACCGCCCGCACACCGTAGTGAATGCGAACATGGGAGGACGTCATATGACGCCCTCCCAGAATTGGCCCGACTGCCCTGTAGCTGTCGTTCGGCTGTAGAGCGGTCGGGATGTGCATCAAAGGAACAAAGGCCATTAGTTGACTGTGCCATGTGTTTAACATTGGCTTCCTAGGTTTTATGAAGTCAATATTCTCATTGAACTAGCAATAGTGGTGGCAGTACTGCAAAGTTTCCATGACATTTCGATGACTATACTGGATTTTAATATTGCATATATCGGGATACTTTCAAGATGTACTAACGAGGACAACGTGGACTATTAAGCATAAATAGAATTCAAGAAGTGGTGGGGGGGAGGGGGGAAGGAACTGTAACAAAACAAGGACAAGGAAGGCAGTCCAAACATACACAACAATAAACGCAGGAAAAAAATACGGGAATAGGAATACTGTACATTAATTCCATCGCTATATGAAGAGGCAGAAATTCATACTAAGGGAAATATTTTTTCTTATGATTCCAAAAATACCTGAAGGTTCAGCTCGGTGTTCAAACTGGCTAGAGTCACGGAATTCAATCTGTATATCCATTATTTCTCTTTTTGTAGTGACTCCTGATTGAAATCACCTCTAATTGGGGGCAACGTAAATATATAAATCCCTTTTACTTTCATGTCATCTAATTTTCCTCCATGACCAAAAATAGAAAAATAAAAAAAGAACAGACAAATACACTCCCTAAAGAGTTAACTACAACATTTTTATTTATGCTTAAAGCATATATCAAAAAATACCAATAGACATATAAAACCTAGTCCCCTATAGAATAAGGAACCCAGCCCAGAACATTCCCCAAAAGGTAAGCCTAGCAACGGCAATGTGCAAGTAACTAACAGAGATCAGTTCCCCCCTATATAAGGGAAACACAAGTTACATAATGCACACCCACCCTCCCCCAGATGAAAGGCCCCCCTATTACACCCAACAATGAACCGAATCACTATCTAATAGGCCTCTAGTAAATTCCTACACAGGTCAGTGAATTCCTGTAATGACAGGTTATATGTATACACTGTCCATGGGTGGAAAGCAGGGACTGAGGCAATCGCATGAATAGACAAGAAATAATGGTTGGAACACCACTCATAAATAACGGACGGCTGTATCCTAATGAGATGTCAGTCACATCTCCAAGGAAAAAAGAGAATTAATGTATTGATTGCTGTCCGTTAATAAACAATCACTGTATCAAACCGGTGTATATTCCGTGTATTAAAAGTCTTGGATATTCTCTTAGTAATCAAAGATACTGGAAAAACATGGAGGGTATTAAACATTGGAGATTGATCATACCATATGGATAAATCCAGAGATATATTCAGTGTTAGATTCACCTGGGTTGTAGCTGCTCATAATAGGAGTGATATAACCACAAAAAACGGATTCCCACATCATGCAGGTATTTTACATTTATAAAGAGCGGTTGTAATTCAGAAGTCTTTGTTCACATAGTCACTCACTATTCAACTGCCAAATGTCATTCACAAGGATCTAGACCAGGGGTGTCCAAACTTTTTTCAAAGAGGGCCAGATTTGATGAAGTGAACATGCTCGAGGGCCGACCATTTTGCCTGACATTCTTTAACCACTTCTCCACCGAGGACGTCATATGACGTCCTCGACTTTGTGCGATGATATCTGAATGATGCCTGCAGCTACAGGCATCATTCAGATATCACTGTATTTTGCCGGCGATTCTGTGCACAATAAGAATGATCATAGCGGCAGTTCCGCCGATTGAACGTTTTTATAGGCGGTGGGAGGGGACGCCCCCCTCCCGCCGCCATCGGGTGCTTCTCCTGGTTCACCCGTGCCATCGGGGGCCCGGAGAACGAATCGGCCGGCACCGGCTCACGACGATAGAGATTTCTGGTGACCAGATGGTCACCAGTCATCTCTATGATCGTCGGAGGCTGGGACGTCACGCCCGGGTACCCGGAAGTAAACAAAGCCGCAATCGCGGCTGTCGGCATGAGATCGGTGAAACCCAAAAAAATATGATTTTTACATGGAGAGAAGTGCCAGAATAGGCCCGGTGGAGAAGTGGTTAAACCATTAAAATTCGGTCTAAGTGTGTTCGTTCGAGCACTAATACACTGCCCAACAAGAATTCTCTTGCCTTCGTGGCTGTGTGTGGTGAAGAGATGAGCTCAGGCATATTATTTGGATATACCGTATTGGCGTATAACACGCACATTCACTTTAAGAGGGAAGTTTCAGGAAAAAAAACGTTAAAGAACTGTGAAGCAAAATAAGGGTCAGTGCCCATCTGAAGACCCCCAATTGCTAGGAATGCAGCACACACCATTGCTAGGAATGCACCCACTATTACCAGGAATGCGCTCACCATTGCCAGGAATGCAGCACCCACCATTGCCAGGAATGCAACACCCACCATTGCCAGGAAGGCAGCACCCACCAATGCCAGGAATGCAGCACTCACCATTGTCAGGATTGCAGCACTCACCATTGCCAGGAATGCTGCACCCATCATTGCCAGGAATGCACTCACCATTGCCATGAATGCAGCACCCATCATTGCCAGGAATGCACTCACCATTGCCAGGAATGATCAGTGTCCATCTGCAGCAAAGCCGTGTCCATCTGCAGCCAGCCGTGCCCAAGTGTCCATCTGCAGCCAGCCGTGCCCAAAAATTAAGCTTTATTCGTTTTAAATTTTGCCGCCGAGATAGAGCCGGATGTCCTGTGTATTCGGCTGTACTCGGCTCCTCTCGCAGTCCCGCCCCTTGGCCCAGCTTCTATGATGGACATAACACACGTCCAATGGCGGGACTGGGCGTGACTGCGAGCGGAGCCGAGCCTAGTCGATTACACAGTACACTCGGCTGGGGCTATTTCGGCGGCGCTCGCTCCTCTTCACCTCACAGGCAGCAGGGATCGGCGTATAACACGCACAAAAGTGTGTGTTATACGCCGATAAATACGGTATATCTTTTGTGGCCCCGGTGCTGGGAGATCGTCGGGGGCCACAAAATATATATATGTGTAGATAACCAGGCGGGCCGTTCAAAACCGGGCCGCGATTGGCCCACGGGCCGGACTTTGGACATGCCTGATCTAGACCGAGTAACATTGTGCACCAAAACTGATTGGAGAACTGCCTTGATCTTTGCTTTTATATGAATATCACTTGTCAATCAAAAATGTACTCAGCATCATGACCATGCATGCAGTGACGAATCGGTCTAGATCCTTCTGAATGACATTTGGCAGTTAAATAGTGACTATGTGAACAAAGACTTTTGAATTCCAACCGCTCTTTATAAATGGAAAATACCTGCATGACGTGGGAATCCGTTTTTTGTGGTTATATCACTCCTATCATGTGCAGCTACAACCCAGGTGAATCTAACACTGAATATATATATATATATATATATATATATATATATATATATATATATATGGATTTATCTATATAGTATGATCAATCTCCAATGTTTGATACCCTCCATGTTTTTCCAGTATCTTTGATTTTAGCAATATCCAAGACTTTTAATACACGGAATATACACCTGTTTGATACAGTGATTGTTTATTAACGGACAGCAATCAATACATTAATTCTCTTTTTTCCTTGGAGATGTGACTGACACCTCATTCATCTCATTAGGATACAGCCGTCTGTTATTTGAGTGGTGTTCCAACCATTATTTCTTGTCTATTCATGTGATTGCCTCAGTCCCTGCTTTCCACCCATGGACAGTGTATACATATAACCTGTCATTACAGGAATTCACTGACCTGTGTAGGAATTTACTAGGGGCCTATTATATAGTGATTCGGTAAATTGTTGGGTGTAATCTGGGGGGAGGGTGGGTGTGCATCCTGTAACTTGTGTTTCCCTTATATAGGGGAACTAATCTGTTACTTGCACATTGCCATTGCTAGGCTTATCTTTTGGGGAATGTTCTGGGCTGGGTTCCTTATTCTATAGGGGGCTAGGTTTTATATGTCTATTGGTATTTTTTGATATATGCTTTAAGCATTAATAAAAATTTTGTAGTTAACTCTTTAGGGAGTGTATTTGTCTGTTCTTTTTTTCTTTTTCTGTTTTTGGTCATATTTACTCTTGATTACACCCCCCGACATTATATCGGTGAGTACTACATTTTAACAAATAGGTGGGACTCCCACATCTCTAACACTTTTTGTATAATTTTCCACCATGGCATAGAGCGAAATGCCTTGCCAATGGATTCTCAGTTATTTTCTTTCATTTTTTTGCATAGGTTGCCCTGTTAGAATTCAATCGGAATTTCCGACAACAAATTTTCGATGTGAGCTTTTGGTCGGATATTCCGACCGTGTATAGGCTCCATCGGACATTTGCTGTCGGAATTTCCGACAACAAAGGATTGAGAGCTGGTTCTCAATTTTTCCGACAACAAAAGTTCTTGACGGAAATTCTGACCATGTGTAGCCATTTCAAAAGTGCTGCACATGCTCGGAATCAATTCAACGCATGCTCGGAATCATTGAACGTCATTTTTCTCGGCTCGTAGTGTTGTACGTCACCGCGTTCTTGGCGATCGGAATTTCCGAGCAACATTTGTGTGACAATGTGTATGCACGACAAGTTTCAGTCAACATTCGTGGGGAAAAAAAAAACACGGTTTTGTTGTCGGAAATTCCGATCGTGTGTACGAGGCATAAGAGGGCGTTTGGTCTTACCAATGTAGAACATTTTACAAGGACAGGACAACAAATAAATAACCTTAGAAGTAGAGCAGTTTATCAAGTCCTTTATTTGAAAGCTCTTCTCATTCAGTGCATCCCTAAACGTGTTTGTTCGGTCAAGGTATGGGCATACCTGGCACCAGCCCCACACAAACATCCCCTTCTAGGGTATTGAGAGCCAGGTCATTCTCGGTTCTTTTGTGAATTTTGAGTGTATGACCACCCAAATGTTTTGCTCAGTGGGCCACCATCTTAGTCGTGTCTAATTATACTTGCCAAGCCAGGGGTGTTAGTTATCCCCCAGTGCTTCTGGAAGATCTCACAAACAGTATCCCATTGCGCTTCAAATTGTTTTTTTGCAGGGGACAGTTAGTAAAGCTGGCCAGATTCAGGAAATTTCATAGGGTTTTGGACCCTTTTAAAGATATAGATGAGCTTCAGAAACAAAATAAACTACTGATGGAGGTTGAAAAAAACACAACATCATCTGAAAGTAACAAACCAGTCTAAGTTTAGATGCGGGAGAGAGTTACCGCTCAGATGTGACTGGTGACTCATTCACAAGATCCAGAGCCGTGGGTGCAAGCAATGCATATGACAATGCAAAAAATCTGAGGAAAACGCTTGGACAGCCGCACTCCAAAAAAGGTTCTTTTATTTAAAACAAAAGCACAAACAACATGCCACAGCAAAAAAACAGCAAGTATGAGCTGACGTTTCGCACTGCGATTCAGTGCTATGATTAATCGCAGTGCGAAACGTCAGCTCATACTTGCTGTTTTTTTGCTGTGGCATGTTGTTTGTGCTTTTGTTTTAAATAAAAGAACCTTTTTTGGAGTGCGGCTGTCCAAGCGTTTTCCTCAGATTTTTTAAGTTTAGATGCGATTTATACAATTGTGAAAAAGGGGAAAATTTTGATCTAACTATCCGATGGGGGAGAAGTAGATAAAGAACGAGGGGTTTCCACTCTACATCACGTTCTGGTGGTGAAAGGTCACCAAGGTATACAGATGAAGAGGTAGTTGCAAAGACGGTGAGGCTCACACCAACTACCCAAAACCACAAGAACAAAGAATACACTGGACAAGCAAAAGCAAAAAGCTGGAACCAAGGGACAGGAAAAGAGGGCACTCGCACAAGGAGCCAGAGAAATTGGAAGAGGAAGATGGAAATCCTTCATCTGAGTCTGATGGGACACATCTGTCTGTTGCAACGAGGCATGTCCCTTTCCTCAGTTGGCAATATGGATGAGTTTGTGATATATAAGAATGTTACCCTTTTCCTGCGTAAGGTCTTTCTGAGATCACTTTATACCCAAAAAGATGCCCCTGAAGTTAATGAGGCCACAATGGAAGCTAGTGATAGAGAGAACCTGGATATTTTGAACTCCCTTTTGGAGAACAACGATGTAGAGGATAGGGACACATTTTACAGAAGAAAGGCACAGAATAAGATCTAAAAAGATGTCACTAAAATAAAATAAATGTTAACCCTCTTTTTGGACACGGTGCAGACTGATTTAAGTAGCATTAATTTGGACAAAGAGAGGACCTGATAACCTGTCACGTTATAAGCGACGTGTGCCAAGAGAGTTACAGGAAGTGAAGCATATCTTTATTAAAAGAAGTGATAAGGGTGGTAATGTGTTGGACAAGTTTGAAAAAAGCGAAGATGTCCCCACATGGCTTTTTAGCAGCAAAGGAGAGTCAAAAAATTTTTGTAAAAAATTACTGATTTGATTTATCAAAAAACAATAGGGTCTGAAACGTATACAAAAGTTAAAATATGGGCTCTGGTATATACAGGCGAGACAATAATTGACTGAAATTATACATCAAGAGGTCTTTCACTGTTGAATTTGGTGTTTACACCATCCGATGTATGAAAACGCCCCAATGCATTTCGACCTATTGGTGTTTGGGTCTTCTTTTTTTTGTTTACAAATGGTTTATTGAAAAATAAGTCTCGATACAATTTTAACTGTACATTGGTAAGAGGTACATACACAAAGAAGGGTGCAAAAAATGTTTGGGTCTTCTTCAGGGGGTTCTTGCATTTCTATACATACATCAAGAGATGACAGGTTTAAATATCCTCCATGTCATAATCTACGGTATCCAATACAGTCATATTTCATAGGTGTACATTATCATGTGTTATATTTATTAATTGCTGTATATTTACCCTTTCTGTCAGAAGAGGATCGCTTGGCCAGAGACTTCATTAAAAAACAAAATTAAAGAATCCCCTCAAAGATGATCCCGGACCTCGCTGATGATTCCACTCCCCCAGCCCCAGGTGGGCAACCTCAGTCCATGGGGCTTGCAAGTGGTCACACAAAAGTAGGCCCCTCTCGGAGCGCATGGGCGAGAACACCTGAAATTTGCAATTATGTAGAATAATATAGAATTTGACATGTCAGAGGGTGAGGGCAGGCTTAGGGGACACTGCAGGAGGGAGAACCCCTCTCTGTGCTGCCGAGTGCAACTAATCTCCCATTGTATTAATCACAATCCATTTAGTGTATGATAGATTCTTATCGTTTTATTTTTACATTCTATATTTTTATAATATTCAACAGATAGTGATGTATTGTTGAAAAATGGTGTCCACAAATGTTCTGAGGATCACCATGGTGAGGTGCGTGTGAGTGTGTTGCCTCTCAAATGGCGATAAAAAATGTGTGCAATACATGAAAAAGATGCATCGTATAATTGTATGTGAGTGTGATGTATCATAAAGTGGGGAGGGGGTGAAAAAATATTAATGTAATGAATAAACAAAATTGCTACAAAAAAACGAATTAAGTGTAAATGTGCCAAAACTATATAGGAAAAAAAAACGTGAAAAACTTGTTGTGATGTGCTATTGCGATATAAAAAGGAGGAGAGATGTCTCCAGAGTGAAAATAAGATGGTGCTAGACAGTGGTCATTGAGAAATGTAAGTAAAGAAATGGAATACAAAATACCTTATTTTTGCGATATAAACGGAAAGACCGAAAATTTTATTAAAAAATGATATTTTCTTCTTTTTGTTATAAGAAAAATCCAATAAGCTCAATTTTAGTCATACATTTAGGCCAAAATGTATTCAGCCACATGTCTTTGGTAAAAAAAAAATTCAATAGGCGTATATTGGTTTGCGCAAATGTTATAGCGTCTACAAACTAGGGTACATTTTCTGGAATTTACACAGCTTTTAGTTTGACTGCCCATCTCATTTCTTGAGGTGCTAAAATGGCAGGGCAGTACAAACCCCCCCCCCCAAATGACCCCATTTTGGAAAGTAGACAACCCAAGGAAATTGCTGAGAGGCACGTTGAGCCTATTTTGTTTGTACCAAGTAATTGAATAATGATAAAGATTTTTTTACAAAAAGTTGTCACTAAATAATATATTGCTCACACATGCCATGGACATATATGGAATTACACCCCAAAATACATTCTGCTGATTCTCCAGAGTACGGGGATACAACATGTGTGTGACTTTTTGGGAGCCTAGCCGCGTACAGGGTCCCCGAAAACCAATAACCGCCTTCAGGATTTCTAAGGGCGTAAATTTTTTATTTCACTCCTCACTACCTATCAGTTTCGAAGGCCAATAAAAAGCCAAGATAGCACAACCCCCCCCCCCCAAATGACCCCATTTTGGAAAGTAGACACCACAAGGAAATAGCTGAGAGGCATGTTGAGCCTATTGAATATTATTATTTTTTGTCCCAAGTGATTGAAAAATGTCCAAAAAATTTACAAAAAGTTGTCACTAAATGATGTATTGCTCACACATGCCATGGTTATATGTTGAATTACACCCCAAAATACATTCTGATGCTTCTCCTGAGTATGGGGATACCACATGTGTTAGACCTTTTGGGTGCCTAGCCGCGTACAAGACCCCGAAATCCAAGCACCGCCTTCAGAATTTCTAAGGCCGTAAATTTTTGATTTCACTCCTCACTGCCTATCACTACCCATCACAGTTTTAAAGGCCATAAAATGCCCAGATAGCACAAACCCCCTTACCCCAAATGACCCCATTTTGTAAAGTAGACACCCCAAGCTATTTTCTAAAAGGCTTGTTGAGTCCATGGAATATTTTATATTTTGCCACAAGTTGCAGGAAAATTACAAACTTTTCTTTTTTTTTTGCACAAAGTTGTCACTAAATGATATATTGCTCAAACATGCCATGGGCATATGTGGAATTACATCCCAAAATACATTCTGCTGCTTCTCCTGAGTACGGGGATATCACATGTGTGGGACTTTTTGGGAGCCTAGCCACGTATGGGGCCCCGAAAACCAAGCACCGCCTTCAGGCTTTCTAAGGGCGTAAATTTTTGATTTCACTCCTCACTACCTATCACAGTTTCGAAGGCCATAACATGCCAAGATAGCACAAACACACACCCCCCCCAAATGACCCCATTTT
Organism: Rana muscosa; assembly: GCA_029206835.1. Taxonomy (NCBI): domain Eukaryota; kingdom Metazoa; phylum Chordata; class Amphibia; order Anura; family Ranidae; genus Rana; species Rana muscosa. The sequence goes on along the minus strand of CM055120.1, from coordinate 274,368,857 downwards.
GGAAAGTAGACACCCCAAGCTATTCGCTGAGAGGCATGGTGAGTATTTTACAGCTCTTATTTGTTTTTGAAACTGAAGAAAGCTAATTTTTTTTTTCAATTTTCAAAACTTTGTGACAAAAAGCGAGATCTGCAAAATACTCACCATACTTCTCAGAAAATAGCTTGGGGTGTCTACTTTCTAAAATGGGGTCATTTTGGGGGGTTTTGTGCCATCTGGGCATTCCATGGCCTCTGAAACTGTGATAGGCAGTGAGTAGTGAAATCAAAATTTGGTTTTCGGGGTCCCGTGCACGGCTAGGCTCCCAAAAAGTCTCACACATGTGGTATCCTGTACTCAGGAGAAGCAACAGAATGTATTTTGGGGTGTAATTTCACATATACCCATGGCATGTTTGAGCAATATATCATTTAGTGACAACTTTCTGTAAAATAAATAAATAATTTTCCAGAAACTTGTGGCAAAATATAAAATATTCCATGGACTCAACATGCCTCTCAGCAAATAGCTTGAAGTGTCTTCTTTCCGAAATGGGGTCATTTGGGAGGGGGGTTTGTGCTATCTTGACATTTAATGGCCTCCATAACTGTTATGGGTGTGAGGAAGTGAAATCACCATTTTACGCCCTTAGAAAACCTGAAGGCGGTAATTGGTTTTTGGGGTCCTGTACACGGCTAGGCTCCCAAAAAGTCTCACACGTAGTATCCCCGTACTCAGGAGAAGCAGCAGAATGTATTTTGGGGTGTAATTCTACATATGCCCATGGCATGTTTGAGCAATATATCATTTAGTGACAACTTTGTGCAAAAAAATTATTCCTTTTCCCGCAACTTGTGTCAAAATATAAAATAATCCATGGACTCGACATGCCTCTCAGCAAATGGCTTGGGGTGTCTACTTTCCAAAATGGGGTCATTTGGGGGGGGGTTTTGAACTGTCCTGGCATTTTATACACAACATTTAGAAGCTTATGTCACACATCACCTACTCTTCTAACCACTTTAAGACAAAGCCCTTTCTGAGAGCCGGTTCACACAGGGGCGTCCTGGGATCTGACTTCAAGTCACCCTGTTTAGAAAAGTAATGAAAGTGAATGGAGCCGTCCTAATGTACACTACTGCAGTCGCTCTGACTTCAGAAAAGGTTCCTGTACGACTTCAATCCGACTTCTAGGCGACTTGTACCCATTTATTTCAATGGAAGTTGCCTCCAAGTCGGATCCCCTGTCTTAACTGAAGCAACTTTCCAGGAAGTAAAAATAGTTTTCCAGGCAAACCCCTCCCTCCCACAGAGCTGATTATTGTTTGATTGGCCACTGGAAAGTCGCCTGTCCTGGAGGCAACTTGAAGTTGCCTGGAGTCGCGCTGTGATTCATACTCAAGTCGTGTCCAAGTTGCCTCCCAAAGTCACACTGGAAGTCGTGGTTCCCCTGTGTGAACCGGCTCTGACACTTTTTGTTTATATAAAAAAAAAAAATTCTCCTTTTGTCCATGGACGGACACAGCTCCATAAATCTTGACATGTGGGTTATGTTCCTGTTCATAGGAGAGGACTAGGCAGAACATGTTAGTTATCTTAAAACATGTAACTTTAAAAGAGTTGAACAGCCCCGCCCAGGGCGCGGTCCCTCCATACATAACCCTCCACCCTGCAGTTAGCAGCCTCAGTTTTTTTCTGCCTAGCAGAGGAGAAGGCTGTGGCTCCCTTTTGGGCCCAGAGTCCTGAAGAATTTTTTATTTTATTTTAATTTTTTGTGATATCTTCTTTCAACTGCCGGCTGGGCGACAGGCTGGATATTATAGATCCTTGTAGTCTTCCCAGTTCCGGCCATTGAGCGTGCCAGTTCTTGGCTTCCAGCTGGTTCTGCCACGACGTACCCCATGGTTCCAGGGGTGGCTGGTGAGCACATGCTCTGGGGTCCACATATGACTGGGCTGCTTGCTGTCTCACTACTCCGTACCATCGGTTGTGGGTCTGTCAGGGACGCGCCAGCATGTCCTCGCAAGGACGGGTAAGTACGGTTCCTCCTGTCTCGGCAGGATGGAACAGCTGGGCATTCCCAGGATTAAGGGGTTCTCCTGTCCTCCCTTTCCCTGCTCTCTGTCGCCCTTTCTCCTCCTGCCCTAGGGCCCGCTGCGACCGGGGTGTACCTGTGGGGTGGCTCCGGGTCCCTGTGGGATGCTGGGGACCGCTTATGTGAGGGGGGTCTCTCTCCTGGGAAGTCTCTACACGGCCTTCTCGTCCACATCCCGGGGCTCGGGCGCCATTTTTTGATGTGCCGCCGTCAATTTTAGTGTGCTTTTTTCTCTATTAAAATTCCCATTGGCGGCCATTTTGTAATGGCCTCACTGTGGCGCAGGTCGGTATTGCGGGCGGCCATTTTCTTGCGGTCCGCGCCCTTTTTGTCTGAGGCCATTTTGGAGTGGGTTTTGGCCTCTAGCACTGGCTTTCTGAACAGCGCTGTGTATACAAGGCGGGCAGCGGTGCTGAGCGTTCTCCCTCTAGGTGGTGAGTCCCCTGGGTTACCCCCCCCCCCGGTCAGTGCAGCAAGGAAGGTGGACTCTTAAGTGTTTTTTACTTGGTCCCTGAGGGCTGTCAGTGGGTGTTTTCATGGAGTCAGTATGTGACCTTTCTTCCCCTGACTTGCTGGACACCCGGACCCCGTCACCATCTGCCTGGAGTTTGCATGTTCTCCCTGTGTCTGCGTGGGTTTCCTCCTGGTTCTCCGGTTTCCTCCCACACTCCAAAGACATGCGCGCCTTCGGCGCCAAAGTAAAAGCATATACACTTATACATACTCAGTGTGTGTATGTAAAATGGTTTCCAGAGCCTCTGTATCGGCGGCTGATTTGGCTGGAATTCTGGTCCGCTGACCAAGCATTCAAGAGAGCTCTGGCAGATTGTCTTTTAGAGGCTTTTTGGTACCTCGCTGGACAACATTATTAAGGATGTCACTGAAGGTAAGAGCACACTTATCCCGCAGTTCTCTAAGGGGAAGGAGCCGCGCTGTTGGCCGGGGCCCTCCTATTCCGTGCAGAAGTGGTATTTTCGTCAGTCAGAGATCCTCCCAGACTGACACGGCTACAGCTGGGGGACAGAAGCGTCCCTGGGTGCGGAAGCCGAACAAGCCGGCTAACAAACCTGCTACCGCATGAAATTTTGCCCCAGCCAGACTCAAGGGTGGGAGGGGGGGCTTTGCGAGTTTACAGCTCGGTGGACCTCCCTATTCTCTGACCAGTGGGTCTGCGAGGTGGTCACTTTGGGGTACAAGATAGTTTCTTTCTTGTCCACCAAACAGATCTTTCCCTCAAATCTTCCTCTCCTTCCGGCTCGTCTGTCTTTTTTGATGGGAGCAGTACGAGACTTGCTCAGGTGCGGAGTAATTTTACCTGTGCCCCTGGAGGAAAGGTTTCAGGGATCCTATTCGAATCTGTTTGTAGTCCCACAGAAGGATAGTGTCCGTCCAATCTTGGACCTCAGGGCCCTCAATACCTTTGTGAGGGTGCGAACGTTCATGATGGAATCCATTCGTCCGGAGGTTGCTGCGCTCCATCCGGGGGATTTTCTGGCATCCCTGGACATCAAAAACGCATACTTGCATGTCCCCATCTGCAACAGCCATCAGAGGTTTCTGCGCTTTGCGGTTTGGCATAGCGTCAGCACCAAAAGTTTTTAACAAGGTGCTCGCCCCGATCTGGCTTTGCTGAGACAGCGAAGCATTGCTATCATGGGCTACTTGGACGATCTTCTTCTGGGATCTCCTTCTGGCTCAGAATTGGAGGAGGACATGTCTATAGCCAGTCTCAGACCCTCTGGGAAATTGATTGGGTACTGAACATACAGAAGTAGATGTTGGTACCGACTCAGCCTCTGGAGTACCTAGGTTTGATCCTGGACTCCTAGGAGGTGAAGGTCTTCCTTCCCTTGGAGCAGTTGCAGATGCTCCAGTCGGCGGTGAAATCGTTGGCATCCCGCAAATGGTCGTCTCACCGTTTTTGCATGCGAGTTCTGGGCCTCATGGTGGCCTCCTTCGAGGCAGTACCGTATGCCCAATTCCACACTCGAGTATTGTAGAAGGAGATCCTGTCCAAATGGAACAGATCTCCTTTGTCTCTGGATTCAGGTAAGTTACCTGGTCAAGGCTTCCCTGAGAGGGTGGCTGAGATCCCCGTCCGGGAGGTTGTTCCTTTCCATTGAACTGTGATCACGACGAACGCCACCCTCACAGGTTGGGGGGGGAGTCTGGGGGGTCCAGTCGGCCCAGGTTTGCTGGACTCTGGACGAATTTCACCTGCCGATCAATGTCCTCGAACTTCGAGCGATCAGACTGTGCCTCTCCATGTGGTCACAGAGACTTCAAGGGCGTCCGGTCAGGATCCAGTCGGACAACGCCACGGTGGTGGCTCCTGTCTACCATCAGGGAGGAACAAGGAGCTCGGCCACAGCGTCGGAAGTCGCTCACATCCTAAGATGGGCCAAAAGGAGCGTGCCGGCTCTATAAGCTGTTTACGTCGAAACTAGCAGGCGGACTATCTGAGTCGCCAGATGCTGGCCCAAGGGGAATGGTCGTTGCACCCGGAGGTGTTAAAACTCCTTTGTCAGAAATGGGGCACACCAGTTGTGGATCTCCTGGTCTCTCGACTCAATCGCAAGGTGTCGAGGTTTGTGGCCAGGTCCAGGGATCCCTGGGTAGACGCGTTGGTGGCTCCAAGGGGTCAGTGTGAGGTATATCTTTGCCTTTCTCCCAATGAAATTGCTTCCTCGTCTGCTTCGCAGAATGGAGGCCGAGGGGATTCTGGTGATTCTGATTGCCCCAGCCTGGCCCCGGCGTCCCTGGTACGCCGACCTCGTGAGACTGGTAGCAGATGCTCCCTGGTGGCTGCCAATGCGGGCGGACCTTCTGTCTCAAGGTCCCATATTTCATCCTGTTTTACAGTCGCTGGCTTTACCGGCATGGCTATTGAAAGCCAGGTACTAAGGGACCGTGGTCTGTCAGATTCGGTAATCTCCACCATGTTGAGTGGAGATCTACCATCGCACTTGGAAGGCTTATATCTCTATGTGTGTAGAGATGGCTTGGCGCCCACGGGCATATTCGGTTTCTCGGATCCTGCTGTTCTTACAGCGCGGAGTGAATCTGAAACTTGCCCTAAGCACTATTAGGGGACATGTTTCAGCATTGGCTGTCTTCTTCCAACGATCCCTGACAGCTCACTCACTGGTAAGTACGTTTGTACAGGGGGTCCGGCACGTGGTTCCCCCGATTGGACCATCGCTTCCTCCGTGGGACTTGAACCTGGCGCTCTAGGTACTCCAGGAGCCTCCCTTTGAGAGCATCAGGGAGATTCCCTTCAACACTTTCTCAGAAAGATGCCTTTCTAGTTGCCATGACATTGGTCAGGAGGGTTTCTGAATTGGCGGCCTTGTCTTGCAAGTCACCTTACTTGGTCCTCCATAAGGATAAAGCGGTACTACGCTCACAGCCTTCATTCCTTACTAAGGTAGTTTTGGCTTTTCACCTACGTGAGGGCTTTGTCCTTCCATCCTTGTGTCCTCGGCCGTCGCATCCCAAGGAGGCTGCTCTACATACCTTGGACGTGGTACGTGCCCTACGGGTGTACCTGTCTACTACTGCTCCGTTCCAGAGTTCTGACTCACTGTTCGTGTCGGTGTCTGGTCCACAGAAGGGTCTGGCGGTCTCGTCAGCCACCATTTTCTAGGTGGGTCAGGCAGACCGTCATCCAGGCCTATGCCCTTAAGGGGCGGGCACCTCCCTTTCCTGTCACGGGGCATTCAACCAGGGAAATTGGTGCCTCCGGGGCTTTCCGACATCAGGCATCTGTCTCACAGGTGTGTAAGACGGCGACCTGGTCGTCTGTTTACACTTTCTCAAAGTGTTACAAGATTGATGTGAGTGCATCTTCGGATGCTTACTTTGGTCGCAAGGTTTTGCAGGCAGCTGTTTGAGGTTGCAACTCCTTCGTTGTAGAGCTCTGTTTCTTTGGGGTGAAATTAAGTCTTCTTTTGATTGCTGTTCCCACCCCTTGTTTTTTTCTGACACTGTGGACGTCCCACATGTCAAGATTTATGGAGCTGTGTCCGTCCATGGACGAAAAGAGAAAATACGTTTTTTTTTGTACTCACCGTAAAATCCTTTTCTCTGTCGTCCATGGGCGGACACAGCATCCACCCATCCTTTTTAAGTTTGTACTGCTTTTCTACGAACTGAGGCTGCTGACTGCAGGGTGAAGGGTTATGTATGGAGGGACCGCCCCCTGGGCGGGGCTGTTCAACTCTGTTAAAGTTGCATGTTTTAAGATAACTAACATGTTCTGTCTAGTCCTCTCCATTGAACAGGAACATAACCCACACGTCAAGATTTATGGAGCTGTGTCCGTCCATGGACGACAGAGAAAAGGATTGGTGAGTACAAAAAAATCCCATTTTTTTGTTGTTTTTTTTGCAAGAAAATTACTTTGAACCCCCAAACATATGTTTTTTTTTTTAAAGCAAAGGCCCTACAGATTAAAATGGTGGGTGTTGCATTTTTTTTCACAAAGTATTTGCGCAGCGATTTTTCAAACGCATTTGTTTTGGAAAAAACACACTTTTTTTTATTTTAATGCACTAAAACGCACTATATTGCCCAAATGATTGATGAAATAAAAGAGATGATCTTAGGCCAAGTACATGGATACCAAACACGACATGCTTTAAAATTGCGCACAAACGTGCAGCGGCGACAAACTACATACATTTTTAAAAGCCTTCACAGGTTACCACTTTAGATTTACAGAGGTCTACTGCTAAAATGACTGTCCTCGATCTGGCCTTCGTGGTGATACCTCACATGCATGGTGCAATTGCTGTTTACATATGACGCCAGACAGATGCTTGTGTTCGCCTTTGCGCGAGAGCAGGGGGGGACAGGGTTGCTTTTTTATTATTTATTTTGCTTTATTTTATTTTTAAACTGTTCCTTTCATATATATTTTTTTTTAATCATCTTTATTATCTCAGGGAATGTAAATATCCCCTATGATGACAATAGGTAGTGACAGGTACTCTTTTTTGAAAAAAATTGGGTCTTTTAAACCCTAGATCTCTCCTCTGCCCTCAAAGCATCTGACTACACCAAGATCGGTGTGATAAAATGCTTTCCCAATTTCCCAATGGCACTGTTTATATCTGGCAAAATCTAAGTCATAAAATGCTCGTAGCTTCTGGTTTCTTAGGCTATAGAGATGATTTTAGCTGTTCTGGTCTCTGATCAGCTCTATGGTAAGCTGGCGGAACCACCGGCTGCATTCTCAGGTTCCCTGTTCCCTGTAAAAGCAGTCTAGAGGCTAATTAGCCGCTAGGATTGCTTTTACATGAATGCCGATCGCTGGCTGAAAAGAATGATACCAAGATGATACCTAAACACGCAGGCATCATTCTGGTATAACCACTCAAAATCCAGCAACATACCAGTACGTTGTTGGGCATATATTGTAATCTTTTTTTTCATGCAGCCTGTGGGCTGAACGAAAAAGAGATTGATCGGTGGATATGCCTACCATTAGAATACCTCCCTTCATCCACCCACTTCTAATGATGGGCATGCATGCACCATTTATATATGCCGAAGCATGGGGGCATCCGCTTGCAAAAGTTAGGAGCAAATCGCTCCTCCACCCCTGCTGCCCCCATGCTTTGGCATATATGCTCTTTTTTTTTTTTTTTAACTGTGGTGGTTCAATCACCTCCTACAGCGTTGGAGTCACGGCTTTATGTATCGTGGGAGCAAACGCTGTTGCTGTCAAGATAAACAAATCCACGCTGCAACTGAATGGCATACCTGCTAAGCAAATGATGGTTAACATTAAAACAAAGTAACATTACAGTATAACAGTAAGACATACCATACCTGCAAAGCAAATACAAAAAAAGCATAGTAAAAAATAAAACATTTTTTAACGCAATCTGTGCCTAAAATCTATATATGCCAAAGCATGGGGGCATCTGCCCGCAAAAGTTAAGAGCAAATCGCTCCTCCACCCCTGCTGCCCCCATGCTTCGGCATATATTCTTTTTTTAAACTGTGGTGGTGAAATCTCCTCCTACAGCACTGGAGTCACGGCTTTATGTATCGTGGGAGCAAACGCTGTTGCTGTCAAGATAAATAAATCTGCGCTGCAGCTGAATGGCGTACCTGAAAACAAAAAATGGTTAACAATAAAACGGTAAACAGTAAAGTATTAAAAAATTACATACCTGAAAAGAAAACATGATAAAACATAATAACAATAAAACATTGCAGAATAGAATACAGTAAAAAAGACCAGAACAATAGAGAGAGAGAACAATAAAACGACTACTATTTTTATTTATTTTTTTAAATATTTTTTTAGGTTTTTTTTACACTTTTTTTTTCTAACTGTAATGGTTCGATTCCAGGTTCGGGTCTCTCAAAATGCGATGGCATCTTGGGAGACCCTGTGTAAGTGTGTCCTAGTCTGTGCAGTTCTGTACCCTACGCTAAAACTGCACTAGTGTATGGTTAACGTTCCACCAATGCAAAGATCAGGATTGTCAGGACAGGAGGGACAAAAATAGCGGGTGTCAAGCCTATATCCACACTTTCTACAGACACAACATTTTCTTTGGGGGGCTCATTGGGTAGGGGTACTAGGGAGGACATATGGAAAATGGCTCTCATGCAGCCGGCTTACTGCATTTGGTTGGGAATGGTGAGGTGAAGCAATTGAAATAAGTATACAGACACTTTTTTGTACCAGCGTCTGGCCTTACAGGCAACTAGGTACAGCGCCAACAACTGGTCGTTGAAGTCCACCCCTCCCATATTTTGGTTATATGAGTGGACAAAGAGGGGTTTCTCCACAACACCAGTCGCCGTAGGAATTTGGACCGTCGTGTCTGTGTGAAGGGAGGACAGAAAGAAAACATTCTTATTATCCCTCCACTTCACAGCAAGAAAATTATTACACTTGAAGCAGGCTCTCTCCCCCAGCCTAAGACAGGAAGCCTCTGGGGTAAGCCCCGGCGATTAGGTCGCACTGTGCCACATGCGCCAATTTGATGATCAAACAAGTGACTAAAAAGTGTCACGCTCGTGTAATAATTGTCCACATACAAATGGTACCCCTTTCCGAATAAGGGTGACACCAAGTCCCACACAATCTTGCCAGCGCTCCCTATGTAATCTGGGCAGTTCTCCGGCTCTACGTGACTATCTTTTCCCTCGTAAACCATAAAACTATATGAATAGCCTGTTGCCCTGTCACAGAGCTTATACATCTTGACCCCATATCTGGCACGCATGCTGGGAAGATACTGTTGGAAAGACAAGCGGACAAAAAATTTAATCGGGGACTCATTAACGCAGACAACTTGATGGGGAGTAAACAAGGCTGCAAAACGTTTGTTGAAGTGGCTTACGAGGGGCCGAATTCTGTAGAGCCGATCGTATTCAGGGTCTCCACGAGGACGACAGAGTTCATTGTCGTTGAAGTGCATGAACCGCAAGATCTTCTCATATCGTGCCCTGGTCATGGAGGCAGAGAAGAGGGTCATATGGTAAATTGGGTCAATGGACCAATAGGACCGCAACTTTTACTCATTTTAACTATGCCCATCTTGAGGGATAGGCCCAGAAAGGTCTTAAATTCAGAAATCGTAATTGGTTTCCATTCTCTGGCAAGGGAGGACTGGGGATTAGCGGCGATGAATTGACCAGCATACAAATTACTTTGGTCCACAATGGATCTATAGAGATCTTCCGTGAAAAACAGCGAATAAATATCAAGTGACGTAAAATCAGTTTCCACCTGAATTCCGGGTTGACCAGTGAATGGGGGAAGTATGGGTTCTTCAGAAGTGGTGGGGACCCAATCGGGATTGGCAAATTCTGCAGGAAGGACACTATGGGCACGACGGGCCTGTCTTTGTCTTCTTGGTGGCAGCGGGACACTACTTGTGCTTGCCACCTCGCCAGCTTGAACGGCAATTATGGGACTCGCCACGTCACCACGTGATACTGCAGTGCTGGATGTACGACCAGGGTGTACTAGGCCGCTAGTGCTTGCCAGTTCACCAGAAAGGATGAGCGCCACTAGTACTTCTCTGCTCCATACAAGAGCCCTGCGGTTCTTGCACCTCAACAACAGCAGAAGGAGAATGGGATCGGGTACACCTGACCTTGGCAGGGACCACAACTCCATCATCAGTGCTATCTGTCAAGGAGCCGCTGTCGTCTACAGGATCGTATTCTGAGCCTGAATCTGACAGATGAGTGACTTCCTCTTCACTATCTGTCATGCTCAGAAATGTGTAGGCCTCTTCACTAGTGTACCTTCGATTTGCCATTTTGGGCTCTAAATTTACTGGTACACTAGTAAGATTCACAGGAAAAAATGTTCCTAGGCTGTCAGCAACTGTATCAAACGCTACCAAAAAAACTGTTTGCGATCGCAGGGATCAGGCCTGACTCTGCGAACGCTGCAGTTATGTGTTTAGTGTTTTGTAAGTGACAGTGATCGATCGATACTGCACTTGGGTGGGCTGGGCTGGGCGGAGGGGCAAAACGCAGGTGCTAGCAGGTATCTGGGCTGATCCCGCTAACACTGCGTTTTTGGGAAACCTAAACTGCTGGGGACGCTAGTATAGATCTGATCAGATATTGATCTGTTCAGACACTATACCACTAAGGGAGGTGTATGCTGTGTGTGTGTGGGTGTTGGCGCTACTGGCACTAATCTGACGCTGCCTGTGGCGACGCAGACCCTATCTGACCCTAAAACCTAACTGATATCACCCGCCGGGCGATCAGGGGGTTAAACCTTTATTGGGTAATAAACGGCGGTTGTGCCCTGACACTATAAAAAACGAACTAACCAGCGTCACCCATAAAACTTAAACGGTGATCACTGGTGAAAGGGTTAACTAGGGGCAATCAGGCTGTTAAAACCTTTATTAGGTAATATATGGGGGTACCTGACGCTATAAAAAGCTGGTGGTGAACCTAAATAGGGAACTAGCGTCACCAGTGACACTTATACGGTGATCACTGGTGACAAGGGGTCAAAGGGTTAACTATAGGGGGCAATCAGGGGGTTAAAACCTTTATTAGGTAGTATATGGGGGTACCTGACGCTATAAAAAGCTGACGGTGAACTTAAATAACTAACTGGCTACCTAGCGTCACCCGTGACACTAATACAGCGATCAGAAAAAAGATCGCTTAGTGACACTGGCGACGGGGTGAAGGAGTTACCTGGGGGGCGATCAAGGGGTTAAACCTTTAATAGGGGGGGTTAGGGGGGTATCCTAGAACTAAAGGGGCCTACCACTAACTGCCCTAACACTTTTTACAATCACAAATGATACCGCATGTAGTGATCAGTAAATAACTGAACACTGCAATCGGTGACACTGTGACTGGGGGTGATTGGGGGGGTGAAAAGTGTACCTACGTGTACTGGTGTCAGTGTACTGTTGGTGCACTTACTGTGAGATGTCTTCTCTCCTCGGCGCCGGACAAAAAGACCTGCCTGTGTTTACACTTTTACAGGCAGAGGAAGCATCTCATTCATCAGGAGCGATTGTGAGGGGGTGGCCATGAATCGATGGCCTCCCCCTAATCATGGATCGCTCCAGGAACGATGGCGACCGACCGGGCCCCCCACCCGCTGGAAGGCAGGGACGTACAGGTACACCCATCTGCCTGTCCGTGCCATTCTGTCAACGTATATCGTCGTGCGGCGGTCGTCAAGTGGATAAGAGGACCTGTCATGCTTTTTTTTCTATTACAAGGGATGTTTACATTCCTTTGTAATAGGCATAAAAGTGACCGAAAGTTTTTTTTTTTTAATCGTCGCCTATGGAGATTTTTAAGGGTAAACGTTTGTCGCCATTCCACAAGCGGGCGCAACTTTGAAGCGTGACATGTTGGGTATCAATTTATTCAGCTTAACATTATCTTTCACAATATAAAAATAATTGGGCTAACTTTACTGTTTTATTTTTTAATAAAAAAAAGTGATTTTTTCCCAAAAAGTGCGCTTGTAAGACCGCTTCGCAAATACGGTGTGACAAAAATTATTGCAATGACTGCCATTTTATTCTCTAGGGTGTTAGAAAAAATATATATAATGTTTGGGGGTTCGAAATCATTTTGTAGCAAAAAAAAAATGTTGGTGTAAACACCAAATCTCAGAAAGAGGCTCAGTCCTTAAAGCGGAGTTTCCCCCCTCCGGTGTCACATTTGGCACCTTTCAGGGGGGAGGGGGGAACAGATACCTGTCTAATGCAGGTATTTGCTCCCACTTCCGAGCCACGTCCTGCGCCTCCTCCGCCCCCCCCCACTGTCTTCTGGGAGACACACAGGTCCCAGAAGACAGCAGGGACCATTCAGATCACGCATGCGCAGTAGGAAACCAGGAAGTGAAGCTGCAAGGCTTCACTTCCTGATTCCCTTACCAAAGATTTCGGCAGCAGCACCTGAGAGCCGAGGGACAGATCGGCTTCGGGTGTCGACATTGCGAGCGCCCTGGACAGGTAAGTGTCCATATTTTAAATGTCAGCAGCTGCAGTATTTGTAGCTGCTGACTTTAAAAAAATAAATAAATCGGCGGAACTCTGCTTTAAGTGGTTAAGGTACATAAGTGCCTACAGAAACCCCCAGGATGACTCATCACCTCGGCAGGAAAAGAGCCTTTGTAGAAAATTGGTAGATACCTTGATTCCCTACTTGGAGTTGGGGACAAAACTTAAATCATATGTACAATAAGTTTTTGCCAAAATAACTGATTTGAGAATTGAGGAAGATTTTTTGTTAATGGGTGTAGATGTTGAATCCCTCTACACATCAATCCCACATAATTGTAGGTTGGGAGCTGTTGGGATATTTTTGAACTATTATCCTGAAAGTGGCCCACAAAATGAGTTTCTAATAGAACTGCTAGAGCTTGCTCTTGAAAAAATTTTTTTTCAACTTTTATCGAAATATTTTCAGCAGATTAAGGGCACCTCAATGTGGGTGCATCGTGGGCTCCGGCCTAAGCCTGCCTCCATTTTGGACTTTGGGTGGAAGTATTCACCTCCCCCATATATCTTGGCCACGTACATATGTGGTTAAGATACATCAATGATGTACTGTTGGTGTGGAGGGGAGACATATAGGTCTGCATAGATTTATCGACCAATTGAATAGCAACGACCGTAACAGCTGCCTTACCTATACCTTTGAGTGTAGACAAATCTTTCAAAATTTTGTGATCACCATTGAGGATGGACTACTATCCATAAAGAGACTGCGACCAACACTCTATTAAGAGCAAATAGCCATCATCCTGACTGGCTCAAGAATAGAATTCTAGTTGGCCATATCTTCGTATTAAACGAAATTGTACGAGACTAAGTGATTATTGGAGGGAGGGAAAAGGTTACTACGGCTGTATGGAAGGTTTCGTGAACGCGAGTATTCACACAGACAGATTTGAAAAGTAAAACAAGTTATGACTGAGCCTCCTGAAAACCAGGGAAAAAGAAATGGGACAGGAGGAACCTGGCCCCATGAGATTAATTACACAATTTGGAGCACAATGGGGTACTGTTCATGAGATCCTCCAGAGGTACTGGGGGATCCTAATGAACACCCCTGGCTTAGCAAGTATAGTTGGACCTGCCCCTAAGATGGTGGCCCGCCAAGCAATAAATTTGGGTCACATGTTAATACACTCAAAATTCACAAAAGAACCAAAAATGACCTGGCTCTCAATCCCTTAGAAGCAAAGGGATGTTTCCGTGCAGCTGGTGCCAGGTATGCCCGTACGTTGACATTTAGAGATGCACTGGACGAGAAGAGCTTTCATACAAGCAATCTGATCAGCTGCTCTACTTCTAGGCTTATTTATATGTTGTCCGGTCCTTGTAAAAAGTTCTACATTAGTAAAACCAAAAGACCTTAGAATTTGAATAGGGGAACATATGCAAAAAAATTAAGAACCCTGAGAAACCATTGGCAAGGCATTTCGCCCAATGCCAAGGAGTAAAATTAGATGGCATGAAAGTAAAAGGGATTACTCTTTCGTTCATGGACGGACACAGCTTCCTATTGACAAGTTGGTATTATCCTTCATTTAGGAGTGACTAGGCAGAAAACTTGTATAAAGTGTTAACACACCACGCCCTATACGGCACCGCCCAGGGGGCGGACCCTCTGGGTATAGTCCCTCTCTCTGCACCTCGCAGATCATTTTTTTTCTGCCTAGTAAGGAGAAGGACATGGCTCCCTTCGGGCCCATTTGGTACGGGGTTTTTTTTTCTACTTTTTTTTGTTCTTGCGATCTTCGATCAACTGGGTGACAGGCTGGATACCAGGTCCTTGTAGTTGATGAGGATCAGACTGACACAGGCAGCGGAGGGAGAGCAACTCAGGCGGGAGCAGACGGCAACAATTGCGGTACCGTTCCAAGGGTGGTGAGTACTCTGGGAGACCTCTGCATCTTTGTAACAACTAGGAGGGTGGCCTATTGATACCTTGCCTGGAGTCCCTGTGGGTGTCAGGCGCATGGGTCAGCATGACGTCAGAAGCGGACGTCTTTTTTCCCCGAAACACCTGAGTTGGCAGCTGGTGCCCCTGATGTATCTGTGGGCGCTATGTCGGCAATCCTGAAGGCTTTGTTGCCAAGGTGGAAGCGGCGCATGGGAACACGGGGGGTAGGAAACGAGAAACCCCATTTCCCTGCCATCTTCTGGGGATAATTCCGATGCAGAACCAGGCCCGGCTGTGGCTCATGGCCCTGATTCTAATGCATCAAAGACTGCGGACCGTGACCGGTCGGACAGTGAGAATGACTCCAGGTCAACACGCGAAAAGGCTTTGGTATCTGACCTTATCACTGCAGTGCGGGATGCGCTGAAATTTGAAATGCAGCAGAGACGGCGGTTCCCTTTGGTTTCCGTAAGCCGGCCTGCACTGCTAAGGTGTTTCCCTGTGTGTCTTATCTTGATAAGCTTTTATACAAGAAGTGGGAAAACCCAGTGAAGGTTTTTATTTTTTGTTCCCCCGGTACCCCTTTGAGGAGAGTTCCTGAAAAAATGGTCCTCTTCCCCAATAGTGGACCCCCCTGTGTCCAGTTCCTGTCTTCAAGGACCCTGTGGTCAAGAAGGCTGAGGCACTCGCTCGCTACCTATACACTGTGGTGGGCTTAGCGGTGCGTCCAGTATTGGCTGGAGCTTTGGTGTCTCAGATACTTACTGAGTGGGCAAAGATGCTACTCCAGGGGTTAAAGGCGCCGGGAGGTTCCTCCGAATGGGGTAGCTTTGGCCGACCAGTTGGTACAGGGCCTTAAGTTTGTCTGCGAATCAGACATGGATACTATCCCCTTGCTGTCTATAGCCTCGGGTTATGCGGTGGTGTTATGCCACCTGGGTTAGTTAAGTGCTGGTCTACAGACCAAAAAACGTCCAAAAAGGCCTTAATGGACCTGCCCTTTAGCGGTGACAGTCTTTTTGGAGCCTCTCTGGATGACATCGTTAAGGATGCTACAGGAGGTAGGAGCTTGCTGCTCCCGCAATCCAAAAAGGGGTAAGGAGCCATGCCATAGGCTAGGGCTCTCCTTCACCGTGCACAAGTGGTCTTTCGTCCACCTAGTGCGGCAAGTAAACGACCCTAGGCCGATAAAGCGCCTGATGAGGGACAGAAGCTTCCCTGGGTTCGCAAGCCCAACCTTGCTTGCCTACTGAACAGATATTTTCCCTCTAAACCGCCAGCTTCAGCCGACTCATCGGGAAATCCTATATGGAGCAGTTCAAGACCTGCTGATACGCAGGATGGTCCTTCCTGTCTCAGTACAGGAAAGGATTCAGGGGTTCTACTCTAATCTGTTCGTAGTGCTGAAGACGCTCTGTTGTCGCTGCCCTCCATCCGGGGGATTTTCCGGCATCCTTGTTCATCAAGGACGCATGCTTGCATGTTCCCATATGCACCAGGCATCAGAGATGTCTGCGTTTAGCGGCCGGGGAAGACCACTACCACTGGTGGCTCTCCCCTTTGTCCTGGCATCGGCACCAAGGGTGTTCACCCAGGTGCATTCCCCGATTCTGACCCTACTACTAAGACAGCGTGGCATCGCTATCATGGGCAACCTGGACGTTCTTCTGAGGGCCACCTCAAAATTAGAGGTGAGCGTGTCTATAACCTGTCAGACCCTCTGTTTCTTGGTTGGGTGCTGAACACTCAGAAGTCAGTATCGGTACTGTCTCAACTCCTAGTGTATCTAGGGTTGATTCTGGCGAAGGTTTTTTGCTCCCTATGGGAAAGTTGCAGACCCTTCGGGCTGCGGTGCGGCAGTTGACATCCCAAGATGGTTGTCACGCCTTTTTTCAGGCGAGTCCTCAGCCTCATGGTAGTCTCCTTCGAGACTGTACCATATGCACTATTTCACACGCAAGTGTTACAGAAGGTAATTCTGTCCAGAGGGTCAAGTGCCCTTCATGCCTGGATTGTCAAAATCCGGGTGAGCCACCTAGTCAGGACCTCCCTAGTTGGTGGCCGACATCACCGGCATTTCTGTCTGGGAAGTCGTTCCTTTCTTTTTACTGGATGGTGGTCACGGCGGACGCCTGTCTTCCGGTTGGAGAGGAGTCTGGGGAGCTCAGTCAACTGCGGTCGCTGGACTCCAGAGAAATCCCACATGCCGAAAATTGTCCTGGAATCTGGGCAATCTGGCTTTGCCTCTCCACCTGGTCTCAGAGGCTACAGGGGCGTCCAGTCAGAATCCAGTAGGACAAACGCCACAGTGGTGGCGTATGTCAACCAACAAGGAGGATCAAGCAGCTCAGCTGCAGCATCGGAGGTCGCTCACCTCCTAAGGTGGGCAGAAAGGAGCGTACCAGGCCTGTTAGCCGTATACATTCCGGGTTTGGGAACTGGCAGGCGAACTTCTTGAGTCGCCAGATGCTGAACCAAGGAGAATGGTCTCTGGCAAAGGAGCTGAAACGCCTCTGGGTGTAGAGGAGAGGCACGCCAGTCATATATCTCCTGGCTTCTCGACTCAATTGGAAGGTATTGAGGTTTGTGGCCAGGTCAAGAGACCCATGGGCAAACACGACAGATGCGTTGATGGCACTGTGGAGTCAGTACCGGCTAAGCTATGCCTTTCCTCCTCTGAAGCTCCTTCCTCAGCTGCTTCGCAGACTGGAGGCAGAAAGGATTCCAATGGTCCCAATTGCTCTGGATTGGCCTTGACGTCCTTGGTACGCCGATCTAGTGCGTCTGGTAGCAGACACCTCTTGGCGTCTACCGCTAAGAAAGTACCTGCTGTAGCAAGGTCCCATACGCCATCCTGTTTTTACAGTCACTGGCTTAACGTCATGGCTATTGAGAGCTAGGTGCTAAGAGACATATCCATTTGTGAGGAAATGAGGTGGCATCCGCGTACTTATTTGGTTCCAAAATCCTGCTGTTCTTCAGCACGGAACGGGCCAAAAATGTTACTTTACCGTGGGGCTTGTGTAGCAGATGTCCTTTTGACGTCTACCACTACGAGAGGACCTGCTGTCGCAGGGTCCCATATGCCATCCTGCTTGCAGTCCATGGCTTTAACGGCATGGCCTCTAAGTGCCTCAGAAGCCACCGTTTGAGAACATCAGGGAGATTCCCTTGTTGACACTTTCTCAGAAAGTGGTCCCTTTGGTGGCTGCCTTCTTTTCTTCCTAAGGTCGTGTTTCGACCTTCCATCTCAAGGAAGACATTGTACTGCCATCCTTGTGTCCTCATCCGTCAAATCCTAAGGAGACGACGGTGCATTTCTTAGACTTTGTCCAAGCTCTGAAAGTATGCTTGTTTGGTACTGCTCCGTTCTGGAGTCCAGACTCGCTGTTTGTTTCGGTGGCTGGACCAAAGTAGTGCCCAGCGGTCTCGTTGGCCACCATCTCTAGGTGGATCCGACAGATCGTGATCAAGCTTACGCCATGAAGGGTCAGGCGTCTCCTTTTCCCGGCACATTTGACCAGGGCAAGAGGTGCCTCTTGGTGTTATGTCAGTTAAGACGTGTTTCTGAGCTGGCAGCCTTGTAATGCAAGGCTCTTTATCTGATCTTCCACAAGGATAGGTGGTGCTGCGTCCGCAGCCTTCTTTTCTTCCTAAGGTCGTTTCGACCTTCCATCTCAAGGAAGACATTGTTCTGCCATCCTTGTGCCCTCATCCATCGTATCCTAAGGGGACGACGTTTTATTTCTTGGACGCTGTCCGAGCTCTGAGAGCATCAAGCGTCTGTTTCACCAGGTGTGTAAGGCGGCGACCTGCTCGTCCGTTCACACTTTCACTAAACTTTACAAGTTGATGTGTGTGCATCTTCGGATGCTTCTTTCGGCCGCATGGTATTGCAGGGGGCTGTTTAGAGTTGCAACTCCTCCGTTGAGGAGCTCTGTCTTGTTTTGTGGTGAAGTTGTTTTAATTCTGTTCCCACCCCTCGTTTTTGACACTGCTTTGGGACGTCCCACTTGTCAATAGGAAGCTGTGTCCGTCCATGAACAAAAGAGTAAATAGGATTTTTGTACTCACTGGAAAATCCATTTCTCTGAGTTCATGGACGGACACGGCACCCACCCCTCGTTTTAGGTTTGTACTGCTTTTTGACGAACTGATCTGCGAGGGGCAGAGAGAGGGATTATACCCAGAGGGTCTTCCCCCTGGGCGGTGCCGTATAGGGTGTGGTGTGTTAACAGTTTATACAAGTTTTCTGCCTAGTCACTCCTAAATGAAGGATAATACCTACTTGTCAATAGGAAGCTGTGTCCGTCCATGAACTAAAAAAAATGGAAATCCTATTTACTCTTTCGTCCATGGACCGACACAGCTTCTCTATTGACAAAGTGGGTATTATCCGTTAATTAGGAGTGACTAGGCAGAAAAACTTGTAAAAAGTGTTGCATCACACCTTCTACAGTACCGCCCAGGGGGCGGACCCTCTGGGTATAACATCTCAGTCTGCATCTCGCAGATCAGTTTTTTTCTGTCTAGCAAGGAGAAGAACATGGCTCCCTTCGGGCCCATTGGTCCGGGGGAAAAAATATATATATATATATTGTGAGGGGGTTTGCTCGGTAGCGGGTGTGTGTGACCCCCTGGATGGGCTCCCCACACAATAACAGGCCCAGCAGACGGAGGTTGTGGTTTTCAAGATCAAAAGGTGCGGTTTATTTCTCTATTTACAGTGACAAAAACACAGCAAAGCAAAAAGAAACATAAACAAAATAAATCCTGGTCAGCTTGACCTCTGACTAAACATGCAGGTTTCCCTAACTAACAACTGGGATCAGCCTAGTGCTGTCCTAGTCCCTAAGTCCCTGGTTTAGTAAATGTCCAAACAAATAGCCACACAGGCTTTGTCTCACCGCACAGGGGTTCACTCTCCCTAGACAGTCCACACAGGTCTGGGTCCAGGCATGAGCAAACACCTAATGAAGCTGGGAGTTTTTATAGAGGCCTTAAACGAGCTGACAAGCTTCAGCTGGTCTCATCAACTCCCTGCCTGCACGACGCCCAGCACTCTCCCTAGAGGTATGAATCATCCATGAGCCCACTAGCCTCAGCTGGGCTTCATCAACTCTCTCCCTAGTTGTATAAGTCGGCATAAAGCCTGAATCTGGGAGAAATATACCTACCCCCCTGGATGCAACCAGGTGACTTTACCTTCCTGCTGTCACAATATATATTTTTTTTTTGTTGCTACATTTGTTGTTTCCTGCGATCTTCGATCAACTGCCGACTGGGTGACAGGCTGGATCCTCGATCCTTGTAGTCTCCCCAGTTTCGGCCATCGAGTGTGTGCCGACCCTAGCTACGCGCTGGGTTTTCCACGACATGCCCGTCGCTCCACGGGTGGCCGGTGAGCCTACGCTCCAGGGCTTGCATCGGACCGCTCAGCTTCGGCTGACCTTACGGCCGAGTCGCAGCAGCCTGTCCGGTGAGCGTCACGCTCCAGGGCATACATATGATCGTCCCTTTTGGGTCCAATCACAGCATGCCTGGCCAACAGTCACCTTCCGTGCGCGGACAATGATCTGTTTGGAATGTCTTCCAGCATAATACATGCAGGATAGGTAAGTAAAACTCCCCTGCCTCGGCTGGATGATTTAGCTGGACATTCCTGGATAGACCAAGTAAGTGGTTGTGGCCCCTTTCTTCCCTCTCTCCCTGCCTTTCCCTCCTCCCTGGGCTTCTAGCTAAAGGTTGCTGGGTGCTGGGGGTCACCTAAGGGGTTCCACTGGAGCGGGGCTGGCTGTAACTAACATTTAAAAGATATGTAATTTCTGCTTACCTGTATGTGCTTCTTCCTCCTCCATGCTGTCGGCGGCCATTTTGGGGTGGTCCATGCCGAGTTCGGCCTCTTGTGACTGCCCGGCGGCCATCTTCCTGTGGTTCGGCCACACCCACTGGCCCCTATCAGCTGATCGGCGGCCATGTTTGTCCACCCTGTATGTATATATTGCCGTTAGGCGGCCATCTTTTTGTGGGCTACAGCTGCTTGACCTCTATCTTCGGCTCGGCGGCCATTTTCTTAGAGCCCACATTATCTTCCATACAGACGTTTTTGGCAACCATTTTGCAAAAGAGCCTCCGGCCTCTTGGGTGCATTACACTGGCGCGAAAATTCACACAGGAAGTGCTGATAAAAGAAGCAGACTGACACAGCAGCAGAGGGACAGCATCACAGGCGCAGCACACGGCAGCATAGCAGTACTGGTCCAGGGTGGTCAGTCCTCTGGGTAACCCAGCATCTCTGGAGCGCAGGAGAGTGGCCTATTGATATCTTGCCTGGAGCCCTGTGGGTGTCAGCGTGTGGTCAGCATGGCATCTGAGCCAGATGTCTTCTCCCCTGAAACACCAGATTTAGCAACTGGTGCCCCTGAGGTGTCTACGAACGCTATGACGGCAATCCTAGAGGCGTTTGCTGCCAGGGTGGAAGCAGCACACGGGAATACAGGGGGTAGTAAACGCCCCGTCCCCTGCAAGCTTCTGGGGATAATTCTGATGCAGAACCAGGTCCAGCTACGGCTCAAGGCCCAGATTCTGACGCATCAGAGACTGCAGACCGTGACCGGACAGTGAGGAGAACTCCAAGTCCAGGTCAGTACGCGAGACGGCATTGGTATCTGACCTTATTACTGCAGTGCGGGATACGCTAAAGTTGGAAAATACTGCAGAAGCAGCAGAGACTCTGGTCCACCTGGGTTTCATAGACCTGCCCGCACTGCTAAGGTGTTCCCTTGTGTGTCTTTTGGTAAACTCTTATACAAGGAATGGGAGAACCCACTGAGGGTCTTTACAGCCCCAAAGAGGTTTGCGGTACGGTACCCCTTTGAGGAGAGTTTTCTGAAGAAATGGACCTCTCCCCCTATAGTGGACCCTCCAGTGTCCAGACTTAATAGAGCCACCACAATTCCTGTAGAAGGGGCTCCTGTTTTCAAGGACCCTGTAGATAAGAAGGCTGAAGCACACGCTTGCTATCTATACTCAGTGGTAGGCTCGGCAGTACGCCCGTCATTGGCGGGGGCCCTAGTGTCTCAGACACTTACTGAATGGGCAAGATTGCTACTCCAGGGGTTAAGGAGCGAGATGCTCCTCCTGATGAGATAACATTGGCCGACCAGTTGGTCCAGGGCCTTAGGTTTGTCTGCGAGTCAGACATGGATACTATTCCCCTGCTTGCTATTAGTGATGAGCCGAACACCCCCGGGTTCGGTTCGCACCAGAACCCGCGAACGGACCGAAAGTTCGAACGAACATTAGAACCCTATTAAATACAATGGATGCGAACGTTCGAATTCTAAAGTGCTAATTATAACAACTATTATGCATGTTATTGTCCTAAAAAGGGTTTGGGAACCCGGGTTCTGCACCAGGGGACATGTATCAATGCAAAAAGAAGTTTTAAAAACGGTCGTTTTTCGGGAGCAGTCATTTTAATGATGCATAAAGTGAAAAAAAAAAAGTCAAATATTCCTTTAAATATCGTACCTGGGGGGTGTCTAAAGTATGCCTGTGAAGTGCCACGTGTTTCCCGTGTTTAGAACTGTCCCTGCACAAAATGACACTTCTAAAGGAAAAAAAAGCCATTTAAAACTGCTTGCGGCTTTAATGTAATGTCTGGTCCCGGTAATATGGATGAAATTCTTTAAGAAAAATGGCATAGCTACCCCATGACCCCCCCCCCCTACCCCAGCCCATTACCAGCCCCTTTGGGTCTTGTATGGATATTAAGGGGAACCCCGCACATAAAATAAAAAAGGCCCTATATACTCTGAACAGCCCTATACAGGCGGTGCATACAAGACAGGGACTGTAGGTTTGTTCTTATGTAGAATCTGTTTGTAATTTTGAACAGGTACATTGTTGAAGTGTAGCTCCAGACCAAAAATCTATTTTTAAACTTTTTGGAAAACATAGGTAAGGGTTATCACCCCTGTAACATTTGTTTTGCTGTCTGTGCCCCTGTTCAGAACATTTCACCTCACTTTCCGTCCCAATGACAACTGTTTTTGAAATGTGGTGTTTTTCTTGAAACAAGGATTGCTGATAAAGCATCAGTACAGAGGAGACACCTTTCTCCCATATTTATTCTTACAGGAGAGAATTTTCCTTCCTAGTGGTAGATTTCCTCTCACTTCCTGTTGTCTTCTTGCGTTTGCAAGTAGGAGTCGTTTGTAAGTTGGATGTTTGAAAGTAGGGACCTGCCGTATATACTCTGCAGAAATAGGCCCCTTAGTTGTTGGTGTTGGCACAACACTGTAAGCACTCACAGTTACTCTTGGTTGGTGCTGGAACGCCCTGCTGTCAACTATTATATCAGGAATTTTAATTACATATAATTGTTGAACAGTGGTAGTAAAAATTGGGCCTTTGATGGTGGTGCTGGTGCCACAACACTGTAAGCCCTGACAGTTACTCTTGGTGGGTGCAGCAATGGGCCCTGCTGTGAATTATTAGATCAAGAATTGTAATTACATGCCCCTGTTGAACAGGGGCTGAAAAATTGGGCCTTAGGCACTGGTGGCACAACACTGCAACCCCTCACAGATACTGTACTTGGAGCACAGCAATGAGCCCTGTTGCAAAGTATTGCTTCAAAAATTGTAATGACACGCCCCTGTTAAACAGGGGCTGAAAAATTGGGCCTTAGGCACTGGTGGCACAACACTGCAACTCCTCACAGATACTGTACTTGGAGCACAGCAATGAGCCCTGTTGCAAAGTATTGCTTCAAAAATTGTAATGACACGCCCCTGTTAAACAGGGGCTGAAAAATTGGGCCTTAGGCACTGGTGGCACAACACTGCAACTCCTCACAGATACTGTACTTGGAGCACAGCAATGAGCCCTGTTGCAAAGTATTGCTTCAAAAATTGTAATGACACGCCCCTGTTAAACAGGGGCTGAAAAATTGGGCCTTAGGCACTGGTGGCACAACACTGCAACTCCTCACAGATACTGTACTTGGAGCACAGCAATGAGCCCTGTTGCAAAGTATTGCTTCAAAAATTGTAATTACACGCCCCTGTTAAACAGGGGCTGAAAAATTGGGCGTTAGGCACTGGTGGCGGCACCCATAAACAAAAATGATCTTACAAGCTATCATCATCAATCGTATCATTGAGGACTCGGAGGAGGAGGATAGCCAGTCAACATAACAGCACAGGCACTCAGCATCAGCATCAGTCTTGAAGGGATGTGACATGTTAAAATCAATTAGTCTGTTATATCAGCATCAGGTGTGTGGTAGCTGGTGGTGATCCAAGACTGGTTCATCTTGATGAAAGTCAGTCGATCAACCGAGTCGGTGGACAGGCGCACCCTGTGATCCGTGACAAATCCTCCAGCAGCACTGAATGTGCGTTCCGAAAGAACGCTGGATGCAGGACAGGCCAGTAGCTCAATTGCATACTGTGCAAGCTCTGGCCAGTGATCCATCCTCAAGACCCAGTAAGCCAGAGGATTTTCGGTGGGGAAGGTGTCCAAGTCTGACCTTGCCCCTAGATATTCCTGCACCATGTTTATCAGACGCTGGCGATGGTTGCTGGAACCGATCATACTTTGGGGCTGCGGACTAAAGAATTGTCTGAACGCATCGGTCAGACGGCCACCTTCCCCACCGCTCCTTCTTTGTTTGGCCGAAGCCTCAGCAACTCGTTGTCCAGGACCAGGAGTTTGCAACCTCCCAGTCTCTGGGAACGCGTTGCACAGACCTTTCTGCAAGGCCTCCCGGAGTTGTCTCATCCTCTGCTCCCTCTGCGACGGTAACATAAGGTCCGCAACCTTACCCTTGTACCGTGGATCAAGGAGAGTGGCCAGCCAGTAATGGTCCCTCTCCTTGATCCGAAGAATACGAGGATCCTTCCGCAGACTTTGCAGGATCAGGGAGGCCATGCAGCGTAGGTTTGCTGAGGCATTCGCTCCGGAGTCCTCTGGGTCACTAAGGACGACATGATCCGCAGCCACCTCCTCCCAGCCACGTACAAGTCCACTGGTTTCTTGGGACTGTAAATCATCCCTAAAAGACTGCTGCTGATGATGCTGAGTGCCAGCCTCCACCTCCATGCTGACACAATCCTCCTCCTCCTCCTCCTCCTCCTCTTCCTGTGCGATGGGTGGGACAGAAGGAACACTGTCTGGGTAAAGGGGGCCTTGAGAGGCAAGGAAGTCCTCCTCTTCCTGCCTCTGTTCTGCCTCAAGTGCCCTGTCCATTATTCCACGCAGCGTGTGCTCCAACAGGTGGACAAGAGGTACAGTGTCACTGATGCATGCACTGTCACTGCTCACCATCCTCGTGGCCTCCTCAAATGGTGCCAGGACAGTGCATGCATCCCTGATCATGCCCCACTGGCGTGGAGAAAAAAAACCAAGCTCCCCTGACCCTGTCCTGGTGCCGTAGTCGCACAGGTACTCATTGATGGCCCTCTGCTGCGTGTGCAGCCGCTGCAGCATGGCCAACGTTGAGTTCCACCTGGTGGGCATGTCACATATAAGGCGGTTCTTGGGCAGGTTCAACTCCTTTTGCAGCTCAGCCAGGCGAGCACTGGCATTATAAGATCTGCGGAAATGCACACAGACTTTCCTGGCCTGCCTCAGGACATCCTGTAAGCCCGGGTACCTGCCCAAGAAGCGCTGCACCACCAGGTTAAGGACGTGAGCCACACAGGGCACATGGGTCAGTTGTCCCTGTCGGAGGGCGGAGAGGAGGTTGGTGCCATTGTCGCAAACCACCATTCCTGGCTTAAGCTGGCGTGGCGTCAACCACCTCTCGGCCTGGCCCTGCAGAGCAGACAGGACCTCTGCCCCAGTGTGGCTTCTGTCCCCCAAACACACCAGCGCAAGCACGGCATGGCATCTTTTTGCCTGCGTACTTGCGTAGCCCCGTGAACGGCTACGGAGCACCGCTGGTTCATAGGACAAACCACAGGAAGAGGCCATGGAGGAAGAAGAAGAGGAGGGGGTGGAGGAGAGAGGTGTGTCACAACCAGTAGTAGCATTTTGGAGGCGTGGCGGTGGGACAACCTCCAACACTACTGCACCTTGTCCTGAATCCTTCCCAGCTGCCAAAAGAGTGACCCAATGGGCCGTGAAAGAAAGGTAACGTCCCTGTCCATGCCTGCTGGACCATGAGTCAGCGGTAATATGCACCTTACCGCTGACCGCCCTGTCCAGCGAGGCCAAGACATTGCCTTCCACATGCCGGTAGAGAGCCGGAATAGCCTTCCGTGAGAAAAAGTGGCGTTTGGGAACCTGCCACTGAGGAACCGCACATTGCACAAACTCACGGAAGGGGGCCGAGTCTACCAACTGAAAAGGCAGCAGTTGAAGCGCTAGCAATTTAGCCAAGCTAGCATTCAACCGCTGGGCATGTGGATGGCTGGGAGTGAACTTCTTTCGACGGTCCAGCAGCTGGGGCAGGGAAATTTGCCTGCTAGAATCGGACGTCGGTGTACTGCTAGCAGAGTGGGCGCAAGTACTTGGCTGTGACACACCTAATTCTACACCTTCATTCCTCTCAGTGCATGTTTCAGAGAGGACTGAAGTTATAGTGGGGTTGGAGATCCCAGCTGATGCGGTGCAAGGAGAGGTCCGCTTTGTTCTTTGGTGTGGGTCTTTGAGGTAGGCTTGCCAACGAGCTGCATGGCAGGTCAACATATGTCTGGTCAGGCATGTGGTACCCAAGCGGCTGATGTTTTGGCCACGCGATATACGCTTGAGACATATGTTGCAAACAGCAGCTGTGCGATCTGATGCACTAGCCTCAAAAAAGGCCCACACCAAAGAACTTTTTGAATGACGGGCAGAGGCAGCGCCCTGCACAGGCGGAGCTCTGCGGTGTGATTCCGTCGGTGTACTGCCCTTACGCTGGCCACCAAAGGGCATCCTGCCTCGTTGGAGATGTGCCTCCTCCTCATCCTCCTCCTCCTCCTCTCTCCTATTAGGCACCCACGTGGAGTCAGTGACCTCATCATCCCCTCCCTCCTCATCACTGGAGCCAATCTGGCAGTATGCTGCAGCTGCTGGAACATGACTGCCAGATTGGTGTCCTTCTTGAGCATCCCCTCTGTCTGCTCTCACGCTACTGCCTTCCTCTAGCTGGGTTTCATCATCAGACCCTTCGAAACGCTGGGCATCCTCCTGGAGCATGTACCCAACACTGTGCTGAAACAGTTCGGGGGACTCCTCAGGAGGAGGACATGGTGGGTCTAGGGAAGGAGTGACTGATGATTTGTCTGACATTGATACCAGGGAAGACGACGCTTTGGCAGCTGCTTTTCCAGTACCCTGAGCCTGGGTGAGAGAGGATGAGGAGGAGGAGGAGGGCTTGGTCATCCACTCTACCAAGTCTTCGGCATGATGTGGCTCAACATGTCCAGCTGCCGAAAAGAAGGACAAGCGTGTCCCATGGCCATGTGCTGATGACAATGCACCGCGTCCACGACCAGCACTGTTGCCCCCAGACACAGAGCCTGCTTGCCCTCTTTTATTGCCTCCTGACTGTCTGCCTCTCCTTGTTTGCCTTCCAGACATTCTAATAGATGGCCTGCAGGGAGATGGGAAAAAAGCAATAAGGGCTACCTTCAGGTGTCCTTCTCTGTCCCTTGAAACAAGGACTTTCACAGTGAAAGAAACTGACACTCTCCCTACCTACAGTTTTCTGTCCCTAGAAAAAATATTTTTTTTAAGCACAATATAGCACAAGGACAATTCACTCACTGTCCTTACAGGTCCCTGGAAACAAGGACTTGCAGAGTGAAAGAAAAAAAACACTCTCCCTACTGTGACAGCAGGAAGGTAAAGTCACCTGGTTGCATCCAGGGGGGTAGATATATTTCGCCCAGATTCAGGCTTTACGCCGATTTGTACAACTAGGTGGAGAGTTGTATAAGGCTAGTGTGCTCATGGATGACTCATACCTCTAGGGAGAGGGCTGGGCGTCGTGCAGACAGGGAGTTGATGAGACCAGCTGAACCTTGTCAGCTCATTTAGGCCTCTATAAGAAAGCCCAGCTTCATTAGATGTTAGCTCATGCCTGGAACCAGACCTGTGTGGACTGTCTAGGGAGAGTGAACCCCTGTGCGGTGAGAGAAAGCCTGTGTGGCTATATTTTGCTTGGACATTTAAAACCAGGGACTAGGACAGCACTAGGCTGATCCCAGTTGTTAGTTAGGAAACCTGTATGTTTAGTCAGAGGTCAAGTTGACCAGGATTTATTTTGTTTATGTTTTTTTTTGCCTTGCTGTGTTTTTGTCACTGTAAATAGAAAATAAACCGCACCTTTTTGATTTTGGAAACCACAACCTCCGTCTGCTGGGCCTGTTTTTGGGTGGGGAGCCCATCCCGGGGGTCACACATACCCGCTGCCGAGCTAACCCCCTCACAGTTGGTGGAGAACCAGTGGCAGTTTTTTTTTAAGCCAGCATGGAGGAGATACTGAAACAGCTGGCTCTAGCAAATGCCAATCAACAGCAGACAAATGCAGGTTTGCAAAGGAGCCTTGCAGCCCAGCAGCAAGCTCATCAACAGAGCCTTGCAACTTTACAACAGAGTCTGGAGGCTCAGCAACAAGCCCAACAGCAATCTGAGGCCCGCTTCATAGACCTGTTGCAGAAGCAAGAGCAGAGACTACAACAACAGATGGAAGCAGTAATGCAGCAACGTCCGCAGACCAGTGAGGAAAGCCGTCCCACTAATACCGCGTCCTTTGGGGTGAGTCGTTTATTGACAAAAATGACTGGAGAGGATGATCCAGAGGTATTTTTGACCACATTTGAAAGGACCGCTGAAAGAGAAAAGTGGCCTGAGGAGCAGTGGGCTGGACTAGTGGCTCCTCTGTTAACTGGTGAATCGCAGAAAGCTTACTATGACCTAGAGCCTGACCAAGCAAAAGACTATGTGATGCTAAAAGCTGAAATATTGGCAAGGCTGGGTGTCACCCTGGCTGTCCGGGCTCAGCGTGTGCATAACTGGACTTTCCAGCTTGGAAAACCCCCCAGGTCTCAAATGTATGATCTCATTCACCTGAGCAGAAAGTGGCTACAGCCAGAGACTTTGTCCGCACCAAAGATTGTGGAACGTGTTGTAATGGATCGGTTTTTGAGAGCTCTTCCTACTGCCATCCAAAAGTGGGTAAGCCATGGAGACCCAGAGACGGCCGATGGTCTTGTGGATCGTGTGGAGAAATACTTGGCTACAGAGAACCTGACGGCCTCTTCCAGAGACACTCGGACTTTCCACCCTAAGACCAGACCATCCCCAGGGGCGGATAAGAGGATTCCAAGGGGTGAGGGTGGAGAGAGTGAGAGGGTGGGAGCTCTACCCCAAGTTTGGCGAGAACAGCCTGGGAAATCAGCGGCTCAAGAGGCCGCAAGAAGGATCGTTTGCTACCGCTGCCGGCAAGCGGGACATATTGCAGCAAATTGCCCGGTTGTGGAGGAACCCATGCAGTGTGACTTTCTGACGGGCAGACGTCAGTCGCTGTGTGCGACAGTCGCATGCACTGCCATTCGGGGAACTGAGAAACATTTATGCAAAATGTGTATTAATGGTAGAAATGTTGTGGTATTGCTGGATTCAGGTAGCCTTGTGACCCTGATAAAGGCTGAGTTAGTTAAAACAGAGGTCTCTGGGAATAGCAAGGTAGCCGTTATTTGTGTGCATGGGGACACCCGAGAGTATCCAGTGACTACAGTGTGTTTCGAGACCCCCAAAGGTACCCTCTCTCATCCAGTGGGCTTAGTATCTCAGTTACCGCATGACGCCATTGTGGGAAGGGATTTTCCGAAGTTCTGGGAACTGTGGGATGATCCTGAGCCCCCCACTGGTGCCCCTATGTACCAGGAATGTGATAGCCAGAACTCCCCTGAGAGTGGTGAGGACTCTCCGGAATTTCCCTTGTCAGTATTGGCAGGGGAGACTCAAGAAACTGGAGAGGAGCCCACCTCCTCAGACGAAAACCTACCGTCTGTGGAGTTTTCTGATCTTGAGGTTCACAGGGAAAACTTTGCCACAGAACAGTTGAAAGACCCCGCCCTAATAAAGGCACGGGAAAACGTAGTGAAAATAGATGGCGAGTTAGTGAACCCAGATAATACCGGCACTTACCCATACTTCAGCGTAGAGAAGGACCTACTGTATCGGGTGGCAAAAAGGGCAGAAGAAACCGTTGAGCAGCTTGTGGTGCCCAAACCTTACAGGAAGTTGGTGTTGGAGTTGGCCCATGGGCACATTCTTGGAGGTCATCTGGGGACAGAGAAAACCCGAGAGAGGGTATTACAGAGATTCTATTGGCCTGGGGTGATGAAGGACATAGAAAATTATTGTTCCTCCTGCCCTGTGTGTCAGAGGTCGGCCCCGATGCCACATTTCCGTAGCCCGCTGGTCCCTCTACCCATCATTGAGGTCCCGTTTGAGAGAATCGCAATGGATTTGGTAGGTCCTATAATCAAGTCCGCTAGGGGGCACCAGTACATATTGGTTATAATGGACTATGCCACCCGTTATCCAGAAGCGATCCCTCTCAGAAATACCTCGGCCAAAACCATAGCCAAAGAGCTATCTCTTGTTTTTAGCCGGGTGGGTATTTGTAAAGAACTGCTTACGGACCAAGGTACACCCTTTATGTCCCGGGTTATGAAAGAGCTGTGTAAATTGTTCAAAGTGACGCAATTGCGTACATCTGTGTATCACCCCCAAACCGATGGGCTGGTTGAAAGATTCAACAAAACCCTAAAACAAATGCTGAAGAAAGTGGTGGATAGAGATGGAAGGGATTGGGACTGTCTACTTCCTTATTTGATGTTTGCTATTAGGGAGGTGCCCCAATCCTCTACGGGATTCTCCCCCTTTGAGTTACTGTATGGGAGACACCCAAGAGGGCTGTTGGATATTGCCAAGGAAACTTGGGAAAGTGAGAGTTCTCCCCACAGGAGTGTGATTGAGCATGTCGCCCTGATGCAAGATCGAATTGCACAGGTAATGCCCATCGTGAAGGAACATTTGGCCCAAGCGCAGTTGGCACAGCAGAGAGTGTACAACCGTGGAGCCAAGACCCGTACCTTTTCCCCGGGGGATAGGATATTGGTACTTGTCCCTACGGTTGAAAGTAAATTCCTTGCCAAATGGCAAGGCCCCTACGAGATAATGGAAAAAGTGAGCGAAGTGAATTACAAGGTCAGACAACCAGGAAGGCGAAAGCCCGAACAGATCTATCACGTTAATCTGTTGAAAGCCTGGAGGGATAGAGAGTCCCTAGTCGCAGACACTTGGTCACCAGCTCAAACTGGTTGCGTGATTCCTGAGGTTGGAATCGCAGCCACCTTGTCACAACCCCAACAACAGGAGGTTAAGGAGTTTGTGCTTCGCAACAAGGAGGTATTCTCTGAGCTGCCGGGACAAACATCTGGGGTAGAGCATGACATTATTACCCCGCCCGGTGAAAGGGTGAAGTTAAAACCCTATCGGATCCCAGAGGCCCGACGGGAGGCAATACGGGAGGAAGTACAGAAAATGCTGAACTTAGGGGTGATAGAGGAGTCCCAAAGTGATTGGTCTAGTCCCATCGTGTTGGTGCCTAAACCGGATGGGAGCTGGCGATTTTGTAACGATTTTCGTCAGTTGAACAAAGTTACAAAATTTGACACCTACCCCATGCCACGTATAGATGAGTTGATCGACCGGCTGGGAACAGCCCGATACATGACGACTCTTGACCTCACAAAAGGGTATTGGCAAATCCCCCTGGCCAAGTCGGCCAAAGAGAAAACCGCATTTGTAACCCCAGACGGGGCGTTCCAATATAAAAGAATGCCGTTCGGGTTACAGAATGCGCCGGCCACATTCCAGCGGAAAATGGACCAGATGCTGAGGCCCCATCGGAAGTATGCTGCGGCTTACCTGGATGACATAATTGTCCATAGCACAGATTGGGCCTCACATCTGCCAAAAGTGCAAGCAGTCCTGGACTCTGTTCGGGAAGCAGGGTTTACGGCTAACCCCAAGAAGTGTACCATTGGGCAGGAGGAGGCCAAATATCTTGGGTACACCATTGGGAGGGGAGTAATAAAACCCCAACTCAACAAAGTCGAGGCCATCCAGAGTTGGCCACGTCCCAACAGCAAGAAGCAGGTACGAGCCTTTCTGGGAATCGCTGGGTATTATCGGCGATTCATTCCCCACTTTGCTTCTAAGGCTGTGCCCCTAACCAACCTGACGAAGGGGAAAGGGTCGGTCATGATTAAATGGACCCCCGAGGCTGAGGCAGCATTCCAATTCTTGAAACAAGCCTTATGTAGCCAGCCAGTGTTGTACTCACCCGACTTCTCTAGAGACTTTGTCGTACAAAGTGATGCGTCAGATGTGGGGTTAGGAGCAGTATTGTCCCAGGTCTGGAACGGGGAAGAGCACCCAGTCATTTACCTCAGCAGGAAGTTGAAGTCCCATGAGGTAAATTACGCCACCGTTGAAAAGGAGTGTTTAGCGGTGAAGTGGGCTCTAGATTCCCTTCGGTACTACCTGCTAGGTAGGCACTTTGACATGGTTACGGATCACGCTCCGTTAAAGTGGATGGCTCAAAACAAGGAAACAAATAGAAGAGTGAATAGGTGGTTCCTGGCCCTCCAGGAATTCAACTTCACAGTAAAGCATCGCCCTGGCGTTCAAATGGGGAATGTGGATGCTTTGTCTCGAGTACATGAATGCCTGATTGCTGGTGTTCCAACCCCGAGGTTAAAACAAGAGGGGGGGGTATGTGACAGCAGGAAGGTAAAGTCACCTGGTTGCATCCAGGGGGGTAGATATATTTCGCCCAGATTCAGGCTTTACGCCGATTTGTACAACTAGGTGGAGAGTTGTATAAGGCTAGTGTGCTCATGGATGACTCATACCTCTAGGGAGAGGGCTGGGCGTCGTGCAGACAGGGAGTTGATGAGACCAGCTGAACCTTGTCAGCTCATTTAGGCCTCTATAAGAAAGCCCAGCTTCATTAGATGTTAGCTCATGCCTGGAACCAGACCTGTGTGGACTGTCTAGGGAGAGTGAACCCCTGTGCGGTGAGAGAAAGCCTGTGTGGCTATATTTTGCTTGGACATTTAAAACCAGGGACTAGGACAGCACTAGGCTGATCCCAGTTGTTAGTTAGGAAACCTGTATGTTTAGTCAGAGGTCAAGTTGACCAGGATTTATTTTGTTTATGTTTTTTTTTGCCTTGCTGTGTTTTTGTCACTGTAAATAGAAAATAAACCGCACCTTTTTGATTTTGGAAACCACAACCTCCGTCTGCTGGGCCTGTTTTTGGGTGGGGAGCCCATCCCGGGGGTCACACATACCCGCTGCCGAGCTAACCCCCTCACACTACCTACAGTTTTCTGTCCCTAGAAAAAATGTTTTTTTTAATCACAATATAGCACAAGAACAATTCACTCACTGTCCTTACAGGTCCCTGGAAACAAGGACTTGCAGAGTGAAAGAAAAAAAACACTCTCCCTACCTACAGTTTTCTGTCCCTAGAAAAAATGTTTTTTTTAATCACAATATAGCACAAGAACAATTCACTCACTGTCCTTACAGGTCCCTGGAAACAAGGACTTGCAGAGTGAAAGAAAAAAAACACTCTCCCTACCTACAGTTTTCTGTCCCTAGAAAAAATGTTTTTTTTAATCACAATATAGCACAAGGACAATTCACTCACTGTCCTTACAGGTCCCTGGAAACAAGGACTTGCAGAGTGAAATAAACTGACACTCTCCCTACCTACAGTTTTCTGTCCCTAGAATAAATGTTTTTTTTAAGCACAATATAGCACAAGGACAATTCACTCACTGTCCTTACAGGTCCCTGGAAACAAGGACTTGCAGAGTGAAAGAAAAAAAACACTCTCCCTACCTACAGTTTTCTGTCCCTAGAAAAAATGTTTTTTTTAATCACAATATAGCACAAGGACAATTCACTCACTGTCCTTACAGGTCCCTGGAAACAAGGACTTGCAGAGTGAAAGAAAAAAAACACTCTCCCTACCTACAGTTTTCTGTCCCTAGAAAAAATTTTTTTTTTAATCACAATATAGCACAAGGACAATTCACTCACTGTCCTTACAGGTCCCTGGAAACAAGGACTTGCAGAGTGAAATAAACTGACACTCTCCCTACCTACAGTTTTCTGTCCCTAGAATAAATGTTTTTTTTAAGCACAATATAGCACAAGGACAATTCACTCACTGTCCTTACAGGTCCCTGGAAACAAGGACTTGCAGAGTGAAAGAAAAAAAACACTCTCCCTACCTACAGTTTTCTGTCCCTAGAAAAAATGTTTTTTTTAATCACAATATAGCACAAGGACAATTCACTCACTGTCCTTCCAGGTCCCTGGAAACAAGGACTTGCAGAGTGAAATAAACTGACACTCTCCCTACCTACAGTTTTCTGTCCCTAGAATAAATGTTTTTTTTAAGCACAATATAGCACAAGGACAATTCACTCACTGTCCTTACAGGTCCCTGGAAACAAGGACTTGCAGAGTGAAAGAAAAAAAAAACTCTCCCTACCTACAGTTTTCTGTCCCTAGAAAAAATGTTTTTTTTAATCACAATATAGCACAAGGACAATTCACTCACTGTCCTTACAGGTCCCTGGAAACAAGGACTTGCAGAGTGAAAGAAAAAAAACACTCTCCCTACCTACAGTTTTCTGTCCCTAGAAAAAATGTTTTTTTTAATCACAATATAGCACAAGGACAATTCACTCACTGTCCTTCCAGGTCCCTGGAAACAAGGACTTGCAGAGTGAAATAAACTGACACTCTCCCTACCTACAGTTTTCTGTCCCTAGAATAATTTTTTTTTTTAAGCACAATATAGCACAAGGACAATTCACTCACTGTCCTTACAGGTCCCTGGAAACAAGGACTTGCAGAGTGAAAGAAAAAAAACACTCTCCCTACCTACAGTTTTCTGTCCCTAGAAAAAATGTTTTTTTTTAAGCACAATATAGCACAAGGACAATTCACTCACTGTCCTTCCAGGTCCCTGGAAACAAGGACTTGCAGAGTGAAAGAAAAAAAACACTCTCCCTACCTACAGTTTTCTGTCCCTAGAAAAAATGTTTTTTTTAAGCACAATATAGCACAAGGACAATTCACTCACTGTCCTTCCAGGTCCCTGGAAACAAGGACTTGCAGAGTGAAAGAAAAAAAACACTCTCCCTACCTACAGTTTTATGTCCCTAGAAAAAATGTTTTTTTTAATCACAATATAGCACAAGGACAATTCACTCACTGTCCTTACAGGTCCCTGGAAACAAGGACTTGCAGAGTGAAAGAAAAAAACACTCTCCCTACCTACAGTTTTCTGTCCCTAGAAAAAATGTTTTTTTTAATCACAATATAGCACAAGGACAATTCACTCACTGTCCTTACAGGTCCCTGGAAACAAGGACTTGCAGAGTGAAAGAAAAAAAACACTCTCCCTACCTACAGTTTTCTGTCCCTAGAAAAAATGTTTTTTTTAATCACAATATAGCACAAGGACAATTCACTCACTGTCCTTACAGGTCCCTGGAAACAAGGACTTGCAGAGTGAAATAAACTGACACTCTCCCTACCTACAGTTTTCTGTCCCTAGAATAAATGTTTTTTTTAAGCACAATATAGCACAAGGACAATTCACTCACTGTCCTTACAGGTCCCTGGAAACAAGGACTTGCAGAGTGAAAGAAAAAAAACACTCTCCCTACCTACAGTTTTCTGTCCCTAGAAAAAATGTTTTTTTTAATCACAATATAGCACAAGGACAATTCACTCACTGTCCTTACAGGTCCCTGGAAACAAGGACTTGCAGAGTGAAATAAACTGACACTCTCCCTACCTACAGTTTTCTGTCCCTAGAATAAATGTTTTTTTTAAGCACAATATAGCACAAGGAGAATTCACTCACTGTCCTTCCAGGTCCCTGGAAACAAGGACTTGCAGAGTGAAAGAAAAAAAACACTCTCCCTACCTACAGTTTTCTGTCCCTAGAAAAAAAGTTTTTTTTAATCACAATATAGCACAAGGACAATTCACTCACTGTCCTTCCAGGTCCCTGGAAACAAGGACTTGCAGAGTGAAATAAACTGACACTCTCCCTACCTACAGTTTTCTGTCCCTAGAATAAATGTTTTTTTTAAGCACAATATAGCACAAGGACAATTCACTCACTGTCCTTACAGGTCCCTGGAAACAAGGACTTGCAGAGTGAAAGAAAAAAAACACTCTCCCTACCTACAGTTTTCTGTCCCTAGAAAAAATGTTTTTTTTAATCACAATATAGCACAAGGACAATTCACTCACTGTCCTTACAGGTCCCTGGAAACAAGGACTTGCAGAGTGAAAGAAAAAAAACACTCTCCCTACCTACAGTTTTCTGTCCCTAGAAAAAATGTTTTTTTTAATCACAATATAGCACAAGGACAATTCACTCACTGTCCTTCCAGGTCCCTGGAAACAAGGACTTGCAGAGTGAAATAAACTGACACTCTCCCTACCTACAGTTTTCTGTCCCTAGAATAAATGTTTTTTTTAAGCACAATATAGCACAAGGACAATTCACTCACTGTCCTTAGAGGTCCCTGGAAACAAGGACTTGCAGAGTGAAAGAAAAAAAACACTCTCCCTACCTACAGTTTTCTGTCCCTAGAAAAAATGTTTTTTTTTAAGCACAATATAGCACAAGGACAATTCACTCACTGTCCTTCCAGGTCCCTGGAAACAAGGACTTGCAGAGTGAAAGAAAAAAAACACTCTCCCTACCTACAGTTTTCTGTCCCTAGAAAAAATGTTTTTTTTAAGCACAATATAGCACAAGGACAATTCACTCACTGTCCTTCCAGGTCCCTGGAAACAAGGACTTGCAGAGTGAAAGAAAAAAAACACTCTCCCTACCTACAGTTTTCTGTCCCTAGAAAAAATGTTTTTTTTAATCACAATATAGCACAAGGACAATTCACTCACTGTCCTTACAGGTCCCTGGAAACAAGGACTTGCAGAGTGAAAGAAACTGACACTCTCCCTACCTACAGTTTTCTGTCCCTAGAATAAATGTTTTTTTAAGCACAATATAGCACAAGGACAATTCACTCACTGTCCTTCCAGGTCCCTGGAAACAAGGACTTGCAGAGTGAAAGAAACTGACACTGTCCCTACCTACAGTTTTCTGTCCCTAGAATAAATGTTTTTTTTAAGCACACTATAGCACAAGCACAAAACACACTGACACTCTCCCTACCTATCCTTCTCTTTCCCTAAACTAAAGGAATCCAGGTTAAGCAAGAAAGAAATAACAGTCACTGTCCCTGCCTATGCTGCTCTATCCCTGCTCCGGAACACACTACACTAGGCCGCCGTGCTGGCGGCCTTTTATAGTGTGGGGCGTGTACTAAACACCCTCAGCAATAATTCGCCACAGGCATCCTGCCTGTGGCCAATCATTGCTCTCCTCGCTGCCGGCGCTGTGATTGGCCAAGCATGCGGGGTCACAGTGCATGCTTGGCCAATCACAGCGCCTGGATGACACTGCGATGGCGTAGTGCATTGTGGGCCGTTCGCGTCACTCGAATTTGGCGCGAACGGCCCAAATCGTTCGATCTTCGTCGAACGATCGAACAGCCGATGTTCGAGTCGAACGTATGTTCGACTCGAACACGAAGCTCATCCCTACTTGCTATCTAAAGCTTCGGTTTATGCAGTAGCAATACGCCGCCTGATCTGGCTAAAAGGCTGGTCTGCGGACCAGACTTCCAAGAAAGCCCTGTTGAATCTGCCTTTTAAGGGCGACAGACTTTTTGGGGCTTCTCTGGATGACATCATCAAGGATGCCACAGGAGGTAAAAGCACTTTGCTTCCCCAAATTAGCAAGGGTAAGGGGCCACGCCAAGGGCAAGGGCCCTCCTTTACTGCACGCAAGCGTTTTTTTCGTCCCCCTAGGGCGACAGGGAAAAGACCCCAGGCCGATAAAGCGCCTGCCCAAGGACAAAGGCGTCCTTGGTCCCGCATACCCAACAAGCCTGCGGACAAATCTGCATACGCATGAAGGTCCGTTCCCACCCAGCTCTCGGGTGGGGGGACGTCTTCGCAAATTCGCGATTTAGTGGACAGCTCTAGTCTCTGACAAGTGGGTTTGCGAAGTAATCTCAGGCTACAAGATAGAGTTTCTCTCTTGTCCACCGGACAGATTCATCACCTCCAATCTCCAGCTACTACCGACCCGTCGGGAGGCCCTGTATGGGGTGGTCCAGGGTCTACTGGAACGCGAGGTAGTTATTCCAGTTCCAGAACAGGAACGGGGTCAGGGTTTTTACTCAAATCTGTTTATTGTGCCGAAGAAGGAGGGGGTTCGTCCAATCTTGGATCTCAGAGCCCTCAATTGCTTTGTGAAAGTACAAAGATTTCGGATGGAGTCGGTTCGATCTGTAGTCACGGCTCTCCATCCGGGGGACTTTCTGGCCTCCTTGGACATCAAGGAGGCATACCTGCATGTCCCCATATACTCCAGACACCAGAGGTTTCTGCGATTTGCTATCGGGAAGAACCACTACCAGTTTATGGCCCTCCCGTTTGGCCTTGCCTCAGCACCCAGGACTTTCACCAAGGTGCTCGCTCCGATTCTGACACTTCTAAGACAGCGGGGTATCGCTATCACAGGCTACTTGGACGACCTTCTGCTGAAGGCCCCTTCAAGCTCAGAATTAGAGGTAAGCGTGTCCATTACCTGTCAGACTCTTCGAGACTGTGGTTGGATACTAAACATGCAAAAGTCAGTATTGGTGCCCACTCAACGCCTAGTGTACCTGGGGTTGATTCTGGATTCCTCAGAGGCAAAGGTATTCCTCCCTGTGGAGAAGTTGCAGACCCTCCGGGCTGCAGTACGGCAGCTGACTTCCAGGAATTGGTCGTCACTCCGTTTTTGCATGCGAGTGTTGGGCCTCATGGTAGCCTCCTTCGAGGCGGCCCCATATGCTCAATACCACACTCGAGTGTTACAGAAGGAAGTTCTGTCCAGATGGAACAGATGCCCTTCATCTCTGGATTATCAAATCCGAGTGAGCCACCTAGTCAGGAGATCCCTGGTATGGTGGCTGACAGCACCGGCTCTAATGGCCGGGATGTCATTTCTTCCGGTTTACTGGATAGTGATCACGACGGATGCCAGCCTTACAGGTTGGGGGGGAGTCTGGAGTGTTCAGTCGGCGCAAGGTCGCTGGACCCCAGAGGAAGCCCTCCTGCCGATCAATGTCCTGGAGATCCGGCGATCAGGCTGTGCCTCTTCAAATGGTCTCAGAGGCTGCAAGGGCGTCCAGTCAGGATCCAGTCAGACAACGCCACAGCGGTGGCATATGTCAATCATCAAGGAGGAACAAGAAGCTCAGCTGCAGCATCGGAGGTTTCTCGCATCCTGAAGTGAGCAGAGAAGAGCGTACCGGCACTATCGGCCGTGTACATTCCGGGTGTGGAAAACTGGCAGGCGGACTACCTGAGCCGCCAGATGCTGGACCAGGGAGAATGGTCCTTACACCCGGAGGTGTTCCAACTCCTCTGCCAAAGATGGGGCACACCAGACGTAGATCTTCTGGCTTCCCGACTCAATCGGAAGGTATTGAGGTTTGTGGCCGGTCAAGAGACCCATGGGCAGACGCAACGGACGCGTTGGTAGCATCGTGGGGTCAGTATCGGCTAATCTATGCCTTCCCTCCCTTAAGGCTTCTTCCTCTTCTGCTCCGCAGAGTGGAGGCAGAGGGAATTCCAATGATCCTAATCGCTCCAGATTGGCCTCAGCGTCCTTGGTACGCCGATCTAGTACGTCTGGTAGCAGACGTCCCCTGGCGCCTACCACTACGGAAGGACCTGCTATCGCAAGGTCCCATACTCCATCCTGCTCTACAGTCATTGGCTTTAACGGCATGGCTGTTGAGAACCAGGTACTGAGAGACCGGGGCCTGTCAGACTCAGTAATCTCTACTATGAGAAGTGCTCTAGGAAGGTTTATCACCGCACTTGGAAGGCCTACATCCCCATGTGCGAGGAAATGAAATGCCATCCGCATACCTATTTGGTTTCCAGAATCCTGCTGTTTTTACAGCATGGGGTGGACCAAAGGCTTGCCCTAAGTATGATTAAGGGACAGATATCTGCCCTGGCTGTCTTTTTTCAGCGACCCCTGGCGGCTCACTCTCTCGTGAGTACTTTTGTGCAGGGGGTTCGACATGTGGCCCCTCCGGTCCACCCCCCGCTACCTCCGTGGGACTTGAACCTGGTCCTCTCGGTGCTTCAGAAGGCACCGTTTGAGAAGATTAGAGATATTCCCCTGTTGACACTTTCTCAAAAAGTGGTCTTTTTGGTGGCTGTTACGTCAGTTAGACGAGTCTCTGAGCTGGCAGCCTTGTCCTGCAAGGCTCCCTATTTGATTTTCCACAAGGATAAGGTGGTGCTGCGGCCGCAGCCTTCCTTTCTTCCGAAAGTCGTTTCGGCTTTTCATCTCAATGAAGACATTGTACTTCCATCCTTGTGTCCTCAGCCTTCGAATCCTAAGGAGTCGGCGTTGCATTCCTTGGACGTTGTCCGAGCTTTGAGAGTATACCTATCTGCTACTTCCCTGTTCCGGAAGTCAGACTCACTGTGTGTTTCGGTGGCTGGTCCCAAGAAGGGCCAAGCAGTCTCATCGGCCACCATCTCTAGGTGGATCCGACACATAGTAATCCAGGCTTACGCCTTAAAGGGTCAAGCGCCCCCCTTTCCTGTCACGGCGCATTCGACCAGGGCAATAGGTACCTCTTGGGCTTTCCGACATCAAGCGTCTGCTTCCCAATTATGTAAAGCGGCGACTTGGTCGTCCGCTCACACTTTCACAAAATTCTACAAAGTTGATGTAGGTGCATCTTCGGATGCCTCTTTCGGCCGCAAGGTTTTGCAAGCGGCTTTTTAGAGTTGCAACTCCTCCGTTGGAGGAGTGCTGTTTTGTGTTTTGGGGTGAAGTTTATTTTTATGCTGTTACCACCCCTCGTTTTTTCTCTGACACTGCTTTGGGACGTCCCACTTTGTCAATAGAGAAGCTGTGTCGGTCCATGGACGAAAGAGTAAATAGGATTTTTTACTCACAGTAAAATCCTTTTCTCTGAGTCCATGGACCGACACAGCACCCACCCCTCCTTTTAGGTTTGTACTGCTTTTTGACGAACTGATCTGCGAGATGCAGACTGAGAGGTTATACCCAGAGGGTCCGCCCCCTGGGCGGTACTGAAGAAGGTGTGATGCAACACTTTTTACAAGTTTTTCTGCCTAGTCACTCCTAATTAACGGATAATACCCACTTTGTCAATAGAGAAGCTGTGTCGGTCCATGGACTCAGAGAAAAGGATTTTATGGTGAGTAAAAAATCCTATTTTATGTCCCCAAGAAAAGGTCATCTCAATCTGGTGTTACTACAAAAAGAAAAATGGTGGATCTACAGATTGAAATCCTTGACTACGGCCGATTTGAACACCAAGCTAAACCTTTTTTTTTTTTTTTTGGAATCAGAAGAGAAAACATTTATCCTAGTATGAATTCTGCCTTTTTATATAGCGATGGGATTGATTTACAGTATTTCAATCCCCTGTTTTATCCTTGTGTTTATTGTTGTGTATGTTTGGACTGCCTTCTGTCTGTGTCCTTTTTTGCTATGGTTCTTTTCTCTCCCCCCCCCCCTTCTTGAATTCTATTTATGCTTGAAAGCCCACTTTGTCCTTGCTCATACCTCTTGAAAGTATTCCGATATATGGAATATTAAAATCCAGTATAGCCATTCACATATCATGCAAACTTTGCAGTACTATTGCTAGTTTTATGATATTGACTTTATAAAACCTAGGAAGCCAATGTTAACCACATGGAAACATAAACAAATTGACTTTGTCCTTTTAAGACGAGTGTTAGGGGTGGAAACACAATAAAAAGACAGCTGGGGAACCACCCAATGTCTAAACGATGCTATGCAGCTATACGCGTTGGCGTCATATGACAGCGATAACGGGAGTTGAAGGAAGTGTTGCACGGCAGTGCATCCAGACAAGAACCTGAGCTTCCATCAGAGCAGCCGATACAGCCAGGGCAGATCGGCCATCAGAGCGCCAGAGATGACCCGAATTGCCCACAAGCACCGGTAATGTATGTACATTTACGGTGCCACTGTGTATGGGGACCTATGCACTTTTTCTACAGCATTACCAGCAGCAGTGAGGAAGGAGCCTAAGCAAGGCTTGAAAGCCTTTGGGGCTTAGGACAGACAGGAGCTACCTGATGTTTTCATCGACTTTGTATGCTGCCATGCTATGCTGCCATGCTATGCTGCCATGTTATGCTACATGCTGCTGCTCTGACCTGACCTTTCCCTGCTTGTCCCTGCGGGCCGCATGTGTGCTTTAACTAACTGCTCTAACTATCGTTTCATTCAGTTATGAAAGGTGAATACAGTAACTGTTAAACACACCTACCTATCATCACCAGCAGCAGTGAGGAAGGGGTTTATTACCTTTGCTGCTATGCTATATGCTGCTATTCCCTGGCCTTTCCATGCTTGCCTGCCGTCTGTGTGCTAACCAATTGCTTTAATTATTATTATTAGTGTTTATATCCATACTGGTAGCAATCTGAGGTGGCTTTGGCATTCTATGAGAACAAACAAATTTGTTCCTCCCAAATGCAGAACCACCAAAGATAACTGGTTCCATGCCATGGCTATTGGGATATTTCGAGCATGCTCTCAAGCTTCAGCTTTGCTCTGAGTTTTAGGACATTTGTGTCACTCTCTAGCAGAACCAGCAAAATGGAGATGTCATCCAGAATTTATGCTGGATGGGTCATTTCAGCTATTCAATAGGCTTTGAAAGCTTAGGGCTTGGTTCCTACAGAAGCAGTCGCTACACACTCATCCGGGAGTGTGTAGGCTTTGTGGGCTTCCTGTGAAAGGGCACCAGAAATAGTTGTAAGAGGATGATATGTCTTGACATTAAGGCTGTTCTAGCTCATTAAGGGGTGTAGCTAACTTCCTTATGCTGTAATATCTATCCATAGGGTTTCTGTTGGCTATGATTGAAACCCCTACTTTATCAACATCCCACCCTTGTTTTCTGGGCAAGTTCATTCCCAAATGTATGCTGCCATAGTCTGTCAGGAAAACTGACAATTTATTATAAAATGCTTACCGTAATTTTCCTTTCCTGATGGACTCATGGCAGCAGGAGTTCCCTCCCAGAGTCATGAGTAGGCTAGTTACGGAACGTGGCCTCTGGCTCAGCTTGAAAATGTGTGGGAGTGGGGTCCTTTGGGGTGTGAGCAAGGGCAGGGCTACCCAAACATATGCTGCCATGGAGTCCACCAGGAAAGGAAAATTACGGTAAGTATTTAATTAGTACAGTTTCCGTTATTCCTGTGGTTGATCTTTCTGTGTCTGTCCCAAACAAATATCTCCCTATACCTAGTTCAAAGATTCTGCTGATTAAAAATTTGAGAACGCTTTAAAAGCTCTTTTGAACCTGGCAAGCACAGCCTTGCAACTGGCGCTCCCTTCTATTTCTGTGCAGCTAAGTGGACTAGGACCATGAATAGTCAATCTGACCCTGTATTTCAGTACAGTATTGTGCTGTTGCAGAGCAGTTAAAACAATTGCCTTCTCCTTGTTTTGTTTTTCTCTCCAGACAGGCTCTAATCTCCAATCATATGCACAAATGGCTAAAGGCTTGAAAGGCGGTAGTTGCTTGTAAAAAGAAAAAAAAAAAAAGCCTCATGTTTGGTGAGGCACTAGACCAATTCATCAAAAAGTTCTTGGGTGGGACACTTTTACTTCCTTAGAGGAAGGAACCTCCTCAGGGGCTTCTAGCTTCTGTAAGACTGTGTTCACATCTCAACGGTTTGAATCGCGGGCAGCTTTGCCACGATACTGCCCGTGATTTAAATTCCCCGAGGAGTGAATGACAAATCGCCGATTTGAGATGCCATTCATTTGGCACCCAAAATCGTAATGTGATTCTGGTGCGAT
Source organism: Rana muscosa (assembly GCA_029206835.1). Classification (NCBI taxonomy): domain Eukaryota; kingdom Metazoa; phylum Chordata; class Amphibia; order Anura; family Ranidae; genus Rana; species Rana muscosa. The sequence continues at coordinate 274,325,277 of CM055120.1, read as the reverse complement.
TGTCAATCGTAGCAACCCGCATTGCGTGAAGCTTGTCGTCCAATTCAAGTGATGCGGATTGCTGTGATTGGAGCATGATTTTAGGTGGCTTTCAAATGAAAAACATCTCAAATTATGCATTCTGTGATTTGTCATTCACACCTCGGTGCTTTGAAATCATGGGCAGAATCTCTGCAAATCTGCCCGCGATTCAAAACGCTGAGGTGTGAATGCAGTCTAAACGCAAAGCAACTGCATGCTCTAACCAGGTTTCAACCTCAAAACTTAAGTTTAGCCCTTTCTTTTGGGAGAAAGTTTGGGCCACAAAGGCCACCATGTCACAGTGAAGAGGTGCCCCCACTCCTAAGAATGGGAGCATCTACTACAGTTTGCTTCTCTCTGGGTCACAGACATCCCAGACCTGTGTTAGAGAATTCTAAACTTTTTAACGTGTATCTTCCCACAGGGTGACACTGTGGATACACTAGTACAGGTATGCCACCGTCCCGATATATATGAATTGCAAGGCTAGAAACTAATAATTGGACTTTAAAGGCATACAAGGTACATTAGAGTAAAAAACTAAAGATTTATTGGTATACAAAAAAGTTTGATATATAAAACAATCATAGATTATCAAGTTAATTGATCAGAATTTATGACTGATCCAACAGAGGTTATCAATATCATACAGTACAATAGGTTCCCCTTAGAAGGACTCAAATGAGTACACAAATAAGGGGGGAAAAAAGAAATTATAATTAAGTAATTATAAGATAGATAACCAGCAGATGGATTCAGAGGAGATGGAGAACTTGCTCGACATGTTGCACGTTATTGTAAACGCTTCCTCAGGAGCATATATATCATTCTATAAAACATACAGAGAAACAATACATGAAAATAAGGCCTAAATAAAATACATAAAAAACATTTTAATACAGTATTAATTCACAGCAAATATACATGTATCACAATGATCATGTGGCCAACCTTCAATACCTCCCACCCACAATAATAGGGCATAGCTGTGAAGATGTGAAACATCTCATTTCCCAAAATATATGCTTGTAGATTATACATTGTATGCATATTCCTTAATTGTGTTGTCGAGGAGCATTTGTGCAAAGGGGATAATTGTTAAATGCTAATAAAAAAGATTGAAAAACTTATATTGTGTACTTACTTCAAACAAAAACAAGGCGTATTAAGCCATAATTAGCAGGTCAAGCCATCTACCTAGACAGTGGCATTATATAAAAAATACCCAGTCAGGAAGGTGGTATCTGTAAATAGTAAAAACTCTTTTTATATAATTGTTTGAGTATATAGTAATTAGTCTAGCATAAGGCAGCAAGAAAAGGGAAAGCAAGGAAAAAAGAGGTGAGAAGGCCATAGTAGGATTGGGAGTGCATGGGAAGGAATGAAGAAGGAGGAGGGGAAGGGATTTATGGACGTGAAGAAGACCGAATACCACAAGGAAGATGAAGCCAGGGTGAAGAAAAAGGAAAGGAAAAAGGAATAAGTGGGTCTCTAATATTGTATACAGTGTATAATTAATATAGTTATCTATGTTGATAGACGAGAGAATGTGTGTCATGGATATGCATTAATGTCTGTCTGCCATCTTACCTTCCTCCTCATGTGTTCATCTTAGAGACCAGACCTCCTTCACCTGGCTTCCTTTATAATCTCCTCCCAGCCTGACTCCACCCCAGGCCCTATCACAGAACACTATATTAACCTGTGCACTGCAAGCCTGCTTTGCTGATCAACGTGTTTGTTAAGCATTGTGTGTTTGGGTTCCTGCCTGCCGTGTGCTACGTCTGTCTCTCTGTTATGTTATTGGCTTGTTCCCGACTATCCCTGTCTGCTCGTGACCCTTGACCTTCGGCTCGTTCTTTCGTTATCCTTGTCTGCTTGTGGCCCCTGACCTTCAGCTTGTTATTCGGTTCTCTCTTATCTTGTGCTGCTGCTTCCCCTCTTTTCCCCTTATCCTACGGGGCGTGAGCTAGGAAACTCCAGGGGCGCAACCTGGTCCCAGCCTGCAGCATAACATCCTCACCACTAGAGGCCCTGGAGAAGACCTGCTGGGTCTTAGACTCCGCGCCCTGGGGAATCTTGGCTCTAGCTTCCGTTAGGATCCCGGTTGTGCTCCTCTGGTCCCGCTTTCCACAACCACCCAGTTTCCTATCCGCAGAAGCCAGCCATAGGGTTCACTACCTCGCGGTGCACTCCTGTCCCCCTACGGTGTGCATCTGTCACCTGGCCACAGGTGACCTTGACAATGTGGAATTAAATATTTAAGTTATTTGTGACATGCAGGATATATAGTTATAAGAGCTCACCACTTCGATATGATAATGGTAGATCTGATAGAACGGTCAGTGCTGGTAAGCAAGAGACTCTAGGAGTACATTCAGTTATCCGGAATGGGTTAAATATTGTAGTTGGCAAAGGCATAAAAGCTTGTTCCAGCGTATGGCAGACTGTATTTGAAGTCTAGGCAGTGGTGATCATACTACCATTTCTAGGTAATTACGGCGAACGGACGCCAGTGTAAGCATAGAAGGTAGGGGCGGGGATCTTGTACACTGGTATCTCCATGTCTCCACAATCAAAGAACTTCCGGTCATTTACCGGATAAACAGAGGTTAATCCGGTAAATTAATTGTACGATTTACATGATGTTTGTCACATCATATGGATGTTGGGAGGGACGGATCGAGTGATCGTCAGCATAGATCAGTGAGATATAAAACCGTGACGAATGTCACAAAACATTTTAATTACATAAAAGTTATTATTCATATAGTATGAATTATACATATATATATATATATACAAAAACATCTATATATTCCTATATATATATATATATATATATATATATATATATATACTGTATATGTCAGTCATAGCCTGTGCAATAACCACATATAGTTGCACCTGTGTTGCATACAGTTAAATCATTTTCCATAGATTAGTTAGCTAATTTGCATAGTAATTCTAACATGACTACATGAAAAATCCGACATACCTACAGAGGGGAATTCGATGATATCCAATTGGGGAAAGAGAGTGGGATCGTCCATTGTCAGGACACTAGAACACTCATATGTATGTTATCACCTTAAAAGGTTTTTTTGATAATAGAACAATACTTAATCTGTGTAGTGAAATAGAATAATAATGATAATGGTAAAGTAAACATATATATAAAAGTGTGAAGAAAAAATAATAATGTTGATTAAGTGACCAGGTGTTAAATAATAATATGTGCAAAATTAAATCAGAAGTGAATGAGTCACTATGGTGGATGGAAATTATAATATATATGTGAGATTGGCTAATTGAATAGTTAGTATTGTTGTATATCGACAGTGAAAGGCAATAACAACATATGAGTATTAGATCATTTACAGGAATGGTTTGTATGATATATTTTCATTTAACCCAGGGGGCTGGATAGCGTTTAGTCGTTCAATCCAGATTGTCTCCCTCTGGAGAATTATTTTGTCCCACTCTCCTCCTCTTGGATTTTGGGGAATGACTGCCAGAACAATAAAAGATACACAGGAGGTGCCAAATCTGTGGTAGAGGTCAAGATGCCTACTAATGGGAGTGAGCATCTTGCCGCCACTTGAGTAATATATGTGGTCATTTATTCTTTGTCTGAATTGTCTGGCCGTCTTTCCCACATAGAAACATCCACATTTGCATGTCATCAAATAGACTATGCCTCGTGTAGAGCAGTTTGCTGAAAATCTAGGTCTAAATATTTCCCCGTTAGGGAGTACAGTGTGGGTAGCTGGCAGGACCCATTTACAAAATGAGCACCTGCCACATCTGTTAGTCCCCAGAGGTGGTTGAGCTACTTCATTGGCTGGTTTAGTATAGTGACTTCGGACTAGTCTGTCACGGAGTGACGTGGCCCTCCTAAATATAACTTGTGGGTAGTGACCCACATATTTACTTAGGGTAGGGTCTTCTCTGAGAAGGTGCCAATGGGTCTTAAGCATTTTTCGGATATCCTCATGGTGCAAGGAGAATTTTGTTATTACTTTGACCGTTTGGGTATTAGGAGGGGGTTTCTTTTTAAACAATAACGTATTTCTAGTATGGCTCAAAGCCTTGATGTACGCTTGTCGCAACAAGGTTTTGCTATATCCCCGAGCCCGGAGACGTATTTGTAGCTGTTTGGCTTGTTGTTGAAAATTAGTGAGACACGAACAGTTGCGTCGTAAACGAATGTACTGCGCATAAGGGATGCTTCGGATAAGTGCTGGGGGGTGGGCACTGGCCGCATGTAGCAGGGTATTTCCTGCTGTATCCTTCCGATATAAATCGGTCGCTAAAGATTCATCTTCATTTCTAAGTATAGTCAAGTCAAGAAAATTTGTTTTGTTGCTATCGCAACTGAAGGTAAACTTCAGATTGTAGTTGTTGACATTGAGTTTGGAAATTAATTCATCCAGGGTCTTGGGGTCCCCCAGCCAAATCAGAAAAATGTCATCAATGTATCGCATCCAACAAAGGATGCGATCAGTGAATTGCGACAAACCATCATTGGAGAAAATGTCCCTCTCCCACCCCCCCAGGTACAAGTTGGCGTAGGCCTGTGCACAGCATGTGCCCATGGCCACGCCTTGTACCTGGAGGTAGTGGGAGAGGTTGAAGCCAAACCAATTATGAGTAAGAATGAAACTAAGTAGCTTCACAATAAAGTAATTAAATGGCCATTGATGGTGGTCCTCCTCATGGAGAAATGTACGGACCGTCTCGACTCCCCGCTCGTGAGGGATGCTGGAGTACAAAGCCTCCACATCCAGGGTCACGAGCAGGGAGTCGGGAGGGACGGACATACCCTCCAATTGTCTGAGGAGGGCCAGAGTATCCTTTGTGTACGATGGTAATGCTACCACGTGTGGCATAAGTATGGAATCAATTAGTCTGCTGGCATTCTCTGTTAGGCTTCCGATACCCGAAATGATCGGTCTCCCAGGGGGCGACACAGAATTCTTGCGCACCTTAGGAAGTGCATAGAAGGTCGCCGTCCTGGGAGACCGAACATTCAGGTAATTGTAAAGGTCCTGATCAATCAGGCCTCGAGTAAAGGCATCATTGATAATGTCCAGGAATGTATTTTTGTAAGTAGCTGTAACAGTGGGGGATATACGACAGTACCACTGACGATTAAGCAAGATATCAAAACACATATTTTCATAGAAATTTCTGGTCATTAACACTATGTTTCCGCCTTTATCGGCCGCCTTAATAATTATATCAGGGTGTCTTTGTAATTTAGAGATAGTTTGTCCTTGAGTTTTGGTAAGATTGTCCGGTTTAGAAGTGATTTGGTATCGTTTAACATCGCTGATTATATTGCGCATAAACACCCAAGCTTGAGGGCTTGTGGTGAGGTCAGGAAAGTTCTTAGATTTAGGTTTGAATTTTTTGGGGGCATTGTGGTATTAGCCATGGAATTCTCATTCATATCCTCTATGTCCTCATTCTCTTCTAGAAGGAGGATCAGGTCCCTTAGTGCCCTGAATTCCTCCATCTTGAAATGCTTTATTTTTTCCGAGAATTCCTTCTCCTCCCTAGCCCGAGTACGGTCTTTGTCAAAGATAAATTTGAATGTAAGGTTTCTAATAAACATATAGATGTCTTTGATTAATTCATATTTGTCCAGTTTGTCGGATGGACAAAAGCTCAGCCCAAATCTAAGTACCTCCAACTCATCCTTAGAGAATTTGTAGGGAGTTAGATTTAATACGTCTAGTTCTACGTCTGGGGTGGTGGAATCCCCAGCGCGGGAAAATTTAGAATAGATAGTTGGGAATGGGTAGGACTAACATGAGAGTCAAGTGTGCTTTGTTTCCTATAGGTTTGCAATTGTACAGACGGGTGTATTTGAGATGTTGTCTGCATGATGGAGATATTACTTTGGGAGATGGAGTCCTAACGGTGGAATGGAGCCTGAAAGGTTAATCGGTGCAAGACCCGTGTTTTGGACTGTAGGGGCCATGGTAGAGGTAGGATTCTGGGTAGTTAGCATTTGTAATGCTTTCTGTGCTGTATGACCCATATATTTGTTTTGGGTATTGTTTACATTATTTCTACCTGTGGCTATGCCTTGGTGGGACTGCTGGTCAGATAATCCGGTGTCGTGATTTTCTGGTCTTTTTTTGGGAAATGGCGTAAAGTTCCCTTCAGCTTGGGTTCTCTTGTGAGACCACCCATTCTTATATGTGCCATTCGGTCCTCGTCCCTGTGTTTGGCACACAGAGGAGGCAGACATAGAGGAATCTGACTCAGTTTCCTCATCGGTAATCCCTATAGTACTATCAATTCGTGAGTTTTGTTAAATCTTTTTGGTCCTCGCCCTTGAAAGGGATTTTGCCAGCGATATGCAAAACCTTCAGCAAATGCTGTTCTGTCCTTCACTAGTTTGTTTGTTTTTTTTAGGATAATATCCTTGTTAATTTTAGTGATGTAATCTTTAACATCTTGCCACTTCTTATCTAAGTTTTTGTGGCTTTTAAGGGTCTCACTAGTGGTTTGTAGGGATATAATTTCTTGATCCAGCATACTTAATTCAGCTTGATGGTGGGTAACCAATAGTTGAATAAGTTCAGTGCTACATTGGGTTAGAATCTTCTCCCATGATTTTTTTAAATCTGCATTGATGTTCTGGAATGAGGGATATAGTTGGATCCTGAGCCCAAGAGGGTTTATATTCTCTCGGATATATTGCTGGTTATCTATCTTATAATTACTTAATTATAATTTCTTTTTTCCTCCCTTATTTGTGTACTCATTTGAGTCGTTCTAAGGGGAACCTATTGTACTGTATGATATTGATAACCTCTGTTGGATCAGTCATGAATTAAGATCAATTAACTTGATAATCTATGATTGTTTTATATATCAAACTTTTTTGTATACCAATAAATCTTTAGTTTTTTACTCTAATGTACCTTGTATGCCTTTAAAGTCCAATTATTCGTTTCTAGCCTTGCAATTCATATATATGGGGACGGTGGCATACCTGTACTAGTGTATCCACAGTGTCACCCTGTGGGAAGATACACGTTAAAAAGTTTAGAATTCTCTAATACGTGTTGGGGTTGAAGCACCCGTTTTTTACTTTTATTTTCTCTGGCGACATTTTAAATCGCAGTCAGTTGTAAGTGTTTTTTCACCTGATAAGTCAAGACCCACTATCTTTTTGCATCTTAGTTGCAAGATCCAATATGGATTTTGTAGGCCCAGCATGGGTGGGCTATATTAATGAGATACAAACCGGCTGTAATCTGAATAATGGACAGGAAATAGGGATTAACCAATACATGAATAAAATGAAACGATTGTTGAAGAAAAAATCCAACCTCCACTGGCATGTGGACTTTCTTCAACAATATATCCGAGAGATTATAAACCCTCTTGGGCTCAGGATCCAACTATATCCCTCATTTCAGAACATCAATGCAGATTTTAAAAAATCATGGGAGAAGATTCTAACCCAATGTAGCACTGAACTTATTCAACTATTAGTTACCCACCATCAAGCTGAATTAAGTATGCTGGATCAAGAAATTATATCCCTACAAACCACTAGTGAGACCCTTAAAAGCCACAAAAACTTTGATAAGAAGTGGCAAGATGTTAAAGATTACATCACTAAAATTAACAAGGATATTATCCTAAAAAAACAAAACAAACTAGTGAAGGACAGAACCGCATTTGCTGAAGGTTTTGCATATCGCTGGCAAAATCCCTTTCAAGGGCGAGGACCAAAAAGATTTAATAAACCTCAAAACTCACAAATTGATAGTACTATAGGGATTACCGATGAGGAAACTGAGTCAGATTCCTCTATGTCTGCCTCCTCTGTGTGCCAAACACAGGGACGAGGACCGAATGGCACATATAAGAATGGGTGGTCTCGCAAGAGAACCCAAGCTGAAGGGAACTTTACGCCATATCCCAAAAAAAGACCAGAAAATCACGACACCGGATTATCTGACCAGCAGTCCCACCAAGGCATAGCCACAGGTAGAAATAATGTAAACAATACCCAAAACAAATATATGGGTCATACAGCACAGAAAGCATTACAAATGCTAACTACCCAGAATCCTACCTCTACCGTGGCCCCTACAGTCCAAAACACGGGTCTTGCACCGATTAACCTTTCAGGCTCCATTCCACTGTTAGACTCCATCTCCCAAAGTAATATCTCCATTATGCAGACAACATCTCAAATACACCCGTCTGTACAATTGCAAACCTATAGGAAACAAAGCACACTTGACTCTCATGTTAGTCCTACCCATGCCCAACTATCTATTCTAAATTTTCCCACGCTGGGGATTCCACCACCCCAGACGTAGAACTAGACGTATTAAATCTAACTCCCACAAATTCTCTAAGGATGAGTTGGAGGTACTTAGATTTGGGCTGAGCTTTTGTCCATCCGACAAACTGGACAAATATGAATTAATCAAAGACATCTATATGTTTATTAGAAACCTTACATTCAAATTTATCTTTGACAAAGACTGTACTCGGGCTAGGGAGGAGAAGGAATTCTCGGAAAAAATAAAGCATTTTAAGATGGAGGAATTCAGGGCACTAAGGGACCTGATCCTCCTTCTAGAAGAGAATGAGGATGTCATAGAAATCCTGCCAGCTACAGGAGTCCTGGACTTCCTGGTTTCCAATCTCGGGCACGTCCGCGTGCGCGGGCACGATGGCGTGCGCGGGCGCGCTGCGGGGGCGCGCGCACGCTCCACAAAGCGCGCCAGAAGGGCTATTTAAACGTGTCTGTGACAGACAGTCCCTGCTGTCTGCTCTACAGCGTGAAGTACTCAAAGAGACCTGATTTGTAGATTTACCTGCATCTGACCCGGCTTACCTTGACCCTTCCAGTTTCCTGCCTGCATCTGACCACCGGCTTGTTTTGACCACTCTTCTGCCTGATCCTCCAGTACCTTGTCGCCAGCCAGTTCTACCGACCCGGCTTGTCTGACCAATCTCTCCGCTGTTGTGTTCCTGGTTCCAGTCCAGTCTGCTTCATCGGTTCCAGTCCAGTTGCTGTGTTCCTGGTTCCAGTCCAGTCTGCTTCATCGGTTCCAGTCCAGTTGCTGTGTTCCTGGTTTCAGTCCAGTCTGCTTCATCGGTTCCAGTCCAGTTGCGGTGTTCCTGGTTCCAGTCCAGTCTGCTTCATCGGTTCCAGTTCAGTTGCTGTGTTCCTGGTTCCAGTACAGCCTGCTATACTTCCTGGGTGCCTGGATCCGTCCCAGTCTACAGACTCTACTCTACCTTGATCCATCCTGCCAGGCACTCGTACCCCTTCTACCTCCGTGCCTCCTGTCTTTACTACCAGGGGCCGCTGGTTGAAGCCGTAAGAGAGGCCTCCCTCTGCAGATCCGGGCTCGTCACCGTCAGGTACGTGACAGAGGACATAGAGGATATGAATGAGAATTCCATGGCTAATACCACAATGCCCCCCAAAAAATTCAAACCTAAATCTAAGAACTTTCCTGACCTCACCACAAGCCCTCAAGCTTGGGCGTTTATGCGCAATATAATCAGCGATGTTAAACGATACCAAATCACTTCTAAACCGGACAATCTTACCAAAACTCAACGACAAACTATCTCTAAATTACAAAGACATCCTGATATAATCATTAAGGCGGCCGATAAAGGCGGAAACATAGTGTTAACCACTTAACGACCGCCCACTGTAAATATACGTCGGCAGAATGGCACCGACAGGCACAATCACGTATATATACGTGATTGCCTTTGTATAGTTGGGGGGTCCGATCGGACCCCCCTTCTTTACAGTGAGCGGTCGTTTTACCTTCGGGAGCGATCCGGCATGAGGGGACGGTCGTTCGATTCCGGCCACCCCCTCTCGATCGCTCCCGGCGAATGAGAGAGCTTCCCCTGCCTGCCAGGAAGGAGGAAGTGATGTCATCTCTCCTGGGGCGCTCACATATACCGAGCGCCGTACAGGAGAAGATGCCAGGTTAGTACACACAACACTACACTGACACCAGGACACATAGGCACATAAATCGCCCCCCCAGGCCCCCCCAGACACCCCCAGATCACCCCCCAGCCCCCCCAGCCCCCAGTCACAGTGTCACTGATTACAGTGACCATTTATTTAGTGATCACTGCAATCAGTGACATTTGTGACTGTAAAAGTGTCACCAAAGTTTAGTCTTAGGTCCAGTGTAGCCCCCTAACCCCCCCTAATAAAGGTTTAACCCCCTGATCACCCCCCAGATAACCCTTTCACCCCCTATCACCACTGTCACTAAGCAATCATTTTTCTGATCGATGTCTTAGCGTCGGTGATGCTGATCGGTAGCCATTAATTTTTTTTAGGTTCGCCGCAGGTTTTTATAGCGTCGGGTACCCCCATATATTACCTAATAAAGGTTTAACCCCCTTGATCGCCCCCCAGGTAACCCTTTCACCCCCTATCACCACTGTCACTAAGTTATAATTTTTCTGATCGATGTCTTAGCGTCGGCGATGCTGATCGGTAGCCAGTAATTTTTTTTAGGTTCGCCGCAGGTTTTTATAGCGTCGGGTACCCCCATATATTACCTAATAAAGGTTTAACCCCCTTGATCACCCCCCAGGTAACCCTTTCACCCCCTAGCACCGCCGTGGCTATGCGATCATTTTTCTGATCGATGTCTTAGCGTCGGTGATGCTGATCGGTAGCCAGTAATTTTTTTTAGGTTCGCCGCAGGTTTTTATAGCGTCGGGTACCCCCATATATTACCTAATAAAGGTTTAACCCCCTTGATCACCCCCCCAGGTAACCCTTTCACCCCCTATCACCACTGTCACTAAGCGATAATTTTTCTGATCGATGTCTTAGCGTCGGCGATGCTGATCGGTAGCCAGTAATTTTTTTTAGGTTCGCCGCAGGTTTTTATAGCGTCGGGTACCCCAATATATTACCTAATAAAGGTGTAACCCCCTTGATCACCCCCCAGGTAACCCTTTCACCCCCTAGCACCGCCGTCACTATGCGATCATTTTTCTGATCGATGTCTTAGCGTCGGTGATGCTGATCGGTAGCCAGTAATTTTTTTTAGGTTCGCCGCAGGTTTTTATAGCGTCAGGTACCCCCATATATTATCTAATAAAGGTTTAACCCCCTGATCGCCCCCCAGGTAACCCTTTCACCCCCTATCACCACTGTCGCTAAGCAATCGTTTTTATGATCGTTGTCTTAGTGTCGGTGATGCCGATAGGTAGCCAGTAATTTTTTTTTAGGTTCGCCGTCAGGTTTTTATATAGCGTCAGGTATCCCCATATATTACCCTAATAAAGGTTTTAACCCCCTAATTGCCCCTAGTTAACCCTTTCACCAGTGATCATCATATAAGTGTTACGGGTGACGCTGGTTAGTTAGTTTGCTTTTTATAGTGTCAGGGCACCCGCCGTGTATATAACCCAATAAAGGTTTAACCCCCTGATCGCCCGGCGGGTGATATCAGTTAGGTTTTAGCGTCAGAGAGGGTCTGCGTCACACCCCAGGCAGCGTCAGGTTAGTGCCAGTAGCGCTAACACCCACGCGTGAAGCATACACCCCCCTTAGTGGTATAGTATCTGATCAGCTCAATATCTGATCTGATCAGATCTATACTAGCGTCCCCAGCAGTTTAGGGTTCCCAAAAACGCAGTGTTAGCGGGATCAGCCCAGATACCTGCTAGCACCTGCGTTTTGCCCCTCCGTCCAGCCCAGGCCACCGAAGTGCAGTATCGATCGATCACTGTCACTTGCAAAACACAACACACATAACTGCAGCATTCGCAGAGACAGGCCTGATCCCTGCGACTCCAGTGCTGTAGGAGCTAATTTCACCACCACAGTTAAAAAAAAAAAAGCATATATGCCGAAGCATTGGGGCAGCAGGAGCGGAGGAGCGATTTTGCTCCTAATGCCGCGTACATACGGTCGAAATTCTGACGGAGGCTTGCCCGTGGAAAAGTCTGACCATGTGTACGCGGCATAACTTTTGCGAGAAGATGCCCCCATGCTTCGGCATATATAAATGGTGCATGTATGCCCATCATTAGAAGTGGGTGGATGAAGGGCGGTATTCTAATGGTGGGCATACCCACCGATCAATCTTTTTTTTTCGTTCAGCCAACAGGCTGCATGAAAAAAAAGATTACAATACATGTCCAACAAGGACCAGCAACGTACTGGTATGTTGCTGGAATTTGAATGTTTATACCAGAATGATGCCTGCGGGTTTAGGTATCATCTTGGTATCATTCTTTTCAGCCAGCGGCCGGCTTTCATGTAAAAGCAATCCTAGTGGCTAATTAGCCTCTGGACTGCTTTTACAAGCAGTGGGAGGGAATGTCCCCCCCCGGATATAAAAAGCGCCATTGGGAAATTGGGAAAGCATTTTATCACACCGATCTTGGTGTGGTCAGATGCTTTGAGGGCAGAGGAAAGATCTAGGGTCCAATAGACCCCAGTTTTTTTCAAAAAAGAGTACCTGTCATTACCTATTGCTATCATAGGGGATATTTACATTCCCTGAGATAACTATAAAAGTGATAAAAATAAATAAATATGGAAGCAACAGTTTAAAAATAAAATAAAAAAGCAAAATTAATAATAAAAAAAAAAAAAAAAAAAAAAGCACCCCTGTCCTGCCCTGCTCTTGCCCAATGGCGAACGCAAGCGTCGGTCTGGCGTCATATGTAAACAGCAATTGCACCATGCATGTGAGGTATCACCGCGAAGGTCAGATCGAGGGCAGTAATTTTAGCAGTAGACCTCCTCTGTAAATCTAACGGGGTAACCTGTAAATGCTTTTAAAGGCTTTTAAAAATGTATGTAGTTTGTCGCCAATGCGCGTTTGTGCGAAATTTTAAAGCATGTCGTGTTTGGTATCTATGTACTCGGCCTAAGATCATATTTTTTATTTCATCAAACATTTGGGCAATATAGTGTGTTTTAGTGCATTAAAATTAAAAAAAGTGTATTTTTTCCCCAAAAAATGCGTTTGAAAAATCGCTGCGCAAATACTGTGTACAAAAAAAAAATGCAACACCCACCATTTTATTCTGTAGGGCCTTTTCTTTAAAAATATATATAATGTTTGGGGGTTCAACATAATTTTCTTGCAAAAAAAAATATGTTTTCATGTAAACAAAAAGTGTCAAAAAGGGCTTTGTCTTCAAGTGGTTAGAAGAGTGGATGTAAGCTTCCTAATGTTGTGTATAAAATGCCAGAACAGTTCAAAACCCCCCCAAATGACCCCATTTTGGAAAGTAGACACCCCAAGCTATATACTGAGAGGCATGTCGAGTCCATGGAATATTTTATATGTTGACACAAGTTGCGGAAAAAATAATTTTTTTTTTTTTTTTTTTGCACAAAGTTATCACTAAATGATATATTGCTCAAACATGCCATGGGCATATGTGGAATTACACCCCAAAATACATTCTGTTGCTTCTCCTGAGTACGGGGATACCACATGTGTGAGACTTTTTGGGAGCCTAGCCGCGTACGGGACCCCAAAAACCAAGCACCCCCTTCAGGCTTTCTAAGGGTGTCAATTTTTGATTTCACTTCTCACTGCCTATCACAGTTTCGGAGGCCATGGAATGCCCAGATGGCACAAAACCCCCCCAAATGACCCCATTTTGAAAAGTAGACACCCCAAGCTATTTGCTGAGAGGTATTGTGAGTATTTTGCAGATCTCGCTTTTTGTCACAAAGTTTTGAAAATTGAAAAAAAAAAGAAAAAAAAAAAATGTTCGTTCTTCATTTTCAAAAACAAATGAGAGCTGTAAAATACTCACCATGCCTCTCAGCAAACAGCTTGGGGTGTCTACTTTCCAAAATGGGGTCATTTGGGGGGGTTTTGTGCTATTTTGGCATTTTATGGCCTTCAAAACTGTGATAGGTAGTGAGGAGTGAAATCAAAAATTTGCGCCCTTAGAAATCCTGGAGGCGGTGCTTGGTTTCCGGGGTCCCGTACGTGGCTAGGCTCCTAAAAAGTCCCACACATGTGGTATCCCCGTACTCAGGAGAAGCAGCAGAATGTATTTTGGGGTGCAATTCCACATATAACCATGGCATGTGTGAGCAATATATCATTTAGTGACAACTTTTTGTAATTTTTTTTTTTTGTCATTATTCAATCACTTGGGACAAAAAAAAAAATATTCAATGGGCTCAACAGGCCTCTCAGCAATTTCCTTGGGGTGTCTACTTTCTAAAATGGGGTCATTTGGGGGGGTTTTGTGCTATTTTGGCATTTTATGGCCTTCAAAACTGTGATAGGTAGTGAGGAGTGAAATCAAAAATTTGCGCCCTTAGAAATCCTGAAGGCGGTGCTTGGTTTCCGGGGTCCCGTACGTGGCTAGGCTCCTAAAAAGTCCCACACATGTGGTATCCCCGTACTCAGGAGAAGCAGCAGAATGTATTTTGGGGTGCAATTCCACATATAACCATGGCATGTGTGAGCAATATATCATTTAGTGACAACTTTTTGTAATTTTTTTTTTTTGTCATTATTCAATCACTTGGGACAAAAAAAAAAATATTCAATGGGCTCAACATGCCTCTCAGCAATTTCCTTGGGGTGTCTACTTTCTAAAATGGGGTCATTTGGGGGGGTTTTGTACTGCCCTGTCATTTTAGCACCTCAAGAAATGAGATAGGCAGTCAGAAATTAAAAGCTGTGTAAATTCCAGAAAATGTACCCTAGTTTGTAAACGCTATAACTTTTGCGCAAACCGATAAATATACGCTTATTGACATTTTTTTTACTAAAGACATGTGGCTGAATACATTTTGGCCTAAATGTATGACTAAAATTGAGTTTATTCGATTTTTCTTATAACAAAAAGTAGAAAATATCATTTTTTTCAAAATTTTCGGTCTTTTTCCGTTTATATCGCAAAAAATAAAAATCGCAGAGGCAATCAAATACCATTAAAAGAAAGCTCTATTTGTGTGAAGAAAAGGACGCAAATTTCGTTTGGGTACAACATTGCATGTCCGCACAATTTACAGTTAAAGCAGCGCAGTGCAAAATTCTGAATTCACCTCTGGTCCTCTAGCTACCAAATGGTCCGGGGCTTAAGTGGTTAATGACCAGAAATTTCTATGAAAATATGTGTTTTGATATCTTGCTTAATCGTCAGTGGTACTGTCGTATATCCCCCACTGTTACAGCTACTTACAAAAATACATTCCTGGACATTATCAATGATGCCTTTACTCGAGGCCTGATTGATCAGGACCTTTACGATTACCTGAATGTTCGGTCTCCCAGGACGGCGACCTTCTATTCACTTCCTAAGGTGCACAAGAATTCTGTGTCGCCCCCTGGGAGACCGATCATTTCGGGTATCGGAAGCCTAACAGAGAATGCCAGCAGACTAATTGATTCCATACTTATGCCACACGTGGTAGCATTACCATTGTACACAAAGGATACTCTGGCCCTCCTCAGACAATTGGAGGGTATGTCCGTCCCTCCCGACTCCCTGCTTGTGACGCTGGATGTGGAGGCTTTGTACTCCAGCATCCCTCACGAGCGGGGAGTCGAGACGGTCCGTACATTTCTCCATGAGGAGGACCACCATCAATGGCCATTTAATGACTTTATTGTGAAGCTACTTAGTTTCATTCTTACTCATAATTGGTTTGGCTTCAACCTCTCCCACTACCTCCAGGTACAAGGCGTGGCCATGGGCACATGCTGTGCACCGGCCTACGCCAACTTGTACCTGGGGGGGTGGGAGAGGGACATTTTCTCCAATGATGGTTTGTCGCAATTCACTGATCGCATCCTTTGTTGGATGCGATACATTGATGACATTTTTCTGATTTGGCTGGGGGACCGCAAGACCCTGGATGAATTCATTTCCAAACTCAATGTCAACAACTACAATCTGAAGTTTACCTTCAGTTGCGATAGCAACAAAACAAATTTTCTTGACTTGACTATACTTAGAAATGAAGATGAATCTTTAGCGACCGATTTATATCGGAAGGATACAGCAGGAAATACCCTGTTACATGCGGCCAGTGCCCACCCCCCAGCACTTATCCAAAGCATCCCTTATCCGCAGTACATTCGTTTACGACGCAACTGTTCGTGTCTCACTAATTTTCAACAACAAGCCAAACGGCTACAAATACGTCTCCGGGCTCGGGGATATAGCAAAACCTTGTTGCGACAAGCGTACAACAAGGCTTTGAGCCATACTAGAAATACGTTATTGTTTAAAAAGAAACCCCCTCCTAATACCCAAACGGTCAAAGTAATAACAAAATTCTCCTCGCACCATGAGGATATCCGAAAAATGCTTAAGACCCATTGGCACCTTCTCAGAGAAGACCCTACCCTAAGTAAATATGTGGGTCACTACCCACAAGTTATATTCAGGAGGGCCACGTCACTCCGTGACAGACTAGTCCGAAGTCACTATACTAAACCAGCCAATGAAGTAGCTCAACCACCTCTGGGGACTAACAGATGTGGCAGGTGCTCATTTTGTAAATGGGTCCTGCCAGCTACCCACACTGTACTCCCTAACGGGGAAATATTTAGACCTAGATTTTCTGCCAACTGCGCTACACGAGGCATAGTCTATTTGATGACATGCAGATGTGGATGTTTCTACGTGGGAAAGACGGCCAGACAATTCAGACAAAGAATAAATGACCACATATATTACTCAAGTGGCGGCAAGATGCTCACTCCCATTAGTAGGCATCTTGACCTCTACCACAGATTTGACACCTCCTGTGTATCTTTTATTGTTCTGGCTGTCATTCCCTAAAATCCAAGAGGAGGAGAGTGGGACAAAATAATTCTCCAGAGGGAGACAATCTGGATTGAACGACTAAACGCTATCCAGCCCCCTGGGTTAAATGAAAATATATCATACAAACCATTCCTGTAAATGATCTAATACTCATATGTTGTTATTGCCTTTCACTGTCTATATACAACAATACTAAATATTCAATTAGCCAATCTCACATATATATTATAATTTCCATCCACCATAGTGACTCATTCGCTTCTGATTTAATTTTGCACATATTATTATTTAACACCTGGTCACTTAATCAACATTATTATTTTTTCTTCACACTTTTATATATATGTCTACTTTACCATTATCATTATTACTCTATTTCACTACACAGATTAAGTATTGTTCTATTATCAAAAAAACCTTTTAAGGTGATAACATACATATGAGTGTTCTAGTGTCCTGACAATGGACGATCCCACTCTCTTTCCCCAATTGGATATCATTGAATTCCCCTCTGTAGGTATGTCGGATTTTTCATGTAGTCATGTTAGAATTACTATGCAAATTAGCTAACTAATCTATGGTAAATGATTTAACTGTATGCAACACAGGTGCAACTATATGTGGTTATTGCACAGGCTATGACTGACTTATATATATATATATAGGAATATATAGATGTTTTTGTATATATATGTATAATTCATACTATATGAATAATAACTTTTATGTAATTAAAATGTTTTGTGACATTCGTCACGGTTTTATATCTCACTGATCTATGCTGCCATTCTCTCAATCCGTCCCTCCCAACATCCATATGATGTGACAAACATCATGTAAATCGTACAATTAATCAAGCTTTAAACCTCTGTTTATCCGGTAAATGACCGGAAGTTCTTTGATTGTGGAGACACCAGTGTATAAGATCCCCGCCCCTACCTTCTATCCCTACACTGGCGTCCGTTCGCCGTAATTACGGCGCACGCACGCCTGTGTGCCCAGATTGAGAACGAAGTGATTTCATCACTTCCGGTTTGCGGTGACGCATTTCCGGCGGAGATGCACCATAAATAGTTACGACGCCGCACACACACTATAGACGGTCCTCATTGAGCATAGGAGCATTCACTATTCTGACCACCATCCGGATCTAGGTAAGGCAAAAAACTTTGGATTTGGCTCTTCAGCTTGTCTCTTAAGCTCCAGCATAAATCAATATATACTAATTACCTATGTATATACATATATATCCTCCTATATAGGTTTAAACCTACCTTTCTTACCTAGAAATGGTAGTATGATCACCACTGCCTAGACTTCAAATACAGTCTGCCATACACTGGAACAAGCTTTTATGCCTTTGCCAACTACAATATTTAACCCATTTCGGATAACTGAATGTACTCCTAGAGTCTCTTGCTTACCAGCACTGACCGTTCTATCAGATCTACCATTATCATATCGAAGTGGTGAGCTCTTATAACTATATATCCTGCATGTCACAAATAACTTAAATATTTAATTCCACATTCTCTCGTCTATCAACATAGATAACTATATTAATTATACACTGTATACAATATTAGAGACCCACTTATTCCTTTTTCCTTTCCTTTTTCTTTTCCTTTTTCTTCACCCTGGCTTCATCTTCCTTGTGGTATTCGGTTTTCTTCACGTCCATAAACCCCCCCCCCTCTTCCCCTCCTCCTTCTTCATTCCTTCCCCTGCACTCCCAATCCTACTATGGCCTTCTCACCTCTTTTTTCCTTGCTTTCCCTTTTCTTGCTGCCTTATGCTAGACTAATTACTATATACTCAAACAATTATATAAAAAGAGTTTTTACTATTTACAGATACCACCTTCCTGACCGGGTATTTTTTATATAATGCCACTGTCTAGGTAGATGGCTTGACCTGCTAATTATGGCTTAATACGCCTTGTTTTTGTTTGAAGTAAGTACACAATATAAGTTTTTCAATCTTTTTTATTAGCATTTAACAATTATCCCCTTTGCACAAATGCTCCTCGACAACACAATTAAGGAATATGCATACAATGTATAATCTACAAGCATATATTTTGGGAAATTAGATGTTTCACATCTTCATAGCTATGCCCTATTATTGTGGGTGGGAGGTATTGAAGGTTGGCCACATGATCATTGTGATACATGTATATTTGCTGTGAATTAATACTGTATTAAAATGTTTTTTATGTATTTTATTTAGGCCTTATTTTTATGTATTGTTTCTCTGTATGTTTAATAGAATGATATATATGCTCCTGGGGAAGTGTTTACAATAACGCGCAACATGTCGAGCAAGTTCTCCATCTCCTCTGAATCCATCTGCTGGTTATCTATCTTATAATTACTTAATTATAATTTATTTTTTCCTCCCTTATTTGTGTACTCATTTGAGTCGTTCTAAGGGGAACCTATTGTACTGTATGATATTGATAACCTCTGTTGGATCAGTCATAAATACTGATCAATTAACTTTATAATCTATGATTGTTTTATATATCAAACTTTTTTGTATACCAATAAATCTTTAGTTTTTTACTCTAATGTACCTTGTATGCCTTTAAAGTCCAATTATTCGTTTCTAGCCTTGCAATCCCAGACCTGTGGCTTTAATTACTGGTTTCAAAAGAGTACAAGATGGAATTCAAAACTCCGCCCCCTCACCTCCTTTCAACTCAACCAAAAACTGTCCAAGGAAATTTTTGCAGAATTCTCTGAACCACCTCTTGTCCCAGGGAGTCATTGCACCAGTACCACCACAGAACAGCTTCAGGGGATTCTACTCAAACCTGTTTATGGTACCAAAGCACCATATGGCGGAATGTGATGAGCTCTATTTCTTTTGCTGCTTTGTGAGTATGTTTACAATAAATTTGCATTAAAGTATAACTAAAGGCAAAACTTTTTCATTCGTTTTGGATAGAGTGGAGAGGGATTAGAATGCTTGTCAGTTTTTTTTTTTGTTGTCTGTGTTCTTGTTAAAAAATGTACCCTCTCTATTTGTTTTCTTTCAAAATTGTCAGTCGTTCTGCATTTTTTGCGATAAAAAAAAAAAGAGGTGATCAAATACCACCAAAAGAAAGTTCTATTTGTGGGGGAAAAAAGGACATGAATTTTATTTGGGTACAGTGTCGCACAACCGTGCAATTGTCAAAGTAACGCAGTGCCCTATTGCAAAAAAAGGCCTGGTCAAGAAGGGGGGGGGGTAAATCTTTTGGAGGTCAAGTGGCTAGGCAAAAATCTAGAAAGTAACTGAATAAATGTAAAGAAAACAAGTTTAAAGCCGGTAATGATAGCAGCATGAGGTTTAAAAGTAATCAGCGTTGATTGAAGTTCAACTTTATGGCAGCTATTTGTTTGGCAAGGGAAGGCATGCAACTCACCATTGCTGCCATGGGGGTTTGTCAAGCTTTGCTGGTCTGGGTGACGAGTTTAGCAAAAGAACCTAGAGCCCTGAAAGCAGGTTCATCTGCTAGACAGCACTTGGAGCTTTTTCCTGAAATGTTATGCTTCTGTGTAGATGGGTTGAGGACTCTTTTCCAGCTCTCCTGCAGGGGACTTATGTCAGTTACATGAGGCGAGTGCTGTGGCCTAAGTTCTGGTCAGCTGAGATCCCTTAAAGAAGCGACTATAACATACTGTATGCCTTTTTAATTATGAGAACCTCTTTGGCAATGCTTTGAATTAATTTATCCAAACGATAAAAGGTTCAAATCTTCAGAGCAAAAGAAGTCTTCCTCTGAGACCCAAGATGTCTTATACGTTTGAATCAAAAACATTCTGTCCAGAGGTTAGAAGCTGGTGCTTTTCAACTTGCCTCCCCCAACACTTCATGCCCTCAAATGTACCTACAGCACCAAACAAGAGAGTGGCTCACATTGCTGCACTGGGCCTGCTGCTTTCTCAAGGGGTCTCCACCCCCTGTTCCAGAACATGAAAGGTTTTGCAGATATTATTCCGCTCTCTTTACGGTGCCCAATGCAAATGATGATGTATGTCCTATATGTATATATGTATGAACAAGTTTCTACATGTTCAAAAGTTCTGTATAGAATCTCTCATGTCAGTCGTTGCTTCTCTCCATCCATCTTTCCTCTCTGGTCTTGATGGATTTCAAGGATGTTTACATCCACATCCCGTTTTTCAACCGCATTCATACTTTGCAGTGGGGGCACGGCTTTTTCAAATTCTCCTGACATTTTCTCATGCTGGAATGGTCAGAGTAAGGTCTCAAGACCAGTGTGCTACAGACGGTGCAAGTCCTGCAGAACTTTGGCTTCAGTAGGAAAAAACTATGGCGCTGCTGTAGCCAAACCAGTAATGCAGCAGGGTGGATGAAAAGGGGGCTACACAGTTAAAAAGATCAACATTTGAAGGGAAGAGGCATCTCCCCTATATAGGTCCTGAGTAAATCTAGTGTGTGAAAATAGAAAAAAGCAGGGGGCGTCTCTATCTGAGTGTAGAGTATTGGAAACCGCTAGTTGGTAGTGATGAATAAATAGTAGAGTGGCGGCTTCTGGGTCCTCGGCAATCTCCGCTGGGATGAGGCGATGAGGTCTCCCCTAATGCTGATGTCATCACCTCATCCCAGCTGAGATTCCTGAAAAGCCACCTCTCTACAGCATTGCACGCGGTTAAGCTTCCCCAGCCACAGCGCTCCTGTCTGTTTCTGCCCAGCCGATCCCTGGCCAAACTCTGCATTTCAGGAGAGTGTCAAGCAAGCCATGGACAGACCGACGCTGATGCACCCCACACCGCTGGCCTCTCCATTCTCCAATGCTGCCTTCTCACCATCCATCAGCTTCCCGGCTGATCTCTAGACAACACCAGCCACTTGTCTGCCAATCCCTGCTAGAGATGTTAAGACTTCCACAGATGACAAGCCGATACTTCCAATCAAATGTGAGTGCTATATTTATTCATCACTACCATATAGCTGTTGGCTTGGTTATCAATCTATAAAAGGTGACCCGGGAGCCATCACACTGGCTAAACTATCTTGGATTTGGTCCTAGGCCCTATCACGGGGTCTTCCTTTCTCAGAAGAAGCTTTGAACCCTCCAGTCCAAGGTTACTTTCCCTGGAACGCCCCTCTATCTGCTTTTGCATGAGGGTGTTGGGGTTGATGGCCTCCTTCAAAGAAGTCCCTTATGCCTGTTTCACTGGAGTCTTGCAGCTCAACATCCTGATAGCATGGGACAAACCGTCTCTGGCCTTTGATCACCCCATGCATCTACATACCAAGACCAAGTTAGCCTTGGAGTGAAGACTTTCCAGCCTGTGCTGTGGAAAGTACTGATAATGGACATCATCCAGTGGGGTGGGGAGGAGTCCGGGAAACCCTTAACCTGGGTGGCAAAGAAGTTTGAATGCCTAGAATTGGGGGTGGTTCAGCTTGCCTTTCAGCACTGAACCCCCTTGCTTCAGGGACTTCTAGTTGGGGTGCAGTTCAACAACACCATGGCTCTGGCACAAGGTGGAACTAGGAGTGAGGCTGCTATCGAAGAAACAGAACTCAGTCTGACATGGGCAGAACTTCACTTTCCTATCCTGTCTGTGGTTCAGTGGCGGATCCAGAGTCTAGTCTCGGGAGGGGCACTGCCAGAAAAAAAGGGGCTGCTTACAAAACTGTATTTAACGTATTATACAGTCCGGCCACCCGCGATCGCTCCCCACAAGATAGAACAGCGGTCTGCTGATGTAAACAAGGCAGACCGCTGCTCTGTCAGAGATGAACAGAGTGATCTTGTGTTCCTGCTAACCAGGAACACGGATCACTCTGTTCATCTAGTGAATCCATCCCCTACAGTTAGAAAGCACCCCCTAGGTATACAGTTAACCCTTTGATCGCCCCTGATGTTAACCCCTTTCCAGCCAGTGTCATACAGTGACAGTGCATATTTTTAGCACTGATCACTGTATTAGTTAGTGTCACTGGTCCCCGAATAAGTGTCAGATGCCCGATTTGTCCGCCGCAATGTTGCAGTCCCGCTAAAAATCGCTGATCACCCCCATTACTAGTAAAAAATAAATAAAAATGCTGTAACTATATCCCCTATTTGCAGGCGCTATAACTTTTGTGCAAACCAGTCAATATACACTTATTGGGGGGTTTTTTATACCAAAAGTATGTAGCAGAATACATATTGGCCTAAATTAATGATGAACTTTGTTTTAAAGCAAAAAGTCAAAAATATTGCTTTTTTTTTTTTTTTTTTTTTAATCGTCGCTTTTTTGTTTATATCGCAAAAAAATTAAAGCGCAGAGGTCATAAAATACCACCAAAAGAAAGCTCGATCTGTGGAAAAAAAAGAACATCAATTTTACAACGTCGCACGACCACGCAATTGTCAATCAGTTAAAGTGACGCAGCGCATTATCGCAAATAATGGCCTGGTCATGAACGTGTGGGGGGGTAAAACTTTCCTGGAGCTGAAGGAGTTAACATTGAACAAGACTAAAAGGGCAGCTGGAGCATTTTTTTTTCTCGTAAATAATGGCACACGTGTATTTTGTACTTTTACACATTGATTCATTTTTTTTACTCACTTTTAATAAAATACTTTGGTGGGGGGGCTCCCATGCAGGAGGACCAATGTAGATGAGCAGGGTACCGGTAATAGCACTGTCTGCAGGCAGGGCAGCATCAGGTGACAATGTTCACTGCTTCTTCCTCCTGTGTACACGGTGCGCTGCCTGCAACCTGCAGTGTGGAGAAGATGGATGGATGGAGGGAGGAGGTGGGTGAAGCCAACACTCTTAGCTCAGGAGCAGAGAAGGATGAAGGCTGCGCTCTGAATGCTGGGACTCTCCTCCTCCTCCTCAGCTGCTCTGACGTCACTGGTTACTAGACGCCAGGCGGCCCAGGCGCTGGCAACCAGAGTGCAGGGAAAACTATAGGTCAAGCCAGCGGCGTGGCTCCACCCACCTCCTCCGTCCTGGTCCAGCACGGCCTCGGCAATGACATTACACAGAGTCTCTTTCTCTCAGCGCTGCTGATGATTCTGGTGTGGGGGAGAGAGACTTACAGTCGGTGATATTTTTGGGGCGGGGGGACAATTGCCACGTTGCCCCCCTCCTCGATCCGCCCCTGCTGCGGTTCACATTCCAGCTGTGGATAATTGGCAAGTTGACTTCCTAAGTTGCCAACAGCTAAATCCCAGGTACTGATGCAAACTTTGTCTTCAGTGGGGGATGCCAGATGGGGATCTTCTGGTATTCAGACTCCACAAGCGGAACAGGTTTGTGTCTAGATCCAGGGATCGTCAGTCTTAACGATTGATGCCCTTGTCTCATGTAGTCAGGTGAACCTAAATTTGTGTTGTTGCACTGGGTTGACCCAGGAAGGGCATAGTACTTGGATATAATTAGGCTCCCCGCAGACTCTCCAAGGGCCCTACTAGATTGTCAGACCACCTGCCGTCACAAGGTCCTATGTTCAAGCCTGCTTCATGGCTGCTGGTGTTGACATTCTAGCTATTGAAGCCCAAGTCCTGAGGGAAGTGGGTCATTTAAACTCTGAATTCCAATCTTGCATGCTTTACCATTGCACATGGAAAGCTTACTTTGGTGCGAGGGGAAGCTGCATCCTAGAAAGCTTTTTGTTTCATGGAGTTTATCCTTCCGGCAGTTGGGACAGGACCACCAGTCTTTAGCTCTATGGACTATCAAAGGTCAAATTTCTGCCTTGGCGGTAGTTTTTCTAAGATTGTTCACTTCCCATTGCTTGATCTGTTTAGATAATGTTAGGTCTGTGAGTGTGGCTCATAGCCACAGTCTTGATTTGTCAATCTGATGCTGTTTGCCTGAAGGCCTCTGGGTGGGACAGGCTTCCTCTCGCTCCATGCTTGCTACATGGATCAGGCGAGTCATTACTCTGGCATATGACCTGAAGGAACTGGTTCCCCCTTTTCCTGTGAAGGCTCACTCAGAAGTGTTGGTGCTTAATGGTCTTTTCAGCTTCGGGCCTTGGTTACCCAGGCCTCTAAAGCTGACACTTGGTCTTATACACATACATTTGCTAGCCAGGTAGATGATCAGGCTTCAGGGGATGACAGCCTAGGTTGGAAAGTCTTCCAAGCGGCATTGTAAAGGCCATCTCAGTTTCTCCTCTTTCTACTCAGAGGTTTTGTTTTTATGGGCCTATTAGTCATTGTTTGCTGTTGCCTGCTCTATGGTCTTGCTTTTGGACATCCCAGTAGTCTTAGAATTAAAGTGGAGGGCAAATCAAAACCTAACTAAGCATAAATCTACTCTATCCCCTTTCTATGCCTATTCTGTTTACCCTGTAAAACGAAGATGTCTGTAATGACCTATTCTGAAGTCTCTGCGGCTCTGGTCACATAACTGACAATAGATGTCCCATAGCCTATGTCATCGCAGTTGTTGGCAATTTCCCCTCTACACTGAAGCTGGCGCTGCAGACATCATATGACCAAGCTGAAGCGACTTTGGGATAGGTTAAAATAGACCTATTTCCATTTACAGGGTAGATGGAATAGGCTTAGAATGGAGGTGAGAGTAGATTTTAAATTGGGTTTTGACTTTCCTTCCACTTTGACTCTCCTGTGTCCTGCATAGGCGTGAACACAGGGTGTGTCCAGGCACACCCTAATCAACCTGGGCGCATGGTTTTTTTCTTGCGGAACTGCCAAAATTCTGTCTACATCTCTGCCAATGGACACTCAGACACTGGACAGGAGCAGCTGGTATCCTGAAAGAAGAGAAGAGGTGCCCGGCAGACACTAAGTGCACCCCAGGCCTGGACAACTTTACAGAGAGAACTCCGCTGCTGAGAAAGGGACCGCTAGAGAAGAATGAGTCTGGCAGTTTGCTTGGTCCAGCCATGCCCCCTCCCCCTTTAGAGCCTGGCCAGCACCTTGTCAGATCACTCTGCACAGTATTAGGGTGTAAGTGGAGAATTGGGGACATCTGCGCTGGATCAGGGATGGGTGCTCTGTGATTGGCTGATCAGCATGTAGTTAATGCACAGTTGACCGGAAACTGATCCTGCAAGAGACCAGTCAGTCAACCACAGTAAGAGAAACGTAAACTTGAGGAGGAGGGCGGAGTTCTGAGGATTCTGTTATCACTGTGTGTTGTATGAGATGATCGGGAGTCAGGGCCAACGCCAGCATAAGACGGTGTTCTGCACATGAGTGAGAATAGTGTGTCCACACCATGTGTCCTCCTGTCACACTGCCCTCCCTATGTTACTCTACCCATTCCTGTCACACTGCCCCCCATGTTACTCTACCTCCTGTCACACTGCCCCCTTTGTTACACTGCCTCCCTATGTTACTCTACCCTTTCCTGTCACATTGCACCCCCTATGTTACTTTGCCCCCCTCCTGTCACACTGCCTCCCTTATGTTACTCTGCCCCTCCTCCTGTCACACTGCCCCCCTTTGTTACTCTACCCCTTCCTGTCACACTGCCCCCTATGTTACTTTGCCCCCCTCCTGTCTCACTGCCCCCCCATGTTTCTCTGCCTCCCTCATGTCACACTGCCCTCCCATGCTACTCTGTCTTCTCTGTTACTCTGCCCCTCCTGTCACACTGCCCTCCCTATGTTACTCTGCCCTCTCCTGTCACACTGCCCTCCCTATGTTACTCTGCTCCCTCCTGTCACACTGCCCTCCCTATGTTACTCTGCCCTCTCCTGTCACACTGCCCTCCCTATGTTACTCTGCCCCCTCTTGTGACACTGCCCCCTATGTTACTCTGCCACCCTCCTGTGACACTGCCCTCCATATGTTACTCTGCCCCCTCCTGTCACACTGCCCCCTATGTTACTCTGCCCCCTTCTGTCACACTGCACCCCCTGTGTTGCTCTGCCTCTCTCCTGTCATACTGTCCCCTTTCTTACTCTGCCCCCTATGTTGCTCTCCTGTCACACTGCCCCCTATGTTACTCTGCCTCCCCTATGTTGCTCTGCCCCCTCCTGTCACACTGCCCCCATGTTACTCTACCTCCTGTCAATGTGCCCCCCTTATGTTACTCTGATCCCTTCCTGTAACACTGCCCCCCTATGTTACTCTGCCCTCCTCCTGTAACACTGTCCCATATGTTACTCTGCCTTCCTCCTGTCACACAGCCCCCCATGTTACTCTGCCCCTTCTGTACCACTGCCCCCTATGTTACTCTGCCCCTTTTTGTCACACTGCCCCCCTATTATTCTGCCACCTTCTGTCACACTGCCCCCCATGTTACTCTGCCTCCCTCCTGTCACACTGTCCCCCCATGTTACTCTACCTCCTATCACACTGCCCCCTTATGTTTCTCTGCCCCCCTCTTGTCACACTGCCCTTTTATGTTAAATTGCCCCCCTCCTGTCACGCTACACCCCCCTATGTTACTCTCCCCCCTCCTGTCACACTGCCCCCCTTTGTTACTTTGCCCCTCTACTGTCACACTGCTCCCTTTGTTACACTGCCCCCCCTTTGTTACTCTGCCCCCCTCCTGTCACACTGCCCCTGTGTTACTCTACCCCCGTGTTACTCTACCCCCTTTCAGACTGCCCCCTTATGTTACCCTGTCCCCTCCTGTTACACTGCCCCCTCCTGTCACACACCCCCCCAGTCACACTCACCCCTACCTTCTGTCACACTGCCCCCTTTGTTACACTGCCTCCCTATGTTACTCTGCCCCCTCCTGGTGGCATTGTATCGCCTCCACGCTGTGTGCTTTAACCGCTTGAACTCCACACTGCACGCAGTTTCAGGGAGCCTTCCCCCTGTCAAAACACAACAGCTCAGCAGGGGAGATCACTGTACTAACTTTGTATAGATAGAACAGTCTCTGGCAGTTTTTATTGTTTTTTGTTTTTTGAAAACGAAAGAAAACTTGGTGTGTGTCAGGCTTAAAGTGTGACTAAAACCACAACAGTGAAATCTGTCTGTATATGCAGTAAAACATGCTTGTTATACTCTCTGTAGAACCTAAGGGGTTAATCCTCTACATTGTGTATAACCGTGGTTCTCATCCCTGCCCTCAAGTATCCTGACAGGCCGTGTTTGCAAATTTTCCTTTATCTTGCACATGTGCTTTATATCAGCGTCAATGGCTTGGTATTTTGGACAGCTATTTTATCTAAGAGAAATTCCCAAAACATGGCCTGTTGTGGGTAATTGAGGACAGGGTTAAGAATCACTGGTGTATAAAGGTTGTGTAAACCTGTCTTCACTGTTCCTCCTCTTCTTTAACTGACTCCAAACCATTTAGTGATAGAACAAAGCATTAGGAGTCAGGCTGCACATGCTCAGTTTGGTGCGAATTGCTAGAGAGAATCAGCACTGTCCAGACAGAGGATCAGGGCAGAATAAAAACTCGTCCTCCAAGCTTTAGGCACACACTGGTACAAGTAACAAGACTGCTATATACAGGGCTGGTGCAAGGATTTTTGACACCCTAGGCAAAACCTCACCTCCCCCCCCAAGCCTGACTCCACCCCCTTTTCCCTGCCCATGTTTACCCTGCCTTTTTAATGAAGCGCCCATTAAATGCAGCCTCACCAGTGCCCATCAAATGCAGCCTCACCAGTGCCCATCAAATGCAGCCCCACCAGCGCCCATCAAATGCAGCCCCACCAGCGCCCATCAAATGCAGCCCCACCAGCGCCCATCAAATGCAGCCCCACCAGCGCCCATCAAATGCAGCCCCACCAGCGCCCATCAAATGCAGCCCCACCAGCGCCCATCAAATGCAGCCCCACCAGCGCCCATCAAATGCAGCCCCACCTGCGCCCATCAAATGCAGCCCCACCAGCGCCCATCAATAAATGTTTGCTTGCTTCCATTTATTCAGGAGTCGCCGCTGCGCCTCTGACGCTATGTGCGAATGCAACGGCGGCTGCCTGCTGATGCTGAGACTCAGTTGCTTGCTGAAGAAAGAAGAGAGTAGGACCACCAGTGGCCTGGTGCCCTAGGCAGCAGTGCGCCCTAGGCGGCTGCCTAGTTTGCCTAGTGATGGCACCGGCCCTGGCTATATACTGCTGTTGAGAAAAGGTATTACTCTTTCGTTCATGGACGGACACAGCTTCCTGTTGACAAGTGGGTATTCGCCTTCATTTAGGAGTGACTAGGCAGAAAAAGTGTTAACAACTTCAGAGCTGAACAGCCCTACTGGCTATATCCCCTCAACCTGCACTAAGCAGATCAGTTTTTTTCTGCCTAGCATAGGAGAAGGACATGGCTCCCTTCGGGCCCATAGGCCTGGAGGCTTTTTCTATTTTTCTACGTTGTTGTTCCTGCAATCCTCGATCAACTGCTGACTGGGTGACAGGCTGGATCCCAGATCTTTGTAGTCTCCCCAGTTTCGGCCATCGAGTGTGTCCCGACCCTAGCTATGCGCTGGGTTTTCCACGACATGCCCGTGCTCCACGGGTTGCCGGTGAGCTTATACTCCAGGGCATGCATATGATCGGTCTCTATGGCTCAATCACAGCATGCCAGGCCGACAGTCACCTCCGTAACTGCGCGGAAGATGATCTGTCCGGAATGTCTTCCAGCTTAATCCACGCAGGAAGGGTAAGTAGCTCCCCTGCTTCGGCAGGAAGACTTGGCTGGACATTCCTGGAGAGATCAAGTAAGTGGTTTTGCCCTTTCTTTCCTCTCTCCCTGCCTTCCCTCCTCCCTGACTTTCTCCCTCCATGCTGTTGGCGGCCATTTTCTTATGGTCCACGCCCGCTTTGGCCTCTGTCAACTGCTCGGCGGCCATTTTCTTGTGGTTCGCGCCTGTATGGATCTACCGCAGCTTGGCGGCCATTTTCTTGTGGTCCGCGCCCGCTTTAGCCTCTGTCGACTGATTGGCAGCCATTTTCTTATGGTCCACACCGTTCTATAGCACGGCCGCTCGGCGGCCATTTTGTGGAAGTTTGTCCTTTAGGGTGCATTCACAGGCGCGTGATAGACAGACACGCTGACGGAGGATCCGAGTGACACAGGCAGCTATGGGAGAGCATCTCTGGCAGGAGCAGGCGATCAGCAGTAACAGTGATCGTCCTAAGGGTGGTGAGTCCTCTGGGAGACCCTGCATCTCTGTAGCAGCTAGGAGGGTGGGCCATTGATACCTTGCCTGGAGTCCCTGTGGATGTCAGGCGCATGGGTCAGCAGACGTTTCTTTCCCCTGAAACACCTCCTGCCATATCAGTGGACGCTATGTCGGCAATCCTGAAGGCCTTTTGTTGCCAAGGTGGAAGCAGCGCGTGGGAACACGGGGGGGTAAGAAGCGCCCCCTCCCCCCGCCATCTTCTGGGGATAATTTTGATGCAGAGCCAGGCCCAGCTGTGGCTCATGGCCCTGATTCTGATGCATCAGCAGCTGCGGACCGTGACCGGTCGGACAGTGAGGATGACTCCAGGTCAGCACGCGAAAAGGCTCGGTATCTATCACCGCAGTGCGGGTAACGCTGAAGTTGGGGAATTCTGCGGCAGTGACGGCGGTTCCCTTTGGGTTTTGTAAGCCGCCCCTCACTGCCAAGTTGTTTCCTTGTATGTCTTATCTTAATAAACTTTTATACAAGGAGTGGGGAAAAACCACTGAAGGTTTTTTCGGCCCCAAAAAATTTGGCGGTCCGGTACCCCTTTTTAGGAGAGTTTCCTGAAAAAATGGACCTCTCCCCCGATAGTGGACCCCCTGTTTCCAGACTTAACCAAGTAACCACGAGTCCAGTGGAAGGGGATCCTGTCTTCAAGGACCCTGCGAACAAGAAGGCTGAGGCAATCGCTTGCTTACCTATACACAGTGGTGGGCTCAGCGGTGCGTCCAGAATTGGCTGGAGCTTTGGTGTCTCAGACACCTACTGAGTGGGCAAAGATGCTACTCCAGGGATTAAAGACACGGGAAGCTCCTCCGGACGAGGTAGCTTTGGCCGACCAGTTGGTACAGGGCCTCAAGTTTGTCTGCAAGTCAGACATGGATACTATCCCCTTGCTGTCCAGAGCCTCGGTTTATGCGGTGGTGTTATGCCACCTGGTTTGGCTAAGTGCTGGTCTACGGCCCAAAAAACTTCAAAGAAGGCCTTATTGGACCTGCCCTTTAAAGGTGACAGTCTTTTTGGAGCCTCTCTGGATGACATCATTAAGGATGCCATAGGAGGTAAGAGCTTGCTGCTCCCGCAATCCAAGAAGGGGTAGGAAGCCACGCCATAGGCAAGGGCTCTCCTTCACCGCGCACAAGCAGTTCTCTCGTCTAGTGTGGCAAGTAAACAACCTTAGGCCGATAAAGCGTCTGCTGAGGGACAGAAGCGTCCCTGGTTTAGCAAGCCCAACCTTGCTTGCCTACCGAACAGATTTTTTTCCCTCCAAAACCGCCAGCTTCAGCCGACTCGTCGGGAAGTCCTATATGGGGCGGTTCAAGACCTGCTGATATGCAGGGTGATCGTTCCTGTCTCAGTACAGGAAAGGATTCAGGGGTTCTACTCTAATCTGTTCGTAGTGCTGAAGACGCTCTGTTGTCGCTGCCCTCCATCCGAGGGATTTTCTGGCATCCTTGGTCATCGAGGACGCATGCTTGCATGTCCCCATATGCACCAGGCATCAGAGATGTCTGCGTTTGGCAGCCGGGGAAGACCACTACCAATGGTGGCTCTCCCCTTTGGCCTGGCATCGGCACCAAGGGTGTTCATCAAGGTGCTTGCCCCGATTCTGGCCCTACTACGAAGACAGCGTGGCATCGCTATCATGGGCAACTTGGACAATCTTCAAACTCAAAATTAGAGGCGAGTGTGTCTATAACCGGTCAGACCCTCCATTTCTTGGTTAGGTGCTGAACACTCAGAAGTCTGTATCGGTACCGTCTCAACTCCTAGTGTATCTAGGGTTGATTCTGGCGAAGGTTTTTTTTTTCTCCCTATGGGAAAGTTGCAGACCCCTCGGGCTGCAGTGCGGCAGTTGACATCCCAAAGATGGTTGTCACGTCACTTTTTCAGGCGAGTCCTGGGCCTCATGGTAGTCTCCTTCGAGGCGATACCATAAGCACTATTTTACACGTGAGTGTTACAGAAGGTAATTCTGTCCAGAGGGTCAAGTGCCCTTCATCCCTGGATTGTCAGAATCCGGGTGAGCCACCTAGTCAGGACCCTAGTTGGTGGCAGACATCACCAGCATTTCTGTCTGGGAAGTTGTTCCTTCCTTTTTACTGGATGGTGGTCACGGCAGATGCCTGTCTTCCAGTTGGTGAGCTCAGCCAACCGGGGTTACAGGACTCCGGAGGAATTCCACTTGCCGATCATTGTCCTGGAATGCCAGGCAATCTGGCTTTGCCTCTCCACAGGGTCTCAGAAGCTACAGGGGCGGCCAGTCATAATCCAGGCAAACAAGGACCACGATGGTGGCATATGTCAATCAACAAGGAGGAACAAGCAGCTCAGCTGCAGCATCAGTGGTCGCTCACCTCCTAAGGGGGGCAGAAAGGAACGTACCAGGCCTGTCGGCCGTATACATTCCGGGTGTGGGAAACTGGCAGGCGGACTACCCGAGTCGCCAGATGCTGGACCAAGGAGAATGGTCTCTACACCCGGAGGCATTTCAGCTCCTTTGCCAGAGGGGAAGGCACACCAGTCGTATATCTCCTGGCTTTTCGACTCAATCGGAAGCTATTGAGGTTGTGGCCAGGTCAAGAGACCCATGGGCAAACACGACAGGTGCGTTGATGGCACCGTGGAGTCAGTACCGGCTAATATATGCCTTTCCTCCTCTGAAGCTCCTTCCTCATCTGCTTTGCAGACTGGAGGCAGAGAGGATTCCAATGGTCCCAATTGCTCTGGATTGGCCTCGGCGTCCTTGGTACGCCAATCTAGTGCGTCTGGTAGCAGACGCCTTTTGGCATCTACCGCTAAGAAAGGACCTGCTGTCGCAAGGTCCCATACGCCATTCTGTTTTTACAGTCACTGGCTAAGAGACCGGTGCCTGTCAGGCTTGGTGATCTCTACCATGAGGAGTGCTCAGAAATCATCCCCTAGGAAGATTTACCATCGCATTTGGAAGACCTACATATCCATTTGTGAGGAAATGAGGTGGCATCCGCGTACTTATTTGGTTCCAGAGTCCTGCTGTTCTCTCAGCAGGGAGCTGGCCAAAAATATTACTTTAAGTACAATTAGGGGGCAGGTATCTGCCCTGGCTGTCTTTTTTCAATGACCCCTGGTGGCTCACTCTCTAGTGAGAACGTTTGTACAGAGGGTTTGGCAGGCGGCCCTTCCGGTCCACCTTCCACTACCTCCGTGGGGCTTGTGTAGCAGATGACCATTTTGCGTCTACCGCTACGAGAGGACCTGCTGTCGCAGGGTCCCATATGCCATCCTGCTTACAGTCAATGGTTTTAACGGCATGGCCTCTAGGTACCTCAGAAGCCACCATTTGAGAACATCAGGGAGATTCCCTTGTTGACACTTTCTCAGAAAGTGGTCCTTTTGGTGGCTGTTATGCCAGTTAAGACAGGTTTCTGAGCGGGCAGCCTTGTCATGCAAGCCTCCCTATCTGATCTTCCACAAGGATAAGGTGGTGCTGCGTTCGCAGCCTTCTTTTCTTCCTAAGGTCGTGTTTCCACCTTCCATCTCAAGGAAGATATTGTACTGCCATCCTTGTGTCCTCATCCGTCGAATCCTAAGGAGACGACGTTGCATTCCTTGGACGTTGTCCGAACCTCTCAGAGTATGCTTGTCTGGTACTGCTCTGTTCCGGAGTCCAGACTCACTGTTTGTTTTGGTGGCTGGTCCCAAGTAGGGCCCAGCGGTCTCGTCGGCCACCATCTCTAGGTGGATCCGACAGATAGTGATCAGGCTTACGCCATGAAGGGTCAGGCGCCTCTTTTTCCCGGCGCGTCCGACCAGGGCAAGTGGTGCCTCCTGGTGTTACGTCAGTTAAGACGGGTTTCTGAACTGGCAGCCTTTGTCATGTAAGGCTCCCTATCTGATCTTCCACAAGGATAGGTGGTCCTGCGTCCGCAGCCTTCTTTTCTTCCTAAGGTCGTTTCGACCTTCCATCTCAAGGAAGACATTGTACTGCCATCCTTATGTCCTCATCCGTCGTATCCTAAGGGGACGACGTTGTATTTCTTGGACGCTGTCCGAGCTCTGAGAGCATCAAGCGTCTGTTTCCCAGGTGTGCAAAGCGGCAACTTGGTCGTCCGTTCACACTTTAACTAAACTTTACAAGTTGATGTGTGTGCATCTTCGGATGCTTCTTTCGGCCGCAAAGATTTTGCAGGCAGCTGTTTAGAGTTGCAACTCCTCAGTTGAGGAGCTCTGTTTTGGTTTGGGGTGAAGTTGTTTTAATGCTGTTCCCACCCCTCGGTTTTTGACACTGCTTTGTTCAATCACTGGGTTCAATCACAGCATGCCTGGCCGACAGTCACCTCCGTGCGCGGATGATGATCTGTCCGGAATGTCTTCCAGCATTAGACACGCAGGAATGGTAAGTAGCTCCCCTGCTTCGGCAGGGTGACATTGGCTGGACATTCCCGGAGAGATCAAGTAAGTGGTTATGACCCCTTTCTTTCCTCTCTCCCTGCCTTCCCTCCTCCCTGGGCTCTGAGCTAAGGTTGCTGGGTGCTGGTCACCATGGGGGGGCCTCCATCTGGAGCGGGGCTGCGCTGTGTTTGTCATTTAAAATAATGTAATTTTGCTTACCTGTGTGTGTGTGTGTGCGCTTCTCCCTCCATGCTGTCGGCGGCCATTTTGCGATGGTCCATGCCTGTTTCGGCCTCTAGTGAATGTCCGGCGGCCATTTTCTTGTAGCTTTAAAAGCGCCGCACGGCGGCGATTTTCTTTGGCCTCTACCGACTGTTCGGCGGCCATGTTTCTTAGGATTCTCGCCTGTATGTATATACTGCCGCTCAGCGGCCATTTTGTTGTGGTCCATGGCCACTTTATGCCTCTCTATTCAGGCTCGGTGGCCATTTTCTTAGAGCCCACATTGTTATATACAGCCGCTTGGCGGCCATTTTGCAGTAGTCTCCGGCCTCTAGGGTGCATTTCTCTGGCGCAAATTTTCACAGAAGTCGCTGATAAGAATCAGACTGGACAGCGGTGGGATAGCAGTACCGTTCCAAGGGTGGTGAGTCCTCCGGGAGACCCTGCATCTCTGTATCAGCTAGGAGGGTGGCCTATTGATACCTTGCCTGGAGCCCTGTGGGTGTCAGTGCGTGGGTCAGCATGGTGTCTGAAGCAGACGTTTCTTCCCCTAAAACACCGGATTTGGTGGCTGGTGCCCCTGATGTTCCTATGGACGCTATGTCGGCAATCCTAAATGCTTTTGCTGCCAGGGTGGAAGCAGCACACGGGGGTAGTAACCGCTCCCGTCCCCTGCAATCTTCCGGGGATAATTCTGATGCAGAACCAGGCCCAGCTATGGCTCATGTCCCGGATTCTGATGCATCAGAGACTGCAGACCGTGACCAAGCGGACAGTGAGAATGACTCCAAGTCCAGGTCAGTACGCGAAAAGGCTTTGGTATCTGACCTTATTACTGCAGTGCGGGATACGCTAAAGTTGGAGAATACTTCAGAAGCAGCAGAGACTCCGATCGCCTTTGGGTTCCGTAAACCTACCTGCACTACTAAGGTGTTTCCTTGTGTGTCTTATTTTGATAAGCTCTTATACAAGGAGTGGGAGAACCCATCAAGGGTTTTTATGCCCCCAAGGAATCTTGCGGTATGGTACCCCTTTGAGGAGAGTTTTCTGAAGAAATGGACCTCTCCCCCTGATTAGTGGACCCTTCGGTGTCCAGACTTAATAAAGCTACCACAACTCCAGTGGAAGGGGCACCTGTTTTCAAGGACCCTGTGGCTAAGAAAGCTGAAGCACTCACTCGCTACCTATACACAGTGGTAGGCTCAGCGGTGTGCCCGGCATTGGCTGGGGCCTTAGCGTCTCAGACACTTACTGAGTGGGCAAAATTGCTGCTCCAGGGGTTAAAAGAGCGAGATGCTCCTCCTAATGATATAACTTTGGCCGACCAGTTGGTACAAGGCCTTAAGTTTGTCTGTGAGTCAGACATGGACACTATCCCCTTGCTGTCCAAAGCTTCGGTTTATGCGGTAGCTATATGCCGCCTGATCTGGCTAAAGGGCTTGTCTGCGGACCAGACTTCCAAGAAAGCCCTGTTGGATCTGTCCTTTAAGGGCGACAGACTTTTTGGAGCCTATCTTGATGACATCATCAAGGATGCCACAGGAGGTAAAAGCACGTTGCTTCCTCAAACCATAAAGGGTAAGGAACCAGGGCAAGGGCCCTCCTTTACTGCACGCAAGCGGTTTTTTCGTCCGCCTAGGGCGACAGAAAAAATACCCCAGGCCGACAAAACGCCTGCACAAGGACACAGACGTTCTTGGTCCCGCAAGCCCAACAAGCCTGCAGACAAATCTGCGTCTGCATGAAGGTCCGCCCCCACCCAGTTCTCGGGTGGGGGGATGTCTTCGCAAAAATGTAACTCAATGGACATCTCTGATCTCCGACCAGTGGGTTTGCAAAGTGATCTCCTCAGGCTACAAGCCAGTTCCAGAGCTCGACCCGTGTCTGCCCCTTCTAAGACAGAGGGGCATCGCTATCATGGGCTACTAGGACGACCTTCTTCTGAAGGCCCCTTCAAGCTCAGAATTAGAGGTAAGCATGTCCATAACCTAACAGACTCTCCGAGACTGTGGTTGGGTATAAGACGCGCAAAGGTCAGTATTGGTGCCGACTCAACGCCTAGTGTATCTGGGGTTGATTCTGGATTCCTCAGAGGTAGCCTCCTTTGAGACAGTCCCATATCCTCAAGATCACACTCGAGTGTTACAGAATCAGGTTCTGTCCAGATGGAACAGATGCCCATCATCTCTGGATTATCTAATCTGGGTAAGCCACCTAGTCAGGAGATCCCTGATAGGGTGACTGACCTCACCGGCTCTGTTGGCCGGGAGGTCATTCCTTCCTGTTCATTGGATTGTGATCACGACGTACGCCAGACTTACAGGAGCCCGCCTGCCGATCAAGGTCCTGGAACTCTGGACGATCAGGCGGCGCCTCTTCAGATGGTTTCAGAGGCTGCAAGGATGTCCAGTCAGGATCCAGTCAGACAACGCCACAGCGGTGGCAGATGTCAATCATCAGGGAAGAACAAGAAGGTCAGCTGCAGTATCGAAGGTCGCTCGCAGTCTGAGGTGAGCAGAAAGGAGCGTACCGGCACTGTCGGCCGTGTACGTTCCGGGTGTGAAGTATTGGCAGGCGAACTACCTGAGTCGCCAAATGCTGGACCAGGGAGAAGGGTCCTTACACCCGGATGGGTTCCAGCTCCTCTGCTAAAGAAGGGACACACCACATATAAATCTTTTGGCGTCCCGACTTATCGGGAGGTATTTCTGCATCGCAGAACAGAGGCAGCGAGAAGTCTAAGAATTCTGATCGCCCCAGATTGGCCTCAGCATCCTTGGTACGCCGACCTAGGACGTCTGGTAGCAGACATCCCCTGGCGTCTACCTCTACGGAAGGACCTGCTATCGCAAGGTCCCATACTCTGTCCTGATTTACAGTCTCTGGCTTTAATGGCAGGGCTATTGAGAACCAGGTACTGAGAGACAGGGGCCTGTCAGATTCAGTAATCTCTACTATGAGAATTGCTCGGAAGCCATCCTCTAGGAAGGTTTATCATCGCACTTGGAAGGCCTACATTTCCATGTGTGAGGAAATGAAGTGGCATCCGCGTACTTATTTGGTTTTCAGAATCCTGCTGTTTTTACAGCATGGGGTGGACCAAAGGCTTGCCTTAAGTACTATTAAGGGGCAGATATCTGCCCTGACTGTCTTTTTTCAGTGACCCCTGGTGACTCACTCTCTCGTGAGTACTTTCGTGCAGGGGGTTCGACATATGACCCCTCCGGTCCATCCCTCGCTACCTCCGTGGGACTTGAACCTGGTCCTCTCGATACTTTAGAAACCACCGTTTAAGAATATTAGGGATATTCCCTTATTGACACTTTCTCAGAAGGTGGACTTTTTGGTGGCTGTTACATCAGTTAGACGAGTTTCTGAGCTGGCAGCCTTGTCCTGCAAGGCTCCCTATCTGATCTTCCACAAGGATAAGGTGGTGCTGCGGCCGCAGCCTTCCTTCCTTCCTAAGGTCGTTTCGGCTTTTCATCTCAACTAGGACATTGTACTTCCATTCTTGTGTCCTCATCCGTCGAATCCTAAAGAGTCGGCGTTGCATTTCTTGGACGTTGTCCGAGCTTTGAGAGTATACCTATCTGCTACTTCCCTGTTCCGGAAGTCAGACTCACTGTTTATTTCGGTGGCTGGTCCCAAGAAGGGCCTAGCAGTCTCATTGGCCACCATCTCTAGATGGATCTGACAGATAGTAATCCAGGCCTACGCCTTAAAGGGTCAAGCGCCACCCTTTCCTGTCACGGCGCATTCGACCAGGGCAATAGGTGCCTCTTGGGCTTTCCGACATCAAGCGTCTGTTTCCCAATTATGTAAAGCGGCGACTTGGTCGTCCGCTCACACTTTCACAAAATTCTACAAGGTTGATGTAGGTGCATCTTCGGATGCCTCTTTCGGCCGAAAAGTTTTGCAAAGTTTACTTTATGCTGTTACCACCCCTAGTTTTGACACTGTTTTGGGACGTCCCACTTTGTCAATAGAGAAGCTGTGTCGGTCCATGAACGAAAGAGTAAATAGGATTTTTTACTCACCATAAAATCCTTTTCTCTGAGTTCATGGACCGACACAGCACCCACCCCTCCTTTTAAGTTTGTACTGATTTTTGACAATCTGATCTGCGAGAGGCAGAGTGAGGGGATATACCCGGGGGGTCCGTCCCCTGGGCGGTACTGTAGAAGGTGTGATGCAACACTTTTTACAAGTTTTTTCTGCCTAGTCACTCCTAAATAATGGATAATACCCACTTTGTCAATAGAGAAGCTGTGTCGGTCCATGAACTCAGAGAAAAGGATTTTACGGTGAGTAAAAAATCCTATTTTTTGTACTCACCGTAAAATCCTTTTCTCTGAGTTCATGGACGGACGCAGCACCGACCCCTCGTTTTTAAGTTTGTACTGCTTTTTGATGAACTGATCTGCTTAGTGCAGGCTGGGGGGATATAGCCAGTAGGACCGCCCCCTGTGTGGGGCTGTTCAGCTCTGAAGTTAACACTTTTTCTGCCTAGTCACTCCTAAATGAAGGCTAATACCCACTTGTCAACAGGAAGTTGTGTCCATCCATGAACTCAGAGAAAAGGATTTTACGGTGAGTACAAAAATCCTATTTTTGCAGTTTATATTTACTAAAATACAGTAATTGCATTTCCATGTTCTGTGACCAGATATAGTGAATGCAGGGTCCTGGGTTTAGAAACACTTTAGGACAAACTCTTGTACATGAATAAAATTCAACGCCCAAACACAAGCAAAGTAATTTAGTATATGCAATTCAGTGTTGTGCAAATAAATAGCTGGAGAGTAAACTTGAGGAAGAGGAACATTATCTTTGGTACAGAGTGGGACCTGGTTCACAAGAGGTGTGAAAGAGGTAATCAATGTCAAACTTGGGTCAGAGCCACCCTTAGATCTTTGTCTCTGTGCAATTTTCACCCAATTTATTTGAGCTTTACTATGTATATTTCAATGACTGCTCCATGTATCACAATGTTTGTACATCTATCGTTGGTGTTTGCACAGTATGGTCAGATTACTTTGGCTGTACACCCCTTAATTCTAAATAAAGAATATATATAAAAAAAAAAAATTGAAGTCAGACACCTAAACGTTTTTTGCCTTAATGCAGATAACGGAAAATTGTTATCATATACTTACCGTCATTTTCCTTTCCTGGTCCATCCTCACGTCAGCACACAACTGGGTTAACATCTCCTCTGGAGCCCCACATGACCACCTGTACCTAGATGAATAAAAGACAGCCCCTCCCCCAACTAAGGTGTTCAATAACTTAGCCTGCGACAGGCCAATAGGGAGAAAGTCCTGTGCTGACGTGAGGATGGGCCAGGAAAGGAAAATGACGGTAAGTATTTGATAACAATTTTCCATTTTCCTGGCCCACCTTATGTCAGCACACAACGTGATATACCAAAGCTAATATAGTGTGGGAGAGAACAAATTTAGAGAGACGCTGAAATTTAAAGAAAAGCTACTAAAGCCCGAAGGAATTGATCTCTCTGGTCCAAAACATGCTGGTCACAAATTTAGTTTGTAAGGTTGAATAAAGGCCACACCAGACCTTCAAGCTAGCCCTTGCCTATATCTTCCAAGCAATCCTGGTATAACTGCCTCAAAGGCTGCCACCCCTCTAGTCAAATAGGCTTGCAATAGTTTCAAAGCTGAAAAGCGTACTTCCTGCATGCCAATCTAATCACCCTGGTAACCCAAAAGTGGATGACTTAAAAGGGCCTGGTGGCTGAATGAAAAGATTGTACACTTTCCTCCTTTGACCAAGTACACTGTTAGTAACTCGACCATGTGTAAGAAAACTGAAGTCTTCCTGCTGTGCACTCAGTGACTCCTGTGTGAATACTCAGAGGGACTACTTCCCAGTTTTCCTGGAAACTGGATACCACTTTAAAATTGAACTTTGGAGATAGACATGGTATCCCTATCTCTGGTAAAAAAAAGAAAGAGAAAAAAAAGACCGCAAAAGGCCCTTGCAGGAAAGTACTTAGTGTTTCAATCTTCAACATCCTTCTGTCTGAAGTAGTTGTCAGGAGAGCTAGTTTTACCATGAGGTACTTCAATGGAAATGAAACCTATTGGAGCAAAGGGTGTTCTCAGATTCAAGCCTAAAGCCTCATAAACACGATCAGATTATCCGACGGGAATTGTGTGATGACAGGCTGTTGTCGGAAAATCAGATCGTTTGTATGCTCCATCGGACGATTGTCAGATTTTCCACCAACAAATGTGGGATAGCATGCTTTAAAATTGTCTGCCAACAAATGTGTATTAATGGA
The DNA here is from genome assembly GCA_029206835.1 of Rana muscosa. Taxonomy (NCBI): domain Eukaryota; kingdom Metazoa; phylum Chordata; class Amphibia; order Anura; family Ranidae; genus Rana; species Rana muscosa. The sequence continues at coordinate 274,284,483 of CM055120.1, read as the reverse complement.
TTATCCGATCGTGTGTGCACAAGTCCTTCGGACAAAACTTCAAAGTACAAAAACGCATGCTCAGAAGCAATGCTAACCATAACACAACATTAGCAGAAGTTGCCCAAAGGGTGGCGATAAAGAGCTGAAAAAACACGTAGTTTCATGTTTGTTGGCTGACAATTCTTTGCCGTTTGTATGCAATACAAGTTCCTGGCCAACGCCCTTCGGACAAAAGTCCTATGCTTTGTCCGCAGAAAATCTGATCGTGTGTATGAGGCTTTAGTCCCACAAAGGGAACAAGGATTTCCCTCAAGGTCATATATAGATTATCTGGAAGAAGCATTGGTTCGCTGCCTTTTGTACCCATTTGCAGCCTGTGAAAAGATAAAGTAGAGATCCCTTAAATGGAGTTGTATGCTTTCATATCCTCCGCTATGTAGCGTTCATGAATTATCTTCTGGTCACCAAGATCTGAACAACCTCCAGTGAGAATCCCTGCACCCCTAGTGTAGCCTATTTCATAGCCAGTCTATTAAAAGTAGTCTTAATTGGATTGGGGTGCTGTTACTGACCTTGCCATAAAAGATTTCATTTGATCAGAGACTAAAATCAAACAGAAAATTCCATGGCACCCTGAACCTTGTATGATGGAGTCTTTGCATTGGTATCCTGTTGCAAATATCAGAAGCTGCATATTCAGTGAAGTCTCCCTGAGAACTATTGCTGGAACTCCCCCTAGGACCAATATTGACATAACCGAACCAATAATTGATTTTGCTTCCCTGGCAAGAAGGCCAATCTTGACTAAGTGGTTCTCTGCCCCACGAAAAGTTTCTTTGCAAGATGTAACAAGAAAAGACTTGGTGTCCCCTTGCCAGGCAATGTAGGTTACTGCGGTCTTGTCAACCTTACTCATGCCCCCTCAAAGATCCTGAAAGGCTTGCAATGCTAGAAAAGGCTTCCTTCCATTCAAAATACTTGGGGAGTTTGCTTCACCGCTCTCCAATGGCCTTGCACTTGTTTCTTCAGATTGTGGACTCCCCAGCCCCAGAGACTGGCATCTGGCTTCAGAATCATCCTATCTCCTGGGCTGAAAGGCATGCCTCTGAAAGAAGCAGTGTCGATGTCCAAAATTCCAGTTCTTGTTGAATTTGTATAGGCTCAAAGATTTTCTGATCCATAGACAGCCCAGTTCATAGGCTAAAGAATGCAAATTTAAAACGCCCTCATGTGCCACCTGTCCCAAGGTTCCACCGCTGCCAACAAGATCTTCAAAAAGATTCCAGGGGCTGTGCCAATTCTGTAAAAGGCAGACACCTGAACTGGAAGTGACATCTGGCCACTGCAAATCTCACATGCCTCTGGTGCTCAGCATTGATCTATACATATGTAGCGCCTTCCCCTCTTCCCTCTCCGTGCGGCTCGCACTGTCTCTTGTCTAGGGGTATTCGATGGTGGAGAGAGAGAGAGCGGGTGGACTACACCTAGCCTCCACCACGTGTAGACTACCTGTGGTATCAGCAATGTCTCGTTTACCTTCGGGGAAAAAAGCAAGGGAAGAGGCGCCTCTAAGTGTAGACGTTTTAAAACAATTTAATATAAATTGAAAGTACAGGCAACTCACATTTTACAATGTAAAAGCAGGCATTGTACGAATTCCATGAAAAGGGGAAGTGTTCATCAGGTCAGTCATTCTGTGCTGTGTCCTGCTGTGGCGCTGTGCTGTTTTGATGTCATCAGGTTCCGCATGGAAGATGGTAGAAGCCGGCGGCGGTGAGGAGATGACAGAGCACGGCCTAGATGGTATTTCCTGGCAGGCAGGTTTTAAAACGTCTACACTTAGAGGCGCCTCTTCCCTTGCTTTTTTCTCTACAGTACTGGAACAACGGTTTCTGTTTCTCCATTGATGGCAGCCCTAAGACTGTAAATGTGACTTCCCCCCCCCCCCTCAATAATTTTTACTGCATACCCCCCTTCCTCTCCCCACCCCTGATCGTTATTATCTTATTCATAGACACCATCATTTGTACATTGTATTGTACATTACCAATCATACACTTACTGGATACCAGTGATTTGGTTTTTGCACATTTTTCACTTGTGTATCGTTTACCTTCGGGTCTGTGCTGTGCACCCGGATCCTCCCTCCAAGAGTCACCGTGAACTTTGTCCGCCAGGAATTGAGCCTCACACCATTAAAGTCCAACACTCCTTTATTAGAACACACCATACAGGGACTTCCTTGATAGATAGAACAGAAAAGGGGGTGTGAGTGTGAATAGGCCCAGACACAAATTCGATCCTCCACTCTCCTCCTGGAGAGTGGGCGATGGACTCCGCACGAGGTAAAGGGGGATCCTTCTGGACGGTCTCCGACAAGAGACTCACCCGTCACCGGCAGTCTGCTGCACCGGTCTTCGAGTGAGGAGCTCTCCCCGGTCCATTGCGTCTTACTCAGATTCAGGCCTCCATCCCCGAAGCACCTTAGGATCCTTCCCTCGCGGAACTCAGTGTTGGGCACTGAGCTCTGGACCTTCTTGCAAGTACCTCACCCCAGGACTAAAGGTGCCTGAGGTGGAACACGATCTCCGGTGGTCCCCTAGGCCGAGGCCGCCTAGAGGACGAGCACAAACCCACGTCCGCAAGCTAAAGGTGCTTGGGACGAAGACCCCGTGACCAAGATGGCCGGCCCCTTTATACCCTTTCCCAGCAAGCATGGCGGTTCCCCGCCCCACCATACCGCTGCCGAGAGAGGACCAAAAGGAGACCCGACACACAGTGATATTCGCCCACGGTGACAACGCCACCTGGTGGACCGCCGGGAACATAGCACTGATGTCACCGCCAGATTCAAAAAATGCACCCGGGAAAGTAAGTACCCGCTACACATAGAAGTATGAGTTAGCCGGTCGTTTGATACCAACTGGTTCTCCTGCTGAACTGTCCCTGTGACTGTCTGCATGGACTCTATCTTGAACCGATTGGCGTATATGAACACATTTGATTCCTTCAAACTGAAACAGACCAGAAGGCTCCCGCCTTAGGTACTAGAAAAACTTGGGAGAAAGGCCCCCAGGTGATTCCATGTTTTTGGCATCACTGGCATGATGGTCTTGTAGTAGTATAAAAATCTTGCCAACATTTTCTCTTCTGAGATCTGTTGGACATAAATTTAAATGGATTCAGTGGTCAGCTTTGGAATTCTCCATTGTACTCCCATCTGTCTTCTGGACCCACTGGTCTTTGATTGTCGTCCAAACCCTCCGGAAGGAGGCTACAATCATCAACTTCACTCAGGCCCCCTGGCCCCAACTGGAAGAGACTGGTTGGATGCACCTTCAAAAAGACCTTCCAGCCATCTTGGCAGCTTGATCTGGACTTGATTTAATGTTAAAAGTAATCTTAAGACACTTCCACTGTGATCTATTAAATCTGTAGACTGTCCTATAAGATTTGGCCTCCTGCACCCTCTAAAGTTCAGTAGGCTTGAGCGAAGGATGGCGGCCTCCTCTTACTAGTCTGTGGCCATACTTTTTTCCTCCGCTCATTCGCTTAATTGCATTGTTCAGTGTTTGGCCAAACAATAACCCCCCCCCCATTATAGGAAATGTTGAAGGCTTGTGTAGAAGTTCTGCCTGCCCTCCAGTGGCGTAAACACAATGCTGTCATAGCAGTGACTGGGTGCACCAGCGTTTGTACTTGGTCTATCAAAAGCATCAGCCAAAAGTCAGTTGCCAGGTTCCAATCTTTCCAGAAACTGTGCCAAATCTTGCAGTTTCCAGTGTTGAAAGTAATGCCATTTGTAAAGTTCATATATCGACGTTAACGTATTGCTGGTTAGCAGGCAAAATCTGTCAATGTATAGATTCTGTGCAAGCTTGATGGCCAGATGACCACAATTTCTGTGTTCCAGATGTGTTTCTGCATTTGTGATAACAATGCAACATTCTACTTTTGTTGACTGTGCTAGAATGCGCTTTACTGGTGTGAACTATGTAATTGGAATCAAAGTTAAACACTGTCCATGCGTTCTTGATGCAGAATAAAGACGCAATGGACAGCATCTGATGTGAACAAGTCCACTTTCTCATCCATAGGATCTCTAAAGGCAACTGAGTTATAAAAAGGCAAAGACACTTGCTGCACCAGACACTAGAAGGCAGCATCCACCCCTAGAAGTGCAGTGCATAAACCTACAGCAGCCATCAAATAGGGATAAAGCTTAGGGAACCTGTTACTGTAAATTGGTCTTCTGACAAGGTCTCTGTTATCCTTCATCAACGAGCGCTTTATGCTCTGCCATTATGGGAAAATGTCATCCTTCATCAATGAGCGCTTTACGTTCTATCAATATGGGTGTTGCTTGTGGTGTGGATATTTGCAGCATACTTTCTGCAATAGCCGCCTTTAACCACTTCCCTACCGCACGCCGTCATATGACGTCCTTGACTTTCGGGGGGACATCTGAATGATGCCTGCAGCTACAGGCATCATTCAGATATCATTATTTTCTGCCGGCGATTTTGTGCACAGCAAGAACGATCATAGCAGTTCGACGCTCGTTCGTTCTTACAGGCGACGGGAGACGATATTCCCCCCCCCCCCACCGCCATCCGGTGCTTCTCCGGGCTCTCCCATGCCACCGGGGACTCGTAGAAAGAATCGGCCGGCGCCGGATGACGACCATAGAGATTTCCCCGGAACCAGATGGTCGCCAGTAATCTCTATGACCGTCGGGGGCCCGGGCGCGACGTTATGTGAATTTTTTTTCTCAATCTCATGCTTTACAGCCTGGAGGAGAGATGTGGGGTCTTATTGACCTCGCATCTCCATAAAGAGGACCTGTCACGATAGATTCCTATTACAAGGGATGTTTACATTCCTTGTAATAGGAAAAAAGGGGTCAAAAAGTAAAAAATAAACAAAAGTGTAAAAATAAAGTAAAAAAAATAGGGCTGTGGAAATTAACTATTAATTCTTCGATTAATCGATTACGTTTTTTGATCGATCAAAAATCTTTTGATCCGTTCTCACCTCTCCGCCGGCTTCCGGGTCTTTAGGGAGTTCCGTCGGAGATCCGGTGACGCCACGGACAACGGCGGATCTTGCCGTGTCCATCTGAAGGATTACTTTGCTGTGCCTTCATATCTGCATGCCAGCGGGACCTTACTATCTGCCACACGCAAGGGCTGTTACACTTCCCTCTATCAACCTTGGATTCTACAGCCATCCACTGGGAGCTGTGATAGTTCCCTTCACAAGAACATCTACATGCCGACGGACTGATGTTAACCCCTTATCTGGATTCAGCAGTGGTATCGTTGTACACATTTTTATACCAGTATCGTACTTAGCTACGTGTTTTTATGACTGCTTTTGCTACCGTTTGGTATTACTCGCACCATTTTTACAGTTTATGTAGCTACATCGATTTTATCTCCAGTGAAATATTTATTTTGTTACCTACTTGAAGACTATAAAAGTTTTAATGCTATTCCCATCGAGCGCTGCCTTTGTGTGTTTTTTGTATCCTGCTATCCATTTTTCCAGTGGTTGGTAGCTGCACTGGGAATCAGCCTGCAAGGAGATCAGCTAAAAGTAGTTGGATCTGTATGTGCGTTATAATTGAAATTAGTCGATTAAAAAAAAATTGATTAATCGAACATGAAAATTTTAATCAGTAACAGCCAGAAAATAAAAATAAAAAAATAAACTCCCCGGTAGCTCGCACTCAGAAGCGGACACACACGTAAGTCCTGCCCACATATGTAAACGATGTTCAAACCACACATGTGAGGTATCGCCGAGTGCGTTAGAGGGCGAGCAACAATTCTAGCACTAGACCTCCTCTGTAACTCTAAACTGGTAACCTGTAAAAAAAATTAAAGCATCGCCTATGGAGATTTTTAAGTACCGAAGTTTGGCGCCATTTCATGAGTGTGCGCAATTTTAAAACGTGACATGTTGGGTATCTATTTACTCGGCGTAACATCTTTCACATTATACAAAAAAAGTGGGCTAACTTTACTGTTTTGTTATTTTTTAATTCATGAAATGTTTTTTCCAAAAAAAAGGCGTTTGAAAAATTATTGCGCAAATACCGTGTGAGATAAAAAGTTGCAATGACCGCCATTTTATTCCCTAGGATGTCTGCTAAAAAAACATATATAATGTTTGGGGGTTCTGAGTAATTTTCTAGCAAAAAATATGATTTTTACATGTAGGAGAGGAGTGCCAGAATAGGCCCGGTATGGAAGTGGTTAAAGTGGTTGGAAACCCACTTATGCAACTTGCACCTACAGGTAAGCCTAGATTAAGGCTTACCTGTAGGTGCAAGAAATATCTCCTAAACCTACACGGTTTAGGAGATATTTGCAAAAAAAGACATGCACCGAGGTCTACGGCGCATGCGCGCCGTAGACAACGGTGCATTCACAGGGTTAATCCCCATTCACAAATCCGGCCTTGCTGGATTTGAAGGCTCCCGCGCGCATGCACGGAGTGACATCTTCGCCGCTCCGGCCAATCACAGCGTTGGAGCGGCGCTGTGATTGGCTGGAGCGGTGATACCCGGAAGTAACCTTCCGGGTATCTGTGGAGCGATGGCTGGAGGGGGAGACCAGGATGGCTGTGGGGGCCCCGATCTAAGGTAAGTGATGCATAACTCCTTTAGAGTGTATTGACCACATGCTTAAAGTGGATGTGAACCCAATTCATGAAACTTGAGCTAGGCAGATATCTGCAGTGTTTTGTTATCTCTCTTCAAAAAGCCAAGTCCCATAGCTCTCTTCTGACCCATTCCTTTGTTATCAGCCAGATAACTCCTATCAAATTCTCAGACACATCAGAAAAAAGAGAGTCTCTGCCTATGATGAGAGGGGGTGTGTGCCTTTCCTCCAATCAGCAATTTTAGCTATTTTGGCTGTATGCCCAGACATCACACTCTGTGTTATACAGGAAGAGAAAATCTAACACGATCTGAACTTCCTTAACAGTATATAAATGTGAACACAGCAGATATGGATGTAATCTCTGTGTATCATCTGAGGCTGTACACTTCACTGGGTGTATGGAGGGTTTACATCCACTTTAATGAATTTGACAACCTGTTGGGTGTCGTCGTCCTGGTCAGTATAAGATTATTGTGGGCGGTCTTATGTTTTTTGGAGCATTTGTGTAATCTCCTTGGACTCTTTTAAGAACCATGTCCCACCTCGCCCCCCTCCTACCTTTGCTAATCTTCTGTGCCACCAACAGGTGTGGCAAGCTCATATTTGCACAAAATATATGGAGACAGGCATATTACCTCTCACCAAAAAACATGGTACCCTGTCTCTTTAAGAGCCATCATCCACTCACTTTAGAAGCATCAGGTGAGCTTCAGGCAGTATTTCCAAAGGCAGACATCAGACACAGTTAAGCTGGATACACACTATACAATATTCTCCAGATTTTTTCCCTTAGATTCACCACATAATAAGAGGCCCAACCTTAAAAGTCCCAATTTGTATGCAATCAGGCAGGCCATTGCACTTGGATCTTGCACTTGAAATCTATAGGAAATCAGACAACAAAAGTTGCATAGTGTGTGTGGGGTCTTAAACAGTGAAGCCTCGTACACACGACCATTTTTCTCGACAAGAAAACTGTTGGGAGAGTTTTCTTGCCAAGAAAACCGTGTGTGTGTACGCCTCTTTCAGGTTTCTCGTCAAGAAAACTGCCCAGAATCTCGACGAGAAAAAAAGAAGACCTGCTTTCTTTTTTCTCGTCGTGATTCTCGTCAGACTGAATTTGGACGAGAAAAACGTTGTGTGTATGCTTTTCCGAGTCTTCAAAAAACGCGCATGGTCAGAATCAAGTATGAGACGGGAGCGCACCTTCTTGTAAAACTAGCGTTCGTAATGGAGATAGCAGGTTCGTCACGCTGTAACGAACTGAAAGCACGAAGACTGAAAAGCGTGAATCGTCTCTCCCCAAACTTTTACGAACACGCGGTAACACGAGATCAGCAAAAGCAGCCTAAGGGGTGGCGCCATTGGAATCGAACGTCCCCTTTATACTGCCGTCGTACATGTTGTACGTGACCGCGCTTTACAACGACGAGATTTTGGATTGACAGTGTGTATGCAAGGTAAGCTTGACAAGAAACCCATCGAGAAAAACTACGTTTTTTTATGCGACGAGATTCTCGGCCGTGTGTACGAGGCTTCAGACTGTCAAACCCACAGGAGTACACAGCATAGCAAGGGAGCCAGGACAATACATCCAGAAACAGACAGGAGACTCAGTCAGAATCTGAGGTAAGTCCTTTACCTGGCAGGACTTCAAAGAGAGAGAAGCCCTCACAACTGCAGACCTCCAAGATCAGTGCAAACATATCCTCAGATTGAACAAAGTCTAAATGAAGCTCTTCATCCAATGAACCTCTACATTTATTATAAACACAAAATAGTGTTTGTATTGTGTAAATTCAGTATATAATGTTTCAGTGTTTTTGTTCATTTATAGGAATGCAGGAAGAAACACAAGGATGCTAAAAGGAACATGAAAGCAAAGAATTAGGAATGGATCAAAAATTGGAAAAAAAATATTTTGCTTCTGGGTTGTATTTCTCAATCATCTTTTTTTTTGCTACCCAAGAAAGAGATGGAGTGTATATCCCAGTTACTCCATAGCTATTTTATTTTTTTACCTAAAAGAAACAATTGGCAAGATGTATTTTGCTTGTGTATATTGAACTGTAAAGATGTTTTGAAACAAATGTATATATATATTTTCTTTATCTTTTTTGCAATATCAACATAAGATCCTAGTGTACACGTTTGTTAGAAATTGTAGAACAGAGCAATGACTACAATAATTGACACTTTAAAAAAAAAATGTGTAAAAAGAGATTAAGGCTACTTTCACACTGAGGCGCTGGATGCGTTTGCGGGTATAGCGGCGCTATTTTTAGCGCCGCTATACCGTCGTTTTTGCCGCGATTTGCAGGCGCTAGCGGGTGGATTTTAACCCCTGCTAGCGTCCGAAAAAGGGTTAAAAACGCTTGCAATAACGCCTCTTTGCGGCGTTTTACGATCGTTTTGGAGGTGCTACCCCATTGATTTCAATGGGCAGGGGCGCTATAAGGGCGGTATTTTTACCGCTCCTATTGCGCCTCAAAGATGTGGCTTGCAGGAGTTTTTTGACCCTCCTGCAAGCGCAACGCTCCAGTGTGAAAGCCCTCGGGCTTTCACATTGGATACAATTGAGCGGCCTTTTTGGGGCGCATTGCAGGCGCTATTTTTAGCGCAATAGCGCCTGCAAAGCACCTCAGTGTGAAAGGGGCCTAATGGTGTCAGAGCTGAAAAACATGCCTATCAATATCACAAATGTATATTCTAAATGCAAGTCTAAGAGCATTTATCAAATAAATACTTTGCTTTGGTTATCAAAAAGACTTCTAAACCTCATTTGAAGTACACAGATTTCATAAAAAATTGCAACTCTGTGAGGGGGGGGGGGGGCGGAACATAACGAAAATTAGTGCAGCACATCTACACAAATCAATATTAAATAACTATGCAGTAAACAATACGCTGTGCTAATGTACAAATTATTTAGAAATCAAGCGCAATAATGTAATGCAATTATGTAATGTAATTTTGTAATTTGAAATTTGTAATTGTAATAATGTAATTTTTAATAGCGCTGCACATCAAAGCAATCGCATTTCAGCCTATTACCATCTACCAAAAAACCTTCTAAATTTTGCAAATTCTATACAATGTAATACTTTAAAATGTTGCTCACTTTTTTTTAACTACTAAACAAAGGAATATTCAATCCAGAAACCCCTTAAAGCTTCAAAATGCATATCTCGTTGAGAGTCAGTCAAAATATACTATATAAATGGTACTATACACCTTAGCGGTAATATACCCAAATTAGTCCCCCCCCCCCCCCCAATCTTGGAGAAAGTCTAGGACCGTTAACACGTGTGGTGGCATTGTCCACATTCTGTTAACATTTAGAATGACATATTTAAGTTTATTGCCTTTGCTACCCACATTTCCTGTATTCCCAATTAGAATTTAGCCCCACTAGGAGTGGGGAATGACCAACTGCCCAGCCATCTTCAAACTCTTCTAACTCTAATTTTTTTAAAGCAGTCAGGTTGTCAATTGTAGGAAGGTGGTAACATTTAGAAACACCTTTCTTCCTATAGTCATCCAAACACTCAATGACTGCATTTTATATGAATACCTGTTTGCCAAGGCTCATTTAATCCTAACAAAATTTTGGCAACTATGGTCCCTGGCTCCATTTTACGAAGTGCATCACCCTAACATAATATGATCCTATCCATTCTCTCAAACGCCCTATATTCTTTACTCTATTTTTGGAATATTACAACTATCCATCTAGGTATAGAACTCAACAATACACAAATTCAGGAAATACCGTAGCATATTTTCTTTGTTCATAGTTACTACTGGTTTTTAATCTGTATTTTCCCTTTGTATGGCATATATTGTGCAACCTTGACATATGTTAAGGAAACAACCTAACTCATTATGTAACTTCATACAATTGACGTTATATACCAACATTGCAAAAAAAAGGGGGGGGGGGACTATGCATGAGCATAGGTGGGACTTTAAATGAGGTACATGCCTGTGCCTCCATCCCTAGTACACATGTATTGGAGGGGAAATTGGGACTTTAAATGAGGTTCAAGACAGCGTGGGGGTATGTTAAAAGGAATCATGTTTATTAACATGAAAACCAGTGTGGTACAATGTCTGAATCATTCATTCATATACTGTTATGTATTTTTGATTGACATCATTATGTGTCCTTGATGTCCATGTTTGATATGTATTCGCCATATGCCATGAGTTTCCAAGTTGATATCATTATGTGTCTCTAATGTCCATTATAGCTATGTTCTGGTTATGTACAGCCCCATTTATTCAGACATTGTACCACACTGGTTTTCATGTTAATAAACATGCTTCCTTTTAACATACCCCCACGCTGTCTTGAACCTCATTTAAAGTCCCAATTTCCCCTCCTATACACTTATATACCAACATTAGTTTATGATGACCTGTTTTGCTCCCTACTGATGTTTTTTGCTTATGTACTTTCTTTTAACAATCAATAAAGAAATATAGTACAAAAAAAGAGTTAAAAAAAATCCTTCACTCACGCCCTGTCTCCACCAAACCCCCCCCCCCCCCTACACACACACACACTTTTTTCTCTTTTTTCCTTTCTCTTTTCTTACTTTATTCATCCAGAATGGGGAGTGTCGTAAAATATACAGCAAGGCCGGGAGTAGTTTCATTTTTATGAAGTTAATTTTGCCTAAAAGATAATGGGAGGTTCGACCAGGCCTTCAGTTTCAGTTTACACCACTGCAGCACTGGGGATAAGTTAAGTTTGCTAAAGTCCTGGGTATTTGAAGAGATTGATCCCTAGGTATCTAATGGTGCTTGCCCATTGTAGAAGTGAAGCAGGGTCACTCAGCCTCTTTGCCCCAGGATCTATGGGTAGAATAAGTGATTTGCTCCAGTTGGTTCGGAGGCCAGAGAGAGTTGCAAAGCGGTCCAGAAGCCGAAGCGCACCAGAGAGCGAGGGACCCGGGTCCCGGAGGAAGAGGATTAGATCATCCGCATACAATGCTAGTTTCTCGACTACCGAGCTGACCCAGATTCCAGACACCTCACTCGATCTCCGCAAGGCCTCAGCCAAAGGTTCCATTACCAGGGCAAACAGCGCAGGGGAAAGAGGACATCCCTGTCTTGTCCCCCTCCTAATTGGAAAAAGGGGTGAAAGCCTACCATTTAGTTTAATATGGGCCGTGGAAGTCCTGTAATATAAGCCAATCCATTTCTGGAAAATTGGGCCAAAGCCTTCCAGAACCTGCATCATATAGGGCCATCTAACTGTATCGAAAGCCTTTTCGATGGTAAGGGATACCAAGACCCGGGAGGCATTCTCCTCTGGTGGGAGCTGGAGATGGGTAAAGACTCGTCCAAGGTTTATCTCCGTGGACTTGCTAGGCATGAAGCCAGTCTGATCTATATTGACAAGGGATGGTAGAACCTTCATGATTAAATTGGCTAGCACTTTGGTAAGTATCTTAAGGTTGTAGTTCAGCAATGAAATGGGTCTATAGGATGAGCAGCAAGTGGGGTCCTTCCCTGGTTTGGGCAGCATCACTATGTGCGCCTGATACATACTATCTGACAACCTCTCTGAATCCAAGCAATCTGCGAATAACTGAGTTAGTTTGGGGACCAGTAAAGCAGCCTGTGTTTTGTACCATTCCCCAGGTAAACCATCAGGGCCCGGGGATTTGTTATTGGGCAAGGAGTAGATTGCATCTTCTATCTCTTGTCGTGTTAAGGGCTCATCTAGTGCATCTCTGTTCTCAGAAAGAAGAGGTAAGGTGATTCCCCCTAATTCCTCCAACATGGCGTCAGCTGAGTTAGAGAATGAATCATTGTACAGTTTGCTATAAAAGAGATGAAATTCCCTTAGTATACCTTCAGGGTCTGTTTGCGAAGGGAGAGCGATACGAACTGTGGATTTTTTTTTGGGTGGCTAAATACCCGTTCCCCAGGCTTGATACCCGTGGATTCAGGACATGGGCAGTGTGTATTGCATTTACCCAGTGTTTTTTGTTTCATCCCTGTGATTCACTTCTAAATTTAACAATAAAGTTCCTTCACCGCCATTGATCCAGTATACTACTGAACGATGGCGTTGTTTGGAATAAATCCCTTTCACTGTGTGAGCAGAGGTGGTTCTTCAGACCACAAGCCTTAGTACACACAGGCTTGAATGAATCTATTTCAATCGCTCCCTCCCTAAGGGTTTTGTATTGGGAAAGTACAACAGAGTGTCGTGGAAGCATTCTTGCACACATAAGAACCTCCCCCTTTTTCTACACTCTGTTGTTAATTTCCCATATATATTTCAATAATGCCATGAGGTTGTTCCTTTCAGCCGCTGGGTTTTTCTTACAATTTTCTGTCTGTTTTTTGTCCTTTACATACTCATTTACAATTATGTAATTATATTCAGTTTAACCTTCTGGAGTTTTTCAACTTTATATAAAGCAACATGTGTTAATATTTTTGTTTATTTAATTTGACTAATTGATATACTTTAATTTATCCATTGCATTCACCCCTATCCTGGAGTCTGTCATCACCTGGGTCTGTGCTCTGCCCATGGCCATGCTGCCGGTTGTGGGGCGCCCTGGGTCCACCCATGGCAGGGATTGCTTGATGTCCTTTGGTTCAACCTTCACGCCTCACGGCAGACAGGGGGGGTTCTTCGAGCCTTGTCTCGTCTTTCCCCTATGCTCCCCAGTGGCCATCTTAATTTTGGCTGCTAGGGGGAGCTCCCAGTCTGCCGGCGGCGTTCCGTGATCCTCCCGGATGTTGACTGCGTTGCGGCGCACAGTGTGTGCGGGACGCGGTGACGTTATGTCATTGACAGCGGAAGTGACGGCGGCGGCCGGGGACATCTGTCCTTCCGGAACGCCGGGGAGACTGCATGATGGCCGCCACCATGGCGGCCTTGGGCGTCCTCCGCATGTGGTTTTGTGTGGGGGGGTGGCAATGGCGTGCTGTGTGGGGGGGTTCCGGGGGGGAGGGAAGGGGGTGGAGTTTGGGCGCAAGTATGCCCAGGGCAGCACCCTTACTCCTATAAATAGTTAAGCCCCAGGGAGCCCTTGTCATGGTGACCCTAATGGAGGGATTACCCAATATGTGTCTGACAAGTAAGTACTAGCCTGACTTTGTATATAGCTTCTTGAATAGACTCATAGTTTGCATTTTTGCAATCTAATATTGGTACCTGTTTCTTATTACACTTTCATGTAGATTTCCAGAATTGTAGGTCATACAAACCATACACCCAATTAGGGGAATTCTCCAGCAAAAACCCCCTTACTATTCTAATTATGCCATTAAGTGGTCAACCTTATCTACCAAGACAGTCCAGGTAACTCTCTTCCCTTGTCTGTTCACTCTTCCTCAATTTCACATTACTTACATCCCATCACTGACACACCACACATTTTTCACACATTTTTTTTCTCAATTTTTCACATTGTTCCGCATACACATTGCAATACATCACTCATCATGCACTCATCTATATACCAATTTTTTTTCTTCACATCGTTTTAGCCTCACATTTTTCTTTATTTATTCATTTATTCTTATTCCTACACCGTCACAGTTGTTTATACACTCTGTTTATTCTTGTCACACCTTTTCCTTTCTTTCTTGTCTACTCTTTTCACCTTTTTTCTTTTTTCTTCAGCCATACACACATACATCTGCCACATATCTCACACACTTCACAGTTCCCCACATAATTAATACAAACCCTCACCCACACTGTTCCCACACTGTCTTTCCTCATCCTGTGCTCATTCACTCATCCACTTTTCATTTTATTTCCACCTCACTTTTACTTTTCTTGACTAAATCCTTTTTTTTTTTTTTCTTCACATAACCTTTGTCTTGACTTGCCTGTTGACTATTTTTTCTACCACCCTGGTTGCAATCAGTTTAATATCGGTACTTTTCCATTATAGGGTAGCTTGTCCTCCTGTTTTTGGCGGTGCGTCTCCACTCCATCTAGCCCGGCTCCCCTCCGTCCCGCCCTGCCTTGCTTGCCCCTTGCTGCCCCGTCCCACCATGCCTTGCTTGCCCCTTGCCCCCCCCGCCTTGCCAATGTGGGGTCGCTGGTTGCAATCTCTCGTAGGCCTGGGGGTGGCCCACTTACTCCACAGCCTGATCCATGTTTCCTCCTGACCTTTCCTTTCCTGCGTGTCCCCTGGGGGCGCCCGCTCTTGGCGATCGGGTCCATGGCCGACCACCGGTCCCGGCTCTCGACATTCATCCTGGTAATTATATGCATCTTGATCATTGTCCCTAAGAATGACTATATATACAATGGTACTATATATGTATGCTTTTTTCTGTTTGTTTTTCCAACAAGTTTTATTTATGTGTACATATCTTTTTTATAGAATTTATGCCTGCAAACTTTTTTCCCCTGAAGAAGAGCCACACCACCACAAGGGTTGAAACGCGTTGGGGTCTTTGCGCATTAGTTAATTTCATTATTGTATGAATTCATATTGGCTGTACCGATGTACACGTATTTTTATCTATACCTTGAAGCCCATATCTTGACTCCCATCATTTTTCCACTATGTATGTTTTACTTTAATAAACTACATTATACATATTTTCTAAATTTTTCCATTTAATTCTTCTCCACCATTTGCTGCAACTCAAAGCCCCTAGGGGTACCTTTTTTCCTTTCACCTTCAGGATCTGTAACCTGGCAACCAGTGGAAGTCTAAATTCTAGGGATTATTGTCTGGAGCGTGGGTTCTGCCACCAGGTTGGCCAGTAGTTTACCATTCTTGTCCCCTTATTCGAAAAGCTTGGCAAAAAACTTCCATGCATCAGATTGCACCAACAAGGTGTAGTGAAGCTTCAAATCTCTTCTTGCTTGGGCTAGAGTAGAATAGTATTCGGGTGTTGGATGCCCTATAAAAAGTTCCAGTGCCGTCCCTTCACACTGTTCCAATTGAGTGGTCTGTGACGCAAATCCGGATCTCACTGCCTTAATAGAGGAGACATATTCCCCTCGGGCATGAGCCTTACCCGCCTCCCAGACCACATCAAGGGAAGATGACCCCTCATTAAGCATCCAGTATTCTGTGAGTTTGGGTCCTACTAGCTCCTGGATTTGAGGGTTGTCTATCCAATGGGACGCTAGCCTCCAGCATCCCGGCTCACGGAAGGTACCAAGAGTCAAGTCCAGCAGTGAGTATTCTGAAAGACCTGCCGGGAGAAAGGGGACCGCACCAACCTAAGACAGGGCAGAAGCAGATCCAAACAATAAGTCTATGCGAGACTCCGATCTATGCGATGCTGAGATATGTGAATAAGTCCTATCCTCCGAGTGCTTCCACCTCCAAATCTCTTGAAGACCAAAAGTGTCTGCCCAAAGGGCCAAATCAGGGTTGGCAGATCTAAGGGGGTAAGTAGTGTCCTTGGTATGATCCAGGATGGCAATCAAGTCCCCTCCAACTATAATATTGTGGACCTGGAGGGGGGCTATTTTTGTAAGGATGGTGTACAGGACGGAGGAGGGATATACACTGACTATCGCCCAGCGTTGGGCATACATTTTAAGAATTAAGATGAAGTATCTTCCCCCTGGGTCAATGAAAACCTGTTCTACCGAGCAAGGGAGTGACTTGCTCAGCAGAATAGCCACGCCCCTCGTATAGGAGGAGTATGTGGCATTAAACCCTGGTTTTACCCATGCCCGCTTGAGCGCTAGGATTTTGCTGCCCATTGGTGAGTTTTTTTGAAAAGTTTTATTTATAGCTTTTGACATAACAAACAGACCCAGCGGGCCATACACAAACACAAACTATTTACAATTCTTCAGCATTGGCTCCCTCTCCCTCCCTCCAGACCCCCACCCAGCAACAGGAATAATACAGTTATAAAGTCACTTTAACTCGGTCACAGTCATATGTTGTTTGGAAGTGTCACATAATCACAATCATATTCAACTCCTACTGCAAGTGCATTTATAATGGGTGCCACTCAATCCGCCACGGTAAGTTCACTATTCATCCAACTGCCCCATACTTTATCAAATTTCTGATGTGCGCCCCTACTAGCATACATAGCTTTGTACAGCGGTGCAGCTCTATTCACCACCCCCTTCCATGCTGATACAGCGGGCGGATTGGGCTTTTTCCATGATAACACTATCAGTTTCCTGGCGTAATATATGAGAATCGTCAACAGAGTACGAGTCACTCTCCTTGGGGCTAGATTGTCTACCAGTCCCAAGAGGCATACCTCAATTGAAGGCTGTACCTGGATGGCGGTCACCTCAGCTATGCAGTCGGCAACCCCCCTCCAGAACCCCTGGATGGATGAGCAATTCCAAAAGACATGCATGAAATCGGCCGTGAGGGAACTGCACCACCAGCAACAAGGAGACTGTGTAAGGAATATCTTGGCCAGTCTAGCCGGCGTAAGATAGATGCGATGCAGAAATTTAAATTGGATGAGATGGTCCCTAGCAGAGACCAATCTAGTAAAATTAATGTCCCATACATCATCCCAGTCATCCCTGTCCATCTGGGGGAACACCTCACCCCACGCCGCCCTACACTTTGCTAGGAGATCACCTCCCTCACTGAACAACTGTTTATATATTTTATACAAGGCCTTGTCTAAAGTGTCCCCTCTCAGTAGAGACTCCATATCACTAGTTTGCATGGTGATACCAATATCTCCAAATTGGGCACTAAATGCATGTCTGTGCTGAAGAAAACGAAACAAGTGAGTGTTGGGCAGATTAAACTTGGATTTAAGGGTGTCAAACTGTAAGAGTTTCCCACCCCCCACTGTGTCCTTCAGAGTCTTAATGCTATATTTAGTCCAGGTGACTGGATCGGGGTACTCACAAAAGTGTGCTAACTGAGGATTCTTCCAAAGTGGTGTGTAAGGAGAAATCTCTGAGGCGCCACCCACCTTATTCATTGCCACCCATGCCCTACAGGCGGCACGCATGGATATTGTGAGCCTATTCGGTGCCCTGATTCCCCGAAGTGGGAGATGCGTCAGTGCCTCATAAGAACCAACAACAGCCGCCTCTAGCGTATTAGCAGTGTCGTCCTCAGGTAGAGTAAACCACCTGTGGACAAATACTAGCTGACTGGCTAAGAAATACCGGTGGAAGTCTGGGACCGCCAGTCCCCCTTGTTTCCACGGCAGTTGTAACACCCGGGAATTTAATTTGGGGGTGTCTTCCCTGCCATAGGAAAGTTATTAGACTGTCTATTTTTTTGACAACATATCTCGGTATCCAGACAGGGGAATTCCGAAATATATACAAAAACAAAGGTAAAAATTTCATTTTCACTAAATTCACCCTACCAAAGAGCGTCAATGGTAAGATTTGCCATGCTTGTAGCCTGGATTTCAGTTTAGTCAAAAGTGGATCGACATTCAAGGCAATAAAATCTGACACTGTGATCCCCCGTACCTCCTCAGAGGCCCGCAAGGCCGCAGCCAAGGGTTCAATCATGATGATGAAAAGACTCGGGGACAAAGGGCAACCCTGGCGAGTGCCCCTCCGTACTGGAAAAAATTCCGATAACATATTGTTTAACTTAATGGGCGCTGTAGGGGAATGATATAGAATGTCGATCCACTTCTTGAAATGAGGCCCGAAACCGAATACCTCCAGCACCACCCTCATGTAATTCCAGTCAACGGAATCAAAGGCCTTCTCCAAATCTAAAAAGACCAGTATCCCGCCGCTGGAACTGTCTGGGCCCAACTGCGTGTGGGTGAAAACCCTACGCAGATTGATATCCGTGGCTTTCTTGGGCATAAAACCTGTCTGGTCAGGGGAAATAACATGGTGCAAGACCGACATAAGTCTAGTAAGTATTTTGAAGTCCATATTCAGTAAAGAAATGGGCCTATAAGAAGAACATAGCATTGGGTCCTTGTCCGGCTTGGCCAGCAGTACAATATGAGCCTCATAAAAGGAGGGGGGAGGCCCTCCTTCTGAAAACAGTCAGCATACAATTGCAGTAGTCTAGGCACCAGGATCTCTGAGTAACGACAAAACCAGTCAATTGGCAGACCATCAGGACCCAGAGCCCTGCCACCAGGAAACGACCCAACTGCGGAGACCACCTCCTCCTCCCTGAACGTGGCATCAAGAAAATTACGAGATTCCTCTGGCAGCTCGGGCAACCGCAGGGTCTCCACTGTGACCCCAAGGTCACCCGTGTCACAGGGATCTGAAGGAGAGTACAGAGACTTATAGAAGGATACAAACTCACGTACTACGTCCTCCCTGTCACTCAACAGGTGTCCAGACTGGGACAGTACGCAGGGCACTACCGTCGGGGACGTGTCACCAGCCGTCAAAAAAGCTAAGAGTTTACCGTTTTTATCCCCCTGTTCAAAAACATGCGCCGCACTCCTTTGCAGATGACAAGTAGTCGCCTCTCGATAATGGGGAGATACGTTCCTCCTCGCAAACCGCAACTGAGCCAATGTGTCAGGAGAAGGTGAGTCCGCATGTGCTTTAGCGCACTCCTGCTCCCTGTCATGGAGTTGTTTTTCTACACTATTCCACTCGATTCTCAGGGCTTTTATGGCTGATATGTATACCCCCTAGTGGTAGCCTTGAAGGCCTCTCATTCCGTGTGCAATGTGGCCGATCCCTCGTTAACCTGCCAAAATGTATCAATGTGTGGTTGCAGCATCTCTTCCACAGAGGGTTCCCCCACCCAACCAGGGGAACCCATATGCAAGGTAATCTGGAGAGGAGTGTGATCCGAGACACCCCCCGGAAGGTAGGACGTCTCAGTCACCAGAGGCAATAATGCTCCATTAGCAAACGCCAGGTCTATTCTGGAGGACGAAGCATGTACCAAGGACAGATATGAATAGCATCTGTCAGTAGGATGTTTCCACCGCCAGATCTCAGTAAGACCCGCAGCATCCGCCCAATGTGACAAGTCACGGTTTGGAGCCCTATGTGGGTTAGACATGTCCAACTTATAATTGAGAACATTATTAAAATCACCAATGTTGGCCATGATACCCATGACTAAGTCACGTGACGTGTGATGTAACGCGTAGGGGGAGGAGCCTAATCACGCTGCCAGCGGCACTTGGATGTGTTCCCAGCTGGAGCTGTGAAGGAGAAGCCTATACTGAGCTGAACGGTGGCTGTTTATGCGATACAACCCTTTTTGGTCACGTGAGTGATAGCGCTGTGTGCTTAACATTACATCCTTGTATGTGAGCACTGCGCAATGAGGTTTGTTTTTTCCTTTTGTCTTCCATGGTCCATGTTTATGAGGTACATTCAAGACTTCTCAAGATCCTCATACTGACAGCTGCGCTGATTTGTGATTGAGTGGAGGAGTGGGATTAAGTGAAGGAGTGCTCTGTTTGGCCAACACTTAAAGGACTGTGATTTTCTTCGTTGTAATTACTCTGAGTGTTTGGCGTGCAGTAGCCTGCCAGCAGCAGGTTTTTTTAAGTGTATTTGTTTGTCTGCTTATTGTTATGAGTGATCCTCATTAGGGTCTCTGCATAATACTTATTCAGCACACTATTTAGCACTGAGTGCATATTCATTTTTAGCACTGTTTTGGTTATTTGTGTAATTTGTATCTTGGTCACATTATTCATTTAATGTATATGGTAGGATTGGTTCACTTAGGGTTGATTTACAGCGCATCAATATCACATTGCAATTACTATTAAAATCACCAGCCATCAACAACTGAAATGGAGCGTGAGGTGCCAATTTCTCCAACACCTCATACAGGATATTGCCTGTAAAAGGAAGGGGAATATATACATTTGCCAGGGCCAACTTACGAGAGTAAACTTCAATTATGACCACTAAATACCTTCCCCCAGGATCTGTGATCACTGTGTCTATGGAGCAAGGTAGGGACTTGTGCAACAAAATAGATACGCCCCTAGCATATGACAAATAGGTGGCATGTATGGCTCTGTGCATCCAGGGACGCTTCATGGCCAGAATTTTGTTGCCTAATAAATGCGTTTCCTGTAAAAACATTATGTGAGGATGTTGGGCCTGCAAAAATTTCAGCACCAAAGCTCTCTTGTATTTAGAATTCAATCCCCTGACATTCCAAGAGATGATTTTAACGTTTAACCACTTGACCACTGGGCACTTAAACCCCCTTAATAACCAGACCAATTTTCAGCTTTCGGTGCTCTCACATTTTGAATGGCAATTACTCAGTCATACAACACTGTACCCATATGAATTTTTTGTCCTTTTTTTCACACAAATAGAGCTTTCTTTTGGTGGTATTTAATCACCGTTGGGTTTTTTATTTTTTGCGCTATAAGAGAAAAAGGACAAAAAATTCTGTAAAAAAATGTTTTTTTTTTTCGTTTCTGTTATAAAATTTAGCAAATTACTATTTTTTCTTCATAAATTTTGGCCAAAATTTATACTGCTACATATCTTTGGTAAAAATAAGTACAAATTGGTGCATATTATTTGGTCTTTGTGAAAGTTATAGAGTCCACAAACTATGGTGCCAATATCTGAAAATTGATCACACCTGAAGTACTGACGGCCTATCTCATTTCTTGAGACCCTAACATGCCAGAAAAGTACAAATACCCCCCAAATGACCCCTTTTTGGAAAGAAGACATTCCAAGGTATTTAGAAAGAGGCATTGTGAGTTTTTTGAAGTTGTCATTTTTTCCCACAATTCTTTGCAAAATCAAGATTTTTTTTTCTCTTTTTTTTTTTTCACAAAATTGTCATATTAGCAGGTTATTTCTCACTCACAGCATATGCATACCACAAATTACACCCCAAAACACATTCTGCTATTACTCCCGAGTATGGCGATACCACATGTGTGAGACTTTTACACAGCGTGGCCACACACAGAGGCCCAACATGCAGGGAGCACCATCAGGCGTTCTGGAGCACCCAGGCCAATTCTGACATTTCTCTCCTACATGTAAAAATCATCATTTGTTTGCTAGAAAATTACATAGAACCCCAAAACATTATATATGTTTTTTAGCAAAGACCTTAGAGAATATAATGGTGGTTGTTGCAACTTTTTATCTCCCACGATATTTGCGCAGCAATTTTTTAACGCGTTTTTTACGGAAAAAAAATGTCTTGTGCTCAAATTTAGCCCAATGTTCTTGCATAATGTGAAAGATGAAGTTACGCCGAGTAAATAGATACCTAACATGTCACCCTTAAAAATTGCACATGCTCGTGGAATGGCGCCAAACTTCGCTACTTAAAAATCCCCATAGGCGACGCTTTAAATATTTTTACTGGTTACATGTTTTGAGTTACAGAAGAGGTCTAGGGACAAAATTATTGCTCTCGCTCTAACGTTCGCGGCGATACCTCACATGTGTGGTTTGAAAACCGTTTTCATATGTGGGCGGGACTTACGTATGCGTTCGCTTCTGTATGCGAGCTCACGGGGACAGGGGCGCTTAAAAAAAATATATTTTTTTTATTGTTCATTTTACTTTATTTATTTTAGTTTGACATGTTTTTCCGCCCCAAAAATTTTTTTGATCACTTTTATACCTATTACAAGGAACGTAAACATCCCTTGTAATAGGAATATGGCATGACAGGTCCTCTTTACAGTGAGATATGGGGTCAATAAGACCCCACATCTCACCTCTAGGCTGGGAAGCCTGAAAAAAAACAAAAAAAAAACAATCCTGGCTTTGATCGTAGCGGTGAGTCGGTAGAAGCACCGGAGGGTGGCGTGGGGGGGGGGACATCCCCTCTCGCCTTCCGTAAGAATGATCAAGCGGCGGAACAGCCGCTATGATAATATCTGAATGATGCCTGTAGCTGCTCCCATCATTCAGATATCCCCGCACAAAGTCAAGGACATTATATGATGGCCGGCGGGCGGGAAGTGGTTATTGCAGAGTATTGCCGGGCATTGCAGGGCATTGCGGAGTATTGCAGGGCATTGCGGAGTATGGCAGTGTATTGCACGGGGTATTGCACAGGGTATTGAAGAGTATTGCGCAGGGTGTATTGTGCAGGGTATTGCAGAGTATTGTGCAGGGTATTGCAGAGTATTGCGCAGGGTATTGCAGAGTATTGTGCAGGGTATTGCAGAGTATTGCGCAGGGTATTTTGCAGAGTATTTTGCAGAGTATTGCACAGGGTATTGTGCAGGGTATTGCGCAGGGTATTGCAGAGTATTGCGCAGGGTATTGCAGAGTATTGCGCAGGGTATTGCGCAGGGTATTGCGCAGGGTATTTTGCAGAGTATTGCGCAGGGTATTGCAGAGTATTGTGCAGGGTATTGCGCAGGGTATTGTGCAGAGTATTGCGCAGGGTATTTTGCAGGGTATTGCGCAGGGTATTGCAGAGTATTGCGCAGGGTATTGCAGAGTATTGCGCAGGGTATTGCAGAGTATTGCGCAGGGTATTGTAGAGTATTGCGCAGGGTATTGCGCAGGGTATTGCAGAGTATTGCGCAGGGTATTGTGCAGAGTATTGCGCAGGGTATTTTGCAGAGTATTGCACCAGGGTATTTTGCAGAGTATTGCACCAGGGTATTTTGCAGAGTATTGCACCAGGGTATTTTGCAGAGTATTGCACCAGGGTATTTTGCAGAGTATTTTGCAGAGTATTGGCAGGGTATTGCACAGGGATGGCTGAGCAGGGATGGATGGATGACTGGATCTGTGACTGCAAATGTCACAGATCCAGCCCAGTGCTGCTGCCATGATTCGCTCTCTCCCCCTCTCCTCTCATACTGTACCGATCGGTACAGAGAGGGGAGAGAGGAACCGGCGTCATCACATGACGCTGGTCTGTTTACAAGTGATTGCTCCGTCATTTGACGGAGCGATCACATGGTAAACGGCCGCTATCAGCGGCGATTTACCGCAATTCGTGATGCGATTCGAGATTCCCGTGTGCGCGCCCCAGGGGGCGCGATTCTGGGAGGACGTTATATAATGTCCTCCCAGAGTTAAGCAACCACCTTGTCGTCGTTATTTGTCGGCAGGTGGTTGTAAACTGGTTAAAGACATGACTGTAATTCAGAAATTTGCCACAAGATGGGGGCCTAGGAGCACAGGATAGGTCCAGAAGTACACAGAGCCACACAACAAGCTGAAGAATAACTATAACATCTCTACAGACAGTACTTTGTGTCTGAGCCCGTTTCTGAGTGTCCCCCAGCCCACCAATTGTGGAACGCCGAGGATGACACCACAAACAAGCAGCCCCAAAAAAGGTGGAGCAGAAACAAAAAAACAGAACATAGAAAAAAACAAGACCAAAACATTTGCTCATAAACAGTCCCATCTTAGTAATTCCCTGTCTAGCCAGCAAACAAAAAACACAACAAAAGAAAAACCAGCACCAGCAGACTTGATCCCCAAAACCAAAAACGAAAAATTGGAAAGGTGTTCTATAGAGTTATTCCATATGCCCCTTTGGAGGGGACTAAAGTGTCAACCAGGTGAGCGCTGACACAGCGCGCCTTCTACGAATACTCAGTTCAACAGAGAGAGCATCTGGCTCCATGTTCATGCAGCACTAAGCAGCTAAATACACCCTGCAGCCTCATGAAGGTAACATTTTGCACAGGAAAAGCAAGATCAGTCCAGATCACATCCACCAACCAGGCACGCCGATACTAAGCTCACTGGAGGGGGTACCATGGGATAGGATGAAAGTCAAAGTATATGTGTCCACCAGCGTGCACTCCAGCAGAAGCAGATGTAAGGGTGACCAAACAGAGTATGACAGAAATAGAAAAAATAAATCAAAGTAAAATAAATGTTGTACATTAAGCCAGAGTTTCCAACCAATCCGAGACATCCGAGGGGACCTCAAAGAATTTCACAGAGCCCTGGTGTTCAAAACGGAGCTTGCTGGGGTATAGCATGCTGTACTTGAGGCCCTTGTCCCGGAGTCTCTTCCGAACATCCACGAACGTGCGACGGTGCCTCTGCAACTCCGGGGAGAAATCTGGGAAGAAGTGCACAGTGGTATTTTCAAACCGGAGCTGTGGTGACTTCCGGGCTTCCTCCAGAATGAGATCTCTATCGCGGTAATTTAGAAACCGCACAAGGAGTGGTCTGGGCAATGCGCCCCGTGGTCTCGGGCCTGTGGGGACCCTATGAGCCCGCTCCACAATGTATGCAGAGGAGACATGCTGTAATGCCAGGCTATCCTTGAAAAAGGTTTCAGAAAAGCTGGCTGGATGCGAGCCCTCCGCACCCTCAGGAAGGCCCACCACGCGCACATTATTGCGGCGCAGTCTATTTTCGGCATCCTCAGACCGCGCCATCAAGGTTTTAACTGTGCATTGCAGGTCGGTGACATTCTGGGATGTTATAGCCGCGGTATCCGAGATACGAGTCTCAGCAGCAGTGACACGGCCTCTAAACTTGTCCATATCTTGCCTGATGAGGCCACACTGCATGGCCAGTGTGTCTATTTTCCCCATAACCAGGGTTTTGCTCTCCTCAATGGCCGCCAGAATGGCTGCAGTGGAGGCAGTACCCTCAGATTTCTCCATACCTTGGGGCTGCTGCGGGTCACCATCCTCATGCTCCATGTCCCTCAGAAGCTGCAGGGCTGTCTGTATGGCCGCTGCACGCTCCGCTCCCGAGGGCAAGATGGCCGCCGCAAGTGTCACCGCTGGGGAGCCCTGCGTCTTGGGAGGCGGCTGTTTCTTGGTCGATTTCCTCCTGGATGGCATGGGTGTACTCTGGAGGTGACCCCGAGCACGGAGCAGCTGTCAGCCGGCCCGGATGCCACTCAGTGCCGGAGATATTCACAGGATTTTTAACACAGGAGCCGGAGCTCTCTCACACACGTCTTCTCTCCCTCACATCCGGACATGCCCCCCCCCCATTAGGTGAGTTTATTGAAGAAACAAAATGTAAGGTTTATGAGACTGCAGAAATTTAAACCACAATCTTTTCACCCTGTCATTCAATCCTCTAATATTCCAAGATATCAACTTTAAATCTATACCCATTTAGAATGGAGAAGCTTAATGATAGTAGGAACATAGAAGACCCATACCCATTAGTGTCCTGTCCATAGGCCAGTTGCAGAGGCAGTTCAGATGATGTAGCCGTCCAGGCATCCTGAAGAGGAAAGAGGTGAACAGGAGGAAAGAACAAAATTAAGATAACAGTCCAGCAAGAGAGACGGTGTGGAACCTGAGCAGGTGTGGTAACAAACTAAAAGTACATGTAACGCCCTACTGCCTGGCATAGCCCCAACTATCATCAAGGCCGTTTCTTACCCTAAACCTAATAGTAGAGGTCGCCTACAGTAGGCTCAAAGTTTCTGGGATAACCCCAGCTTGTGTTCAACTTATAACAGTAGGCGAGGGTGAGGGGACATGTATCCCATCACAGCAAGGGGGACCAGGCAATCCGGAGTAGTTGTATAGCTCCTCCAGGGTGGAATTTCTCCAGGTAGATGGAGAGCACCAGGTCCTCCACTCCTTAGAAAGCAAACAAACCGTGGGGGGTCAAGCGTGGATCACGTGTAGTGGTACATTTGCGGTAACTCCGGTGTTTACAGAGAGTTTAGTAGGCTAGAGCAAACAAGGATGTGGAAGATCCATGCATCGGATGGATTAGTGAGAAGAATCTTTGATTGCAAGGTGGTCAGCCAGTCGTCAGCATCTGCTGGGTTGTCAAAGAAGCAGACTGATCCGTCACGTTGGACTCGTAAGTGGCTGGGGTAAAGCATGCTATATTTAATGTTCTTTTCTCTGAGTTGTCTGCGGACATCAGAGAAGGTTTTTCTCTTCCTTTGCAAATCTGCCGAAAAGAAGGGAAAAGAAGAACAGAGGTGTTGCAATATTTGAGTGTGGTATGTTTGCGGGCTTCAGAAAGAATCCTGTCCCGATAATTAAGGAAGCGGAACAGAAAAGGCCTGGGAAGATTCCGTTGGATGGCACGGCCCGTGGGCACCCGATGGGCCCTTTTAACCATGTAAGTAGGGGGAACATCCGTAAAGCCCAGGAGGTTTTTAAAGAATTTCTCTGCGAATACAGCAGGGTGATCTCCTTCTCCCTCAGGCAGACCCAGGATATTGTTGCTCATATTGTTTTCAGCGTCATCTGATTTTGCGACAAGGGACTGTACTGTGCACTGCAGCTCAGCAATGGTGGTGGCATGGGTGGCCGTAAGATCTTTGGTGGCTGATACTCTGGACTTTGTTAAGGTCATTCTCCTCCTTCTTTTGTCGAGGTCGTTCCGTATGAGATTACATTCCTCAGTGAGGTGGTCGATGTGCACCATCAGCGAGGTCCTACTCTGCTCGATTGCTGCAAGGATCATGGATGTGCTGTTTTGAGACAGTGGGACTGACCCCTCTGCCAATGGAGCCTCACTAGGATATATTTCCAAGTCGGCCAGCAAGGTTTGAAGCCGCCCTACCGGTATAGGATCGGTTCGCGGGGAAGAGGGCAGTGGTAGCCGGAGCGGTGTGTTGGTCTTGGCAGCTTTGGAGTTCCCCTTCCCCGTTTTGGAGGAGGAGGACATCTGATAAGTCTCCAAGTGGGACCACTATAGAGGATATTTCTTTGTGCCCAGATGAGCAGCTAGGGGCAACCCAAGTTGGCCGCAGGTGTTACACAAGCCGGACAGGCAGTCAGTGCTCGCCAGCAGCCTTTCACTTTGCAGCAGGCACACAGACAGAGGCAGGTTAGTGAGGATGGGAGGCTGGGAGAACCAGGGTGGGGGAGGCCCATAGCAGTGGGACAGAGGCAAATGGATGAAAAAAACAAAAATGTGTAGCGCTAAACTAAATGAGGACTGCACTCTGATCAAGTGCAGTATAAAACAGTGAAATTTGATTAAACAATCAACATAACATCTAACACAGATATGTGAAAACATTCAAATAATCCACCGTGATAAAAATTGAATCACACAATCCACAGTGATGTGAATTGTGTAACATTGAAAGTCATCAGAAAAAATTCATTAAATAAAAATAAAATAAATATATGCTGATGAAAAAATTGTGAATGACAGTCAAATTAGTAGTGCTCCCAAAAAAAACTTGACGTGAAGTGACCACCACCAATCGATTGTAAAAAAGGCTTACCGGAGAGAGTGGACCCCAAAAACATACGCTCAAAGGGTCAACCAGGCAAGGGTAAGCCACTGTGGAGAGCAAATCTTCAACGGCAATTCAAACGGGAACCGCAAGCTTCAATCCAGGATAGAAAAAATAATCACTCCTGTCCGAATATGCGATGAAACTTACGGACAGTGTCCGGTTAGGGCCAGGTGGTGTTGCCAGATGAATTGCGAAAAAGTAAAGGAAAGAAAAGGCACATAGCGTAATACTGTATAAAAGGGTAATTTAATGTAAGTAGGAACACTTACATTTAGAGTATAACAGCGCTTGTCAAATGATCAAAATGGCAACAGTAAGGTCTCCCGACGCGTTTCGCATCCTAATGCATCACCTGGGGTGATCCCCCACTGCTGCCCACCCTGAATTTATAGATAGTGTGACCCCTTGTTAGAGAGGCCATCCCCTGGGCGTTCCTGTGTTGATAAATCACTTCCTGGTTCAACCAAGATGGAAACCCCATGTGTGTTCCAAGCCTCTATCTGAAACTCACTATGTATATGTGATAACATGAAAACTGGAGGTGTACCAACATGGCCGCCCACCATGTGTGTCAAGCCTCCAATTGATTCAAGCAGAATGAGCTGGGCTATGTACTGAATATTTAATCCAAATTAGTAGTCAGCCTTTATATGTATAGGGCAACGAGCCTGGTGTGACCAGGCAGTGCCATTATATACATCAAAAGCTCAGCCAAGCCGCACATCGAGCGGCCACATTGGATTGCAGGCTTGTGTGTCAAGCCTCGTTCTAAATCCATACTGCGGATCTAGCCTCGCTTTGGTATTCTGGAAGTAATGCAGTGTCGCTTGCGTGCCGCGCCTCGACCTGACGTGCGGGCGCGCACCAAGCCTCACTGTGAACTTACTGACGTCGCACGTCCACAATTAACATTGGGACGGACGGCGCAACATCGTGGGCGCGCACCAAGCCTCACTATGAGGTTGCTGACATCGCACATCCACGAGTTTTATAATAGGACGGACGGCACTGCAAGGTCCATGACTGCATATCGACACGCCCATAAAGGAAAATATGCTAATAGCGTGAATGCAATCACGTGATGCCTCACCAGCCTGTCAAAATCTGAGCAACAACACAATGGGAGTATGTTGTATTCTGGAACGCATATTAAATGCGTTCCAGCAGTGGCTGACAGGAGGACTGCAAATTATCTAATTTAATCAGTGTGTAAAAAAATCTAATGACAGAATTTTTACTATGCAAGTGATTCCACCGGAAAATAAAATAAAAACCATACAATTTAATTTAAAACCGAACATAACTCGGTATGATGAAAAATTGATTATGAATCTAAAATGGTAAAAATGGGCATAGACACGGTCCATAATATGGTATTTAGAGGTCTGTGAAATGAATCACACTCTTCTACAGGGCTTCAATATGATCCCTGTATTCCTATGTGGGCCATATTAGTGTGCAGGAAGTAGTTGGCATGGAATGTAACTAAATAGGTGGATGCCTCCCCATATATTAGCATTTTCTCACGCCCAAGGGATGTGCTCCCACAAAATACATAAAGCAACATTATATATTTCTATATGTACATGGCCTACTGGAAACATACCATTAAAAACAAAAATTACAAAAATGTGTAAAATATGACTAATAAAAATATTGGTGAAAGAGAAAGATAAAATGGGTCCAAGTCTATCTAGGATTTATTGATGAATGAATTAATGTCCCACTCGACATTCAAACCAGAAGGCGTGTGCGACTGTAACTCATAAATCCAGTATGTTTCAAGTTGCGATACACCCCTGGTTTTAGGGCTACCCCTCCAAGGGGGGACAAATTGATCAATTACCAGGAATTGAGTGCCAGCAGGGTTTCTATTGTGATATGCCCTGTAGTGCCTCGGTACTGTGTGCTGTGTATCACCACTGAGAATGAGAGCTATATGCTCACCAACCCGCACAGAAAAAGATCGTATAGTGCGGCCAACGTATTGCTTACCACACGGACAAGTTATAAGATAAACCACATATTTAGTGGCACATGTGCAAAAACGCTTGATGGAATAAGTTTTACCCGTAATGGTGGAATTAAATTCCAAAGTCTTACTTCTCCCTGAAGTGTTAAATTTACACACAGAGCATTTCTTACAAGGGTGATAACCCACTAGTTGATAAAAAAAAGAAGGGTCGCACCGGGGGATTAATAATATTAGGTGCGATTTTACTCTGAAGTGTGGGGACACCTCTAAACACCACTTTGGCTTGTTCCGGTAATACACTATGTAGGACTCGGTCATTTTTCAGCACTCCCCAATGTTTCGCTATAATGGCTCTAACTTGTTTATGTTGGATAGAAAAGGATGTAAGCATTGCCCATTTAAAGTTGTTATCCTGTTCTCTTTCCGGTTTGACCTCCAAAAGAGAACCTCTGTCTATTTCTAGGGTCCTCTGAAGGTCCCGTTCAATATCTATGGGGTTATAACCCTTCTCAATAAACCTAAGTTTAAGAACCTCAGCCTGTGCTTTGAATGACTCTATGGTGGTACAGTTTCTACGGAGTCTTAGGAACTGGCTCCGTGGGACTGAGTTCAACCAGGAACGATGGTGACAGCTGTCAAAGGGGATGAACCCATTTCGATCTGTTTTTTTGAAAAAGGTTTGAAACTGAAACCTCTGATCAATAATGCTGATCTCCAAGTCTAAAAATTGTATTTTGTCTCTACTAGCTGTATGTGTAAGGGAGATGCCTCTATCATTGTGGTTGAGATGGCACATGAAGGTCTCCAATGACGCCATGTCACCATCCCAAAGGAGGAGGATGTCGTCTATATATCTTACCCACAACACCAACGATGGAATGTCATGGGCATAGACGACATCCTCCTCCCACTTAGCCATAAAAAGGTTGGCGAGGCTGGGGGCAAATTTTGCCCCCATAGCCACGCCGCGTGATTGCAAATAAAAATTGTCATTAAACCAAAAATAACTGTGTTTAGTGGCAAACTCTAACAATTCCATAATAAACTGGCATTGAAATGAGGCCAAAGAAGGTTCCTTCTCCAAAAAATACTGAACTGCCTCGAATCCTTTAACATGAGGTATACAAGTGTATAATGAAGCGACATCCGCTGTCACCATGATGATGTCGCTGCATATATTGACACTTTCCAATTTTCTAATGGTGGCACCCGTATCACACAGATAGGATGGCACCCGTCTTACCAAGGGCTGTAAGTAGTGATCAATGTACCGACCGACTCTGGAAGTGACCGAATTGATACCACTTACAATTGGTCGACCAGGTGGATGAATGGGGTCCTTATGGACCTTAGGCAAAAAGTAAATAGTGGGAATCCTAGGGACAGTGGGGACTAAAAAAGCTTTCTCCTTCTTATTTAAAATGGATCGATCAAAACCACTGTCAACCAACTTTTGAAGATCGGCTCTAAAGCGAGATGTGGGGTTAGTAGTTAACATCTGGTATGTACCAGGCTCATTTAAAATCCTGTACATCTCTTTTTCATAGTCACATTTATCTAATATGACTATGCCACCCCCTTTGTCCGCCGGACGAATTACCAAATCTTTGTTGTGACACAGAGACTTAAGGCCGGTATCGGACAAAGGGCGGCGGTGTATACGGCTCACCGGCAACTCTGCTAGATCTTTAAGTACAAGATCCTTAAAAATACTGACTGCAGGTGCCACCGGAACTGGTGGGTTGAATAAGGACGGATTAGACAAACCCGAGTGAACAGTTCCAGATGTGGCCGCTCTATTTTCACTCATGATGGGATTGGTGATGAGATAACGTTGTATGTTCACTTTACGAATATACTTTTGAATGTCGATGAATGTGTCGAATTTATTCAATTTCTTGGGTGGGGCAAACTTGAGGCCCTTATCCAAGACAGTTAATTCATTGTTCGTAAAGACCTTGGAGCTTAAATTAAAAACCCCTTGGCCCTTTACATGCGCCTTTTCTTTCCTTTTCTGGACTCTCCTCCCCCCTCTGGTCCCTCTCCTGGGTCGGGGCCCCTTTTGCGTGGGGCTGGATCCCTGTAAAAATCCCGACCTCTGGTGGAAGAATCTTGATCATAATTAGATGAATAGTATGGATTCCTAATGTGCGTGTGATAGCTATCATCACGTACCTCACCAAGTGGAGAGAATCTGTTGTGAGTAGAAATGGGTGGAGGGCCATAATATGGGGATTGGTCTCGGTGATACCCGGAACGTTCACCATACCTAGCTGGGGATGAATCATGATAATAATGATTATAGTCATGGTTATATTGGACATTAGAATATTGGGGATACCCTCTAGAATGACCCCTAGTACCTCTGTTGCCTCTGGATTTTCCTCTCCCTCTGTGATGCTGATTTGGAGTATAAGGACCCGATTGGTGTGCCCTGGTCCGAGAACCTCGAGAATCTGCACCTTGTATGTCACGTGGAGGGGGAGCCATAGAAGGCGCAACAGGAAGTTGACTCATATTTGGACCTCTTAAAGAGGTAGGGGCAGATGAGGTGGAAGGCAACAAAGCTGGAGTGGAATCCATATCCGCTCCAGAGGAAGCAGAAATTTTTTTTGCCAAGCAAAAACTGTGCCATTTTTGTAATCGCCTGTATCCCTGGAATATTTCTTATATTTTTTGTGCTTTTGATCCCTATCTTCCTTTTCCAGGACGTTTTGTAGATTAGCTGAGAGGGATGCATACTCTAGAGAGTTTTTATGTGACAATAACTTGTCTTTGAGATCTTTGATCTCTCTATCCAACACCGTCAGCCTAACCTTTTTCTTGGAGATCAAAACACCCAAAAACGTAATGCCCGCATCATTAAAATAATTAAACCAAGCATCTATCTCGAGATCGCCTTGTTGAGGTTGAACCTCCCACCTAAGGCTTCTCGGGACCATGCGATCTGTAATATAACGTTCCAAAAACGCAAGGTCCCACTGTAAGTGCAGTTCCGAAGACATCACATTTTTCAATCTGACAAAAAGACCACCTATCTCGGTATCGCTACCTGTGGCAATAAAAACACCCTCTGTATTAACAGTACGGGCTGCCCTGTAATCAAACACGTCCATCATAGATGGCATATATCGATGAAGGCTGCTGCAGAATTATATCAAAGAACAAAAGAAAACCAAATACAAAGAAATTCCGCGCCGCCTAGTGAAATAGCAGCTCACACAACCAGTTGAAAAATGGTGAAGAACAAACAAAACAAAAATGTGTAGCGCTAAACTAAATGAGGACTGCACTCTGATCAAGTGCAGTATAAAACAGTGAAATTTGATTAAACAATCAACATAACATCTAACACAGATATGTGAAAACATTCAAATAATCCACCGTGATAAAAATTGAATCACACAATCCACAGTGATGTGAATTGTGTAACATTGAAAGTCATCAGAAAAAATTCATTAAATAAAAATAAAATAAATATATGCTGATAAAAAAATTGTGAATGACAGTCAAATTAGTAGTGCTCCCAAAAAAAACTTGACGTGAAGTGACCACCACCAATCGATTGTAAAAAAGGCTTACCGGAGAGAGTGGACCCCAAAAACATACGTTCAAAGGGTCAACCAGGCAAGGGTAAGCCACTGTGGACAGCAAATCTTCAACGGCAATTCAAACGGGGAACCGCAAGCTTCAATCCAGGATAGAAAAAATAATCACTCCTGTCCGAATATGCGATGAAACTTACGGACAGTGTCCGGTTAGGGACAGGTGGTGTTGCCAGATGAATTGCGAAAAAGTAAAGGAAAGAAAAGGCACATAGCGTAATACTGTATAAAAGGGTAATTTAATGTAGGTAGGAACACTTACATTTAGAAGAGTATAACAGCGCTTGTCAAATGATCAAAATGGCAACAGTAAGGTCTCCCGACGCGTTTCGCATCCTAATGCATCATCTGGGGTGAATGGATGGCAGAAGATTCTAGGCCCCAGGATACTACAGCCGGCTCATACAGGCAGTTTCTGCAGGGCAGCACACCAGGCCGTGGCAGGGATATGGAGGGATCACCGGGCGGATGAAGATTGAAGGTCCGCGTTCTAGAGTCCTGCCGGATCAGGCGCGAATCGTTCCCACGGGATGGCGGCCCATGAAACGGCGGTGCTTTGCCAGGCCCCACTAGGCCGCGCCCGCCACGGATGGTCTCAATGGCCAGGCAGGCCTCTGGACTGTGCCAGGGAGGTGGCGGATAAGCAGGTAGGGATAGATGGCAGTCCCTTACCTCAGTCAGGCTGGGATCGGCTCGCTTTAGAGGGTCACAGGCCTACAAGATGGCGGCGGCCGGGGAATACAGACGTTGGGGCATCCAGGCGACTACAGGCAAAGTTCTTCCCCAATACTGGCCCAGGGCATGGCAGGGGACGGTGAGGAACAGGCTGGCAGGGTATCCATTTATTTCTTGCAGGCAGATGCACGGATGGGGAACAATTGAGTGCATGATACCCGCAGCCCCTCACAAACACATCCACCGCCGCTCACATAAGGCCACGCCC
Organism: Rana muscosa; assembly: GCA_029206835.1. Lineage (NCBI taxonomy): Eukaryota > Metazoa > Chordata > Amphibia > Anura > Ranidae > Rana > Rana muscosa. The sequence continues at coordinate 274,250,227 of CM055120.1, read as the reverse complement.
CTCCTATAATTTATATTTCCAACCTGAAAATTAACTTAAGCAAATCAAAGGCTTTAGTCCCCATGCACACGAGACGCCGGTGCAAACTCTGCTGAACACGTTTTTAAAGGCTGAAACCGGCATTTAGAAACGCCCGTTTTGCCGCGATTGCAGCCGCGTTTAGCGGCGTTTTACCGCATTTGCGTCTATAAGCGTTTAGTTAAGAAACATCATAAGACCCTCCCTAAGCTCAAAAAACAGTATTTAACCATTTCAGCCATTTTGTGAGACCAGAGTGAGTAGCAGCAGCTGAGAGAGCAGCAGTGTACTTGTATTTAGCGTATCACTTGCCACATCACCTGCCACAAGCTTTGGATTGTCCACTTGCCACGTCACTTGCCACAAGTTGTGAATTGTCCACTTGCCACATCACCTGCCACAAGCTGTGGATTGTCCACTTGCCACGTCACCTGGCAACGTCACCTGCCACAAGCTGTGGATTGTCCACTGGCCACGTCACCTGCCACAAGTTGTGTTTTTTCCACTTGCCACGTCACCTGCCACAAGTTGTGGATTGTCCACTTGCCACGTTACCTGCCACAAGCTGTCGATTGTCCACTTGCCACGTCACCTGACACATCACCTGGCCACGTCACCTGCCACAAGTTGTGGATTGTCCACTTGCCACGTCACCTGCCACAAGTTGTGAATTGTCCGCAATGCAAGCAATTCGTTTTTTTTTTGTTTTTTTTATGGTTTTTCATCATTTTCCATCATTTTTGAGATTTCTAATGTAAAAAAAATAGGTCACCTTTAAAAACGCTTATAAACAAAAGTGCGGCAAAATGCCGGTACCCGCGTTTAGACGCGTTTTGCGTCTGTAATGTGGAAAACGTTTGCGTCTGAACCCATTTTTTTGCTTCTGGAAAAACGAGGTTAAACGCAACTGCCTAAAAACGGCAATAAACGAAACTGTGTGCATGGACACATAGGATAAAATTGAATGTGTTCAGGGGCAGTTGAAAAAAGTGCGCAACTGCCTATGAACACGCGTTTAAGAGCGTCTCGTGTGCATGGGGCCTTTAACCTCTCCCTCTCTGCCGAAACCTTAACTGCCATACATCAAATAGAAACCAGTGTTGCCAACCACCAGAAATCATGAAATTTACTGACAGACACATTTTTACAGACACTTCAAAAAAAAAAGTACAGAAAATGGCCATTCTTAGGCACAAAACAGTGAAAATATCAATATTTAAGCTATAAACCTATAGCTAGTACTATTAGCAATGTTTTTTTTTAACCACTTAAGCCCCGGACCAATACGCAGCATAAAGACCAGAGGTGATTTTACAATTTGGCACTGCGTTGCTTTAACTGGAAATTGTGCGTCCTTTTCTTCCCACAAATAGAGCTTTCTTTTAATGGTATTTGACTGCGTCTGCAATTTTTTTTTTTTGCAATATAAATGGAAAAAGACCGAAAATTTTGAAAAAAAATGATATTTTCTACTTTTTGTTATAAGAAAAATCGAATAAACTCAATTTTAGTCATACATTTAGGCCAAAATGTATTCAGCCACATGTCTTTAGTAAACAAAAATGTCAATAAGCGTATATTTATTGGTTTGCGCAAAAGTTATAGTGTCTACAAACTAGGGTACTTTTTCTGGCATTTACACAGCTTTTAATTTGACTGCCTATCTCATTTCTTGAGGTGCTAAAATGGCAGGGCAGTACAAAACCCCCCCAAATGACCCCATTTTGGAAAGTAGACACCCCAAGGAAATTGCTGAGAGGCATGTTGAGCCCATTGAATATTATTATTTTTTTTTGTCCCAAGTGATTGAATAATGACAAAAAAAATAAAAAATTACAAAAAGTTGTCACTAAATGATATATTGCTCACACATGCCATGGTTATATGTGGAATTGCACCCCAAAATAAATTTTGCTGCTTCTCCTGAGTACAGGGATACCACATGTGTGGGACTTTTTAGGAGCCTAGCCGCGTACGGGACCCCGAAAACCAAGCACCGCCTTCAGGATTTCTAAGGGCGCAAATTTTTGATTTCACTCCTCACTACCTATCACAGTTTCGAAGGCCATAAAATGCCAAAATAGCACAAACCCCCCCCCCCCCCAAATGACCCCATTTTGGAAAGTAGACACCCCAAGCTATTTGCTGAGAGGCATGGTGAGTATTTTACAGCTCTCATTTGTTTTTGAAAATGAAGAAAGAAAAGATTTATTTATTTCTTTTTCTTTTTTCAATTTTCAAAACTTTGTGACAAACAGCGAGATCTGCAAAATACTCACCATACCTCTCAGCAAATAGCTTGTGGTGTCTACTTTTTTTTGTGCCATCTGGGCATTCCATGGCCTCCGAAACTGTGATAGGCAGTGAGGAATGAAATCAAAAATTTACACCCTTAGAAAGCCTGAAGACGGTGCTTGGTTTTTGGGGTCCTGTACGCGGCTAGGCTCCCAAAAAGTCTCACACATGTGGTATCGCCGTACTCAGGAGAAGCAACAGAATGTATTTTGGGGTGTAATTCCACATATGCCCATGGCATGTTTGAGCAATATATCATTTAGTGACAACTTTGTTCCAAAAAAATAAAAAAAATTTGGCAACTTGTGTCAACATATAAAATATTCCATGGACTCGACATGCCTCTCATGCCTTGGGGTGTCTACTTTCCAAAATGGAAGCTTATGTCACACATCATCCACTCTTCTAACCACTTGAAGACAAAGCCAATTCTGACACTTTTTGTTTACATGAAAACATTTTTTTTTTTGCAAGAAAATTAACCCCCATACATTATATATTTTTTTTAAAGCAAAGGCCATACAGATTAAAATGGCGGGTGTTGCATTTTTTTTTTCCACACAGTATTTGCGCAGCGATTTTTCAAACGCATTTTTTGGGGAAAAAATACACTTTTTTTTTATTTTAATGCACTAAAACACACTATATTGCCCAAATGTTTGATGAAATAAAAAATATGATCTTAGGCCGAGTACATGGATACCAAACACGACATGCTTTAAAATTTCGCACAAACGCGCAGTGGCGACAAACTACATACATTTTTAAAAGCCTTTACAGGTTACCACATTAGATTTACAGAGGAGGTCTACTGCTAAAATTACTGCCCTCGATCTGACCTTCGCGGTGATACCTCACATGCATGATGCAATTGCTGTTTACATATGACACCAGACCGACACTTGCGTTCGCCTTTGCGCAAGAGCAGGGCGCGACAGGGGTGCTTTTTTTTTTTTATTTATTATTAATTTTGCTTTTTTATTTTTAAACTGTTCTTTCCATATTTTTTTTTTTATTATTTTTATTGTTATCTCAGGGAATGTAAATATGCCCTATGATAGCAATAGGTAGTGACAGGTACTCTTTTTTTGAAAAAACTGGGGTCTGCCCTCAAAGCATCTGACCACACCAAGATCGGTGTGATGAAATGCTTTCCCAATGGCGCTTTTTATATCCGGGGGGGACATTCCCTCCCACTGCTTGTAAAAGCAGTCCAGAGGCTAATTAGCCGCTAGGATTGCTTTTATATGAAAGCCGGCCGCTGGCTGAAAAGAATGATACCAAGATGATACCTAAACCCGCAGGCATCATCTGGTATAACCATTCAAAGTCCAGCAACATACCAGTACGTTGCTGGTCCTTGTTGGACATGTATTGTAATCTTTTTTTTCATGCAGCCTGTAGGCTGAACGAAAAATAGATTGATCGGCGGGTATGCCCACCATTAGAATACCTCCCTTCATTCACCCATTTCTAATGATGGGCATACATGCATCATTTATATATGCCGAAGCATGGGGGCATCCTCCCACAAAAGTTATGCCGCGTACACACGGTCTGACTTTTCCACGGGCAAGCCTCCGTCGGAATTTTGACCGTATGTACGCGGCATTAGGAGCAAAATCGCTCCTCCGCCCCTGCTGCCCCCATGCTTCGGCATATATGTTTTTTTTTTAACCTCCTACAGCACTGGAGTCGCAGGGATCATGCCTGTCTCTGCGAACGCTGCAGTTATGTGTGTTGTGTTTTGTAAGTGACAGTGATCATTCGATACTGCACTTGGGTGGCCTGGGCTGGACGGAGGGGCAAAACGCAGGTGCAAGCAGGTATCTGGGCTGATCCCGCTAACACTGCGTTTTTAGGAACCCTAAACTGCTGGGGACGCTAGTATAGATCTGATCAGATCAGATATTGATCTGTTCAGATACTATACCACTAAGGGAGGTGTATGCTTCACGCGTGGGTGTTAGCGCTACTGGCACTAACCTGACGCTGCCTGGGGCGACGCAGACCCTCTCTGACGCTAAAACCTAATTGATATCACCCGCCGGGCGATCAGGGGGTTAAACCTTTATTGGGTTATATATGGCGGGTGCCCTGATGCTATAAAAAGCAAACTAACTAACCAGCGTCACCCGTAACACTTATACGGTGATCACTGGTGAAAGGGTTAACTAGGGGCAATCAGGGGGTTAAAACCTTTATTAGGTAATATATGGGGGTACCTGACGTTATATAAAAACCTGACGGGGAACCTAAATAACGAAATAACTAACTGGCTAACCAGTGTCACCAGTGATACTTATACAGTGATCACTGGTGAAAGGGTTAACTCTAGGGGCAATCAGGGGGTTAAAACCTTTATTGGATAATATATGGGGGTACCTGATGCTATAAAAACCTGGCGGCGAACCTAAAAAAATAACTGACTACCTAGTGGCACCAGCATAACTAATACAGCGATCAGAAAAATGATCGCTTAGTGACACTGGCAAAAGGGGGTGAAAGGGTTACCTGGGGGCGATCAAGGGGTTAAACCTTTATTAGGGGGGGTTAGGGGGCTACCCTGGACCTGAAGGAACCTAACACTAACTGCCCTGACACTTTTACAGTCACAAATGTCACTGTTTGCAGTGATCAGTAAATAAATGATCACTGAAATCGGCGACACTGTGATTGGGGGCTGGGGTGTGATCTGGGGGGGGGGCGATCGTGTGCCTATGTGTCCTGGGGTCAGTGTACTGTTCGTGCGCTAACCTGATGTCTTCTCTCCACGGCGCTCCGGGCTATGTGAGCGCCGCAGGGAGAGATGACATCACTTCCTCCTGCCTGTGTATACATTACACAGGCAGGGTAAGCATTTCATTCGCCGGGAGCAATCGCGAGGGGGTGGCCAGAAACCAATGGCGGCACCCTCATCACGGATTGCTCCCAAACCGAAAACGACCGCCTCATGTTCCGGAGGGGGGTCTGATTGGACCCCCTACCCATACGAAGGCAGTCACGTACAGGTACGTGATTGTGCCTGTCCGTGCCATTTTGCCGACGTATATGTACATGGGGCGGTCGTTAAGTTACCACTTGACCACTGGGCACTTAAACCCCCTTAATAACCAGACCAATTTTCAGCTTTCGGTGCTCTCACATTTTGAATGACAATTACTCAGTCATACAACATTGTACCCATATGAAATTTTTGTCCTTTTTTTCACACAAATAGAGCTTTCTTTTGGTGGTATTTAATCACTGTTGGGTTTTTTATTTTTTGCGCTATAAGAGAAAAAAGACTGAAAATTTTGTAAAAAAATGATTTTTTTTTAGTTTCTGTTATAAAATTTTGCAAATTACTATTTTTTCTTCATAAATTTTGGCCAAAATTTATACTGCTACATATCTTTGGTAAAAATAAGTACAAATTGGTGTATATTATTTGGTCTTTGTGAAAGTTATAGAGTCCACAAGCTATGGTGCCAATATCTGAAAATTGATCACACCTGAAGTACTGACGGCCTATCTCAATTCTTGAGACCCTAACATGCCAGAAAAGTACAAATACCCCCCAAATGACCCCTTTTTGGAAAGAAGACATTCCAAGGTATTCAGAAAGAGGCATTGTGAGTTTTTTGAAGTTGTCATTTTTTCCCACAATTGTTTGCAAAATCAAGATTTTTTTTTTCTCTTTTTTTTTTTTCACAAAATTGTCATATTAGCAGGTTATTTCTCACACACAGCATATGCATTCCACAAATTACACCCCAAAACACATTCTGCTATTACTCCCGAGTATGGCGATACCACATGTGTGAGACTTTTACACAGCGTGGCCACATACAGAGGCCCAACATGCAGGGAGCACCTTCAGGCGTTCTGGAGCACCAAGGCCAATTCTGACATTTCTCTCCTACATGTAAAAATCATCATTTATTTGCTAGAAAATTACATAGAACCCCAAAACATTATATATGTTTTTTTAGCAAAGACCTTAGAGAATATAATGGTGGTTGTTGCAACTTTTTATCTCGCACGATATTTGCGCAGCAATTTTTTTAACGCGTTTTTTACGGAAAAAAATGTTTTGTGCTTAAAAAAAAAAAAAACAGTAAAGTTAGCCCAATGTTTTTGCATAATGTGAAAGATGAAGTTACGCCGAGTAAATAGATACCTAACATGTCGCCCTTAAAAATTGCACACACTCGTGGAATGGCGCCAAACTTCGCTACTTAAAAAATCCCCATAGGCGACGCTTTAAATATTTTTACTGGTTACATGTTTTGAGTTACAGAGGAGGTCTAGGGCCAAAATGATTGCTCTCGCTCTAACGTTCGCAGAGATACCTAACATGTGTGGTTTGAAAACCGTTTTCATATGTGGGCGGGACTTATGTATGCGTTCGCTTCTGTATGCGAGCTCACGGGGACAGGGGCGCTTTAAAAAAAATAAAATAATTTATTCTTCATTTTACTTTATTTATTTTAGTTTGACATGTTTTTCCGCCCTAAACATTTTTTTGATCACTTTTATACCTATTACAAGGAACGTAAACATCCCTTGTAATAGGAATATGGCATGACAGGTCCTCTTTACAGTGAGATATGGGGGGGGGGTGTCAATAAGACCCCACATCTCACCTCTAGGCTGGGAAGCCTGAAAAAAATACAAAAAAAAAAAACAACAATCCTGGCTTTGATCGTAGCGGTGAGTCGGTAGAAGCACCGGAGGGCGGCGGGGGGGGGGGGACATCCCCTCTCGCCTCCCGTAAGAATGATCAAGCGGCGGAACAGCCGCTATGATTGTTCTTATGATGTAGGGAATCGCCGGCTGAAAAAGCTAATATCTGAATGATGCCTGTAGCTGCTCCCATCATTCAGATATCCCCGCACAAAGTCAAGGACGTCATATGACGGCCGGAGGGCGGGAAGTGGTTATTGCAGAGTATTGCCGGGCATTGCGGAGTATTGCCGGGCATTGCGGAGTATTGCCGGGCATTGCGGAGTATTGCCGGGCATTGCGGAGTATTGCAGGGCATTGCGGAGTATTGCGGACTATGGCAGGATATTGCGGTGTATGGCAGGGTATTGCGGTGTATGGCAGGGTATTGCACGGGTATTGCACAGGGTATTGTGGAGGGTATTGCACAGGGTATTGTGGCGGGTATTGCAGAGTATTGTGGCGGGTATTGCAGAGTATTGTGGCGGGTATTGCAGAGTATTGTGGCGGGTATTGCAGAGTATTGTGCAGGGTATTGCAGAGTATTGTGCAGGGTATTGCAGAGTATTGTGCAAGGTATTGCAGAGTATTGTGCAGGGTATTGCAGAGTATTTTGCAGAGTATTGCGCAGGGTATTGCAGAGTATTTTGCAGGGTATTGCAGAGTATTTTGCAGGGTATTGCAGAGTATTTTGCAGGGTATTGCAGAGTATTGTGCAGGGTATTGCAGAGTATTGCGCAGGGTATTGCAGAGTATTGCGCAGGGTATTGCAGAGTATTGCACCAGGGTATTGCAGAGTATTGCACCAGGGTATTGCAGAGTATTGCACCAGGGTATTGCAGAGTATTTCGCAGGGTATTGCAGAGTATTGCACCAGGGTATTGCAGAGTATTGCACCAGGGTATTGCAGAGTATTGCACCAGGGTATTTTGCAGAGTATTGGCAGGGTGTATTGCAGAGTATTGGCAGGGTATAGGACAGGGATGGCTGAGCAGGGATGGATGGATCTGTGACTGCAATTGTCACAGATCCAGCCCACAGTGCTGCTGCTGCCATCCGCTCCCTCCCCCTCCCCTCTCACACTGTACCGATCGGTACAGAGAGGGGAGGGAGGAACCGGCGTCATCAAATGACGCCGGTCTGTTTACAAGTGATTGCTCCGTCATTTGACGGAGCGATCACGTGGTAAACGGCCGCTATCAGCGGCGATTTACCGCGATTCGTGATCCGCCGGGTCCAGAGGACCCGGCGGTCACAGAGTTTCCCGTGTGCGCGCCCCAGGGGGCGCGCGGGAACGCGATTCTGGGAGGACGTTATATAACGTCCTCCCAGAGTTAAGCAACCACCTTGTCGACGTTATTTGTCGGCAGGTGGTTGTTAAGTGGTTAAAGGAAAAGTCAAAAACCACATTTCTCCATTTCCATGAAAATCAGGTTGATATAACACTGCAGTTTTGTCACCAGTGTCCATCTGGAGAGATTTCCCTCCAATTTCAGTCCCATAGACAATTAGCCACCACCACAGAAATTGAGGGGAAAACCCAGGTAGCCACCAGGATTAATAGAATAGAGCCTCACAATTTCTGTTCCGAGTGGAAATAGGTCAACTGAGGGTGAATATCCCCAGCTGGAGCACAGAGAAATCAAAATCTGGCATAGAAGTTACCAAAGAGTCAGTAATGCCAATGCATTGTTAAAATAACAATTTTTTAAGGGAGCTTGCAGCAATTTTAAGTCGAAAATGTCGAAACCTATGTGAAGGTTTCGCTCACCACCTGTTTCAGTGAAAACTGCTGCCAGTGATACATAGAAAACCGTTTAGGCTTGGAGTGGTCGTAACTGTAACCAACATTTTCAGAAGTCACACTGTTTTCACTGGAACAGGTGTGCCAGTGTGAAGGTTTCCTCTCACCACCTGTTCCAGTGAAAACTGCTGCAAGACTCGGAAACATAGAAATCCATTTAGGCCTGGAGTGACCGTAACTGTAACTAACATTTTTAGAAGTCGAATTGTAATGGTATGTGTGTACAAATATTTCTAATGCTATTGCCAGGGCTTTTTTTCAGGGGAAATTTGGTGGAACTCAGTTCCACCACCTCTGGCTCAGACCCTTTAGTGCCTGCTCACCACAATCACACAATCAATCAAGTCTAGTTTCTGTGTTTACAAGTGACAACTCTGCACTCTGTATGTAATGCAATCCTGGTATTTAATGCCCCTTTAAGACCCTCCTACTGTTTATGTGAAATTTGACTAAACACACCCACTATTTGATGTGATTTGGAGGGTGTGTGTAGGGGGAGGGGTTTTGTGGGGCTGTGGTTAAGTTACAGCACCTATTGTTTGAGTAAAAAAGCCCTGGCTATTGCAGTACAAACATATTCCTGTTGTAAAAATCGCTGAGGAAGAACCTCATTTTGGGAAGTTTTGATAGTCCACCACCTCATTATAGTCCTTCTCCTTAGACGTGTGTAGCAACCTCCTCACCCCGTCCTCTTTAGCTAGGGGTATGTCACGCGACAGAGTGAGGTGTGCTACGGCCCATGTCCTCCCCATAACTGTGGGTGAGGTGAAGGCCAATACCTGATGTTTCCTCGGGCCGGTGTGTCCTGGGCATGTACCGAGTCTGTTGTGCAGAAACCACCAAACCACCCTTTGCTCCCATTAACAGAGTCCATACACCGATCACAGTCCAACTGTTGGTTTATTTCGTATCTCCACATACAGGCAATGCGATGGCATGATACGGTGGGATGAGCAGGTCGAGGCACTATACTGATCTGGGTCCCTACACCCCCTGTGCTATGACCAAGGGTTGTAGGAGTCTTGACATGAATACCTCCGTTGCGTTGCGGCCCCTATCAGGGGAAGATGTCCTCCAAGGGAGTTACCGAAGGCCCATCCGTCACCGGGTTGACACTACATCGGGTCTTCGAACGAGTGACCTCCCCAGCCTCCTCACCTCAGATGCAGGCCCCCTCGCAAGGGGCGCCCTGGAGCAACTTCACCCTCGCGGGACCCAGTCGGAGTCACCGGGTCCCAGGCCTCCTCAATAGTACCTCACCCCAGGCTGAAGGTGCCTGGGATGGAACCCCAACTTCATCCCGGCCAGGCCTAGGGCGCCTAGGCCGGGAACCTTGAATCGCCCGCACCCAGGCTGAAGGTGCCTGTGTGCGTGAAGGGATGATCCCCGAAGACAGACCGAACCTCGTGGCGAGGGCGTCTCCCCCTTTTATCCCCTCACATCGACACCACGGGCGGGTTCCCCGCCCCAGCCGTACCATCTCCGCAAAGGGACAAAAAGAGGGTAGTACTGTGGTAGTGGTTCTACCCTGAGCCAGTAGGTACACTGACACCCACTGGTCAAGGAGAATATCGCACCACCCAATCCTCCACGAATAACAAAAAGGGGTCTTGAACCCTAACATAATCACACACCTGGGTCACACTACCCCCAGGTGTATCCCACTAAATTGAGGACCCCGCGACACACTCCCCCTGGTGATTTGACGCTGGTCCCCAGCGTCAGGTGCACACCCATGTCTCCCAAGGAGTGGTGACATGAAGTGGGCCCCAGAAGCTATCCCTCAAATTTTTGGATACTAAGTGTGCCAAGACCTGCTCAAAAGGGAAAGGGAAAATATAAAACGATAAACTTTTGCATAAGACATCTATTCTGTACACATGTACAATCCCTCCCATCGCTGTCTAAGAACCACCCCACTCTCAGTAGTCTTGACCGATGAATCTCCTGCAGAAGGGAAACAACAAAAAGAAAACACATCCTAACACTCTGTTAACTTGGCATGAGTGGGTCCATCAGCCGAGAGACCCGCTCACTCCAATAAGTAAGTAATGCATGTGTAGCATTTCGAACAACCGTTGCACAACACTGCCGCCTGGTGACAGAGCTGCGGTAATGACACTTGGTGAGATCTTCATTCTTCCTGCTTTCCTACTCTGACTCTACCCCAAAAGTCTCTGCCTTTGGCACATGAAGAAAAGGGAGAAAAAAAAACAACAGCTCCCAAGTCTCCAGCGAGTAAAAGAAAAGCCCAAATCAAAACAAAAGTAGGGCACAGTTCTAGGCGTCTGGGAATGTCTCTTCCAGAAAGTTTCAACAGCAACAAGATAGGAGCTCACTTCTCCTATAAGTAGAACCTTGGATCCGGCAGAAACAGAGGCTTCAGGTGCCCGTCAAACACTTCCACCGAATACTCGACATCCTCTCCTTCTTTCCTGCAGATGAGCACCTTATCGGCATGAATATGGCGCCCAAGTCTCCAATCAGCTCTGCAGTCCTTGAACTTTTTAGACACAGGCGGCGAACATGACAGGTATCGCCTGGCATGGGGTACTTTAAGCTTTTCCCATACAAACTCGTCATACCACCTTGGTTGCAGGACCTCGACTTCATACAATAAGTCCCGAGGCAAGTAGGGGTACTCCCACCCATATTCACGGGCGACTCTCTGGGAGAAAAGTCTCTGCAATCTGGCTAGAGGCGGCATCACATCTCGCTCACCTTCTCCTGGCTGTACGATGGCCTCCGGGTGCCGAGGTACCTTCACCATCTCGGGTTGCTTTGTCTTTGGTGCCCGCAACGAAGCACGCTGCGTCCCCTCCATCAGAGCGGGTGATGTAGTCGAATGAGGAAAATTAGTCGGAGGATTAGATTTCCTCGGGAACTCCAGGGCCTGCGCCCGGAGCATACTGTCTTCTATGGACATGGGGGAATCCTGTGGTTTACTCAGCACAGGTAGCGGGCGTCTGTCCCAGCCCTTCCGGTGAAACAGCTCGTCTATTTCCCTGTCATCCCCACAGTCTGACAACGACTCTAGATCGGAGGTGTCATACATCTCGGCGGGAAGGTAGTCTCTAGTAGACGGAAGGCTACCCTCCCTTTCGGGCTCCACAGACTGTGGACCCCCGACACCTCCAACCAACACCACAGTCCCAGACCCTAGCTCACCTGGACCTTCTGAAGAACTGGGATGTCCGGGACTCTCTTCTCTACCAGCCCCATCTAGGCCAGGCAAGCGGTGGGGTGAAGCTCGACCACGACCATAGGATGCCTGCACCAGGCCTATCTTCCTCTTCGGGGGTGGCAGCAGGGAGTCTGTGGTGACCAAAGCAGTGTCCTCTGATTTTTCTCTCAGTCTCTGGTTGGGCAGTCACTTCGCCCTGGTCAGCGCGTACGGGGACCTCCGCAGAGGCCTGCATCTCTCCCTCCGGAGTGGCGGTTCCTGTGATGCAGTTGAGGCGTAGGGCCCGAGGCCTTTCCGTGTATGGTTCAACCTCAAAAAGGAACTCCTTGCATGCCTCACATCGCCCGAATGGCTTTAGTTGGACCACCAGTCCCGAGCATCCGGGACAGATCACACCGAGGGCCTCCGTGTCTCTGCATGAATACAGAGCCAACTGTCCTCGGGGCCTAAGTCTTATCCCCGTGTCTGTCAGGGGAGCAGCAAATGCAGTCATCTTCATAGGGTAAGATACCGGCATCCACGGAGAGCTTGAATTCATTCCGACCACTTGCTGTTCCATCACGCGCTGACCACGTGCCGGAGTCTCCACGTGTATCTCCACACGTGGCCAGACTCCTCCCACGACTTGTACGTTTTCGCGGGCTTCCGCCAGCCTCCGCCCACGAATTGCACAGTCATGGGGTGCCTCGTGGCACAGTGCATTAACAGTCCCCACATGTAGTACTTCACACGGCTGGACCTCTCCCTTTTTATGCTCCTCCGCGTGGGCCTTTCCCGACTTAGGGTCATGTCCACAACTCCGAGCAGGGAAGCACTTTGGCAAATCACATGGCCGACCTGCTCGGAACTCCTCCGGGCAGCAAAGTTCAAACACAGACGTTCTCAGTTCCATCGCCAAGACACACACAATCCTGGACGAGCCCCCACGTGTAGCAACCTCCTCACCCCGTCCTCTTTAGCTAGGGGTATGTCACGCGACAGAGTGAGGTGCGCTACGGCCCATGTCCTCCCCATAACTGTGGGTGAGGTGAAGGCCAATACCTGATGTTTCCTCGGGCCGGTGTGTCCTGGGCATGTACCGAGTCTGTTGTGCAGAAACCACCAAACCACCCTTTGCTCCCATTAACAGAGTCCATACACCGATCACAGTCCAACTGTTGGTTTATTTCGTATCTCCACATACAGGCAATGCGATGGCATGATACGGTGGGATGAGCAGGTCGAGGCACTATACTGATCTGAGTCCCTACACCCCCTGTGCTATGACCAAGGGTTGTAGGAGTCTTGACATGAATACCTCCGTTGCGTTGCGGCCCCTATCAGGGGAAGATGTCCTCCAAGGGAGTTACCGAAGGCCCATCCGTCACCGAGTTGACACTACACCGGGTCTTCGAACGAGTGACCTCCCCAGCCTCCTCACCTCAGATGCGGGCCCCCTCGCAAGGGGCGCCCTGGAGCAACTTCACCCTCACGGGACCCAGTCGGTGTCACCGGGTCCCAGGCCTCCTCAATAGTACCTCACCCCAGGCTGAAGGTGCCTGGGATGGAACCCCAACTTCATCCCGGCCAGGCCTAGGGCGCCTAGGCCGGGAACCTTGAATCGCCCGCACCCAGGCTGAAGGTGCCTGGGTTCGTGAAGGGATGATCCCCGAAGACAGACCGAACCTCGTGGCGAGGGCGTCTCCCCCTTTTATCCCCTCACATCGACACCACGGCGGGTTCCCCGCCCCAGCCGTACCATCTCCGCAAAGGGACAAAAAGAGGGTAGTACTGTGGTAGTGGTTCTACCCTGAGCCAGTAGGTACACTGACACCCACTGGTCAAGGAGAATATCGCACCACCCAATCCTCCACGAATAACAAAAAGGGGTCTTGAACCCTAACATAATCACACACTTGGGTCACACTACCCCCAGGTGTATCCCACTAAATTGAGGACCCCGCTACACGTGTTTTTACCAAAACACCCAGTGGTTTACGTTTAGGCTTGGATGCATTTTCAGACTGGTGGTCATACATTGTGTAAATCAACATGTTTAAGCATTTCCAGAGTAATTCTCCCTGGACCACAATTTTGCTGACAGCATCCCTTCCAGCATTGAAGTTGAAAGTTTGTTCATAAAGACCAGTTTTTATTACCTTGACGCAGAAAAACATGCATTCTTCCTTAGCAGCCCCAGGGGAAAGAGAAAGCATAGTTTTTGCAAGTTTGACCAGATGTGGGAATCTAGGTACTTTCATATTGTTTTGAAGGATACAGCTTTGTCCTACCATGTGCTGGCTCCTGATCCTGCTTGCCTGTACTACTACGTTTATCTCTGGCTCTCTGACACTGGCTTGGCTGACTGCCCGATCCCGTTACTGAACTCTGGCTATGTTTTGACTATGCTTACTCTGTTTACCTTTTTATTATTATTAAAAAAGTCTGATTTAACTGTACTTCTGTCTCGGTCTGACTCATGGTTTCTGACAGTAGGCGAAGGCCATGAATTCAGAAGATGCAGTCAGTCCACTTGTTGGTAATATTTTTTCTAGATTGGATGACCAGGATCACCGCTTGGATCAGTTTGCCATGGCGTTAAACGCTCCTGAGTCGCACGGCTCACCTTGAATCTCCCACTGTGGCTGCTCCGGTACAACCTGTGTTGCAGGCCGTCCCTGCTGCTGCTCCAGTCTCTGTGCAGGCACCCGCCTCGAGGTTTACCTCTATAAGAGGTATGTCTGGTTCCGCTCTGCTTCCCCAGCGATTTGGGGCGATTCAGTTCAGTGTAGAGGGTTTCTCAACCAGGTTGAGATATACTTTGAGATGCTGCCCCAGGCGTTTCCCACGGACAGAAGCAAAGTAGGTTTCGTGATATCTTTGCTTTCTGAGAGAGCCTTGGCCTGGGCAAACCCTTTATGTTTTTTTTTTGATGTCCAGCTGTTTATATCACCTTGTTGTTCCATCAGCGATCCACTTTGACTGTCATACATGCATCCACATACCAGTCGCACAAGTGTTTTGGCTCTATTCATATTGGATCATCGAGCAACCTTTGGTCTAATATATGATTCTTTTATATATATATTTTTTATATATGTACTAACTCAGAATATATCATTGCTGTCTATGCCTTCGTCATTCCTTGCTCGGTTCGTTTCTGCCCGACGCACGCGAGCCCGTCTACCATCTCCACATTGGTTTTGGGGGCGGCGGCTCATTTCATGTGGCATGCCATGACACCACACCTTGGTGTGGCTTTCTGGATATTGCTGCTGTTTTTGCATCGGTGGGCTTTTCCTGCATGGCACTCCATCATTTCTCTAATGGGGGGGCGCCGTGCAGCTCTTGCCCTGGGGGTCCCCTCTTTTCGGCATTTGCTTTTTATCCACTGTATATTTTTTGATCTTATTATTTTTGTATCCCATGCCCGAATCCTCTTTTGGCATTGGACATCTGGATAATTGATAGGGCCTACTTTCGGAAAGTAAATGCACTTTTTACTAAGTTCATATGGGCCAGAAGGCGACCAAGGATTAGCAGAAGTCAAATGACCCTCCCCAAATGTTATGGGGGCTTAGCAGTCCCAGACGTATCTAAATACCACCAAGCAGCCCATTTGGGGAGGGTCATAGACTGGTGCAGACATATAGAATTCAAATTATGGATAAAATTGGAGCAAGAAATTAGTCAGGTACCACTGGGTAGGGCACCCTGGTGCTATACAAAGTTACCGGACTCGCTCAAAAAACACCCTCTAATAGGAGCAACACTGTCGATAGGTGCTAAAATATGTCTGAACCCTAAATATTCATCAAGATACTCTCCATTATACCCAGTACTGGGAAACCCAAGTTTCGAGCCGGGGATGGAGACAAGGGCATTTCGGAGACTTCGAGAGAAGGGCTATACCCAAGTATCACATTTTATGCAATCAGAAACATGGCCCACAATGGCAGATTTGACTAAATCGGGAGGTCAATTTGAAGTAGAACATTGGCAGGCAATACAACTCCGATACTATCTGGAGACATTGGGCCCAATGAGTAATTTTAAACGGGAACTAACTAGGTTCGAAACATACTGTGAGGAGAAGGAACCCATTAACCGAATAATATCAAAGATATATACGATGCTAATGACCCCACCAGAGAATTATGAGCTGCCAGCAATTAGAAAGTGGGAAAGGGACCTTAATAAGACTTTTACACCAACTCAATATCAGAAGATAATGTATCTTGCGCTAAATTCATCAATATGCACTAAAACGCAAGAATCAAATTATAAATTACTGATGAGGTGGTATTATACGCCATCAAAATTAGGTAGGTTCTATCCTGATGCCTCAGTTCAGTGCTGGCGATGCAATGGGGAGCGGGGAACTTTGTTCCATATATATTGGACATGCCCTCGGATCAGACAATACTGGCTAGAGGTACGAAGGATTGCTCAAAAAATTGAGCCCTACCCGGTGCCAGATGATCCGGGTTTTTTCTTATTGCACATAACGCAAATACCCACACAGACTTATAAAAACTCAGTACTATGTCACCTGGTCAATGAGGCTAAGTCGTGCATTGCGAGATGCTGGAAAAGAGCAAAATATTAAAACCTGGTTAACATGGAATAAATTTATGCAGACAGAAGAAGGGAAAAGATTAATGGGGAGGTGAGTCCGCCCGCCTTCCCAGAGAAGTATTTAGGAGGTTCACCTAACGGGGGAGGAGGATGGAGTGGGGAAGGGAGGGAGAAATGTATTTATTTATTTAATGAAAAAAAAAATTATTTTATTTTTTTAGGTTTACTTTGGGAGGGAGGTAGGGGGTGAATTGATAAAAATGTAAGGGAGAACAAAGTAAGGCAGTGAGAATCAAAGACATTTAATAGAGGAAAGTGACTTTATGTGTCTCTCCCTCTATGGAGAGACATGTGAAGGACATAAGGGAAGGGAACCCATTGATATTTAAGTTTAGAGGTGAGAGGATTTAATTAATGGAATGGGACGAGTAATATATTATGAATAGAAATGTAATGGAAAATGTATAAACAATGTATTGTATGTATCCCTTTTTGAAATATAAATAAAGAATATTTAAAAAAAAAAAAAAAAGGACATCTGGATACATTTCAATTCCCATTAGCCTTATCAGGATTAAATGCATCTTTTTTCCTGACACTTACCAGTCCTGATCAGCATTTGAGGCGGTAGTCTTCCTATCAATAATAAGATTGCTAAGCTGATGCCGGTCTATACTGTAAAATACTCAATATATACAGTATAGACCGTTGTCTGTTTATGCGCCGCGATTGGATGGCGCATCTCTGATGCCATCCATTGACATAAGTTAGTGCGCATGCGCGGGCGTCTTTTAAACCCACGCTTGGCGCCATTGATTACACAGACGCTGCTACTGCAGCATCCCACCGCCATCCGCTTCTCTGTACCACACCTGGTAACTCAGAAGTTCTCTGCACCTTTTGGATTCCTCCCAAAAAGGTCCTGGGCAATGCGGGTTCCCTTAGGATTATCCATTTGATGCCCAAAGATTTGTTTAATTCAATTCTAGATGCTTCTCTATTTAACACTCTATCTTATCCATAGTGTCACCACTCACTGCCCACCCATGTATTGCCTTCCTAGGATCGCCTTTTTAGTATTTCAATTCCAAACCTTATACCACACTCTTTAGAGATATGTCACCTTCACTGTTACACTTTTTAACTAATCTAGTTAACCCATACTGTTTGCTCATTGGGTGTTCTTTCCACGGTGTGAAGGTTCGTTGGCAAGGGGGTGTTGGGTCACTTGGAGGAGCTGGAGCCCGGCGGCGTGTGCTTGTTACGGGGATCCCCAGTGTCTCATCTCGTCTTGGTTCAGGGAAGGAGGATGCTACCGGTGCACACTTCCCCCCACGGTGGCTGGAAGAGGACACAGGGTAGAGGTAGGTTTTAGATGGGAAGTGAGTTGTGGGGGATGGTGTTCACTGGAGCATGCAGATTCACAGTGTGCATGTCTACAGGTGGTTTGTTGCATATAGTAGGGCATATTGTGACGTTGGGCAGCAGTGTCATGTGTGGTATGAGTCTCTGTGTCCGGAGGGGGTGGGGGTTGTTTTGGGGGTGTTCCTGCATGGTGGGGAGGTGGTGGCAGTGTGTGGGTCACTCACAGGGCTGGTCGGGGGCCGGGGGCCTGCTCCATCCCTCCCCCCCCCAGTACAGCAGGTATAGATGAGATAATACGTCCTTCCTTCCCAGTTTTAGGTACTGGCAGTATCAGACTTACCCGACACGCCCTTGTCAATTGGTTTTCACGTTCAATCTCCCCCTGCTCTCAGGATTCTGGTTGGAGTGTGTGTGTGATCAGTGTTCAGTTAGTGAGTGTGTGTTTTCAGTCAGATACGGTATGCTATTCTATTCAAGTTGCAGCCGGGTTACGTTTCTCATGCGTTGCGTTTCTCATGCGTTGCGTTTACATGCGTTGCGTTTACATGCGTTGCGTTTCTCATGCGTTGCGTTTCTCATGTGTTACGTTTCTCATGCGTTACGTTTCTCATGCGTTACGTTTCTTATGCGTTACGTTTCTTATGCGTTACTTTTCTCATGCGTTACGTTTCTCATGCGTTACATTTCTCATGCGTTACGTTTCTCACGCGGTTACGTTTCTCACGCGGTTACGTTTCATGTTAGTTATGTTCTCATGCGTTACGTCTCTCATGCGATTATGTTTCTCATGGGTTATGTTTCTCATGCTAGTTATGTTTCTCATGCTGGTTATGTTCTCATGCGTTTACGTTTCTCATGCTAGTTGGTTCTCATGTGTTACGTTTCTCATGCGTTACGTCTCTCATGCGTTACGTCTCTCATGCAATTATGTTTCTCATGCATTACGTTTCTCATGTTAATTATGTTCTCATGCCGTTACGTTTCTCATGCTAGTTATGTTCTCATGCATTACGTCTCTCATGTGTTACGTTTCTCATGCTAGTCATGTTCTCATGCCATTACGTTTCTCATGCCAATCATGGATTTCTTGCTATGTTTCTCATGCGTTTACGTTTCTCATGCGATTACGTTTCTCATGCGATTATGTTTCTCATGCTAGTTATGTTCTCATGCCTTTCATGTTTCTCACGGTTACGTTTCTTATGCCAGTCATGTTGTCTTGCGATTACGTTTCTCATGCGATTACGTTTCTCATGCGAATTATGGATTTCTTGCTATGTTTCTCATGCGATTATGTTTCTCATGCGAATCCTGGGTTTCTCATGCGGTTTCGTTTCTCATGCGTTTCGTTTCTCATGCGGTTTCGTTTCTCATGCTGTTATGTTTCTCATGCTGTTATGTTTCTCATGCTAGTTATGTTCTCATGTGTTACGTTTCTCATGCCTTTCATGTTTCTCACACGGTTATGTTTCTCATGCTAGTTATGTTATCATGCGGTTACGTTCTCATGCAATTACGTTCTCATGCGATTACGTTTTCTCATGCTAATCGTGTTCTCATGCGGTTTCGTTTCTCATGCGGTTTCGTTTCTCATGCGGTTTCGTTTCTCATGCGATTACGTTTCTCATGCGATTACGTTTTCTCATGCTAATTATGTTCTCATGTGTTTTCATTTCTCATGCGGTTACATTTTCTCATGCTAGTTGTGTTCTCATGCAATTTACGTTTCTCATGCAGGTTCAGTCATGATGTTTTCCTAGTTGGTAGCATTGGTATGTTCATGTTAGACTCATGGCGTTTCACCACTGGGTGATAAGATGTGTGAAACGCTAATGTGGTACCTAGGGCCAACCATATTTCTTTTGTGACCATACCAGTGAACGCAGGACCTTGATCACTCTCTATCACCTCAGGTACCCCATATCTGCAAACCACCTCCAAAAGCAATTTCTTAGCCGTGGTTTTCGCCGTCTATACTGCGACTGGATAAGCCTCGAGACACCCTGAGCCTTCCGGGGCTGCATGCTAGTCAAGTGTGGCAGGACTTGCAGTACTGATTAGTCAAAGTAGATATTCCTGGAGCTACATAATGTTTGTTTATAAGTGAGTTCATCAAAGTCTTTGAGAGATGGGTTGCTCCACTGGGGGGTCACCCATCACGTTTATGGGTGCTTACGGATTGAGATGAGCGTTTCTAATTGGCTTGTACGGTGGCAAGTCTCCTTATCCGTTTCTCATACATTTCATGCATCTTGACATTTATTTTCTCATATAAAGGCCTAACACGTCTTGAGGTTCATCAGGCCTGAGTGTTCGTTTTTAATTTGCCTGCTACGCCTCAGGTTGCTCGGCCTTTGCAAATTCGTGGGGTTGTCACTTTTTCAGTCTTGCTCATACTTTGTATTGTCAGTACGTTTGGTTCATTCTTCACATTGTAGGTTTTACAACGTCACACCGCGGCTGTGGTCCCAGATCACACTCTTAGAAGGCTACAGGAGGACAGTAAAAGAATAAGCCAAAGGTCGGGGGAACCAGCAGACAAGGATAAACATAGGACACTATTCTTTCCCATATCATTTGAGAATGTTGTATGTATTAGTAACAGGCAAGGACTGCAATGGAGCATACGGTCCCTCATCCTCCTTTATTGGATCTCTAATATCACCTAAATTCAAAAAAGTAGGAGTCACCTCTTCAGTTGCCTTTCCTAACAGCTTCTTCATACAGGGCAGAATACAGCAAACCACTATCGCAGCTAATGTAAGCAGCATCAAAATTGCTATGCCTATTTGAGTACAAATGCGTTGCCACCCACTCATCCACCCAAAATACTGATCCCAGGGATCGGTCAGTCCCGAATTTCTTTTTACCTCTTTTGAGAGATCCTCTAATTTCTTAATGGCCAAGGTTACCTTACCATTTGGGACTATATTGTCCGGAATATACATACAACATGTACTTGTCCCAGGCAACATTTTACACACACCCCCCTTTTTAGCTAAAATCATGTCTAAGGTCATACGATTTTGAAAAGTCATTTGTGATGTGGCCTCTAGTTGTTCAGCTAAACCCTGGAGTGCATCCCTTGTATAGTTAACGAACCTCTGTTGTTTATAGTAAATATAATTAATCCAATCTACATTCTTATTTACAGTGATTATGGGAATCAGGGACTCAAATCCTGCAGCTACTTGATCTCTTGCTTTGAATTCATCTGGGACCCCCTTGGGACCCCTATGGCATCTATATATACATGGGGTCAAAACTACCAGCTGGGGCACTTCTATGCTTCCTGCTGGATTTAGATGAGTGCTCCCCTTTTACTACCAGGTCATCTCCCGAAAACATGTGCAGGGGCATTATGACTTTAGCAAGTGCACATTCTCCTGTCCATCGGCCTGGTAACCTAGTCCTAATCTTCATGACCCCACAGATCCAATACACGTCTCCCAAAGACTGAGTTTGATTCTGTACCAGATCTGTGGATACACTACTGTTGGAGGCACAATAACCCATAGAGAAGTTCCCTAAGAACTTCCCTATTCCCTGGTAGTTCCCATAACATGTATAATTACCGGGATATATAGTAATACCCTCCCCGGGCTTGGATGTCTTAGTTATTATGGGATATTCTCTTTTCCATGTTTCGCACTGGGAGGAATCAGTGGAAGTATTGGTAAACAGGCTCAGAAAGCTCTCCTCTTGAGTGGGAGGTATGTTTAATGGCACTGTTCCCAAATGGGGTCTAGCTCCACTACACACAACAGTTGGACCTGTTATGTTTCCCTACACTATACCTCATCCATTCGAGCCACAGGTTGACATCCGAGAAACCAGTCTCTGCTGCCATTGTGTCTTCAAATGTGGGATCAGCTATGGCCACCATATCTTCTAAGATTGCGCATATGCACATGTGGTTTAAGAGGATCACTTGTTGGTTAAAGGGCCTCCCATTCAGATGAATTATACATGTCTTTAACTTGGAACTGTCCACTTGGTCCCCTATTCTCCCCATCATACCGTACTCCCATAACATATGTGCCTGCATCCGTAGGACTGGGAATTCTTATGGTCTGGGTGAGTTTCGTACTATATCCCTTTTCCCCATCATGACTTGACCATATGCCTGTTTTTAATAAGGTCAGTCTGCTGAGTAATGACTCTCCATATTTGTCTTTCCTGTTCAGGGCACTCTGTGGCTTATATCCCCTGTATTCCAACCCACAGATTCCCAGTGGTCACAGTCTGCTGTGTTACATATATATATATATATATATATATATATATATATATATATATTTCCGGTGGTGATCTGCGTCCGGAACAAGCTACACTGCCAGTTAAATGGAGGGGGGGGGAAATTATAATACAGAGATCAAATATGAAGGTAGCTACATGAGTGTCTGATGAATTATACCAAAATTGTGTTACACCATCTATTTGTTTGATAGCCACCTCCTGTGCGTGCACAGTTGCTATAAGAAAAAAGATATATAGTTTCATTCTGATGCGGGTGGTGCACGGTCCTCAGGAACTGGAGCCTTGTTGCTTATCTTGGCTCCAGGGAATGCTTTCAGAGGAACTTCTTAACCATCACCAATCACCAGGAAGTATACTTTAAGTACCGGTATCTAGATCAGGATCTGTAATGGAAGAATATACTCGTACATAGATGTAAGTTAATTATTTTACAAGAGCGGTCACATAATCTATCAAAGAATCATACTGTAATTGCAACTGTTGTGGGTAATAACAACCTAACAGGGTGATAAGATGTGTGAAACGCTAATGTGGTACCTAGGGCCAACCATATTTCTTTTGTGACCATACCAGTGAACGCAGGACCTTGATCACTCTCTGTCACCTCAGGTACCCCATATCTGCAAACCACCTCGAAAAGCAATTTCTTAGCCGTGGTTTTCGCCGTCTATACTGCGACTGGATAAGCCTCGAGACACCCTGAGCCTTCCGGGGCTGCATGCTAGTCAAGTGTGGCAGGACTTGCAGTACTGATTAGTCAAAGTAGATATTCCTGGAGCTACATAATGTTTGTTTATAAGTGAGTTCATCAAAGTCTTTGAGAGATGGGTTGCTCCATGGGGCCATTGCACCACAGCTGGGTACAAAGCTCTGGGGAGACATGGGCGGGTCCCTACAGTCCAAAGATCATCCACCCGTACTGCTACAAGGTGCGTTAAGGCATTGGGATCTGGGCATCCAGAACAGAGGGTAGACGGGTGGTTTCTGCCTTCATGAGTTCAAAGCAATCATGTCCATCTTCATCTCGGGTAGGAGCAGGTAGGTCTGCGTTCTCCTCTCCCTGTTCGTCCAGACAAGCGGAAGGAGAGTAGCAGGGTTGAGTTGTTGGCATCGAAGAAGAGTCACATTATCAGGCATGAGTAAATTGCATTGCAACCTGAGGGGGCGGGCAAAGGATAAATGCTGGGGTAGTATCTGATTCAGAATGGCAGAGAGATAGTGAGAAGTTAGCAGCAGAAGGGTATGGGCCAGGACAATGTCAGAAGTTTAGTCCAGCAGGGCTCGGGCAGCAAAAACAGCTCAGAGACATGACGGGCCACCAGGTCCAGGCGGGTTGTATAGTAACCAATAGGGCGGTTACGGAGTCCATGACTTTGTGTCAACACCCCTGAGGCGGAGCCCTGTATCTCAGATATGAACAGGCAAAAGGGCTTTCCATAATCAGGGAGACTGAGTGCAGGAGCAGCGCTGATTGCCTTCTTTCAAAAGGTAAAAAGTTAGTGAGCGCTTCTTCGGACAGCGCAAAGGGGACACATGGCAGGGAGTCATACAGGGGTTGCATGAGAAGGGAAGCCGCAGGTATCCAGGCTCTTCAGTAAGAGATCAGTCCCAAAAATGCATGTAGGGCCTTAGCATTACCGGGGGCCGAAATAGGCTGTATGACTTCAGCGCACGCTAAACCTATGACAGCGGAAAACATTTGCAGACAGGGGCACCCCAGACAGAAGAGTGTGTGGAAGGATAAGCTTGGTCACTGCTATAAGGTCCTTACTACTCTGGTCGGGCCACTATCAGCCCAATCCATATCGGTTTTTTAAAACCCACTACGATATTGGTTTACGGTCATTGTTGTTATCATTGTTGTACATGGTTCTGTGAGTTCAGCTGTGGGCGATAGCCATTTTGCTGACTCATCACGCCGGTTTACCCGTGACTGTTTTCAGTTTGTAACCTTACATATTGTTTTATGTATACTCTGTTAAAATACCAATAAATATATGTGACAGTGGGGTCACTTTGGACACAGGGTGAATAAAAGAAACCCCCGATATGGTCTGTGATAGCCATATTCAAGGCTGTATATACATTGTATATAGATTGGATGTATACTGTGTGTGGGGGTTATGTAATCATTGCTGTGAGGAATTAAGGTGTTTTGCATTCTATTGTTCATTAAGTCTGTCTTTGTGTGTATTGTAAAGTGCCAGACAGACTGGCTGCCAACCCTTTGTGAGAAGATGTGTATTGTGTGGGATCTTTTGAAGCCTAGCAGACGTCAGGATGAGGTGTTGAGTCTTGGGATGTGTGGGTGGAGCTGGGCCCTTTTTCATGTTAAATCAGGTGTATTGAATTGTGTATAAAGTTACAATGTTTCTCAATAATAAAGTCTTTCCTATTACAGAAGAAGACAGAGTGCGTCTCGTCTTTCTAAGGGGATCGGGTCCTATGGGAAAGGGTCGTTTGGCTGTGGATATTGGTAGCGAGTGGATGTGTGTCTAGGAGAGGGAACATCGTAAACTGCGTTTTACTCCTTGATATTGGGGTGCCGTTACATTGGTTGGCAGCAGCGGGATTTTCCCTCCAGCTATGCAGCCTGCAGGAAAGTCACGCTGAAAGACTTACTTGAGAGCCGAGATGGACCAGAGAGATGGTGATGCAGGACGCCGGTTAGTTGAAGATTTGTTTCAGCAACGAGTGCGACAGCGGTTGGCATTATATGGTGCTAACCCATCAGAGACCGCCATTCAGGAAGCCATTAGAGGCATCCAGCTGCAGGATGCGCGACAAAAGAGAGAACTAGAGCGGCAACATGAGTGGAGAATGGCGGAAATACGACAATCGGAGATCGCCTACAGACAGCTGCTAGAATCTGCTCAGCAGCAGGGTGGGGCTCCCTTTGCCTGGGACTATCAGGAAATACCAGTTGACAACTATGAAATCCTGGCTGAAGAATCAGCAGTGGAAAATCTGAAGATGGCCATCCCTAAAGCCGAAGTGAATGATATGGAGTTCCAGGGAGCTAGGGCAGTTGGCTCATCTCCCCAGCCACAGATTACAGAAGGTATGGACTTAAGGGACTGTTCAGAGGATGTTAGAGATTATGCATCGCCTGCCCAAGTACTGGCAGCAGGACAGAGTACTACAGACCCCTGCTCTACACCCATGGCAGTTTTGGAGGCCCGAGTTGAGAAGGTGATGGTTCCTCTTTCTGAGTGGATTTCAGAGATGCAGGGAGGAGAAGCAGCCATTTTCCCTCCCCAACAGGTAGCCAGAGCAGATGGTGTGGAGTCCCCAGCAGAAGTGCTGGCAACAGGGCAGAGTGATAGCAACCTCTGCCTAGCACCGGAAACAACTGTGGAGTTTCAGGGAGCCGGGGCAGTTGGCCCCTCTCTCCAGCAACAAGCTGGGGTGGTAAAGCTTTTACCCCCAGCTAAATCACTGGCAGCAGGGCAGAATGCTACTGGCCGCTGCACACAACTGCCACTTGAGCGGATATCGGTGGATGGGACTGTGGTCTCCACTCACAGCAACCCAGCAGAAGAGCTGGCAACAGAGCCGAGTGCCACGGGCCTCTGCTCTCAACTAACAGAAGAGGGAGTTCCTGTGGTAGTAGATGGGAGTTCAGTCCTCACTGACACAACCCCCGAAAATGGTGTGACACTGAGACAGGAGGATGTCAGCCTTGCTTTGCAAGCACTGGGGGACTTCCACCTACCACAAGTGGATGGGACTTCAGTCTCCACTTGTATACCCCAGGGATGCCGGGCAGTCGACCCAGATCCCCAATAGCATGACGGACTGAGCCCAGTCACCCTGTCTTCTCCCCAGCAGCGGGTATGTTCTCTGAGAGAGGCAGAGGTTGGCTGGGTAAGTAATGCTCTGCTTGGAGCAATTCATTTGTGGTACTGGGTGGATACCAGCATTGGAAGAATGGACCCATGGACTAACTTCGGAGTAGACCCGTGTGGGGTCCCCTCCTCTGTTAGTCCCCTGCCGAAAGGGGAGATGTGTGATGCCCCATACACACGATCGTTTTTCTTGCCATTTTTTTTCTTGCCGTTTTTCACGTCGTTTTTTTTCATGTTTCCTCTCAAGCCTGTCTTGCGTACACACGATCATTTAAAAAAACGATCAAGCAAAGCGCAGTGACGTACAACACGTACGACGGCACTATAAAGGGGAAGTTCCGTTCGAATGGCGCCACCCTTCATGTTAGTAAAGTTTGTTGAGCGACGATTCGCTCTTTTCAGTCTCGTGCTTTTCAGTCCGTGACTGCGTGACGAATGTGCTATCTCCATTACGAACGCTAGTTTTACCAGAACGAGCGCTCCTGTCTCATACTTGATTCTGAGCATGCGCGTTTTTTTTCACGTCGTTAAAGCATACACACTATTGTTTTTCACGTCGTTAAAAAAAACGACATGAAAAACGACGTGAAAAAAGAGAGCATGTTCGAAATTTTTAATGGCCGTTTTTCACGTCGTTAAAAATGCTCTGGAGCCTACACACGATCATTTTTAATGGCCATTTTTTTTAATGGCATTTTTAACGGCATGAAAAACGATTGTGTGTATGGGACATGACAGTGGGGTCACTTTGGACACAGGGTGAATAAAAGAAACCCCCGATATGGTCTGTGATAGCCATATTCAAGGCTGTATATACATTGTATATAGATTGGATGTATACTGTGTGTGGGGGTTATGTAATCATTGCTGTGAGGAATTAAGGTGTTTTGCATTCTATTGTTCATTAAGTCTGTCTTTGTGTGTATTGTAAAGTGCCAGACAGACTGGCTGCCAACCCTTTGTGAGAAGATGTGTATTGTGTGGGATCTTTTGAAGCCTAGCAGACGTCAGGATGAGGTGTTGAGTCTTGGGATGTGTGGGTGGAGCTGGGCCCTTGTTCATGATAAATCAGGTGTATTGAATTGTGTATAAAGTTACAATGTTTCTCAATAATAAAGTGTTTCCTATTACAGAAGAAGACAGAGTGCGTCTCGTTTTCTTCCAGAGGGATTGGTTCCTATGGGAAAGGGTCGTTTGGCTGTGGATATTGGTAGCGGAGTGGATGTGTGTCTAGGAGAGGGAACATCGTAAACGGCGTTTTACTCCTTGATATTGGGGTGCCGTTACAATATATTTTCAACCCTAAAACCCGCTACGAAAGCACTTGATATGTATGCGATAATGCGATTTGTAATGTAACCTGGTATTGAAAGCATCACAGGGCAATGACCAGTGGGCAGTAAAAGCTGCAATCTGCATTCAATACTGGGCACAGGGGCAAAGGGGTGACTGGGATGAGGAAGGCCTGCTTGCAAGGGGAGGGACTACTGTAAGAGGTCCTCCAACTTACAACTACATGAGGGGCAGAACCCGGGGACCTCCCATATGCCTCACACGCCCAGTAATGGCTACCAGGTCAGGGTGGAGGCTAGCTTTGTTCTCATTCAGATAATATGGACATACATTTCTATGCAATCCCTATGCAAAGTTCAACACTTAAATGATACTAGAACATTTAAAACCTAGTAACCCTTGTGAAACGTCTTTCCGTTACTGCACTGAAGGTAAGTACTCTCTTTAATATGACACTGTCATCTTTCTCAAAACAAACCGATCTCCTGAATAC
Source organism: Rana muscosa (assembly GCA_029206835.1). Taxonomy (NCBI): domain Eukaryota; kingdom Metazoa; phylum Chordata; class Amphibia; order Anura; family Ranidae; genus Rana; species Rana muscosa. The sequence continues at coordinate 274,222,403 of CM055120.1, read as the reverse complement.
ACTTCTTACATGTGTCCAGACCAAAAGTCATATTAGGCACACGTCAAGGCAAATTTTTAATTTAGAAGAAATCTTTTTTACACAGGCATCACCCCAAAACCAGTATACAACTGTTGGCATGTAGCTTCTTAAAGACAAACAAAAAATTGTGTATGTCTCTAAATATTTGGAAAGTGATTACTTCATACTGCAGTTAGAAATAACATGATTCCAAAATCGCTCTGCCATATGTTTAAATGAAAAAAATTTAAAAATAAAATAAAATAAATAAAAAATAAAAAAGGGGAGTGTTTTTGTGCTGAAAGCCAGCAGTTAAACTACGTAAAGTGCAAAAAGCCAAATGCTACTATTAAATAAAGTGTTAGAATATTTGGGTCTATATTAATAGTCCTTAATCCAATGATGAATAAAGTGCACAAATATAAATATAGCGGTGCAATACTTATATATAAATAAGTGAATTGTGGTATGAAGACATGAATAATAAAGTGCACCAGTGCTATCTATATATATATGAACAACAACAATGCTACATATACATATAAATAAATTAATAAATAAAAATAAAAATAAAATGGAATGAAAAATAAAAAATAAAAAATAAAAAATGAAAAATAGTCCGTATTCAAAAGTCCTTAAACGTGAGTGTTCAAACAAAATGAACTGATGTGAAATATAAATCCTCTGCTGCATAGAAGGATAGGAATATCTCTAATATGTCCATGCAGTGGTCTCACAAAACTCTCACCTCCATTAGAACATAACATGTATGTTTAGGCAGTAAATCTCCTTAATGGTGATTCTTCTGATCTATGTTGTTACTACTCCCAACCTAGTCTCCTCTGTTGGTGATGTTATTGCAGTTCCTAAGGAGAGAAGGAAGGGGAAGGGGAGTGCAGCTCCAGGGGGATAGGATAGGAATAAGGAAGAGAGAAGGGCCTCCAATAGTGTAGTATATTGGTCCAAAACTGGTTTATTAAGTAATAATATGTAATGCTCGTACATTAAAACAAAAATCGTGTGGCTAAAAAATAACAACAGCGGCGATGTACGCCGTCTTACTCGTCCTCCGGGTACTTCCGGTCTGCGGTACCTCGTGATGTCCCGAGGTACCGCAGACCGGAAGTACCCGGAGGACGAGTAAGACGGCGTACATCGCCGCTGTAGTTGAGTTCTGTCTGGTTGAGAAGATTCAGTTATGAGTCCCACAGGACTCCTCCCAACATAACTCCTGTTGTGATTTCATTAATAATAATACATTTAACCACTTCACAACCACCTGCCGCCGAATAACGGCGACAAGGTGGTTGCTTAACTCTGGGAGGAAGTTATATAACGTCCTCCCTTAGAATCGTTCCTGCGCGCGCCCGTGGGCGCGCACACGCAAACGACTGTGCTCGCCGGGTCCACCGGACCCGTAGCAACACAGATCGGGGTAAATGGCCAATGACAGCGGCCTTTTACCACGTGATCGCACCGTCCAATGACGGCGCGATCACAATGTAAACAAACCGGGGTCAGGACAAGTTCATCTCTCTCCTCCTCACACCAATGCAGCGTGAGAGGAGAGGAGAGACATTAGTGCCACACAGTGAGTCAATCTTGCTTTTTCCTGTGCCCAACAGTGCCAAACAGTGCCCAAAAGTGCCATCTGTGCCACCAGGGCCACACCAGTGCCACACCAGTGCCACCTGTGCCCATCAGTGCTCATCTGCGCCACTGCAGTGCCACATCAGTGCCGCCTGTGCCAACCAGTGCCGCCTGTGCCCACCAGTGCCACCAGAGCCACACCAGTGCACACCAGAGCCACACCAGTGCACACCAGAGCCACACCTGTGCACACCAGAGCCACACCTGTGCCCATCAGTGCCACCTGTGCCCAGTGCCACCTGTGCCCATCAGCGCCACTGCAGTGCCACATCAGTGCTGCCTGTGCCGCCTGTGCCCACCAGTGACACCAGAGCCACACCAGTGCCACACCAGTGCACACCAGAGCCACACCAGAGCCACACCTGTGCCCATCAGTGCCACATGTGCCCAGTGCCACCTGTGCCCATCAGCGCCACTGCAGTGCCACATCTGTGCCGCCTGTGCCCACCAGTGACACCAGAGCCACACCAGTGCACACCAGAGCCACACCAGTGCACACCAGAGCCACACCTGTGCCCATCAGTGCCACCTGTGCCCATCAGCGCCACATCAGTGCCGCCTGTGCCCACCAGTGCCGCCTGTGTGCTAATCAGTGACACCAGAGCCACACCAGTGCCACTACAGTGCACACCAGTGCTACCTGTGCCACATCAGTGCCGCCTGTGCCCACCAGTGCCACCACAGTGCTCTGCAGTGCAGCCTCACCAGCCACCAGCATGGCAAAAAAACCTTTACTTGTGAGGAGGCCTACCAGCGTCTAATCATGACCGATGAGAGCAGCGAGGAGTCTCATTCGGATTCGGCCTATGAACCCATTACAGACAGTGGGTCTGATACAGAATCAGAAGAGGAATGTGTGCCCATGAAAACAAGGGGTTCTGGCGTGGGGAAGCGGCCTACTACCAGCAGCACAGTGCCGTCCACCTCAAGCGCAGTGCCGTCCACCTCAAGCGCAGTGCCATCCACGCAGTGCCGTCCACCCCAAGCGCAGTGCCGTCCACCCCAAGCGCAGTGCCATCCACCCCAAGCGCAGTGCCATCCACCCCAAGCACAGTGCCACTGCAACAAAGGCCAGGCACCAGTAGGGTGTCATCTCAGCTCCAAAGGGATAGGGGCCATGCCAGCCTTCCCTATCGCCTTCAAAACCCCCTGTGGCTTCCCCCTAATTCCGGAGCAGCAAATATCCCCCCTTTCACCGCCCAGCCAGGTGTCCAGGTGAACACCGATGGTTTTTCCATGCTCAATTTTTTTCATTTAGTATTCACCGAAGACTTACTATCCTCCATTGTGGCCCAGTGCAACCTCTACGCACAGCAGTATATCGTAAGGAACCCTGGGTCTAGTCCCTTTGAGTGGAGAGAACTTACCGTAGAGGAATTCAAAATTTTCCTAGGCCTAACTTTTACTATGGGACTCTCAAAAAAAAACAACTGTACTCCTACTGGTCTACCAAACCCATCCACCACATGCCACTCTTCTCATCCATTATGCCAAGATCCCGATACCTAATGATTATGCGGTTCCTCCACTATAATGACAACACCCAGTGCCCTCCCCGAAATGACCCAGCTTTTGACAAACTATATAAAATGCGGCCACTTCTAAATTTTTTCTCTGAAAAATGTTCCCAGTTGTATATCCCTGAACAGAATATCTCCGTGGATGAGTCCCTTATAAAATTCTCAGGCAGGCTGTGCATTAAACAGTTTATCCCCAGCAAAAGGGCCCGATATGGGGTTAAAATGTACAAGCTATGTGACCGAGCTACAGGGTACATCTACGCCTTCCTGGTGTACGAAGGGAAGGACTACCAACTGCATCCCCCTGAATGCCCAGAGTACATCGGAGTCAGCGGAAAAGTGGTCTGGGAGCTTATCTATCCACTCCTTGGAACGGGATACCACCTTTATGTGAATAATTTTTATACCAGCTTGCCCCTGTTCCGCAATCTTTACCGGAGGGACACCCCAGCATGTGGCACAGTAAGACCCAATAGAAAAGGCTTCCCACAAAAACTCGTCAATGAAAATCTACGACGAGGGGAGACGGCATCATTGAGGAACCAGGAGATATTGGCTGTCAGGTGGAGGGACAAACGAAACGTCCACATGCTCACTTCAATCCACAACGACACCTACGTTGAAGTCCCCAAAAGAAATGGCACAATCCAGAAACCAGCTTGTGTCTACGATTATAATTTGTTTATGGGGGGAGTGGACCTCAACGATCAGATGATTGAACCCTATCTTCCCACAAGAAAATCCCGCCACTGGTATAAGAAAGTGTCCATTTATTTTTTTAGTTTGGCCATGTATAACACTTATGTTATTTACAAAAAATCAACAGAGAACCCCGTATCCTATCTACTCTACCAAGAAGAAGTTATCTCCGCCCTTTTGTACCCTGAAAGCCCACCAGAAAATATTCGCTCTGATTCCGTGAGCAGACTCCACGAGCGCCACTTCCCTGAGAAAGCCGTCCCCCGTGAAACAGGCTACAGACGTCAGAAGAGATGTCAGGTGTGCTCCAGAGGAGGAATTCGAAGAGACACCGTGTATTATTGTCCCGATTGTCCCTCCCAACCAGGCCTCTGTATAGGCGAATGTTTCCGCCGTTACCATACATTTCTACACTATTAGGGAAGTATGGTAAATGCAATTCTCATTTCCTGTCATTTTCCTCCACACCCGTTATGCCACTGCACTGAACTGTACATACCTCTGCCTTCTCCGGAACTGACCTTGGACTGTTATACGACCACGCTTTTGCCTAACGCTAAACATACCTCTGCTTTCTCCGGAACTGACCCTGGCCTGTTATACGACCACTCTTCTGCCTAACGCTAAACTGTACCTACCTCTGCTTTCTCCGGAACTGACCCTGGCCTGTTATACGACCACTCTTCTGCCTAACGCTTAACTGTACCTACCTCTGCCTTCTCTGGAACTGACCCTGGACTGTTTGACCACGTTTTTTGCCTGCCTCTTGGATTGATCTTTTACCCTGCTATGCTAGTGGGAACACAGGGGTCTCACATATGTGAGGGGCTCCAGAATTGTTTTTCTGGATGAAGAAAACTATTTTTTAGTTTTCTCATTCCCGGATTAGGGTCTGGAGACTCGGAGGCTTCAAAGAGATTTGGGTGGGAGAAGCCTCTACCCCTGTCCCCATTCTTTCCTGGCCTGCTACTTGGACCATGTTCCTGCTTATTACCAGGACCAATTTTATGGCACTGCTGGCAATGTCTCTACTTACACTGACCCTGGACTGTATATGGACAGTATTCCTGCCTGTAGTGACTATGGACAATATTCCTGTTTGCTGCCTGGACAATTCCATTCACTGTCGCTGACCACGTCCCTGCCTGCTGCCTGGATCAGGGCTCTCCTCCTGTGGACAATTGCACCACTAAAACCACAGGTAATCTTTTTTTTTACCGTTTACTCAGCAGAATGTATTTTAGGGTGTAATTCTTGGTATGTACATGCTGTGTTAGAAATATGAAGGGCCTTCAAAAATGTGATAGATTGTAAGGAAATTGGATGTGTAATTTATGTCCCTAGAACACCTGATGGTGCTTCTTGGATGTTGGGCCTCTATGTGGCCAGGCTGTTAAAAAAGCTCACACATGTGGTATCGCCATACTCAGGAGGAGTAGCAGAATATATTTTGGGGTGTCATTTTTGCTATGTACATGCTATGTGTTGAAAATATCTTATAAATGGACAACTTTGTGTAAAAAAAATGCGTTTTCATTTTTTTTCTACATTTTCGAAAAACTTCTGGAAAAAAATTAACCTTTCAAAAGACTCATTATGCCTCATAGATTATACGTTGGGGTCTTAGCTTTCCAAAATGGGGTCACTTTGTGGGCGTTTCCATTGTCCTGGTGCTCCAGGGCCTTCAAAATTGTAATAGGTGGTTGAGAGATTAGATGTGTAATTTATGCTCCTAGAACGCCTGAAGTTGCTACTTCAGTGTTGGACCTCTGTATGTGGCCAGGCTGTATAAAAGTCTCACACATGTGGTATCGCCATACTCAGGAGGAGCAGCAGAATATATTTTGGGGTGTAATTTTTGCTGTGTACATGATATGTGTTGGAAATATCCTATAAATGGACAACTTTGTGTAAAAAAAAATGCGTTTTCATTTTTTTTCCACATTTTCCAAAAACTTCTGGAAAAAAATGAACCATTCAAAAGACTCATAATGCCTCATAGATTATACATTGGGGTGTTAGCTTTCCAAAATGGGGTCACTTTGTGGGCGTTTTCATTGTCCTGGTGCTCCAGGGCCTTCAAAAGTGTAATAGGTGGTTGAGAGATTAGATGTGTAATTTATGCTCCTAGAACGCCTGAAGTTGCTACTTCAGTGTTGGGCCTCTGTATGTGGGCAGGCTGTATAAAAGTCTCACACATGTGGTATCGCCATACTCGGGGGGAGCAGCAGAATATATTTTGGGGTGTCATTTGTGGAATGTACATGCCATGTGAGAGAAATAACCTGTTATAATGACAATTTGGTGTGAAAAAAATAAATAATAATAATAATCTTAATTTTGCAAAGAATTGTGGGAAAAAATGACAACTTCAAAAAACTAACTATGCCTCTTACTAACTACCTTGGAATGTCTACTTTCCAAAAAGGGGTCATTTGGGGGGTATTTGTACTTTACTGGCTTCTTAGGGTCTCAAGAAATGAGATAGGCTGTCAGTACATCAGGTGTGATCAAATTGATAAATTTTCAGTAATTAGCACCATAGCTTGTAGACCCTATAACTTTCACCCAGACTAAATAATATCCACTAATTTGGGTTATTTTTACCAAATATATGTAGCAGTATACATTTTTGGCCAAATTTTTGAGGAAAAATTACTTATTTGCAAAATTTTATAATAGAAATGAAGAAAAATTCATTTTTTTACAAAATTTTCGGTCTTTTTTCATTTATAGCGGAAAAAATAAAAACCGCAGAGGTGATCAAATACCACCAAATAAAAGCTCTATTTGTGTGAAAAAAAGGACGGAAATTTCATATGGGTACAGTGTTGCATGACTGAGTAATTGTCATTCAAAATGTGAGAGCACCAAAAGCTGAAAATTGGTCTGGTTATTAAGGGGATTCAAGTGCCCAGTTGTCAAGTGGTTAAAAATGTACTAGCAGAAATTTGAAAGTCCAGTAGGCCTCAAGGGTGAAGTGAACTATTGCACTTGTGAACCTTTCAGAGAAGTACACATGAACACATGTTACTCTTTCGTTCATGGACCGACACAGCTTCCAATTGACAAGTGGGTATTATCCGTTAATTAGGAGTGACTAGGCAGAAAAAAAACTTGTAAAAAGTGTTGCATCACAACTTCTACAGTTACCGCCCAGGGGGCGGACCCTCTGGGCATATCCCCTCACTCTGCATCTCGCAGATCAGTTTTTTTCTGTCTCGCAAGGAGTAGGACATGGCTCCCTTCGGGCCCATTGGTCCGGGGAAAATATATTTTTCGAGATTTTGTTTTTTGTTTCCTGCAATCTTCGATCAACAGCCGACTGGGCGACAGGCTGGGTCTTCGATCCTTGCAGTCTTCCCAGTTCGGCCATCGAGCGTGTTCCGGCCCTAGCTACACGCTGGGTTTTCCATGACATACCCGTCGCTTTACGGGTGGCCGGTGAGACGACGCTCCAAGGCTTGCATCGGACCGCTCAGCTTCAGCTGACCTTACGGCCGAGTCGCAGCAGCCTGTCCGGTGAGCTCACGCTCCAAGGCTTGCATCGGACCGTTCCGCTTCGGCTGACCTTACACCTGAGTCGCAGTAGCCTGGCCGGTGAGCACTCCGCAGCATGCATATGATCGCTCCCGAGGGTTCAATCACAGCATGCCTGGCCGGCAGTCACCTTCCATTCGCGGATGACAATCTGTCTGGAATGTCTTTCAGTAGGAAGGGTAAGTAGCTCCCCTGCTTCAGCAGGGTGACTTGGCTGGACATTCCTGGAGAGATCAAGTAAGTGGTTGTGACCCCTTTCTTTCCTCTCTCCCTGCCCTCCCTCCTCCCTGGGCTTTAGCTAAGGTTGCTGGGTGCTGGCGGTCACCTGGGGGGCTCCATCTGGAGTGGGGCTGCACTGTGTATCATTTAAAAAAAAAATATTTTGCTTACCTGTGTGTCTGTGTGATTCTCCCTCCATGCTGTCGGTGGCCATTTTGCGGTGGTCCATGCTGGTTTCAGCCTCTAGTGACTGTCCGGCGGCCATTTACTTGTGGTTTCGCGCCAATAGCTATAGATCGCCGCTCGGCGGCCATTTTCTTGTGCTTTGCGCCCGGTTTTGGCCTCTACCGACTGTTCGATGGCCATGTTTCCTTAGATTCATGTCTGTATGTAAATATCGCCGCTCGGCGGCCATCTTTTTGTGGTCCACGGCCGCTTTGGCCTCTATATTCGGCCCAGGGGCCATTTTCTTAGAGGCCACCTTCTTCTATACAGACGCTTGGTGGCCATTTTGCAGTAGTCTAAGGCCTCTAGTGCATTTTCTCTGGCGCAAATTTACACAGAAGAAGCTGATAAGAATCAGACTGACACAGGCAGCGGTGGGACAACATCACAGGCGGAGCATACGGCAGCATAGCAGTAACGTTCCAAGGGTGGTGAGTCCTCTGGGAGATCCTGCACCTCTGTATCAGCTAGGAGGGTGGCCTATTGATACCTTGCCTGGAGTCCCTGTGGGTGTCAGCATGGCGTCTGAAGCAGACGGTTTTTCCCCTTAAACACCAAACCTGGTAGCTGAGGCCCCTGATGCACCTATGGACGCTATGTTGGCAATCCTAGAGGCTCTGATTGCCAGGGTGGAAGCAGCACCCGTCCCCTGCAATCTTCCGGGGGTTATTCTGATGCAGAACCAGGTCCAGCTATAGCTCAGGACCCGGATTCTGATGCATTAGAGACTGCAGACCGTGACCGATCGGACAGGTCAGTACGCAAAAGGGCTTTGGTATCTGACCTTATAACTGCAGTGCGAGATACGCTAAAACTGGAGAATGCTGCAGAAGCAGCAGAGACTCCGGTCCCTTTTGGGTTCCGTAGACCGACCCGCACTGCTAAGGTGTTTACTTGTGTGTCTTATTTTGATAAGCTCTTATACAAGGAGTGGGAGAACCCATCAAGGGTTTTTACGTCCCCAAAGAATTTTGCGGTACGGTACCCCTTTGAGGAGAGTTTTCTGAAGAAATGGACCTCTCCCCCTATGGTGGACCCTCCGGTGTCCAGACTTAATAAAACGTCCACAATTCCAGTGGAAGGGGCTCCTGTTTTCAAGGACCCTGCGGATAAGAAAGCTGAAGCACTCGCTCGCTACCTATACACAGTGGTAGGCTCAGCGGTCCGCCCGGCATTAGCTGGGGCCTTAGTGTCTCAGACACTTACTGAATGGGCAAAATTGCTGCTCCAGGGGTTAAAGGAGCGAGATGCTCCTCCTAATGATAGCTTTGGCCGACCAGTTGGTCCAAGGCCTTAAGTTTGTCTGCGAGTCAGACATGGATACTATCCCCTTGCTGTCTAAAGCTTCGGGTTATGCGGTAGCTATGCGCCGCCTGATCTGGCTAAAAGGCTGGTCGGCAGACCAGGCTTCCAAGAAGGCCCTGCTGGATCTCCCCTTTAAGGGCGACAGACTTTTTGGAGCCTCTCTAGATGACATCATCAAGGATGCCACAGGAGGTAAGAGCACATTGCTTCCACAAACCATAAAGGGTAAGGGGCCACGCCTAAGGCAAGGGCCCTCCTTTACTGCACGCAAGCATTTTTTCGTCTGCCCAGGGCAACAGGGAAAAGACCCCAGGCCAACAAAGCGCCTGCTCAAGGACAAAGACGTCCTTGGTTCCGCAAACCCAATAAGCCTGCGGAAAAATCCGCGTCCGCATGAAGGTCCGCCCCCACCCAGTTTCCGGGTGGGGGGACGTCTTTGCAAATTTGCGACTCAGTGGACATCTATGATCTCCTCAGGCTACAAAATAGTTTCTCTCTTGTCCACCGGACAGATTTATTCCCTCCAACCTCCAGCTACAGACGATCCGTCGGGAGGCCCTGTACGGGGCGGTCCAGGGTCTGCTGGAACGTGGGGTGGTCATTCCAGTTCCAGATCAGGAACGATTTCAGGGTTTTTACTCAAATCTGTTCATAGTGCCAAAGAAGGAGGGGGTTCGTCCAATCTTGGATCTCAGGGCCCTCAATTGCTTTGTGAAGGTACAAAGATTCCGGATGGAGTCTGTTCAATCAGTAGTCACTACTCTACATCCAGGGGACTTCCTGGCATCCTTGGATATCAAGGATGCATACCTGCATGTCCCCATATACTCCAGACACCAGAGGTTTCTGCGATTTGCAATCGAGGAGAACCACTATCAGTTTGTGGCCCTCCCGTTTGGCCTGGCATCATCACCCAGGGTGTTCACCAAGGTGCTCGCCCCGATTCTGGCCCGTCTAAGACAGCGTGGCATTGCTATAGTGGCCTACTTGGATGACCGTCTTCTGAAGGCCCCTTCAAGTGCAGAATTAGAGGTAAGCGTATCCATAACCTGTCAGACTCTCAGAGACTGTGGTTGGATACGAAACACGCAAAAGTCAGTATTGGTGCCAACTCAACGCCTAGTGTATCTGGGCTTGATTCTGGATTCCTTACAGGCAAGAGTATTCCTTCTGGGGAAAAGGTTGCAGACCCTTCAGACTGCAGTATGGCAGCTGACATCCAAGAGTTGGTCGTCACTCTGTTTCTGCATGCGAGTTTTGGGCCTCATGGTAGCCTCCTTCGAGGCGGTTCCTTATGCTCAATATCACCCTCGGGTGCTACAGAAGGAGGTTCTGTCCAGATGGAGCAGATGCCCATCATTTCTGGATTATCAAATCCGGGTAAGCCACCTAGTCAGGAGATCCCTGGTATGGTGGCTGACATCACCGGCTCTGCTGGCTGGGAAGTCATTTCTTCCTGTTCATTGGATAGCGATCACGACGGACGCCAGCCTTACAGGTTGGGGGGGAGTCTGGGGTGTTCAGTCTACGTAAGGTCGCTGGACCCCGGAGGAATCCCGCCTGCCGATCAATGTCCTGGAAATCCGGGCGATCAGGCTATGCCTCTTAAAGTGGTCTCAAAGGCTGCAAGGGCGTCCGGTCAGGATCCAATGAGACAACACCACAGCTGTGGCATATGTCAACCATCAAGGAGGATCAAGAAGCTCAGCTGCAGCATCGGAAGTCTCCTGCATCCTGAGATGGGCAGAAAGGAGTGTACCGGCACTATCGGCCGTGTACATTCCGGGTGTGGAGAACTGGCAGGCGAACTACCTGAGTCGCCAAATGCTGGACCAGGGAAAATGGTCCTTACACCCGGAGGTGTTTCAGCTCCTCTGCCAAAGATGGGGCACGCCAGACGTAGATCTTCTGGCTTCCCGACTCAATCGGAGGGTATTGAGGTTTGTGGCTCGGTTAAAGGACCCATGGGCAGACGCAACAGACGCGTTAGTGGCATCATGGGGTCAGTATCGGCTAATCTATGCCTTCCCTCCCATAAGGTTCCTTCCTCATCTGCCTCAGAGTGGAGGACGAGGGAATTCCAATGATTCTGATCGCTCCAGATTGGCCTCAGCGTCCCTGGTACGCCGATCTAGTACCTCTGGTAACAGACGTCCTCTGGCGCCTACCACTACGGGAGGACCTGCTGTCGCAAGGTCCCATACTCCATCCTGCTTTACAGTCACTGGCCTTAACTGCATGGCTATTGAAAACCAGGTTCTGAGGGGGGGTCAGATTCAGTAATCTCTACGATGAGAAGTGCGGTTTACCATCGCACTTGGAAGACCTACATTTCCATGTGTGAGGAAATGAAGTGGCATCCGCATACTTATTTGGTTTCCAGGTTTCCAGAATCCTGCTGTTCCTACAGCGTTGGGTGGACCAAAGGCTTGCCCTAAGTACTATTAAGGGGCAGATATCTGCTCTGGCTGTGTTTTTTCAGCGACCCCTGGCGACTCACTCTCTTGTGAGTACATTTGTGCAGGGGGTTCAACATGTGGCCCCTCCGGTCTGTCCCCCACTACCTCCGTGGGATTTGAACCTGGTCCTCTCGGTGCTTCAGATGTCACCGTTTGAGAATATTAGGGATATTCCCTTGTTGACACTTTCTCAGAAAGTGGTCTTTTTGGTAGCTGTTACGTTAGTTAGACGAGTTTCTGAGCTGGCAGCCTTGTCATGCAAGGCTCCCTATCTGATCTTTCCTCAAGGATAAAGTGGTGCTGCGGCCGCAGCCTTCCTTCCTTCCGAAAGTCGTTTTGGCTTTTCATCTCAATGAAGACATTGTACTTCCATCCTTGTGTCCTCAGCCGTCGAATCCGAAGGAGTCGGCGTTGCATTCCTTGGACTTTGTCCAAGCTTTGAGAGTATACCTATCTGCTACTTCCCTGTTCCGGAAGTCAGACTCACTGTTTGTTTCGGTGGCTGGTCCCAAGAAGGGCCAAGCAGTCTCATCGGCCACCATCCCTAGGTGGATCCGACAGATGGTAATCCAGGCTTACGCCTTAAAGGGTCAAGCGCCTCCCTTTCCTGTCATGGCGCATTCGACCAGGGCAATAGGTGCCTCTTGGGCTTTCCGACATCAAGCGTCTGTTGCCCAATTATGTAAAGCAGCGACTTGGTTGTCAGCTCACACTTTCACAAAATTCTACAAAGTTGATGTAGGTGCATCTTCGGCCGCAAAGTTTTCCAGGCGGCTGTTTAGAGTTGCAATTCCTCCATTGGAGGAATGCTGTTTTTTTATGCTGTTACCACCCCTCGTTTTATTTTTGACACTGCTTTGGGACGTCCCACTTGTCAATTGGAAGCTGTGTCGGTCCATGAACAAAAGAGTAAATAGGATTTTTTACTCACCGTAAATCCTTTTCTCTGAGTTCATGGACCAACACAGCACCCACCCCTCCTTTTTGTTTAAGTTTGTACTACTTTTTGACGAACTGATCTGCGAGATGCAGAGTGAGGGGATATACCCAGAGGGTCCGCCCCCTGGGCGGTACTGTAGAAGGTGTAATGCAACACTTTTTACACTTTTTTTTTCTGCCTAGTCACTCCTAATTAACGGATAATACCCACTTGTCAATTGGAAGCTGTGTCGGTCCATGAACTCAGAGTAAAGGATTTTACGGTGAGTAAAAAATGCTATTTTTTCCAATATTCAATGGATCACCTATCTGTAATTTTTACCAGCAGATGTTGGGACAAGGATTTGCCTGGACAATAGGGTCCCTTGTCACAGAAACCAGAATTTTTGTTATAGGCCATTGTCGAATAGACTCAGAAAAGCAACGTAAATAGGTGGATAAGCCTGAGAAGTTACTGTGACTAACAGTTAAAACTAGAGCAAATATTGCCATTGTTTCAGAGGGTAAGACTGCCCCTTAAAGTATAGCAACCAGTTTACTCAGCTTGTTCCCCAAACAATGGCATCATAAACGCTGGTTAATTTTACAACCAAAGTCCGATTTTAACAACCAGAAAAACATCCAAGTTTTGTATAAATTTTTCTTATATATCTGTATATATAGATATATGATCGTAAGTGATGAATATGCCACTTCTCAGACATTTTAAGAAAACACCTGGATACATGTTACATTATAAATAAGCATTATATTCAAAGTAAGAACATATATTAATATGTAATAAATAAAAATGATGTTTAGATTATCAATGACATTTTAGGTCATAGGGAAAAATATGATTTTAGTATATGTTGACCTAGGAGTTTTGTTAGAAAAAGAAATATAGATACCAGTGTGATTTTATAAATAGAAGGGTTTTAAAGTGTTAATTATCAGTATGAAAAACATCAAATTGTGAATTTAAGAATATAAAGGAACCTACATTTAGAGATTAACACATATTCAAAATATATAGATAAATATTTTTGTGTTATATTGATTGATCTATAATCTGTACCAGGGGCAGCCCATCCATAGGGGGCACATGGGCGCCGCCCCCCCTCCCCCAAAGCCACTAACAGTAAAAAATAAATAAAAATTGGCCCTTTAAAAAAAAAAAGGCCCTTTAGTGTTATGTTCGGGGCGGGCGCCGGGCACAGTGCACTATTAAAGCATCATGAAGCGTCATGCCAATGCAATGCAGGCAAGACGCTTCTTTTGCAAGTTTTTTTTAAGCTCTGTGGCGCTTTGCAGGGCGCCTCTCCAGCCACTCTCGATGGGTCCTGCGCCTCTCCAGCCACTCTCATTGGGTCCTGAGGAGGAATTGGGCGGTGCTTTCCCCAGGCGGCTGTGTCACTTTCGGCTCTGGGGCTTCAGGACTCGGAGGTAGGTAACATTCTTCTTCTAACCCTTTATTTGTCTAATTTATTGTCTGTCCAGTGTCCTGACCCCATCCATATACAGCAGCACCTTGTGCTGTATGTATTCTCAGCCTAATGCCGTGTACACACGACCGTTTTTCTCGTTGAGAAAAACTACATTTTTTCCATTTGACGAGAAAAACGATAGTCTGTGTGAATTTTGTCGTTTTTCTCGACGAGAAAAACGGCATTAAAAACGACGAGAAAAATTAGAACATGTTCTAATTTTTCTCGTCATTTTTTCCGCTGCAGTTTTCCCATAGGGAAACACTGCCGCGGAGCCCACAGAAGGTCGTTTTTCTCGACAACAGAAAAAATGACGTGAAAAATGACCGTGTGTGGGGAACAAGCCGTTCCCTAGTTTTTAATGTCATTATTCACGGCGTTTTTTAACCGCCGTGAATAATGATCATGTGTATGCGGCATAAGATTCGAAATGAGAGGGAGGGGGAGGGAGCCGTGCTTCACCCGACAATCTGCTGGAGTCTTACACATCTCCTGTATCTGTGAGGGCTCCTAGCACTGCGTCCTACAGCCATGCTTTACAGGTCTTTTACCTCAATCTGTGTCTCTCTTTATCTATATCTGTCTATCTGATTATCTATCTATCTATCTATGTATGTATGTATGTATGTATGTATGTATCTATCTATGTATCTATCTATGTATGTATGTATTCTATCTATCTATCTATGTATGCATGTATCTCTCTCTCTATCTATGTATGTATCTATCTATCTATCTATCTATGTATGTATTGTTGTGGCAAGGTTTTGGTTGTATGCATAGCACACACTATCTTGTCTTGTGCTAAATAAGCACACACTTCAGATTTCATCTTATTGCAATAATGCTATCTTAGGCTAAAATTCACTCACCATTCATTCGTCCCATTCATCCATGTTCATCACGGCATCACAGCAAAGACTGCCTGTCAACGTCCACAAAAGGTTATTTTATTAAACTCCCAGCCGGAAGTGATGTCACGACATGTGACCTCCTCCACAGGAAGTGAGCTCACAGGAGCTCCACTCAGAATACAACACAAGAAATATAGCTTAAAGGATTCAATACAATAATAATACAATAACCAATGAACACAGTTCCTGATGAGGGGAGCTTATCCGCAGGTGTGCGCTCACGTCACCACCTCAAATTCTGATCAGGCACTACAGAGATGACAAGAGCACACATCTGCTAAACCGATAATGTGTTTGCAGAGAGGCCTTACATATTAAATACATCTTCATAAAATTCTCCACAACAGTCCTCCCTTTTTTGTCATATGCACCCCATGTCCATCGATGAAACTTAATCTCCTTCTTACACCTAGAAATGAATCGCTTTCTGAGCTAGTCAGGAAATACACTTTAAATAATAACTTGGGATGCTTTTCATCGTTACCCTTGCTAAAATTTACTAAACAAAAAATATATAAACAAACAAAGATGCTACTCAGTCCTTTGGTGTGGTTGAGTCGCTTCTTGCAGTGGCTGGCGTGGTCTCATCCCACAAGCTTCTTTACAACGACCCAGTCACCTGGTTAGAAAGAATGTAAAGTGGTTATTGTGTCAGGGTCCAGAAGGGACTCGTGAACCCTGTGGTGGACCCTTTGAAGTTTATGTCACAGCGATCGCACCCACCCCATCAGCCGAGAATATAAGTGACAGCTAATGAGGAAAGTACGACTCTGGCTTTGATTGTCCTCCAAACAACCCTCATATGACTATAACCCAGACATCGGGACTGTGGTCACTGCATAACCTGTGCGTGGCTTACAATACCTGGAACCATTGACAAAAGGTTCTTGGCATCTGGGATGGGAACCTACTTCACTAGACTGCTGCTTGCCGATTCAAATTCTATCAAAGAAAGACAATCTTGGCACAAACTTGGTTAGAATTACAGAGGTTAACATTATTTGTTTGGAAAAAAACTGTCATTCTTACATTTATCACTTCTCCCCACATTTTCTTCCTCATTATAGACTGAAGGAAGAAATGTGTGGTGCAGGAAAAAAGAAACAATGAAATAGCCTATGATACTTTTACCTCCTTAGACTCATATTTATCCATATGTACAGCTGTCTACATACACCTGCTCTCTGTGTACATACACTTTCAGAAGCTCCTTTGGATCTGAAAAATACTTATAAGCAAAATCATTACTCTATCCTTCATATTTAACCTGCAAAGAATTGTAAACAATAATGACATTCCTGTACATTGGTAAATTGTCAATGACATTCTTTAAAACTGATTCAAACGAAACCCTCTGTAACCCTTACTTTTCCCGTTCCTACAAAAATACAACAGCCGCGACGCATCGGAGGATCGCCGCGGTAAGTTCGAACATATTCACGTTACTACATACAAACATTCAGATACAAATGTGGGGGAGATACTTCATAGTTTCCAAAACCAAAAATGAAAAAAACAAAAACAGCCAGAATTCTCCCTTCACTCTTTCAGCAATAGAAAAAAATACAATGGGACAAACATGAGAGCAGCTCGAGAACCTTGCATGGACCAGCCATACAAAGTTCAAAAAAACGGGCATGAGAATTTAACCACCGTTCCTCCTCTGAGAATCACAAAAACGTGTACTACAACTCCATCATTACAGATTTCTGAAGCCGCAGCTGAACTACATCCATTCCAGAGGGATACCCAAAATAGTATCCTTGGACCACCTATGTTAATCTTTTTGGGGTTCAAAGGCCTTTGCCCCAAAACTAGGCTTCGTGCACCGTGTGACCGTCTGACTGTGGGAAGCCTCCAATTCTTCCCTTTGCACAGACCTCCTTGTGTCCATGGCGATTCGAATCGGCTTATCGTCTTACTCCTGCGTCCAGGAGAAACGGTTGCACCCATTTCGGGGAGCGCCGCCCGGTGTCTTCTACAGTGGATTGAAGAACTACAACCACTATCTGGTCAAGTCCTTTAACTAGAAACCCTAACCGAGGCGTTATCACCCCCGAATTAGGCCTCTACCCCTCAGTGTATGCATACACAAGCGTTTTCCACTATACACCCATACACTGCGTCGCCAGACTAAACCAACCAGAACACTTACGCCCGTTTACCACCTACAGAACAATGTGGCTTCTCTCTGTATCCAGATGAAAAAACAATGGTGATGCCCCCCTGTTTGCTCTCTACCCAAAACTGTATTACAGTACAAAACTTCACAAAACTGGAACAAAATATAAAACATCCTTTTTCAAATGCCAAAATGATTCCATTTTACTTCCAAACACAAATTTCATTGGCCAACCTTTCAGACAACCCCAAGCTCCTTCCACCAACTTTCTTCTGATACATAAATGCTGAAAATAACCTCCTGTTACATGCTCAGCTACTTAAAACCCCTACTGGTTTATTTACATATCATTTGTACAGGAAGAGGGAGGGGGAGAGGGGGAAGCCTAGCCCCATCGCCTTGTCTATCAAGACACCAAAACAAATCCATGGCTAAACATCATATATATTTCAACAATTAAAAAAAAAACCTTTGTCAAGGAAATTATGGAATAAACCCCCCTTTTGCAAATGGGAGGGAATTCCCCCTGACCCATACATCCCCTGGAAGTCAAACCACAAGTTGAGACTCAAATACAAACTCCTGCCAAAAGATGGCTATACAGTACAAGCTTCAAAAACAATGAATTGCCTTCTGGGAAACTCCCAAATATTTAAACATAAAAGCACACACCACTGTGTACAAAAACTCGGTTAAAGTTAGTCTTACAATCTATCAAAATTCTGTGTAAAGTAGGGATTTCACAACCAAAATCCAATACAAAAACCACTCATACACTGCAAAGTCAGCTAACCCTGCAATAGCTTACATTCACTTAAATGAAAACAGAAAAATCCCCATCCTAACACCATCTGCATGGAGTTTGCATGTTCTCCCTGTGTCTGCGTCGGCTTCCTCCCACACTCCAAAGAGATGCTGGTAGGTCAACCAGATCCCATCCATAAATAGGCCCCAGCATGTGCATGTGTCCGCCAGCGCGTCAGGACCCCTCGGGGTAAGACCGCGCTATATCAAGATACCACTCTACTCAACTCAAAAGGCGATGCTTAGAAAAACGATTTAAACTAGCGAATTTTAACATTAAACAAAAAGAGCCTCTCAGTATGTCACCCTGGTGTCTCACTACTCTGGGACGACCCACAGGCCAAACTGAAAATCCCTCAAAATGTGGGTTCTCCAAGATAAAAATGTTGAGAACTGCGTCTCTAAATCACTTTTTTTTAAAACAGAACAGACTGCACACACACACACACACAAAGGAATTGGAGCAGCTTCCTCTCTATTACGACCCACAGGACAAATGACACAAAATCCTTAAACTGCATCTCAAGATGGCCGACAAGCCAGGCCACAACAACAAAATGGCGCCATTAACGCATGCAATGCAGTTTTTGATTTCGCCAAAATCAGCACAAACTTCCCTACCAGCCAAAAACTGACAAACAAGGGACATCAAATGAACACTTAAATATAAAAACGCAAGACCACATGGGTTCCCACACACAAAGGAAAACAAAAATGGTCTCCACCAGATTCCAACACAGAAAAGTCCGCACTACTCAATTCGCACCAAACATCAAAATCTGCCCCAAAAGCTGAGAAATTCCACCAGCAAAATAGCCGACGAATGCCACAGCGCGGTCACATGATATCACATCCAAAGGAAAAGTGGCTGTGCGTTCCCCTATAGGATACCCACAGGCTAAGGAAACACTGCGCCTCAAGATGGCAGACAAACCACATGGCCAACAACAAAAGCGTGGCTGAGTTTGTGCTAGCATTCAGTGTTTTCCGTGATATTATTTGTACGGTCAGTCCGGACAG
This sequence comes from Rana muscosa, assembly GCA_029206835.1. NCBI lineage: Eukaryota > Metazoa > Chordata > Amphibia > Anura > Ranidae > Rana > Rana muscosa. The sequence goes on along the minus strand of CM055120.1, from coordinate 274,203,521 downwards.
GAGGGTGGAGTTAGATTTGTATATGCACAAGGTGGTTGATCTGGCTCACAAGTACGGTGGTTGTAGTTTCTATGACTACCACCGGTCTTTCTCGGCTAAGGTAGCGGCCACTTGGGCCCAGTTCCGGGTGGTCATGTGCTGGAGCAATGTGGACATGGAGTTGTTCTGCAGACACTTTGCCAACCAGAAGTCCCCGGTGTGCAGCACATGCCAGTCTACCTCGCAAACCTCTGCCTGGTGTCCGTTAGGTCAGGTCCCTCAGGGGTTAACAAGCAGTCGGCCGGTGTGTCCTCCTCTGGTCCCTCCGGGCAGGTGGACAAGTTGGGTAGACCGATACATTTTACATTTTTTAGGGAAATCTTAGGTTTGCAACAACTTCAACAACTCAGGCTGCAATTACAACCAGTGCAGGCTCCTGCATGTTTGTTCTTATTGTTTCAGGGCGCACCCCAAGTCGTCTTGCGGGGTGAAACCTTTCACCTCTGCATGACTAAGCCAGGTCAATGTGGCCACGTTAGGGGCTCACCTGGAAGCTCACCCTTCCCCCGGGGTCAGGCAGTTCCTCTTAGTTTGCTTCACCCTTGGTTTCCACACAGGCTTGATCACGCTGCCCACTGTCACTTGGGAATGTAGCAATCTTTTGTCAGCAGATCACCATGCATACTTAGTGGATGAATTATTGCAGGTTGAGGTAGCCAAGGGCTTTGTCATTGGGCCTTTCAGCTCGTCACCTTTTGGCATGTGGAGGGTCAGCCCGATTTGGGTTGTTTGTGGTAAATTTTCCAATAAATTCCGTCTCATTTATGATTTGTCTGCGCCTCATTGTTCTCACATTCCAAGTCTCAATGCGCTGATTCCCTCTGAGGAATTTTCCTTGAAATATTCATCGGTGGATTCAGCTATTCAGCTCATTCTGCAGTCGGGTAGGGGGGCATGGTTGTCCAAAGCAGACATTGCTGATGCGTTCAAACTGCTGCCCATCAGACCGGCGCTTTGGCAATGGTACGTCATCAGGTGGCGGGGGCCTGTATTACTTTGCCACTAAGTTAACTTTTGGGTCCAAAAGTAGTCCGTCTGTTCGACATTTTTTCCCAGGCACTCCATTGGATTCTGGGGCACTCCAAGGGTTGTCGCGGGGTAGTGCACTACTTAGACGATTTCTTGCTCGTAGAGCGCCCTGGCCGACCTCCTAGGGATTTGTGTGGGCTCACAGAGCTGTTTGCCGAGTTGAATGTGCCACTGGCGGTTCACAAGGTAGAAGGTCCGGCCACCGTTATTGATTTTTTAGGTATCACGCTTGATTCTGGTCCCATGGTTGCTAGTTTGCCCAAGGTGAAGTTGGGCAGAATTCGTTTGTCTGTCCGTTCGTTTGTTCGTTCCCCAGTCTGCACTAAGGAGGAGTTGCAGTCTCTCTTGGGCATGCTTAATCATGCGATGAGAATCATTCCGCAAGGTAGGGCTTTTGTCTCCAGGCTATTGGCCCTATTGCCCCTTTTTTAGGATGTCGATGCTCGCGTCAGCCTGCAGGCTGACGCTCGCGCCGACCTTGTCATGTGGGACCAGTTTCTGCAGGACTGAAATGGCATCTCGTTGCTCATTCCGCAGCTTACCAACTCCTTGCCCAGGGTCTTCACTGATGCGGCTGCGTCAGTGGTGTTTGCGGCCATTTGCGGGTCGGAGTGGCTGGCTAGTGCTTGGCCTCCAGAAGTTTTTAGTCTGCCCAAGTTCTCGTAGACTTCTGCTTTGTTCGAGATGTACCCCATCGTGGCGGCAGCTGTCACTTGGGGGCCAGGTTGGGAGGGAAGGTCGGCCATTTTCTTCACTGACAATCTGGCCACTGCCTCCATCATCAACAAAGGCAGGTCAGCGTCCCTGGTCATCATGGCCTTTGTGCGCAGGTTAACATGTTTGAGTTTGAAGTACAGGTTCCATTTTCAAGGGGAGTTCATTAGTGGGGCTTGTAATGGGGCGGCTGATGCCTTGTCCTGTTTCAAATTCGGTCATTTTTTCTTACAGCACCCGGACGCGGAGCGGGTGGGCAAACCAGTCCCACACTTTTCCCTTCTCACTATGGATTAACGAGCTTCTGGACGCAGGCGATCACTTTGGCCAACGCTTCTTTGGCCAGCAACACGCGCAAGGCATATTCCACTGGCTGTAGGCAGTTCCACAGGTTTTCTAGGCTGCATCCGTCTAGCTGAAAAATAAATAAATGGGGTATGGCGCTGCTCACTGATCCTGGTAGGACCAATACTGCAATGTAGTGTGATGTGGCAAAGTGATAGTGCCGCTGTGTTCCTTAAATCAAAGGAAGTGGTACCAAGTACACAACACAAGTGATCATAGAAGCTATATAAAAATGACCAAGTGTCTCATCTATGGCACCGCATAACCATAAACACCAAGTGCATCAAAAAATTAATAAATAATAAGTCCAATTATAACAGCGCAAGTATAACAGTGCAAGTTGCTATGTCTCCAAAGTGAGGCGCTAATCTGTGGCTACAGATTGCCTGACTGTGCCACTTGGCATAAGTCTAAATAAGATTGGAAGTAATAATAACATAAACAGTCCTCTTCATAAAACTGGCAGGTAGCGTTCTGATCTTCAATTAGGCATGCAGTTCATCCCCCACATGTGTCCCCACTCACCAGCTCGTTTCACCCCCCACAGGGGTAGACAGCATGAAGAGATATCCTGGTCACACGTGCAGGGAGAGATGTCAGCAGTACAGGTTCCCCAGGAGTTTTGAAGTGCCGTGGAAAGAAAGGCTTCCAATTACCTCATTAGTGAAAGCACAAAAAAGCTCCCATAGTGCGGTAAAAAACTTATGGCTTTATTAAAATTATAAAACAGATCAAAAATAAAATAAAAAAACACAGTCCCTATATCGCGTTGGAAGCCGCGATCGGTGCAGGCTGGTGTGCGCAGCGTGCGTCCCAACTGCGTTCCAGCTGCACTTCCGGGTAGACTTAGCGTGGTGTGCGTATTGCGTAGCTCCGCCTTACGCGTTTCGTCATTGGACTTCGTCTAGAGGCGGTACCACCATACGCTACTTCCACGCTTAAAAGAGAAGAGCGTCACTTAAGACCCACCCACCCCCTCCGGGTCAACGTATCAAGCCATGGATTGGGAAATGTCAACAGCCAATGGGCTGGTCACGATTGGATAGAATAAATCTATCTCCGTGGGAAATTTGTATCCCGGGCCATACTTTATTTCATGACGCTCTTACTAATAAGTGATGTAACAAGATCAAGAGGCTGGGAAGTCTATCATGTTCATAAACGATCTAATACCATCTTAGACAAATATGTATATAAACATATGCAACACTCCATATATCTCATACATAACCATAACTATGATATAGGTGCCATGCGCCCTCTATAGTAGAGCCAGGTTACTACACTGGATGCACTATGCAAACCCAGCTAGTACCTAGTAAACATATGAAAAAATAATAATAAATATTAACCGCTTCAGCCCCGGAAGAATTTACCCCCTTCCTGACCAGAGCACTTTTTGCGATGCAGCACTGCGTCGCTTTAACTGACAATTGCGCGGTCATAAGTTTAGACCGATACGTATTCTTCTACATATTTTTGGTACATTTTTTTTGCAATAAGCGTATATTGATTGGTTTGCGCAAAAGTTATAGCGTCTACATAATAGGGGATAGATTTATGGCATTTTTTTTTTTATTTACTAGTAATGGCGGCGATCTGCGATTTTTATTGTGACCGTGACATTGCGGCGGACACATCGGACACTTTTGACACGTTTTTGGGACCATTCACATTTATACAGCGATTAGTGCTATAAAACTGCACTGATTACTGTGTAAATGTGACTGGCAGGGAAGGGGTTAACACTAGGGGGCGATCAAGGGGTTAATATGTTCCCTATTGAGTGATTCTAACTGTAGGGGGAGGAGACTCACAAGGTGAGGAGACCGATCTGTGTTCCTCTGTACTGGGAACACACATTGGTCTCCAGACCTCTGAGAGGAGGTGGATCTGTGTGTTTACACACACAGATCCACACTCCTGCCGTGATCGCGGGCAATCGCGGGTGCCCGGCGAACATCGCGGCCGCCGGGCACGCGCACCGGGTCACGAGCGGTGCCGCGGGTTTACGCGAGCGCCGCCGGCGGTGCGCGCGCGCGCCCCATAGACGGCCGGGAAAAAAGGACGTCATATGACGCCCGCCCGGAGGGAGGGAGGGTTCCTGGCGGCGTCATATGACTATGACCCGGTAGGAAGGGGTTAATAAATGGGCTAGAATAGGCTAGGATATAAAAAAATTTAACATAACTGTCAAGTATATGTTGGTCGTATTGCCATACCTTATATAGACTGCTGTGTATATGTAATACTAAAAAAGCCAGGCTGAAAATAGGGTGCTCTAGCCCCCACTTAGGCTAAGGGGGTGTAGTAAAAAGAGAGGTATTAATTCTTGTGTAGGGCCCTTAAGCCCGTGTTTACTATGTACAAAAATTGTATGTGTAGCAAATTATATGTATATATAGTGAATCACATATATATGCGCACACACTCATTGTATGTAACGATTGCATTACAGGGTACAACAACCAATACAGGGCTTTTGAGGGTATCATTAGGAAATACTGGCCTATTCTTAAGGAAGACAGAGTCTTATCCATGGTCTTACCTAACAAACCAGCCTTTGTGTACAGGAAAATTCCGAACTTGCGAAATCACAATGTGATTAATGCACCGAAAGCAGTCAATATCTTTCCCGAAATGAAGGGTTTCTATAAATGCCAAAGATGTCTGGCATGCAGGGTTAGTAAGAAACAGCCACGTAGGAAAGAAACATTTAAATCTAGGACAGATTATAAGGAATACAAAATTTGTGAATTGATAACATGTAACAGCACTCATGTCACCTACGTCATTGAGTGCCCGTGCCACCTACAATATGTAGGTCGGACTACACGTCCATTGTTTGTACGTATTAGGGAGCATATAAACAACATAAAGAAAGGGTTTCCAAAACATAATCTTTCACGACATTTTGATGTATTCCATAAGAGAGACCCAACTGGACTCATATTCTATGGGATTGACTTGATAAAAGATAATTGGAGGGGGGGTAATAAAACCCCTCTTATCTCCCAGAATGAAACCAGTTGGATCTATCGACTCGGGTCTTTGGCGCCCAAAGGGTTGAACATAGGCATAGATTTAAATTGCTTCATAGCTAATCCATAATAAGCATGTTTTTTGCTTACATGAGATTATGGATGTAGCTCCTCCCCATAATACTTATTCACACCATTCCTGTGTATCTTCTTTTCTAGTTTATTATTTTTCTACTCTTTCTTGTTATCTGTTATTGTTAGTTATTGTATTTGGCCTGGACCCAAGGATGGGCATCAGATGTAGATTTACCACAATATTTAGTGTAGATATATCATTTAATACATTTGATCGTTACATACAATGAGTGTGTGCGCATATATATGTGATTCACTATATATACATATAATTTGCTACATATACAATTTTTTTACATAGTAAACACGGGCTTAAGGGCCCTACACAATTATTAATACCTCTCTTTTTACTACACCCCCTTAGCCTAAGTGGGGGCTAGAGCACACTATTTTCAGCCTGGCTTTTTTAGTATTACATATACACAGCAGTCTATATAAGGTATGGCAATACGGCCAACATATATTTGACAGTTATGTTAACATTTTTTATATCCTAGCCTATTCTAGCCCATTTATTAATATTTATTGTTATTTTTTCATATGTTTACTAGGTACTAGCTGGGTTTGCATAGTGCATCCAGTGTAGTAACCTGGCTCTACTATAGAGGGCGCATGGCACCTATATCATAGTTATGGTTATGTATGAGATATATGGAGTGTTGCATATGTTTATATACATATTTGTCTAAGATGGTATTAGATCGTTTATGAACATGATAGACTTCCCAGCCTCTTGATCTTGTTACATCACTTATTAGTAAGAGCGTCACGATATAAAGTATGGCCTGGTATACAAATTTCCCATGGAGATAGATTTATTCTATCCAATCGTGACCAGCCCATTGGCTGATGACATTTCCAAATCCATGGCTTGATTCGTTGGCCCGGAGGGGGTAGGTGGGTCTTAAGTGACGCTCTTCTCTTTTAAGCGTGGAAGTAGCGCATGGTGGTACCGCCTCTAGATGAAGTCCAATGACGAAACGCGTAAGGCGGAGCTACGCAATACGCACACCACGCTAAGTCTACCCGGAAGTGCAGCTGGAACGCAGTTGGGATGCACGCTGCGCACACCAGCCTGCACCAATCGCGGCTACTAACGCAATATAGGGACTGTGTTTTTTATTTTATTTTTGATCTGTTTTATAATTTTAATAAAGCCATACGTTTTTTACCGCACTATGGGAGCTTTTTTGTGCTTTCACTAATGAGGTAATCGGAAGCCTTTCTTTCCACGGCACTTCAAAACTCCTGGGGAACCTGTACTGCTGACATCTCTCCCTGCACGTGTGACCAGGATATCTCTTCATGCTGTCTACCCCTGTGGGGGGTGAAAGGAGCTGGTGAGTGGGGACACATGTGGGGTATGAACTGCATGCCTAATTGAAGATCAGAACGCTACCTGCCAGTTTTATGAAGAGGACTGTTTATCTTATCATTACTTCCAATCTTATTTAGACTTATGCCAAGTGGCACAGTCAGGCAATCTGTAGCCACAGATTAGCGCCTCACTTTGGAGACATAGCAACTTGCACTGTTATACTTGCACTGTTATAATTGGACTTATTATTTATTCATTTTTTGATGCACTTGGTGTTTATGGTTATGCGGTGCCATAGATGAGACACTTGGTCATTTTTATATAGCTTATATGATCACTTGTGTTGTGTACTTGGTACCACTTTCTTTGATTTAAGGAACACAGCGGCACTATCACTTTGCCACATCACACTACATTGTAGTACTGGTCCTACCAGGATCAGTGAGCAGCGCCATACCCCATTTATTTATTTTTCTTTTTCACTGTTAGGACCCTCTTTGAGGGGCCCAATAGGGGGGCTGCAGATCTTATACATAATTTCTCACTGTGATTAGTCACATTTTACTTAATTCCTAAGCGCGGGTACATGACATATACTTTATGCATCCGTCTAGCTGTCCGTGGGATATCAGGTTCATCATGGCCTTCGCGGCTT